>VBSM01001124.1:39387922-39402212 GCA_008086735.1 Cheirogaleus medius | reverse complement strand
AAAAAAAGAAAATAACAAGATTCAAACCTTAATGTTCACAAGATTCCAACAGATAAAATCTGGTGACTCGATTTTCTCTGAAAGTGGCACAAATATGTATATAAATAGATTTAAATGGCAAACAGGCACATACATGTATAAAGTGCCAGCCACTATTCTCAGCACTTTACAACTATTAACCCATTTGACCTTCATGACAATTTCTAGGAAGTAGGCATTACCCATTTTATGGATAAGAAAATTGAGGCACAGAGAGGTTAAATAACTTGTTAACAGTCAATCACTAGCAAGTGGAGGAGCCAGCATATAAACCCAAGCTGCCTGGTTCCAAAGCCACATTCTTGTCCCATATGCTATGCCTCTTAAAAAAAAGGAGGCCCTCCCCTTGGGACACAGAGGTAATCAAGGATCCTGCCATGAGTTGAGTCCACGTCTGGGTAGGCAGTTCACGAGTTAAGGAGCATGAATAACCAACGAAGGTCCAGATGGGTTAGTAACCTGCCCCAGACTGTGCAATGGTATGTGGTTAGACAGGTTTCAAATTCATTATGTAACAACAAGAACATTTTGTACTGCTTTCAGGTATTTGTAAATAAACCTCTTAGGGGAAAATTAATATTTTATATTTTTAATTCAACAGAATTTGTATTTATTTATTTATTTTTTCAATTTTTTCCTCTTTTTATTTTGAAAAATTTCAAGTACAATGAATACTCATCATAACTTTCACCTGGAATCACCAATTATTAACATTTTGCCATACATGCTATCTCTCCCTTTTTCCCCCCTACCTCCCTCCACCTGAACACACCCCCCACACACACACATTTTTTGGCTGAATAGTCTGAAAATAAGTCACAGACATCATCACTTCATACCTTCATCCTTCAGCATGTATCTCCTAATAAGGCCTTTCTCCTACACAGCCACAATATCCTCCTACTCAAGAAATTTAGCTGTGATATATTAAAATTATCGAATATGCAGTCTATATTCAAATTTCCCTAATTGCCCCAATTCTGATCTTTTAGCTGCTTTTCTCACCCAGATCTTATTCAACAGAATTTTTAAAGCACCAACTATGTGACAACACAGTTTTAAAGTAAACCATCATACAAAGAAATGTAAGGTGGTAGCAGTAGCCTCATGTAGATAACACAACCTTTACCCTCAGTAATTTTAGAATCTAACAGGTAATTGAGATTATGCACACCGAAGTTTACAAGTTTGATTAATGATGTTGAAATGCTATATGGCTCCATAACTAATTTATTGTCTTGTTTTGTTCACTCTCTGTCTTCCACTACAACATAAGCTCCATGAGAATAGCCAACTTGTTGACCTTGTTCACAGCTATGGAACAATGCCTGGCACACAGCAGGTGCCCAATAAATGAACAGTGAGCAGATGGGTGAGTGTATGTGCCAGCCTTGTTGAGCCTGTGAGCATAGATAAGCTTTCTGAGAATGAGATCGTGGACAATGAAGAGAAAGGCAGAATTTTGAGGAATTCCGCCAACTTGAGGATGGCAGGAGAAAGACAAGACAGAAAGCAATCAGGGAGACGGAGGACAAACCAAGAAAGTGGGACATCATGTAAGTCAAGAGTATGAAGAAGTTTGGGAAGTGGAGGACAACATTAGGAAAAACTGAAGAAAAACTCAAAAAGATGAGCACTGGGAAGACACTGTTGAATTTGGTCTTTGGGCAGCCACAGAGAGAAATTGGAGAGGACACCCACTTGCACAGGAATTGTGGAGTAATTAGGGCACTGTGCAGGAAGTTTGGCAGTGAACGGAAGGAAAGAGAGAGGACAGCACTGGGCGTTTGCTTGCAGAATGCAAGGACATTCATTCTTAATTCAGTAGAAAAGTTTCATGTTGTTACTGTCTCAAGTGGAGGCTTCCGGTCACTCACCCTTTGTCCCAAGGAAACAAAAGAGGCCTTGAATTTCATGAGTGCCCCGGTGATGCTTCTGAGAGCTTGAGTTTTGGAATCAGACAGACCACATTCAAATCTCAGTTCTTCCTATTATATTAGCTGTGTCACTTAGGGAAAATTACTTAATTCCTTAAGTTTTCTCATCTGTGAAGTGGGGATTCAGTCAGTCACTGAATGTTATTAAGTGCCTACAGACACTGTTCTAGTGGGGGATTTAGCATACAAGTGGTAAAAAATCTCTGTACAATTCCGAAAACATGAAGTCAACAGTATTTTTAAGTTATGTCTTTTTTTTTTTTTTTTAATAGAGACAAACTCTCACTACATTGTCCAGGCTGGTCTCAAACTCCTGGCCTCCAACAATCCTCCTGCCTTGGCCTCCCAAACAAAGTGTTGGGATTACAGGTGTGAGCCAGTGCGTTCAGCCTTTAAGTTATATCTTGACTCTGTTTCCAGGACGATGGAGTAGATGTACTTTTCGCTATTGCTCCCACTAAGCACAACTAAAAACCCTGGGTGTTATGTATAAGCCAAACATAAGAAGACTCTGAAAAGTTGGAGAGAAAAGGCTGACGGGCTAAGGATTTTGGTATCCAAGGAACAACCTGGAAATAAGTTTCCTGGGTTTTTGTTTTTGTTTGTTTTTTTAGCCTCTTATACCCCAGATTTGGCGTTGGCAACCCGGAAATGCCAACAACAGGAGCAAAGAAAAAAATCTCCTAAAAAATCTGTCTAGCCAAAGGACCAGGAAAGGGGCAGCCTAACAGGACAGAAACGTTCAGACTGTAACTACTTACTCCAGCTAAAATGCACAGAAAACACTGCAGCCCCCACTCCTACCTGCACTAGCCAGAGGGGAGTGGAAGTCCAGACTTCCTCCCTCACCAGGCTGTAACAAGGGGCGACACCTGCACTGGCGTGGGATCAGAGAAGGCCACAGGGAAGGCACTTTCATCCCCACCAGGCGGTAAGGAGGCTCCGGCTCCCATGGTGTCAGAGGAGACCACATGGGGCTTCTGGACCTCCACTGGCAGAAGCTACAAAGGAACTCCCTCCTCCTCCCTGCTGGCGTGGGGTCAGAAGAGGCTTAGTGGGGAGGCAACACTGTCACCACTGCCCAGTGACAATGAGGCCACCTCCCCAGTGGCGTCAGTGGAGGTCATATGGGGAAGAGTAACGCTGCTCCCAGCCCGGCGGTATGGGCGCATGCCCAGTGGGTATCCAGAACCCCCTCCCCACATAGCAGTAACCAGGAGCCCTTCCCGCCAGTGTGGACAGAGGCGAGTGGTGAAGCTGGATTCCCGCTCCCCGTCCCCTACTAGATTGCTCTTGGCACGAGAACCAGCTAAAACAGACGGTTTAACTAAGACAGGTTTAGGAAGACAGTGCCCCGAGTGGGGAAAACAACTCTCACCAGCACCAGCTCCATCCACATTAGATGAATCTTGAAAATTTATCTGAATGAAAATTAGTTTAGAAGGAGCTTAATTATTAGTCCGCCTCACGTTCCTTGGTCGAGCCCTGGGCCCAGCACAACACTTCTCTTGGTTATTATGGTTCACGTCTGACCTAACCCCTGGGGAAACTGGACAGGTCAGTTGAACTAAATGAACGAAAGCTCCCTTTTTTATTTTGGACCTGCCCCAAACCAAGAGAATAAAAACAAAACAGATAGGATGATTTAGAGCTGCGTAATGTGTCGTTTTTGCTCAGAGGCATGCTAACTTGCCGTGTGGTTTTACAAAGGCCTCTAGTTTATCCTCTTCCTCTCTTCTGCCTTTTCACTGTTTGAAGAGGTCAAAGAAAGAAAAATAAGAAAAAAAAGAGGAAATCAAAAAGAGAAAATATCTTTTTTTTTTGTTTTAGTAAAAGACAGTGAAAGAGAAAGCTGAAGGCATTGACTAAAATTTGATTTCTCTAGACTCTAGACTACCCCCCTTGAGACAAATTTTTTAAAAAGACAAATTTATGAAAATGATCAAGTAGAGAGTGACTGCCCACTTCTCAAAGAGTTTTTATTTTTAACAAAATGGATTTAGGGGGAACATTTCTTTAAAAAGTAAACTTCTCAAATTTATTTAAAATACTCCTCAGCCTCAAATACATACAGAAATTGAGTACAGATATATGCTCAAGAGGGCTTTTCAAATCTGATGCTATTGGCTTAACTGGGCAACCACTTGTGGATCCATACCTCACACTTTGCTTCCGATTAATTCCACGTGGATCCAAATGCAAGAAATAAAAACACAGAAGTACTACAAGAAATCACGGGAGTAAAGTTTTCCTAATATTCACAGGAGCAAAGAATATAAAGAATTAAATCAAAGGCTAAACAAATGGCTTTTAAATATATTAAAAATGCTCAAATTCATCCATAATAAATTAAAGGCAAATGAAACTATACTGAGAAGTGAGAGAAATACATAAGTCCCATGTTTCATTTTATCCTGGAAATCCTAATATTGGCAAAGGTTATGCTGGCTTTTCAGAGAACATTACATATGACGGTGTCTTAAACGACTTTATCTGGTTTAAAGGCTGAGCTCAGAAGGCTGGAGGCCTTAAGCACATTTGAATTGTAAGTACAAAATAAAAGAGATAACATATTCCCACCAAATTAAAATAATCTTCTATAGAATAAAAATTAATAAGAATATTTTCCTTTCTTTTTAGAGACAGGGTCTTGCTCCATCACCCACGCTGGAGTGCAGTGGCATGGTCATAGCTCACTGTAACCTCCAACTCCTGGGCTCAAGTGATCCACCCACCTCAGCATCCCAAGCAGCTATGACTACAGGTGTGGGCCACCATGCCTGGCTAATTTATCTATTTTTTTGTAGAGATGGCGTCTTGCTATGTTGCCTAGGTTGGTCTCAAACTCCTGGCCTCAAGCCATCCTCCTGCCTTGGCCTCCCAAAGTGCTGGGATTACAGACATGAGACACCATACCCAGTCTAAGAATATTTTTCTCATCTCATTTTTTCACACTGTATTGCTAAGCTATAATGCAGACTAAAAAAACAATAAGCAGACTGTATTATTTTTGTATATTATATGTATGCCAAGGGAAAAAAATGTAAGGACATAGACCAAAATGTTAATGGTGGTTGTCAGTGGAAAAAATATGAACTATGTTATTTCTATGCTTTCACTCAAAAATCAACATAGAAGACTTCCGTGACTCTAAAATACATGAGGATTTCTCCTCAACAGCAAAGAAGCAATCAATTCTGCAGTAGACATGTCCTCCAATTTAATTCCAACACTACCTGGAGATAGTGTCAGATGCCACAGGTTGAGGGCTCAGTCCCCAAGACTGCCCTCTTTCACTTCCAATGCCAATCACAAGCTCCAGGTTGTTTAACCTGTGCTTCTGACTGACGGCTATAAATCAGGATTCCCACAATCCCCTTTGGGTTCGATTAATTTGCTAGACCAGCTCATGGAACTCAGGGAAACGCTACTTACATTTATTGTTTTATTATAATATAAAGGATACACATGAAGAGAAGCATAGGGCGAGGCATGGGGAAGGGATGGGGGGCTTCCATGCTCTCCCAGGGCGCCACCCTCCAGGAACCTAAACACATTCCAAATCCTGTTCTCTTGGGCCTTTTATGGAGACTTCATTGGCTAGGCATGATTGCCAACTGTGTAGAAACGTGATTGGACAAAAAGAGTATGATCTAACACCAACAAACTAAATGGGGAAACCCAGCAAGTCTGTTTAGCTTCTTCGTGGCCTCTCTGTAGCATTCCTTCACCCACAGTAGGGGCAGGACCCCTTCTGACACAGCAGTCTTAAGACCCACAATCAGAAGGGTGAGTAAAGATTACAATCCTGCCTTGGGAAGAAAAAGGAACAAGTGAGAGGAAGGCAGAAGAAGGTCAGGGAGAGAGATTCTGTTTACTGACGCCTGCTTCTGAGGCCTAAAGTGCCTTAACATTATAACAAAAGACTATAACAAGAGCTATGGGAGTTATGAGCCAAGAACCATGGACAAAAATCAACATTTTATATATATATATATATATACACACATTATATGTATATATAAAGAAACATAACAGTGGTTACCTCTTACCTTGTGAAATTATGGGTGATGTAAAAAATATTTTTCCTTTATACTTTTGTGTGTATTTTCCCAAGATTTCTGCAATGAACACATGTGAGTTAGTTGTGTAAAAAGAAAACAAACACATTCATTTTTGTAAAATGACCTCTTAGGAAAGAGTGCATTATATGTTCCCCCAAAGCAAAATTCAAACAGATCTATTTCTAACAACCACGTGGAATAGTCACAAGAAAGGGGTGGAAGCGGTGTCTTTATGTTGATTAATTTGAGAAATTTCTCAACTTATTAGTCAATTTAGAAAATTAACATCATATAAAACAACTGCAGGAAGAAACAAATATAGGACATAGTGAAATAGCTTTTCAAATCATTAATGTTGCATCCCTAAAGAATCCTTGGAGCACCCACAAAAGAGATCTTGTGGTTTTAAAAAGCTCTTGAACTTGCTCTCTGAGAAAATCATTATGTAGGCCTGTGTTTAAAACACACTGGACATTATTATATAACTAAGCAGCTGGGAAGATTAAGCGTGATTAAAAGTAAAAGGGAAAACACACAGTACACCAAGGCAGGACTGTTTAATGAGAAAAGGGTGACTCAAAGGAAACAGTATTTGTGCAGGGGAATAAAAAGTCAACCCATGGATTTATCAAACAACAATAAAGACATTCTGTCTCACGTCTGATTTAAAAGGCACTGCTTATCCAGCGATATGATTACATTAGAAATAATGTAAATAATATCCATGCATGTATACACAAAATGTATGTGTTATGGACCATTTGTGGAGGAGTACTTGTTTTCAAATCACATGCCATTCTTAAAAATCCAAACATCATTAATGTGGTCTATGATTTATTTATCTTTCCAGACTCATTTTTCCTTCCTCACACCCTGTTTTCCAATCATACTCTCGAACGTCATATGCATTGCCCAGATGCCACATCTTTGACAAACACTTCTGGTTTTATCCTTCACGTATCAGCCCAAACTCTAATTAACACTTCCTGGGAGCCTACTACCCCACATTATACTACAGCATGTTCATTCGGACCACAAAGATTTCTGGAGCAGCCTTCAGGATCTATGGCATGTTCTGGACATACAAAGATGAATAAAACATTGTCTTACACTCAAGTAACATAGCTAAGTGAGGGAGAGATGTGCAAACAATAGTTACAAGACAGCATTTTGGGAGGAAGCATGGCTGTGCTTCATGAAGCTAGCCCCAAGTTGTTATTAATCTCTTGTTATTAATCTACCATCCACCAAGCCTCCTAAATTACTGGTCATAAACTCAAGTGTTTATAGAATAAGTAACACCAATCTATGAGTCAGGCTGAGTTTGTGGTATTAGCTCGTGCTGGGACCTGTGGCCAATTGGAAAGTACACATCCTGTCTAAAGGCATTCAAGTTCTCATTCTTTTTCAAATGCCATGCCTGCAAAACAAAATATGCCTGCAGGCCTAATTTGGTTCAGGTTCAGTTTGTGACTTCTGCATAATAATGCTAACACTTGTTGTTTACTACTGCTCTAAGCACTTTACATGTAGAAACTCATTTATTCCTCACAAACACTGAGGTTGATATGATTTTGCCTATTTTACAAATGGAGCAACTAGGGCTTGGGCTAACTTGCTAAGGTGACACAGCTGTCAGGGTGGCTGAACTGGGAATGAGCCGAGGGGGCAGTCAGGCTCCTCCAGAGTCCACACTCTTAAAAGAAGTGCTTCACAACACTACACAGTACTCCACTGCCCTGTATGTAAACTCTTTCTTTTTTCTTTCTTTCTTTTTTTGAGACAGAGTCTCACTTTGTTGCCCAGGCTAGAGTGCCGTGGCGTCAGCCTAGCTCACAGCAACCTTAAACTCCTGGGCTCAAGAGATCCTACTGCCTCAGCCTCCCTAGTAGCTGGGACTACAGGGATGCGCCACCACGCCCGGCTAATTTTTTCTGTATATATTTTTAGTTGGTCAATTAATTTCTTTCTATTTTTTAGTAGAGACCGGGTCTCGCTCAGGCTGGTTTCGAACTCCTGACCTTGAGCGATCCGCCCACCTCGGCTTCCCAGAGTGCTAGGATTACAGGCGTGAGCCACCACGCCCGGCCTTGTAAACTCTTTCAATATCTTTCTTTTCAGTTTATGCTACAGAATGAGTAACCTATTTATTGTGCCAAATATTCCTTTCTGTTGTCGAGCAAACTCTTTTAACTGGTATATACAGATTTGATAAAAAAATTCATGCCTACCTATCCATTGTTCCATAAATTCAATCACCTTCCCTGTCTACCACCAGCTCTCCCACTTGAAGGGTCCTAATTTTTAAGAAATAACTTCACAGTTACCCAAGAAATATATGCTCATTATAAGAAAAAGTAGGTAAAGTGAAGTGCTCAAATTATTTTAATGTATCCCCCCCCATCTCCTCTCCCCTCCTTCTGACCCATTTCCGATACCATTCTCAATTCTGGGTGTGTGTGGTTTCTTGCCCAGTCCTACTTATTGGAACAAACAGTAGCATAATGTTTTGCTTTTATTTTCAATAGCTGTCCGCATAATGTTTACAACTCTGTGGATCTTTCTGGACAAGGCAATCGATTAGGCCAGTGTCTTCAGAGAAGTCCAATTTATATGAGCGAAAACAAATCCAAGGGCACCTAGGGATTTGCTGAAATGGGCAAAATATAAATTCCCAAGCCTTTGATCTTAATTCAGAGTGTTTCATTAGACCAGGGGATGTGGCCACTTTTGATTCACAGACTTTCCTAAGAACTCTGGACAGTCTGTTCTTTTTACTTAAATAAGTTGAAGGCAAAAAAAATGAGGAGTCTTGATTTAGAGTTTACACCATCCGCTCTGCTTCCTGGCCTTTGTACACACTGCTCCTTCCGCCAGGGACCTCCCCGAAACATCAACACCCCCACCCCAAGCACTGGCTCCTACCCAACCTTCCTGACACTGTTCACATGCCACCTCCTCTGGGAAACCTTCTTTGACCTCCGAGGTAGTTAACTTCCCCCTCCTGTATATACCCAGTGACCGGCACTTAATATCTATTTCAATTGCCTATTTCTCTCTCATCTAATTTGTAGTTGGAATTTATGTGGTAATTACTTTTTTTAAAACTAATTTGTACCTGAAATTTATGCAATAATACTTATTTCTGAAGAAAAAGTTGTGTCCTTCAGCTTTTAAACTTGGCAGTTTATTTTACAATCTCCATAATGGTAAAAATAATGGGCTCTGGTACTGAACTCATGTGGGTTTGGCATCCAGCTCTAGCACTACTAATGGCTGTGTGACTTTAACCCTAACATCCCTAAGACAGTTGTATCCTTTGGAAAATAAAAACTTACTTCACCGTGAGGATTAAAGCATAGAAGTGCAAAGTATACAATGTGTTTAAGTTTGTGGTCAGTAAGTGTTAGCTACTGTTACATTTCTCAAGAACAATTTAATTTTATCAAAAAGAAAGCTTTTTTTTTTTTTTTGAGACAGAGTCTCACTCTGTTGCCTGGGCTAGAGTGCCATGGCAACAGCCTAGCTCACAGCAACCTCAAACTCCTGGGCTCAAGCGATCCTCCTGTCTCAGCCTCGAGAGTAGCTGGGACTACAGGCATGCGCAACCATGCCCGGCTAATTTTTTCTATATATATTTTTTAGTTGTCCAGCTAATTTCTATTTTTAGTGGAGATGGGATCTTGCTCCTGCTCAGGCTGGTCTCAAACTCCTGAGCTCAAACATGCCTGCCTAGACCTCCCAGCGTGCTAGGATTATAGGCGTGAGCCACCACGCCTGACCAAGAGGAGAGCTTTAACCAAAAGGAAAGAAAAAAATATTGTCATTTGACTGAAAACTACTCAAAACTTATTTCATAATGATATGCAACTTTACCTATGTTGAGATTAATCTGTAATTTATAATTAATATTAGTTATCTGTTGTTGTCCACCTATTCTGTATCAACGTACATCTAAAATTATTTGAAAATGTTATTTGACTCCTTTAAAATACTCTATGTATTTGTTTATTTTTTTTTTGAGACAGAGTCTCACTCTGTTGCTCCAGGTAGAGTGCAGTGGTGTCATCATAGCTCACAGCAATCTCAAACTCCTGGGCTCAAGTGATCCTCCTGCCTCAGCTTCTCGAGTAGGTGGGACTACAGGCGTGTACCACGACTAATTTTTCTATCTTTAATAGAGATGGGGTCTCACTCTTGCTGAGGCTGGTCTCAAACTCCTGAGCTCAAGCAATCCTCCCGCCTCGGCCTCCCAGAGTGCTAAGATTACAGTCGTGAGCCACCATGCCCGGCCTAAAATACTCTAATAAAAACTCAAGAGATTTGAAAAATAAAAAAGAATGTTGGCACCCACGGAGTATCTTTTATGCCAGGAAATTAATAATACAGTAAATTTCAATGAATACAACTCCATTTTAATCTTTAGGAGATTGGTAATTTTAGTTCATCCAAATCTCTAAGCATCAAATTTAAAATGGCTTAGAAAGTATTTTGAAATTATTTACTTAATAGTAAATTGGCTTCTACTCCAGTAAAGAATTCAGTAATCCAGTTGAGTGTTTAAACCCTTCTTTTTAAGTCTCTTAGAAAGGAACCAAGATGCCTAGCACATGATTGCTGCCAAATTTAACCTGGGAAGACCTGCAGACAATACTCACTAACAAAGACTCTCTCTAATGAACTTTTCACCCCTGGAACATTCAGAATCCCAAGAGGAAACATGTCCCATTTCCTTGTACTTGCCTTTGAAGACAAGCTAAATGGCTCTCTCAAGCCTTAGAATTAAACAAGAGGATATTCTTTCAGCATCAGTATAAAAGTATATTAATATACATAACCGCATTGTATAGTCATTCAATTATACATTTATTAATATCTACTTGCTCTAAATCAGAAGCCATTCTAAGTATTGGGGGATGCCAAGATGAATGTACTCTTGCTCTCAAAAAGCTTTCCATTTGAATTTTATTTGCAAAAATGTAATTTTTGCCACTCACGATTTAAGTAGCCACTAATTCATAGCTGAAACCAAAGACTTAAGAGACATGGGATAGAGGACAATGGGGCAGTAGACAAGACCCCGAAAATGCAGTAAAAAGAAACCTGTGACATAATCTTGGTTTGGGAGTCAGAAACTCATTTAGATTCCAGATCGACCAACTACCAGCAATGTAAAAATTTTGGTTTTTGTAATTGGTATGTCCTTTATAATTTAAAAGTTTAATGAACAAAATCATGCCTTATTTCATAGAGTTTTTAGGAAAATCAAATGAGAATATCAATGAAAGTAGACAGCACAGTGCTTATTGATGAGAAGTGCAATGTGTATTAATTTTTTAAAAAATGTAGCATCCTCTTAATAGATGTTCAATACAATATTGTTAATATAATTTATACTAATACAAATTTTGTCAATACAATTTTGTTCATGATCATGATAATGCTAAATGACAGACTGAAGCAGTGGGATTAACAAAAAAAGTAAAAGCTTCTAAAGTAGCCAGAGCTAACGTCAAATTAAAGGTATTGCCAGCCACTGCCTTACCTAAAGAAATGATCATCATGGATAAATTTTCACACAAGATTGTAAAGGTTCAATGTTAAGGATATAAAGCCCTCAATACAGTGACTGATACTCCTTAAATATTAACTTCACTCTTTGTGACCCCTAAATAAATGCATTTTCCAGCTATGCTGAACACCTGATTTCCAGCTGCTCGGCATGCAAACCCCTCTGCTAACTTGAGGTCCTTTCCCTTTCCCCCCCAAAGACTGAAGGGAGGATGACAGTGTTCTCTCTCTCTCTCTTTCTGTCCTCTGGCTGAAGCATGGCTTACAGCCCAAGCACAGCTAACCCAAGTTTCCCTCCTAGGCTCCAACTTCCCAGGGATGGCACAGCCAACATGGTCTGGGGGCTGGTGGTGCCAATTGTGGGGCCTGTGGCAGAATCTCAGCAGTGTCTTGGTACCCTAGTCCCACAGGAACTTCTTAATTCTGTGAGCTACTCAACATCCATCTAATAAGTTCATCTTCCCCTTAAGTAAACAGAATCAGTTCCTGTTGTTTCTAAACAGAAACAAGTATACTTTTGTAAAACTATTAGAATAAAAGTAAATGAATATCAGTGCCATGAAATTACTTTAATATCTTTTTCTCCATGACTGAATATACAAAGATAATGGAAGTAATGTATTCTTCTGCTGTAAAGATGGGTGGAATATATCAAAATCCACACGTTGAATTTTCTTTAAATAGTCCTCTAGAGAAACCTGGAAAAAGAAAGTAGTGGTCACTAGATCATAAAATGATCAAGTCTTTAAAAGAAACTAAAGAAAAACTATAAGTATTAAGGCTGTTTTAGTTTCCCTGAAATGGTCTTCTACATATGAACTATTTAAATGAGGATTTTAGAAGTGAGATAGAAAATAAAGACATCTCCTAAGAAGTTTCTGTTTGGAAAGTAAAATGGTATCAAGAGCTAGTACTAGAAATATCAAGACTTTTCTGATCCTAAAATATAATGCTCTGGTCAAGATGTAAAAGATCAGAGAGATTATTTTGCCTGGTGTTATTACTAGATTCTGTGGGATACAAAAAGGTGGTTTCAATCAGGGAAAATCAAACATCCTCCCCTCTCCTACCCCCAAATGCAGTGCACCATTAGAGGGAGCTCAAGTTGTCTTTTCAAGAAATTATTTTGTGAAAAAGTTGAATGGGTCTCCATGTGCTTGCTAGAACACATGATTTTCAACCAGGGAGAATAATCATGGTCTCTATAAATGTCACCCCATCTCTATAAATGTCACGCCCTACCACATAAAGGTTGACAAAGTTTTCACCAGGATAGTGGCAGGATAGAAAACATCAAAGACGTACAGTACTCTATTTTTTGGTTTTCAGTCATCTTTATTCATTTATAAATTTTTATTTTATTTTAACAATTTTTTAGTTTTGTGCTCCATGATTCTAAGAGGCAGCACTTCCTTCCCAGTCCATGTGCACAGTGCCCTCTGGAGTTCTGCAGCACAGAACCTGCGTGATCCTACACAGGGATTATGTGGTTTTAGGTTTTTTTAGAATACACAGATGGGAAGAAAGAAAACAAAAAGTATTGTATTTTCTTCCAGCCCTTTTTCCTACACATTTTTAATATAGGCATATACATCCAAACAGATTAATTATCTATGTTTTAAAACCCTAAACTTACATATATGTATAATAGGAGATATGTGCATGAAAGTGCACAGCTGCCTTGTATTATTAGCAAAAAACTTGGAAACAACCCAGAAATTCTTTGACAAAAAAGATAAATAGTTCATACAATGAAATATTATACTGCAGTGAAGTGAACATACTGCAGCTAGATGCAACATTTGCACAAATCTCAGAAACATTTAAGAGTGTGTTATATGTTCTAGAAGACAAACAGAAAATGATCTCTTTTTATAAAGCTCAAAAACAAAACCAAGGAACATATTGTTTAGGAATATATAAGATGAAGAAAACTTTTTGGAATAAAAGCAAGGGAACAGGCGAGTGGGGAAAAAAAAAGAAAAGGAAACAATACACACAAAATTTAGGATTGCTACCTTAAAAAGGCAGGCAGCGGCAGGGGGATGAGATGGGGAAAACACACAAGTGCAATTTAATGGTGACATTCTAGTTCCTGGATTGAGTGGTGAGTTCATGGGTGTTTATTATGCTATACTTTGTGATATATTTACATATATGGATATATTCATTTGTATATGAGCTGAGAGCCTAAGATGATTCTGGCAGACAAATCTATGTTGAGGCCCAGCTAAGTGGATATTTCCAAGAAGGTGGTCCTAGAGCCTTTAAAATAACCATTCTTTAAGGAATTATCTCACCATTGATTCACCATTATTTCAAGAACCGTAGCCCTTTTCACCATTCTTTCAAGAATCCTTTGTTGGAGCTGGCCTTTGTGAGAGGTGTAAGTGCGGGTCCTGTGTCAGGCCTTCCTTCTAGCTGATTATCAACAATTTTAAAAGAGAATAAAAAACTTTGAAAATATTTCTTCAGGAGTTCAAGACCAGCCTGAGCAAGAGCCAGACCTCATCTCTACTAAAAATAGAAAAATCAGCCATGTGCAGTGGCTCCCACCTGTAGTCCCAGCTACTCAAGGGACTGAGGCAGGAACCCCGGAATTGGAGGTTGCAGTGAGCTATGATGATGCCACTACACTCTAGTCCAGAGCAACGAGAGACACTCTGTCTCAAAAAAAAA
>VBSM01001124.1:39369761-39380097 GCA_008086735.1 Cheirogaleus medius | reverse complement strand
AAAAAAAAAAAAAGGCATCTCTGTCTTTAGTTCTCTAATTTTCTTTACCTGATAAAAACAGAAAAAAAGACACCAGAAAAATAGGTTTTCTTGGAGCTAATTCACCTGTAGGCCTACTGAACAATTTGTTTTCAATGCTGAAGTCACTACCAATCTCTTTTTGGCTTATAATTATTATTACTATAGCCTCTAGTTATTAACAGATTACATCTAGATAAACTGAGTAAATTTACACTTGCATGACAAGAGTATGTGATAAATATTAGGCCAAGGAGAACACCAACACAACAATGTTTCAGAAAGATTATACAAGTTAGGCCAGGTCACAGAGTAATTCACAGGCTGGGTTAGACCCAGAACTCAGTTCTAAGAATTTAGTACAGGATTCCATTCACTGGAACCATCAGACTTTCTTTACTCCCTCCACTATTTGGACACAGATCCAAGTACTGAGGTGTACATAAAGGTATATGTACGACTAATTGAGTATTTGATGATATCAAGGAATTATTAGTAACTTTTTAAGGTATGATAATTACATTGTGGTTATATTTTTATAAAGTCTTTATCTTTTAAAAATACATATGTATTTGTAGATCAAATGGTAAGATGCCTAGGATTTACTTTAAAATAATCCAATAGGGATTAGTGACAGGAGTTGGTAGAATATAGATGAAATAAGATTGGACATGTATTGATAACTATTAAAGCTGAATGACAAATACATAAAGTATATTACAGTATTCTCTCTACTTTTGTATAAATATGAAAATTTCCATTTGGAAAACCACAATAGTTGGATTTGGTTGTGCAGTACACACATTCCTCTGCCTTGGTGCCTATCTTTGCCTGTCTGTCTTAAGGTAGGCGTTGCAGGGGGCTGAGAAGGGTGGCATGCAGGGATAAAGTATGGATAAAATGGCATGGTTCTCGAAAAGCTTCTTTCCTTCAAAATGTTAAAATAGTTTCTCCCTAAAGATGCTTAAATAGGAAAAAAAAACCTTAAGACTTGAATAACTTCAACTTACTCTTTCATCAATGATCTTCATAAGCCATCTTTTAGTTAGATTATGTCTTTTGACAGCCTAGAAAAACAAGAGTGTTGTCAGTTTTTAGAAAGTACTAGAAATGACTTCTGTAGATTTGAATAAGATAAACAAACCAAATGCAAAACTAAGTAAGGAAACATCTGCAATAATTCATTACCAGATAGACATTGTGTTAAAGAATTATCAGGGAAAAAGAAAATGTCCCTAGAGAATATTTCAAAATATTTCCAAGTAAAGATATTTCTAATACTTTTCCACTAACCTGTCTTTTTTTCCCCAATATTTTTACTAATTTTTTTTTTTTTTTGAGATGGAGTCTCACTCTGTCACCTGGGCTAGAGTGCCATGGCATCAGCCTAGCTCACAGCGACCTCAAACTCCTGGGCTCAAGCGATCCTCCCTCCTCAGCCTCCCGAGTAGCTAGACTACAGGCTTGTGCCACCATGCCCAGCTAATTTTTTCTATTTTTAGTAGAGACGGGGTCTCGATGTTGCTGAGGCTGGTCTCGAACTCCTGACCTCAAGTGATCCTCTTGCCTCAGCCTCCGAGACTGCTACGATTACAGGCATGAGCCACTGCACCCGGCCAATATTGTTAGTAATTTAATGATTCCACTTTCAAAAAAACAAAAAAGAATTAAATATTGAGCTTCTCTACTATGTGATACACCCTGACTTCTATACTCACTTATTACACACAAAATTTTTTCCATAGGATAAAGATTCTATTTGGCAAAAATAATAACCACTTCTCTGAAAATGAAGAGTAACTAAAGCTACAACAAAAATAATCTGCAGGATAAACTGTTGTCTTAGCAAAGTAAAGACACTCCAGAAGGAAAGAGCACATGTAGTACCCAAACACTGGTCTCTAATACCATTCCCCCCAAAGGAAGCAGGGCTCTAGAGAAATGGGTGATTCTAGAGGAAGGGGAAGGAAGAAGTTCAAGATAATCCTTGAATCTTATTGTGCCATAAAATAAGAAAGTGCTCCAAAAAGTGATGAATGCATGTCACAAGGACATAGGAGCCAATTTGAAGGAGCTCCCACTGCCCAAATCAGGGACAATTAGAATACCAAAATAATTAAGTACACAATTGAATTATAAACTATTAGAAGGCCAGGTATGGTGGCTCATGCCTGTAATCCCAGTGCTTTAGGAAGCTGAAGTGGGAGGATCGCTTGAGGCTAACAGTTTGAGACCAGTCTGGACAACATAGTGAGATCCCCATCTCTACAAAAAAAATTTTTTTAAAATTAGCTGGGCGCATGGTGGCTCATGTCTATAGTCCTAGCTACTCAGGAGGAGGCTGAGGCAAGAGGATCCCCCGAGCCCAGAAGTTCAAGGTTAGAGTGAGCTATGATAGTGCCACTGTATTCCAGCCTGGGTGACAGAGCCTGTCTCTCAATAAATAAATACATAGATAGATAGATAGATAGACAGACAGATGGATAAATCCCTGTGCTAGTTATTTCTATTAAAAAATAAACTATTAGAAAAAATAGGAATCCTTGAATCCACACTAATAATTAAGAAGCAAATAAACATAGTGGAGGGAGAGCTCGTTATTACAGTAGAATGCTAAGTGCCAATTGACAGATGTGGACAGAGTGCTGGAGTTGAGAAGTTATTATTTTGCAACCATAATAGTAAAGACTGAACCAGACAAGAACCACCAATGGCTGCTAAGTTTAGAGGGAATTTTGATGAGGAACAGGACATTTGCATAAAGTATCTCCCCAAAGATAGCTGATTAATTGCAAGGTACATTATAATTATACAGTGGAAAAACCAGGCAAATCTTGACTGGGTGATCAAAATTAACAATGTCAATAAAGGACAGATGGACAAAGTGTGCCTCTAGATGTGATACCCTGAGAAGAACACATCACCTATGGAACCTATGAAGTGTTCCAGTCAAGAATCCATAACCTGAATCATGAGAAAACATCAGACAAATCCAAAATGAGTGTTCTATAAAAATAAAGGGGGGGCTATACTCTTCAAAATTGTCAGTGTCATAAATGACAAAGAAAAGCTATGGAAATATTCCAGATTGAAACAAACTAAAGAGATATGACAAACTGACCTGACCCAAGACTGGATCCTATACTGGAGGGAAAAAAATGCCATAGTGGGCATCATTAGATCATCTGACAAAACTGGAAAATGAATGGAAAATTAGATAAAAGTCCTGTATCAAAGTTAAATTTACTATAACCAGTAATTTTTCTGGTCATATAAGACAATATCCCTATTCAGGGAAAATATTCACTGAAATTTTTAGGATAGGGCCATAATGTATTTAACTCACAATCATATGAGTCAGAAAAAAATTATGAATGTGAGTATACATACATATATAGGGAGAGAAAGGGTGGGGGGGAGAGGGAGAAAGAGCACACATGTGAGTGAATGTGCACAAATGATTAAACAAATAAATAAAACGTTAACACTAGTGAATCTGGGCGGGGCACAGTGGCTCACGCCTATAATCCTAACACTCTGGGAGGCCGAGGCGGGAAGATCGATCAAGGTCAGGAGTTTGAAACCAGCCTGAGCAAGAGCGAGACCCCGTCTCTACTAAAAATAGAAAGAAATTAATTGGCCAACTAAAATATATAGACAAAATTAGCCAGGCATGGTGGCGCATGTCTGTAGTCCCAGCTACTCGGGAGGCTGAGGCAGGAGGATTGGTTGAGCCCAGGAGTTTGAGGTTGCTGTGAGATACACTGATGCCAGGGCACTCTAGTCCGGGCGACAGAGTGAGACTCTGTCTCAAAAAAAAAAAAAAAATAGTGAATCTGGGTAAAGGGTATAGAGGCGTTCTTTGTATTATTTTTAATTCTATAACCTTTCTTTAAGTTTGAAATTATTTCCAAATAAATTTTAAAAACACTGTTTTGTTTTGTTTTTTTGCCACGTTAACACTAAGTATAACATAGTTTCACAATAAGTAAATATGGTAGTGAAACATAAAGTCTTAGGGATATCCTATATTTCAACTAAGATTCTCAGATGTCATTGATACTAAAATGTAAAGGCTAGCACGCTCATCCATACACATTTATGTGACAAAGGGTGTGAGTACAGAGAACAGAGCCCACATTGGCTGGCAGGAACCTAACAGAAGCTAAAAGGGCTGCACAGAGTTAGTTCCAAAGTGCTCTCAGCATTACTGCTATTACATAGCAGGACTCTCCCAATAGGCCTCTCTCCCAGTACCCAGGAATCAGCCAACCAGTCATTACAGACTCCTGCTCTTTTTTTATTTTATATGTGTCTGAATGGGATGGGCATGTTTGATCTTTGTAACCAGACCAGCAAGTACCATTGCTGGCACATAAAAGCACTAAATAAATATTTAATCAATGAAAAACCAAAGCTCTATTTACTCAAGACTAAAGCTATAATGGCTGCAGTTCCTTGACTATAAAATATAGTTCTGTTTGATTCCAAAGAAAATCAGAGATCAAGGTAAAAAATAAATATTTAAAAGTTGAAAATCTGCTAAATAAAGAATTGACTCTGGAAAATGAATCTGAATAGAATAAAAATCTTGGCTATAAACATAAATTCAAACTGCATCTAAAATTTATACACAGAGAAACAGAGAACCCCATATGGAATGCATGAGAAATTATAAATATTCAACAATTTTGTACCCCCAAAATACCAATGAAACAGTACAGCTGGAAAGTGGTCTCTAAACAACATACTGCCACTGTTCCCCCTATTCAATCTTACAAAGAACTAACTCAATACTCTTCAAAGAACCAGCGGAAAGTTTCACTGGCATCACAATAAGAATATACTCCAACACAATGAGGAAGGATAGAGAATATACTAATATAAAGAGAACAACTGCTCTGAACACTACTTGCTTCTTTCAAATATTCATATTAACCTTTAACACTGGTCATATCAGAAAGCTAGCTAACAGTAATCATCAAAATTTAAGCAATTAAAATTGTACAAATTGGCAATCCTAAATCAGCACATATGTAAACATTCTGTAATTAAGACATATCTTCTGGTTCTGTAAGAGAAGCCAAGGAAAGATAAATTTGCATTAAAGGAACCTACAATATTCCACTGTATTTCCAGACAAAAGCCAGAACCTTCAATCCAAGTTTTAACATCAACCTCCACTATAGTCAGGTTTTTATGTGAAATAATAAATAGAAAGGGTTTCTGGATTTTAGAGAAAATTTTCTCTTCACTGAGTCACCTAGGTTGAGCTTCTTGAAGTGGGATGAATAGAGGTAAAGAACTAATCTAATACTCACAGCTTCCCATCCACTTTTTCTTCTCAGTCCCCAGTGTCGGGGGATCTGGCTTTCCATCTTTACTGGGGCTCTGTGAAGTCAATCTGGGGCCCAGAAACTGGGCCTGCCTCTGCTGGTGCACAGACCTGAGAAGAGGTGTACCACTGTCAGGTCTGTGGGTGGCTGCTGTTACAGAAACCCTCTTTTGGCAATCATTGTATTACAGTGGGGACACACATCAGCGACAAAAGGCACCTAATTCCCTTCCTCCATTCATAGGTTAGCATACTGCTAAACCACACATGGCAGTTTATGAATGAGGGATCCATATAGCTGCTTTAATATAAAACTTTATATATATTTACTATATACATCTAGCTACACAAGTAATACTCTAGCCCATAGCTTTCCATTCTCTAATACCTAAAATTCATCAAAGAATAGGCAATTCTATCAAATTAGACAAGGCAGTCTTAGATTTGTGTCTGGACAATGGTAAGAGTAAGTGTCCCTTCACAAAAGATGAATACTTGTTATTCTACAGCTCAGAGTCTGCATTAAAACATTGGTGTAAGGAGCTGCTGGGCAGACAGAACAGAAAATTTTACCTGCCACTGCATCAAAATTTGCAGGATTTAAATTCTGCAGCAAAATATGTGGAAAATATTTAAGTAATTTATAATATAAAGAGATCAGATTCTTCTTTTCTCCTTTAATACAGAAATACACCAAAGACCTGGGCAAATTATCAGTGGATAATTTTAAATTCCTCTGCCAAAACTAACATAGATCTGAACATTACATGAGCCTAAGAATATTTTCAGGATAGATTCCACTATAATCACCACTATCCAAATTATATCCATAAAAAAGTAGGCTCAAATAATATTCTTACAAATTCAAAGTAGCATTTTTTTTTTACCTTCCATAACTCAATGGCCACAGGCTGATGTGGTGGATTGTCACAGTATATATCTTCCACAGTTTTTTTCCAAAACTGCATTCGCATGAGTCCAATTGTCTTCTCAGAGACTGAGTCCTTAACCTGTAAATAAGGTTTAAAAACTTTAACAAATACACTGCTTACAGTCTTAAAAATCAGCATTTTTTTTTTTTTGAGACAGAGTCTCACTCTGTTGCCTGGGCTAGAGTGCCGTGGCGTCAGCCTAGCTCACAGCAACCTCAAACTACTGGGCTCAATCGATCCTTCTGCCTCAGCCTCCCAAGTAGCTGGGACTACAGGCATGAGCCACCGTGCCCGGCTAATTTTTTATATATATATTTTTATTAGTTGGCCAATTAATTTTTTTCTATTTTTAGTAGAGATGGGGTCTCGCTCTTGATCAGGCTGGTCTCGAACTCCTGAGCTCAAAAGATCCGCCCACCTCAACCTCCCAGAGTGCTAGGATTACAGGTGTGAGCCACCACACCCAGCCTCAAAAATCAGTATTTTGGAGGGAATTTTTTGAGTTAATTGGAAATGTCCTATATGATGACTATTATAGTGGTGAATACACGAGACTCTACATTTCTCAGAACCTATAGAACTGTACCCAACAAAGAGTGAATTTTACTGTATGTATATTTAAATACTCATTCATTAATTTTTAAAAAGAAGGTCATTAGCCTGTCTTTCTTAATCACTACTGATTAAGAGTGGCCTTCTTAGCTTCAGACAAGAATCATCAATGCAAGCTAAACCAAGGAGGTAAATTTTGATGAGGACCATGGTCTTAAAATGTCTCCTCAGACTGCTTATTAGTAGCAAGGGAAAAGATACTGACATCTTGACTGGGTGACCAAAATCAACATTACCACAGAGAGACAAATGGACATTTCATGCTTCCTTGTGATTCTCTGAAGAGGACATGCACCATTTAGGTAATATTAGGCTAGGAATCCATAACTTTAAAATAATCATGATGAAAAATAAAATAAACCTTAAATGAGAACCATTCTGTTTTTAAAAAGGAACAGGATTGTTCTGAAAAAATATCAATGTAATAAAAGACAAAGAAAGGCTATGGAAATGTTTCATATTAAAGGAGGCTAAAAAGACATGAAAACTAAACACAATACATGATCCTAGATTAGATCCTACACAGAAGGGGAAAAAAAGCATCATGAAGGACATTATCGGGTCATTTGACAGAACTGGAAACCAGATGGTAGACAAAATAAAAGTATTATATCAATGTTAAATTTATTCCTTCATAACCATACTGTGGTAATGTAAGAGAATATCCTTGTTCTTATAAAATACACACTCAAATTTATAGGGATAAGTGCCACGGTGCAGTCAAGTTACTCCAAAATGATTTATAAAAAGAAAAATGTGTGTGTATACATATGTGACAGAATGATAAAGCAAATGGGGCAAAATATTAACAAAGGGTCTAATGGGTATTCTTTGTACTGCTCTTACTTTCCTGTATGTGAAATTATTTCTAAATAAAGAGTTTCTCTTAAAAAAATTACCCTGGTGCTGGGTTTCTTAGCAATGTGCAGTGTTCAGATACCAGTGGCATACACTACAGCAGCAAGAGTAATTCTTTCAAAACATGACCAAGAGTTATGTCCCTCTGTCCCTCTATGCTCAAAAACCCCTCAAGTGACAGACCATCTCACTCAGCCGAGGTGGCTGCAATGGTTGCCAAGATCTTACCTTCCTGACCCAGGTGCCCCTAACCTAATCTCATCCCTAATCTCATCCCTGCTGCACCACAATGGCCTTCTCCTGTTCTCTGAACACGCTGGGCACACCTGCACCTCAGAGCCTTTACAACTGCCGTTCCTTCTGCCTAAAATACTCCACCCACATATCTGTACAGCTCACTCTCTGACCTCCTGCAAATCTTTGCTCCAATGCCACCTTCTCAGTGAGGTTTTTCCTGACCACCCTACATAAAATAGGAACCTCTGCTGCACCCAGCCTTCCTTATCCCCGTATCCTGCTTTATTTTCCTCCACAGCACTTGTTGCCATCTGATACATTACACAGTTATCTGTTCACTGACTGCAGGGACTTTGTGTATTTTATTCATTGCTATACCCCCAGGACCTAAATCAGTGTCTAGCATATTTTAGACACTCAATGAATACGCTGAATGAGTGAATAAACAAGACTGTGTGTGCAAAGTACACACAGATGCTCCTACAAAGTGACAGAGAATTCTAGGGGAACTCTGGGGTTTTCTTAAAAAAATGAAACTTTAATCATTTAAAAATTATAATGGAAGACCACATTGGGAACTACTCATGGCTAAATTGTGACTGACTTAACACACTGATGTATAGTTTATACCTGAAAAAGGATGACCCACGACTTCCAGGGATATACCAGACAAAAAAATAGCCAGTCTATTAGACTCTCTGCAGATTCATGGTTGTGAATCTCAGTTGTGCCTCAGTGCTATATATACCCACATGCTTTTATTCATTCCTTGTTCACCTCTATCATATGCTCCAGAGAAGCTGTGCCAAAATGTGCCACTCTCTTCAAGACTCCAAGCACTCTCCTGATCCCTCACTCCTAATATCTGACCTCCCCATTTAATCTACTGAGAAGATGAAGGCCATTCTACTTAAATTCCCTCATTTCCATCCCCTATTTCAATTTATTTTGTATCTGCCTAAGTTCTTTCTATTCTAAAAAAAAGGATCTTGCCTTCCTTTATAATTCTTAGACCAAAATGAGTTAGTATGAGTTTGCTATAATTGCTTCCATTCTCCACTCACATTAAAGCTAAAACCTCAATTTAAAAAGTGCTTTGAAGAACTGCTATATGTATGTAAATTATGCAATTGTTAGGGAGAATAAGCAGTAATACCCTAATTAATCTATTCAATTAAAAGATAAATATGCAATATTAATTGCATAGTTCTATAATATCCTCAGAAAAAGAGGTAAAAAATTCCAGGATGGCATTTCCAGAAACATCAAGTTCATTAGCTAGTTTTATTTTGGGTACTGAATTGTTAAGCCTAAATAGTTAGCAGAAGAAGGAAGTCACCAGCAGAGACCTTAAACACACCTAACATATAAATTACAACTATATTTCTTTACTGTACAACATGAAACACATTATATCACTATTTTTCAAATAATATTTTAAGGTATCTTAATACCAGCCTGAGCCAGTTCCACATTAAAGGCCCTCAGTGCAAAAGCAGAGCTTCGGGATTCTGCAGGGAGCAGCAGGGAGCATAAATAACCTTCATAATCTCGTTTCCTATAACAAATAGACAAAAAAAAAAAAAAGATAGTTACTTTTCACTTTCCAAACTGCACACAAAAATATCAAAATTAACTGAAAGAGACTTTAGAATAGGCCTGACATGTCTTATCTTTTATACCTGTTACTCTACAATCACAAAAAATATATCTGCTCCCAATTTCAGACTACCTAAAAAAAGAAATGCTCAATCTCTATTAATTTAATTTGAATTATAAAGTACTTACTATCTTAATAGTTTCAGAATCACATTGGGTTTAGTAAGAATTCAAATGAGCTACAAAAGTAGAAATCAAGTTAAGAAAATCGTTCAAGCAAATATTGGCGTGAACTCATAATTTTTAATACATAGATAGATATATAAAAAGACACATAGATAAGACGTAGAAACCAATAGAAGCGGGTGTGTGTGCACACATACGTTTCCTAGCAGCATCTGATGAAAGAGTCTAGAAGCAATTATATCCCCTGGTATCAATGAACACACCTACCACGTAGATCTTGGTTTCTACAACCATTCTCCACTGAAACAAACTAGGGCTCCTTGGAGGAATGACAGGGCTGTGGCAGGAAAAATAAGATAAGCCTGAAACATCTTCTTGAACAGAAAGCAAAAAAATGTTTAAAGAATGCAGGGGACTTGTCAAAAGAACATAGAAACTGGCCTGACAGAGTTCTTACTGGCCAAGTCTGTAGCAATTTCAGCATCAAAAAAAATAATGATAGTAACAGATAATAGGACTCTATAAACACATGCTGATATAAATTTTTTTTTTTTTTTTT
>VBSM01001124.1:39359432-39369661 GCA_008086735.1 Cheirogaleus medius | reverse complement strand
CGCCTCGGCCTCCCAGAGAGCTAGGATTACAGGTGTGAGCCACCACGCCTGGCCGCTGATATAAATTAATGAATAAATAAATGGAAAGAGAAGGAAAAGCCTGTCAATCAGCATAATGCCTACTAATAAATCTAGAAAACATAATGCAATTTTTAAAAATTATTATTTGATAACTATCACAGTAATAATTGATTTAGGCAAAAATCATCAAATAAATGCCTGAAAACATTAAATAGGTGAAAGTTTGATGGAAACAGAATATTTACATAGTATTAAAGTATTTCCCCACAAAGTATGCATTTCTTTCTCCCATCCAAGTACTAACCAGGCCCGACCCTGCTTGCATTTCTTTCTAATTAACACTATTCTTAATTAAATTTACAAAGAGAAAACTGGAAGATAATAAAAAGTTAACATCACAATAATAGGACAAATCAATGTCATGTGCTTTCTGATGTGATACACAGAGAAAAAAGCAAGACATTACTTCTGTGATATTCTGCTTAAAATGCATAAATCACCAGGAAAATACTAAAAACCCAACTGAGAGAGATTCTAAAAAGTAACTGGCCTGGTCTCTTCAAAAAATGTCAAGCTCATGAAAGATAAGGAAAGAATGAGGAATTTTTCCAGACTGGAGAATACTAAAGACATAACTAAATGTAGCACATGATTTTAGATGTATCAAAGACATAATGGAATAATCAGCAACATTTGAATAGAATATGTGCATTAGATGGTATTACTGGATCAATTTTAATTTCCTAATTTTAATGGCTGTACTGTTATACAGGGAAGTACTTTTGTACTTAGAATGCACACACCAAAGTATTAAGGAAGGTAATGGAGCATCATGTTCTCAAATGGTTCATAATGTTAACAATGAGGGAATCTGGTGAACTGTATACTGGAGCTCTGTGTACTATTATTATAGTATTGTAATATTTCTGTAATTTTATGTAAATTTGAAGTCACTTTGAAATAAAAAGTTAAAGAAAAATATAGACCTTACTATAATCATTCCAGGAAGGATGACTTAAGTTTAAAGTACTTACCAGACTGCCTATCAACAAGTCTACTTTAATTCTAATACACTGGAACCTTACTATAATATTATTTCCTATAAAACAGTATTTAATAGAAGATGGGTCCAATCTGGACCTCATTCCATGGAGCTTAGGCACTCAAATTCAGATTACTCCCACTTTTCAATTGGTTCACATTTTGTCCTGTTCCTAACAGAGAACTTAAGCCCCATATAGCCACTCCCTTGACAATTTCCGACAATTTCCATATAAACAAAAGGAAGAGATCATGAATAGTAACCCTGCTATCTCAAGACAGTGCTACTAAAATGATCTCACCTTAAGCAGTTTCACCTATAAAATGGTTCCCCAAAATTTCTAAAGACTGTGAGGGCAAAGCAGATCTATAGTTTATATTTTTAGATTTTATTTACTATAAAAAAACTCTGAACTTCAAATGTGTTTAAAACACTTGAAGTTAACATGAAACAGTGAGGAAAACACTGAATGGGAATCAAAATTACAATCTTAACTTATATCATTCAACTAGTTATTGATAGAAATGATACCTACTACTCATGTCTACCTCCCAATTTGCAAAATGAAGCTTGATAACCTATGTGTTCCACATCTCCTAAAAACAACCAATATGTGAAGTACTTTAAGCTTCTTACAGGGAAATGAAAAATGAAACAAAGACATAAATTTTGGAAATAAGCAACATTTAGGAAATAAGATACTCTACACAGCTAAGGATTTGCCCTGTTAACAATTTTTTAAAAAAATTTTGGATGGAAGCTGGGCGCGGTGGCTCACGCCTGTAATCCTAGCACTCTGGGAGGCTCAAGGTCAGGAGTTCGAAACCAGCCTGAGCAAGAGCGAGACTCCGTCTCTACTAAAAGTAGAAAGAAATTAATTGGCCAACTAAAAATATACAGAAAAAATTAGCCAGGCATGGTGGTGCATGTCTGTAGTCTCAGTTACTCGGGAGTCTGAAGCAGAAGGATTGCTTAAGCCCAGGACTTTGAGGTTGCTGTGAGCTAGGCTGATGCCATGGCACTCTAGCCGGGGCAAAAAAGTGAGACTGTCTTAAAAAAAAAAAAAAATTGGATGGAAATTTTTCTAAACAATATTACCCCTTTCACCACATTAAACAGGATATACTGAGTAACCATTTTTTCATCATTCAGGATCATTGTTATAAAATCAATTATTGGATTATAGATATATAAGAATGTCTTAAGTGTCTAACCAAGGTCCTGTTACCTGAGAGCTGTCCCAGATACTGAGATAGCCATATTATGGATATAAATACACACATATATATGTATACATAACAGATGGCTTTATATAGTAATAAGGCCAATAACCTCTCATTCAGTCTCACATTTATTTAGTGCCTACCATTTGCCAGGCACTGTGATAGACAGTGAAGACAGGTACCGACTTCAACCTAGTACGGAGAGGCACACATATGAGAAACAAGTGCATAGGGTGTTAGTACTACTGTGCTACCATGGACCGGTGCCACTGAGGCACAAGGGAAGAAGTGGTTCCCTAAAGAGGTTGCAGGAGGATGAAGATCATGAGTGTACTCTCACATCTACAGCCTGAGGCTCCTTGTTTACTTTCCACAAAACGAAACTCCATGAAGCCTATGTAAATTAGGTTTGAGATTTTCGCAGAAACACAGATTCCTAGGAGAGAGAGGATGACTAACCTGAACTTACGGCCTGATATTTTCCCTGACATTTGGAGACTCTGCACAAGATGTACGTCCAAAACAAACCTGCACGAACAATTTCGTAGGCCAAATCTTGCAGAGATTGTTGACGGTTAGAAGCCAGAAGTTCTAATCTTCCTTTCAAGTTTCATCTTGGTTTTATTTTTAAAACTACTTTATTAAGTATTGGTTATGTGCCAGGACTCTGCTAAGCATTTTTATATACATCATCACAATTAGTCCTCACAACCAGGATATAAGGTAGGAGTAGACATTTACAAATGAGCAAAAAACTGAATCTTTAAGTAAATTTCCCAAGTGATAGAGCTGGGATGAGTAACTCAGATCAGGTCTGCCTGCAAAACCTAAGTCTTTTAATAAATCACTGGATTCAAGAGCCTCTATTCCACACCAATAACACGGACAAGGTAAATACCTGGCCATTTGTAAATATAGTACATATATTTAAGAAAAGCTAGCATGTGAGTGAAGTAAAAAATAAAGAATTATATACTTAAATATTTGTAAATTCATAGACTATCACTGTAAGAATACATAAGAAATTTGTAAGACTGATTATCTCTTAAGAGGAAAGTTATGACACTAGTGGCTATGGGTGGAATATATACTCTGGTAACCTGAACTTTTTATCATCAAAAGATAATTTCTAAAGACATGTACACAAAAAGAAAAAAAAAAGATAATAACTTTAAAATATATAAAAATAACACAACTTAATAGTTTTGGCTTGTACTGGTTTTAATGCCCCGATTTCCACTATTGCTACCTTGTTTCTCCTATAAGTAATCAATATATAAGATTGAGAGAGAAATACAATTTTTAAAAAGTAATTACAAACAAAACACTGAAATACATGTATTTTGTGTTAAGCTACTTTTTACTAAAATGCAATTCAAAAAAATTGGATTTACTTGCTCTATTAAACCCAAGGTATTTTAGGTATGTGTTCTAGTACTTTCGAGGAGTCCTTGAGACCAGTTACTTTGAGACCTTATGATACTCTTTCAAATGAAAGGCAGCAGAAGGGCAGCTGGGCTAAGCCATGGGTCTCAGCAGTCAGACCAGGATTCCAAGTCAGGCCCCTGTCTGGAAGAGCCAGGTAACCTGATTGATCCAAACCACCTCCACAAATGATTAAGGATCAACTCCCAAGTGCCAGGTTTTCCCAGCGGGAACAAACCACTTCAAACCCTTGACTTCATGAGGCTATTCTAGTGAACCTCACGCAAATTCCCTAATCACTATAAAACCCAGTTTACTTGTCTATTAAATGAGATAATAATGACTTATATTGTATTCACTGTGCCCTTACTATGTGTCAGGCATTGTTAATATTCACAACCCTAAATGAGAGGTCTACAATTGTCATAATTTGCAATAAGGTTTAAATAAATTACTCATAAACTACTTTGCAAACTGCCATACACATAGAAAGAATTCAAAGTTAGCTACTGCTGTCGTTAAAATTACTAGACGTTTTGTGTATAAAAAAGGTAAAGCATGCAAAAACGTTGAGTTAGGTTAAAATTAAAGTTCAGGCAAGGGGACAAGCATAGGCAGACGAAGGAGTTTTGCCACAATTTGGTGGCCCATGTGAATGTTCATGTTGCCTTACTCCCTCCACGCACACACCCAGAGGGTCGAGAGGAAGGCGCTAGCCCGCGGACGCGGGCCAGATACAAATCCCAGAGGCGCCCACCCAGACACCCCGCTCCTCTATCTCCCGCCGGGGCAGGCCGGGCTCGCTCACCGCAGCAGCTCCAGGCAGTAGTGGTCAGTGCCCGAGGGGCCCGGTCCGCTGGCCGCGGCCACACTCCGCCCGGAC
The DNA here is from genome assembly GCA_008086735.1 of Cheirogaleus medius. Lineage (NCBI taxonomy): Eukaryota > Metazoa > Chordata > Mammalia > Primates > Cheirogaleidae > Cheirogaleus > Cheirogaleus medius. Next base: position 39,365,067 of record VBSM01001124.1, on the reverse strand, counting down.
ATCGTGGGCCCAGGCATCCGCCGCACGCGCGCGCACAGACCCCAGGGCGGCCGGCGACGGAACAGGCCGGAGACACCGAGCCCCAGCGGGTCCCCGGCCGAGCCCAGCATGGAGGCCGCCATGACACCGCGCCGCGTGCCCTTTGACCCCGCGCCATCGGCACGCAGCCACGCCCCCGCCGGTCCCGCCGCCTGCCTTTCACTCGCGGGAAGTTGGTCCTGGGGACTCCGCTGGAAGAAGAGCCAGGTGTCGCTGTGGTTCTCTACATCTGGGCTGCCGCGGCGCTCTTCGGCCTTGGTTCCAGGAAAGCCGCACCTGCATCCAGCCGATCCCTCCTGGGCTCCTCAACCCCCTACTTCTATCCACAGGCGTCCCCAGAACGCCTGCAAGAAGTGTTGGGCGCCCGCTTCTGAAAGAAGTGATTGCCGAAATTAGGTCCTGGGGTACTACGCCTGATGTCCCCATGAGAGCGGAACATCTTGTTCTGTTTCTCAACAGGGACACTGTGTCTGAACAAAAGAGGCGCCCTCGGCACTTTGGGTTCAACAGCACTGTCCCGGGTCCCGTGCGTTGTTGGAATTTGCCATACCTAGATGCCCCGGCATGGTGAACACTCTAGGGACAAAGGGGAAGATTCCTTTTTACCCTCTGAAGAAAGGTTCGCTGAAAAATCAACTGGCAAGAGGCAGGTTAATTGGAGAAAGGGCATACAAATTTAATGTGTATACATGGAAGCCTTTAGAACGAAGACCCAAAGATATAGGGGATTGCCGTCTTTACGTTTAGGGTCAACAAAGTATGGACAGCTGTGTATAAATATGACTGGATGAAAAGGGTATGATCTAAAACTGATGAACTGAGTGGGGAAACCTAGCAAGTCCTGTCTATTAATAGATTCTTCTTGGCCTCTCTGAGTATATATTCCTTCCTTTTGGGTGTGAAGCAGGACCCTCTCTGGAATGGGGGTCTTAAGACCTATAGTCAAACAAGGTAGGTCAGATAATTTTTTATGGCCAGTATTTATACAGAAAGATGAGGGAAAATTAGGGTAATATTTTTAGGTTTTATGGCTGGCTTTGGGGAAAAGGGGCTTTATGATCTGCCTTGGGGAAGGGAGATTCTAGTTTCTATGGCTAGCCTGGATGGGGAGGGAGAATGGGCCTGAGAAACAGGAGGGCAGGAGAAGATCAGAGAAAAACTTCTGCTTTTGAGGCTAAATCTAAGGCCTTCAATTTGGGGTATTGTTTTCTGAGCTCCAACACCACCAGACTCCCACACACACATTCCCAAAGGTCTCTGGCAATGTTGCCCTGGTGGGGAACCACTGGCCAGCCACCTCACGCTTCCAGGAGAAAAACACAAAGATCCCTGAGAGAATCAACACTTTAAGCCATGATCAACCACTGCTTATAGCTCACCTGCTTGTTGATTGTTTCTCCCACTACAGGCTAAGTTCCATGAGGGCAGGGTCATTATTTTGTTTTCTGCTCTATCCCTAATGCCAGTCAGTGAAAATTGTAGAAGATGAAGTGCCTGGATTCACATAAATAGTAAGGAGTCAGGTAAGATTCAAACATTCAAAATAGCTGTATTATTCTAAAGTCTTCTCTGGGGAGGGAGGAGAAGTGGAGCAGGCCATAGGCCAGAGCCTGCTCTTCTGGGCTTCGAAGGTCCAGCATGGAACTCCAAGGAGTCTAATTTCTCAATTTAAATCTTACCTTCCAGGTCCTTATAAAGATGTATTTATCAAGGCAGGAGGATAGAGTTTTTGACAGTTTACTAGCTTGATTTCTAACTTTTAAATATTTGTTCACATAGTATGCTGGCCTCCTTTGGTAGTCTTGCCCTCAGGCCCTCCATTGTTAGAGTTGTATCTAGTTGCCACCAATGGCCTGGTCCAAGCCAGCAGCTACCTATGCCTGGATCCCACTGACACGTCCTGCATCCAGATTTGCCCAAATTGTTCATGCTGCAGGCACACTGGTTCTTTCTAAAATGTACATCTGATCATGGCCCTTCCCTACTTGACAGCCTTTAACTGTGCTTGTATACAGTTCCTCTGTTATGTGGTCTTTATTTACCTTTCTGCCTCAACTCAGGTCATTTGCCATTGTGACTCCAGCTTCCTGTTTCTGCTTAAACCCAAGGGAGAGCACCTTGTTGTCTGGACGTAGAAACTCTGACCAATTCACCCAACACTGGTTTTACTCCCTGAGACTGCCTCTCTTCCTCCTATGTGGTGGCAGAACCACAGTCCCTCCTACATAACATCTTCTACTCCCTCTGGGCTTCTGTCCGTTGGCTGTGACAGACACATGTTAGTTTTCAATACCCAATTTAAACCTGCTCCATTAAAAAAATATATATCCATATTTCTAATTTTTATCTCCTGCCCAACTGGATTTTTCCATCTGGACATCTTACCATTACTTCAAAGTCCATATGTCTAAAAACCAAGTTAAACCAACTCCTCTTTTTAGTCTCTTTATTTATTTGGACAGTATCCACCTTCTCAAAATCAACCAATGGAAACACTTTGAAGTCATCTTTACATCTTCCCTCCTGATGTAATCTAATTGGTCAAATGCTATTAATTCTTTGTGTAGCCATGGCAGCATAGCTAGTACAAAACTACCTGGATTCATAACCATCCTGGCCCTACCTCCGACTACTTTGTGATATTGGATGAATTACGTACCTTTTCTTGTGCCTCAGTTTTCTCACCTATGAAATGTAGATAATAAAGTTATCTCTATTTTATCCTACCTCATAAGGTTGCTATGAGAATTAAATGAGTTAATATATCTAAGACACCTACAACAGTGCCTGGCTCATAATAAGCACTCAACACAAGTCAGCTATGTAGGGAAAACATTATAAAAGACTTTTCAAATGGACCAAAAATGTTGCTGGGTGTCTCCAATGGAAAGATAGACATTGTCCAGATTATTTGCTTCTATGAGGTCTTTGCATCTTTCATTGTTTTTGGACTATTTTGCTACTCTGTAAATTGTGAAATATTCACAGCAATGCAAATTATTCCTGTCCATAAATGTGCAAATTATGTCCAATGGAGATTCAATTGATTATTGTTCTGTGGATATTGACCAGTTTTGCCAGTTATACATCTATTAAGCAGATTTATTTATGCATTCTTGACTGCCTATATTATATCTGATACTTTGAACACTCCTTTGAACTGATTATAACATCTTACTGATTCCCTCATTAATTAATGAGTTACATGAACATTTTGATGTGTTAATTTTATCTCTGTATGAAAGTTATGATTATATCATTTTTGAAAAAAATTATTTTCTGGCCAGGTGTGGTGGCTCATACCTATAATCCTAGCACTTTGGGAGGTGGAACAGGAGGATCACTTGAGGCCAGGAGTTTAAGACCAGCCTGGGAAGCATAGCAAGATCCTGTCTCTGAAAAAAAAAATTATCTTCTAATTGCTATCATTAGCTATTATTAACTTTGCTTCCATTTTACTTCCATTACCAGTTCCACATCTTTCTAAGGAACCTGTTCCATTTGTTTCCTAATTAGTCTCCAGGCCAATGAGTCTAAAGTGAAAAATATAGCCATCTCCAGTTATCACAGATATATACTAAAGATATTATGAACCTGTGTAAACCTGAAAGAATTCCAATTAATGTCAATTAAGGAAAAATTAAGGCCGGGCTCAGTGGCTCACGCCTGTAATCCTAGCACTCTGGGAGGCCGAGGTGGGCGGATCGCTCAAGGTCAGGAGTTTGAAACCAGCCTGAGCAAGAGCAAGAGCGAGACCCCGTCTCTACGAAAAATAGAAAGAAATTAATCGGCCAACTAAAAATATATAGAAAAAAATTAGCCGGGCATGGTGGCGCATGCCTGTAGTTCCAGCTACTTGGGAGGCTGAGGCAGAAGGATCACTTGAGCCCAGGAGTTGGAGGTTGCTGTGAGCTAGGCTGACGCCACGGCACTCTAGCCCAGGGAACAGAGCGAGACTGTGTCTCAAAAAAAAAAAAAAACAAAAAGGAAAAATTAAGAACTTTGAAAATTATGCTATAGAAAACATATTGTCTCCAACTAACATTAATTGAACATCTATTATTTCTAATCTTAAAATTAATTTTTTATACATACTACTGTAGCCTTTTTTTAAAGAATTGTGAGTACGTGAAAGTATTTCCTTAGTCTAATTCCTTGGTATCAAAAACAAAGTTTTTGAAATATGCATATACTTTATTCAGACTTATAATCAAGGCAGAAACTGAGTGCTTGAGTAAAAAATTGACATTAACAACATAAATGACCACAGAAGTACAGTTTGTTAACTTGGCCTTTAGCTGTGACATTCACTCACTGTGTCCTCTTTGACTGTGTCCACTTTCCCCATCTTGGAAAGTATATGACTTTCTCTAAGATAATTATAACTGATCAATCTATGTAGTTATGGATGAAACAGAACAACGTTCCTTTTCAAGCTTTAGCTCAATAAAAACTGCCCTTTGGTTGATTGCTACATTTTAAAGAATTATGTCTTATTGTTTCAGAATATTACTCCACCTCTTTTTTTTTCCATGGCCTTTGTTAAGAAGTGGGCTCCATTCCTTATATTTTGAGTCAGACTGGCCTGTCAGCTTTTATATGACAACTTGTGTATCTAAAGGATCAAGAGAGTGTATACCAGACCACAGCTGGTTAGACCTCACTGGACAAGAACCTCCACATGCCTCTTCCTTCTCCAAAACCCTCAGGGATCAACTGACTGCTCCTCAGGCCATTTTGTTTTATTATATGTTTTCCATTTTATTTATATATATTTTATATGTGTGTATATATATATATGTTAAAGATTCAGTGAAGGAAATCTGGAAAATATAGGCAAATGTAGAAAAAAGTCACGCTGAAACCTATAATTGAAACAATGACTATTCGCATTTTGGTATTTTCTTCCATTTTTTTCTATGCATAGGCTTTTTTGCTTACTTTTATAATTGCTTGTACAATACTACTTGATTAGCCTAACATTATCATAAACATTTTCTTATGTTATTATTTCATTCATTTAAAAATACTTATTAAGAGTCTACTATGTGCCTATACTGGGCTAGGATGCCAGGACGAACAAATAGACATACTCCATGTCCTCAAAGATCTTATTCTTTAGTGGTAAAGACATTAAATAAAAATCATTGCAAATAAATGTATAATTACAAAATGTGATAGTTGCTATCGTTTTGTTTTGTTTTTAGAAGCAGGGTTTCATTCTGTCACCCAGGCTGGAGTGCAGTGGCGCAATCATAGCTCACTGTAACCTCAAATTTCCAGATTTCCTTCAAGTGATCTTCCTGCCTCAGCCTCTGGAGTAGCTAGAACTACTACAGGCACACGCCACCACACCCAGCTAATTTTTCTTATCTTTTTGTAGAGACAGGTTCTCGCTATGTTGCCCAGGCCGATCTTGAACTCCTGGCCTCAAGCAGTCCTCCCACCTCAGCCTCACAGACTGCTGGGATTACAGGCATGAGCCACTGCACCTGGCCTGCTAGTGTATTAATAAGGATATATGTTCAGCTGCTCAAACAAAGACATACAAAAAAAAAACCAGTGATTTAAACAAAATAGACATTTATTTCTCTCT
>VBSM01001124.1:39348743-39359332 GCA_008086735.1 Cheirogaleus medius | reverse complement strand
ATCCTCCTGCCTTGGCCTCCCAGAGTGCTAGGATTATAGGCGTGAGCCACCATGTCCAGCCTATCATCAACATTTTATAGAAAACAAAAACAAGGTATGGAAAGGTTAGGTAATTTGCCCAAAATTACACAGCTAGTAATTGGCAGAGGCAGGATTTGTACCTAGGAAGTATTCTCCTGAAGACTCTACATTCATCTCTAATGTCATCTCTACATTCTAGTTGTTTTCTTCCAGTACTTCTGGTTTTTCCTGTAGTACTTGTGTAATTTTACTTTTTACATTTCTTTTGTTTTGGAGAGGTAGATGTTATGAAGGTATGGATCCAACTTTTTTCTTTATATCTACTAGTTGTCTTATCATTGATTCGGTAGTCTACCTTTTTCCCCCTTTGATTTGAGATGCTTCATTCACAGAATAAAGTCATGTATATATTTTATGTCTATGCTATTCCATTTGTCTATTACTGTTCTAGTACCACATCTTTTTAAAATATATATAATCATCTTCATTTAGCTGCCACTTATTGAGTACTTATGTGGTAGGTAATTTTACATTTAATCTCACTTAATAATCCCAAAAATGTATATGACAAATATTATCCCCATTTTGCAGAAAAGGAAACTAATGCTTAAGACTTGACTTAAATCTTAAGACTTAAATCACACAATTATTTAGTGGAAGTCGGATTAGAATTGGGACTGACTCCTGAAATCCTCAATTTACTCCACTAACAACATAGTATCTCCCAAGCTTTTACATTTTGCTTTCTAGAGTTTGATTTCTCCAAGGCTCAGGGGAGAAGAAGCAACGGTTTAACAGGGTTAATAATTAAGGACTAACTTTTTTGAGACAGATTCTCACTTTGTTGCCCAGGCTAGAGTGCCATGGTGTCAGCCTAGCTCACAGCAACCTCAAACTCCTGGGCTCAAGCAATCTTTCTGCCTCTGCCTCCCGAGTAGCTGAGACTACAGGCATGTGCCACCATGCCCGGCTAATTTTTTCTATATATTTTTAGTTGGCCAATTAATTTCTTTCTATTTTTAGTAGAGACGGGGTCTCACTCTTGCTCAGGCTGGTCTCGAACTCCTGACCTTGACCGATCCACCCGCCATGGCCTCCCAGAGTGCTAGGATTACAGGCAAGGACTAACTTCTTGAGTGCCTCTGAATTAAAAAAAAAAAAATCGTTAGTTTATGTGCTATCATAGGTATAGTTAAAACACCTTTTAAGACCTTATTTAGTTTTACTCATTCTGCTTCTACTAACCAAGTATTTGATTTTGGCCAAGTCACTTAAACTCCTTGAGCATTCATAATTTACTGGAGCCTTTAACTAAAAAGATCTGGATTAAAATTCTGCCTTTCTTATTGTCTGTGCCTCCACCCTGGGCAAGTAACTTAAGATCTCTGAGCCACACCTGCCTCCTTTTTTAAAAAACACTCTCTCAGCTGGTGTAATATGAAATACTATAGTCTGGGTGGCTTAAACAACAGAAATTTATTTCTCACAGTTCTGGAGGCTGGAAGTCTTGAAATGAGGCTGCCAGCATGGCTGGGTTCTGGTAAGGGGCCCTCTTCTCCTGCCTTCTTGCTGAGTCCTCACATGGCCCCACACCTTTGAATTATTGAGACTTTATAGTATGTTTTCATACGTATCTGGTAGGAATAGTCCTTCCTCATTACTTTTTTCCTCTCCAAGAGTTTTCCTGGCCATTCTTGTTTGTTTTTCCATTAACTTTTAGGATCAGCTTTTCTATTAAAAAAACTTATGAATGTATATATATATATGTGTATATATAATATGTAAAATATATTAGAATTATGTGAAATCTATACCTAACTTATGGAAAATTGGTATTTTTATTATATTGAGCCTTCATAAATATTTTTGATGACAGCATTATAGTTCATCTTATTGATAAATTTAACACATTAATTTAACTATGCCCTTATTCAATCTTTATATTTTTTCCAATTAAATACTTCTTAGATGAACTATTATTAAAAAGGAAACAAAATTGTTTTCTATACTGGTGCAATATTTCTGACACCAAACATTTGGGTCTTACACACCAAGCAATTCTAACACTAACTACCCAGAGTTAGTACAGACTCCACAGGTTAAGGGCTCAGTCCCACAAAACTGCCCTCCACTTTGGATGCCAATAGCAAGTAGTGAGTCCCTAGGTTACCCATCCTTTTGTCTGACGTGGCTATAAATCAAGGATTCTCAGGACCCTCCTCCTCAGGTTTGATAATTTGCTATAATGCTCACAGAACTCAGGGAAAAACATACACTTACTAGTTCATTATAAAGGACATAATAAAAGATACAGGCGAACAGCTAGATGAAGAGGTACGTGGGGTAAGGTTTGTGGGAAGGGGTGCAGAGCTTCCCTGCCATCTCCAGGCGAGCCACTCTCCCAGCAACTCAATGTGTTCACCAACCTGGGAGCTCTCTAAACTCTGTCATTCAGGGATTTTTATGAAGGCTTCATCACATAGGCATGATGGATTATTAACTAAATCTCCAGCTCCTCTCCCCTCACCAGAGGGTAGAGGTTGGGGCTGAAAGTTCCAAGCTTCTAATCAAGGCTTCTTGTGACCAGTCCCCATCCTGAAGATATCTAGGAGCCACCAAGAGTCACTTCATTAGAACAAAAGATGCTTCTATCACCCGGGGAATTCCAAGGGATTTGGGAGCTTTGTGAAAGGAACCAGGGTCAAAGACCAAATATTATAACAAATATGTAACAAAAGATGTTCCTGTCACACCTATCACTGAGGACATTATGAGGGTTTTAGGAGCTCTGTGTCAGGAATCAGGGGTATAGACTAAATATATATATTCTTATTATGTCACAATTATAGTTGAATCTTTGTTTGTATCTGTGAGTATTATCTTATGATATATTCCTAGAAATAAAATCACTAGTCAAAGCTGTGAATCTTTGAGCTATCTGACATTGCCAAATTTCTTATAAAATAAATTATGTACTCTCAAACTATGAAATGAAAGTATTAAATTACATTTTTAAAAATAGTCTTGCTACTCTAATAGGGAAAAAGTGATATCTCACTTAATTTTCACTTATTTGATTATTAATGAGATAGAACATTTTTTATTTGTTGACTATATATTTAATTTTCAGTATTCTATAAACATCTTTACCCATTTTTTTGTTAAAAATCTAGTGATTTATTTCAAAGTATAAATTTTCTTCCTTACCCATTTTTATTTTGATGGTTTTAATATTTTTGTTTTTGACCTGTATGAGCTTTTATTAAAACTGTTTAGCCTATTAAATGTCGTATTTGTATCAAATAATCAGTTTGTTGTTTACTTTTGTTTATAACATGTTGTATTATGTTTAATTTTTTTATTTTAAAAGATGTACATAGTCACTGAATAATAAGTTCTCCCTTCCCCAGTCCACTCACTCCTATTGATAAGAAATATGTGTGGTGATGTTTTTTGACTTTCACAATTTTCAGCTTTTTATGTTGTCAGATCTACAGAACTTTGTTAATGACTACCATTTGTTTATGTTTAGAAAGACTTTCTTCATACAGAAATCAGGGGTGAAGTGGAACCAGTGTGAATATGGAGAAACCAGTAGGTAGGCTATTGGGGTTGTCCAGGAAAGAGTTTCTTGTAGCTTGGAACAGTGGCTGTGAAGATGAAAAGAGTTGGATAGATCAGTATATAATTTGGAAGTTGACTTGCCAATTGATTGATGGGGAAGAGGTAAAGAGAAATAAATGATGGTTCCTAGATTTTTGACATAAGCAACTGGGATAAAGGGGTGTCTTTTCCTGAGCTGAGGAATGGGAAGTTTTTAAGGGGTGAATGAAGATATTTTGGTGCATGATGCTTTCCTGATGCTGTTTGTTGAAATGTGATCCCCTTTAGCAGAATCCTTGAGTACAGGCTGACACATCCCTCAACTCTCTGCTGCTGCTCTTGGTTTACATTTTTTTACCTGCCATGTTCTAATGTGCTCACCTCCTTTGGAGGACTATTCTTTTTGTGTTTACAAACTGTTCTTGAGTTTGTCTCGTGTTTCTTTGATGACTCCTTCCTGGGTACTAATGCGGGCTGGGTTTTTCATTACCTAGTCAGTGGGGTGTCAGAAGGAGTGTCTCAGCACTGGAGGGTCACAAACACGGGAGGTACTCCTGAGTGCTTTCTGCCTTATCAGATTGTTGCAATGAGGGCCCTGGGGCGGTTCTTGAGGGCTGGTGCTGCCTCTCAAAACCAACTTTTATTTCAACATAGGTCATCAAAGGAGAACCAGGCTAATGAGTGTATGGCCTGGAATAGCCAGTTTGGAACGAATCAGTAAAAACACCGTCAGTGAATTTTGTTGTTATTGATGTGACTGTGCAGAACAGTGCCCAGTGAAGCTTCTAGTCCCCACTGAACTGCACAAACAGGTTCAGAGGACACCATAATTTCAAAACATCAAAGCAACATCAGACTTCCTACTAGAGGGGAAGAAATAAAGATCATCTCTCCCCACCACCTCCCAGTGCTGCTATCAGTTTGATGCCTGCATATGACCGCTTTCTCTTAATGACCCAGAGAACATGTCTCTGACTTCCTGCCAAAAGGACATGTACTGAGTTGTTTTTCTGAGAGTGATAGTGGCTTGTGTGGAGCTGTTCTACACACACACTCCCTCCTGATCCTTCTGGCAACCAGCAGCGTGTGCTAAGAAGGGAAAAGGCTCTCTAGAGTTAGAATGTGGTCTGTGGTCTTGGAACAATTTTCTGGGCAAAACTAACTGATCCTTATGTGGAGATAAGCAGTCTAGCTTTTTCAAAAATTACATTCTAGCTGATCCACAATTCCATTGCATAACTAAAGGTCACACCTGCAGCTAAATTAAATATGTTTGTCACTAAGGACATTTCCATCTGGCAAACAAAATACTGTGGGATTATGCTGTTCCCTTTTCCTGGAATGTCCTTGTATGCTGTATCTTCAAGGAGGCCATTTGGCAACATTCCCAAATCCCCAGCCTTTGACCAGCCACCTATGGCCTCTACGGACTCCCAAGAGAGCTTGCACAGAGGGACAGTCCTGCCACATGAACGCTGTTTATTACACTGTTCTTACCAACCACTGCTGAGCTGGTCAGGATCACTTCAAAGGCAAAAAGACACAGAAAGACAAACCCCCAAAGATGGTGTGACTGAAGACCTAAATCAAAAGTGACTAAGCTGCAACCCAGGGCTTTCCTGAGATTTGGGGGTACTGAAAGAAAGCCTCAGATTTGTCCTTGTTACCAAAAAAATTCTAATGCCCTTTTCCCACTTCATGAACTTCTACTCATGTTATGAACCCCTGTTCAAATACCTCTCCGTTTCTGAATTTTCCTTTACCACAGCCTCATCCAAGAAAAATGAGTTGCTCCTTCATTTGTGATCTTGTAGAAATTTGTGTGTTTTTCTTTGATCACTTCACCAGCTCTTACTGTGGAAAACTGTTTACATGGCCCCCTTCCCAGACTGCCAAAGGTAGACACTGTCTTGTTTTTCTTTTTATCTTCAGTGGCTGGCCAAGTGCCTGGCATTGGGAGGTATTCAGTATATTGTTCTGAAAGCCAACTTTTTTGGCACTGGAAACAAAGCACATGGTTGTGCAGTTTGTACACTGCACAAGCATGCCCAGCCAAGGAAGCAAGAGGGGCTGGTGTGGGGTTGTCTCTGCCCAGAGGAAGGGGAGCCTTTCTCTTCACACAGAGGCATGTGCTTGCAGGTTACATGAGCCCAGAGCGGGTACCTCCTAACTTACACCAAGATGCTGTATATCGGCAGGGGTCCTCAAACTTTTTAAACAAGGGGCCAGTTCACTGTCCCTCAGACCGTTGGAGGGCTATACTATAAAAAAAAAACTATGAACAAATTGCTATGCACACTGCACATATCTTATTTTGAAGTAAAAAAACAAACGGGCAAAAACACCCGCATGTGGCCTGCGGGCCGTAGTTTGAGGACGCCTGTATAAGATTGCAGTCTTACCAACTGAGAGAGTAAATCAGACCTAGCAACTTTAAGAATGGCAGAATATGAAGAAATTACAAAGTTAAAAGGAATATTTCACCTTGTGAAAAGTTTCCACTACTTATTTAATAGTCAAGCCTTAGAGTTATCAGATTGTAGGGAACTTATCAGTTATGAGCATGAAAAACTTGAATGCATCATGCTTTTTGTAGTTTACTTATCCTCAATTACCATTTTTTAAAAACATAGAATTATACAATTTGAGACCTGAAAGTTGTCTATTGATTCAACAAATATTTTTCAAGCATTTAGTAATAGTTATACACTTAGTGTGGACCAGGCACTAGAAACAGTAATAAAATTGGCCAATGTCAAATACCTTTTCAGTGGCAGGTTTTTCATTTGCTAATAGGGTACCTACCTTACTATTCTGTCAGGAACAAGAAGAGGCGAAGTGGTCACTATGTTAGTGCAATTGTAATTTTAGCCATTTTGCTCTTTGGTTTCTGCTGTGGTCTTATATTGCCAGTTTTTTAATACCGAAGCTGTCATTTCTTTAGTTTATTTTTTTTTTCTATCTATTCCCACCCACCTACCACAGATAGACCATGAGCCATTCTGGGGACATCGCCACTAAATGTTCCATAGATTTAATAAACAGAATCATATGTGTGAAGAAGAAAGACTGATGGTAGTCCCTACACAAGACACAGATGAGGTCTATCATAGTTGTCACAGGCTTATGGGTGGGTTGTCTTTGCACAAGTTGTTTCTAATCAGAATTAAAGAACCAAAGCTTGAAAACAGTTTTTTATATGTATGAGATGATTCCAGGTTATTCCTATAATAATGTCATTCCAAAGTGGGAGAGAAAAAGGTGTAGTTACAGGTGTGTACCAGAAACTGCAACTACCCTGTCTATGCCATAGCCTCTGAGTCAAGTGCCCAGGGAATATGGCATATCTGTGAACATTACCCCATCACCCACTGTGTGTGTCATAAGAGGAAGTGATTAGGACCCTCAGGACTTATGATGTCATTTCTTCCTCTCTTTCTTCTTGTCTTATTTCTTCATTTCATCCTGTTCCTTCTCTTCCTCGTTCCTCTTTTGGCATATCATTGGGTTGCTATCCACAAGTGTACCAAGATCAATTCAATACAATTTGTATTTAATGAGCATCTTTATACCTGTGTTTTTATTCTGATGTCTGGGATGCATATCCCCTCTTTCCCACCCCCACCTGCCTTCTTCCCAGATGTTTTCTACAAATAAGGAGTTGAGGGAAGGGAACAAGTCTCATGCTTATTTGTATTTAGCCACTGACTTTATAATGTAGTGAGTAGTTGCTCAATACATCTTTCTTACATGAAAGTTAATGAATGAAGGCATGAATAAATAGGAGGTAATGGGAGGTAAAAAGAAACCTTCACTCTATTCAGGATATTTTATTTATTTAAAAATTCTGAAACCAACATGTCAAAATATTAACATTCTAAATCAAGGTGGTAGATATATGAATATACATTATCTTACTCTCCATATTATTTTTCATGTTTGGAAATTTCTGTAATATTAAAAAAACAAGGCCGGGCGCGGTGGCTCACGCCTGTAATCCTAGCACTCTGGGAGGCCGAGGTGGGAGGATCGTTTGAGCTCAGGTGTTCGAGACCAGCCTGAGCAAGAGCAAGACCCCGTCTCTACTAAAAATAGAAAGAAATTAATTGGCCAACTAAAAATATAGAAAAAAAAAAAATTAGCCGGGCATGGTGGCGCATGCCTGTAGTCCCAGCTACTCGGGAGGCTGAGGCAGAAGGATTGCTTGAGCCCAGGAGTTTGAGGTTGCTGTGAGCTAGGCTGACGCCATGGCACTCTAGCCCGGGCAACAGACTGAGACTCTGTCTCAAAAAAAAAAAAAAAAAAAACAAGGTGATTAGTGGAAATGACAGCAGTATGACAAAATGCCCTTCTTCAGGGATGTCACCATTTAATTAGGGAATTATCCAAAATGCATATGATTGCAGAAGTCTATTGGATTATATATTTTTAGGAGTTGACTGGCTAGATGAAAAAAAAAAAGAAAGAAAGAAAGAAAGCAGAAAAGCAGTAGTTGGCACTACCTGTCCAGTGTGTTAGGTATCCTAGGAATCAGCAGATAAATACTTTTGGTATTTTCTCATGCACGTCCAGCATCTGTGAACTATGAAATATGATCAAGAAGGACTGGATAGAACTAGGCAAGCAGCAGGCTATTGGCTAGCTAAATCCCTGGGCACTGTAGACAATTGTAGCAAAATATCTCTTACTTACCTTTTCAGGTCAGATCTTCTCTTCCTCTTCTCCATCCTACTTTCTCTCTGGAAGAGAGACCACATGAGTGGATATGCATGACTTCTGGCTTCAAGTTGGGTTCATTTGGAATCAAAGGGAAGGAAGAGGGGGGAGGTCAGCTTACTTAATCCCCTTATGTTCCTGCAAGGTTGTCTCCAGCTGACCATGTCCCTTGACTAAAGGTCACTGCTCCTCTGTCATATAGAGTGGCAACTCTTATGCACCCTCACTCCAGTCTCCTCATCCTTTTGAGCCTAGAGCTCATTAAGAAACAAGCACCAGATGCCTATATACATACACCTTTGAAAATGGTCCCTTTGTATATAAAGCACCCCCAGATTATTCTCTTCTGAATGTGCCATCTGTTTCCTGTTGGGACTCTTACTGATCAAGGACTTGGACCAGGGGTGGGGAACCTGCGGCCTTAAGGCCACATGTGGCCCGCGGGCCATAGTTTGAGGACGCCTGTATAAGCTTGCAGTCTTACCAACTGAGAGAGTAAATCAGACCTAGCAACTTTAAGAATGGCAGAATATGAAGAAATTACAAAGTTAAAAGGAATATTTCCCCTTGTGAAAAGTTTCCACTACTTATTTAATAGTCAAGCCTTAGAGTTATCAGATTGTTACCACATATGGCCTTCTAAGTCCTTAAGTGTGGCCTTTTGACTGAATCCAAATTTTACAGAACAGATCCTTTTATTTTTTATTAATATATTTGTGTTCATCTTTATATATTTATATTTTATTTTTTAAATTAACATATTTAAAATGCCAAAGAATAAAATAAGTTTCAATGAAATAATCCTCTTAGATTGACCGGCACAATTAGAACATTAGTGAGCCATAATGGCTGAATTGACAGCTATTACACTCATGATTTAGTTCTAACTTCCCCTGCCTGACTGGAGCCACTACTGCATGAGGCTGGTTGACGAGAGTTTATGAGGATTGAGTATGCAAGTCTGTTATCAGCTTTTGGCAACCGTGCACTGTGTTTCTGTTTGGGGTGAAGTTTTTGAATAGTTGGACAGCTCGACAGTATTTTTTCATTCTGTCTGCTGAACAGCCCGTCATGTCAAAGAAGACCAAGAGAACGCTGAAGGAAGAAAACATTTTTAAAATGAAGATTGAGAATTGCAATATTACCATGTTTCTGCTAAAGATAAGATGATTTGCTTGCTTTGTCATACTGCAATATCAACATTAAAGAAATTCAGTGCTCATCGGCATTATGACACTCATAAAGACCACAAATATTTTAAATTAGAGTGAGAGATACAATAGGTTGTATTGCAGAAATTAAAAGATGAAAAGCAAAAGCAAAGACAATTGTTTCAAGCAGCAATAAGACCTGGAAATAATGCCACTGAAGCAACTTATAAAGCAGCTTATATACTCGGAAAAAAAGGGAAGACATTCAGTGACATAGAAATTGTACAAGAATGCATTGTCAAAGTTGTAGGATGCTTAGACCCAATAATATGTCAAAGTACAAACACCTGCTTTTTTCAAGGAGAACCATAACTGATTGGCAGCATGAATTAGCCTTCAACTTAACAGAACCACTTCGTGTAATACTACAAAAGGAAAAAATATATTATTTAATCATTTTGGATGAATCAACTGATACTACTGACTCAGTGCAAGTTTTAGACTTCATTCAGGTCATAACAGAAGATTTTCTTTGCTATGAAGAATTACTCACTTTGGGCACTCTTGCAAACAGAACACAGGGAGTAGATATCTTCAACAACTTTCAAGATAATGTTGTGAAGTGGGATTAAATTTGTTAAATTTAGTGACAGTGCACCTTCCGTGACAGGAAAACATGAAGGGTTTATTGCACAGATAAAAAAAGTATTAACAGAGCCACATGCTCTCAATTTCTTTTCATTGTATCTTGCATTAGCAAAATCTCTGTGCTAAAGCTATTTTAAGTGACACTTTGCAACAAGTTACAAGTATTGTTAACTATTAATATACTCATGCAAATGCAACACGGCATGGTCAGTTTCATAACATGCTAAAGTTGACAATGAGGTATTCAGTGTGAATTTGCTGTATCGTTTTAAAGTGCATTGGCTATCTCAGGGACATGTGTTAGCCAAAATTTTATCTCTGCAAGAACAGATAGTTAAATTTTATTAAGAATAGAATCAGTAATGTGGGTTATTGAAAGAATATTTTGATAGGAACACAGCATTTCTGTCTGATATTTTAAATCAAAATGATTTGAATAAATCTTTTTTT
>VBSM01001124.1:39315786-39348643 GCA_008086735.1 Cheirogaleus medius | reverse complement strand
TTTTTTCAAAACACTTCTTCAAAAGGAAATTTCAGATGAACATTTTCCCCAGTTTGCAAAGGTCATTGATGAGCAGGACAATATATGCAAATTATTTGAAGAATACACAGCTGTTATAGACATATTAATTGTATAGTACAATGAAAGCTTCACTGACCTTGAGAATCATGACATCACACTCAAATTACCATTTCAGCCTCACCTAATTGATATCACCAAGGCACTTAAAGAACTACAGATGGAATTGATTGAGCTCTCAGTAGATGACATTTTAAAGTCATTGATGCCAAGAAAGATCCAATCAAAATATGGAAAAATGCAGTAGAATACCCATGCATTTGGCAACATACCCAAAAAATGCTTTCTTGCTTTTCAACCACTTATTGCTGCAAATCTGCATTCTCCTAGCTAACCCAAATCAAAATGCCATTAAGGTCACAAATAACTGATACCCATCTAGAGGATCAGCTGAAACTGGACCTCCATACTGCAACCAAATATTCAAATACTTTCCAACAAAAAGCAGACACAACAAAGTAATTAAAAGGTTAGTTAACTTTAAAATTAACAAATAGTTTTCATTTTTTGAAATTATTAAGTACATAGTAGTTAGATTTTTACAAAATAATGTACATTTTAAAGTATATCTAATTGAAGTTTCTTGAATGTGGCCTTATTTGATCACAGCTAAATTAATGCCGCTTTCCAACATGAAAAGGTTTCCCACCCCTGGCCTGGACCATGACATCCAGTTTTAACTCCTTACCAGTAGTTAGCACTCAGGTCTTCACCCTTCGCTTTGCAGTGCCAGAAGAGAATGTCAGAGAGTTAACTTTATTTTTTTTTTTTTTGAGACAGAGTCTCACTCTTGCCCGGGCTAGAGTGAGTGCCGTGGCATCAGCCTCGCTCACAGTAACCTCAAACTCCTGGGCTCAAGCGATCCTCCTGCCTCAGCCTCCTGAGTAGCTGGGACTACAGGTATGCACCACCACACTCGGCTAACTTTTCCTATATACTTTTAGTTGTTTGGCTAATTTCTTTATATTTTTAGTAGAGACGGGGGTCTCGCTCTTGCTCAGACTGGTCTCGAACTCCTGACCTTGAGCGATCCTCCCTCCTCGATCTCCCAGAGTGCTAGGATTACAGGCGTGACCCACCGCACCCAGCCATCTTCAGCTCTTTCTAACTCATTTCATCCTCTTTTTTCCTACAATGAAGTTATAGAAACTAAAATGTTAAATGACTGCAAAACACTTGAAAACATATTGTCAGCATGAACTAATTACAATCATCCTTTAATAAATTCCACCTTTTGAACCCTTTTGGTTACTTTGTGATCTTCATATATTAACACATAAATATATGTAAAGCATAATCAGAAGGGAAAAATCTAAATAGTCAATCTATTAGGTGATAACGAAAAGGAAATGTATATGATTTAGTTAATTTGAAATGATAAGCATCTGGGATACTGTTAGTGGGCCCAGCCAGGAATGACTGGTAATGTCCTAAGCTCTTTAAGGCCTTTGCACTTGCCATTTCCTCTGCCAAGAATATTCTCCCTCCCTCTCCCACTCCTTTTTAATTTTTTATTTCATACTATGGGGGTACAAACGTTAAGGTTACGTACATTGCCCTTGCCTCTCCCACTCTTGATTTGGCTAATTCCTATTTATCCGTTAGCATTCTGCTTAAATCTTGCAACCTCAGATAAGTCCCTGACCCCAGTCTAAATTAACACACTCTTCTCCCACCTACTGTTAATTTCTCTGTTGGAACCCAGTTCTTTTCTTTCTTGGTACCTATCACAATATAAAAGTTTGTTTTTACTTGTATGTTGATTGCTCAATGTCCATCTCACCTTTGAGGAGAAGAACCAGGTTTGCTTGGTTTTCTGACTATATTTGAAATTTCTAACACAGTGCCTATCCATATCAGGGGCTCAATCAATAATCATCAAATAAATGAATGCTCAAAGTTCACAGAAAATAAGAACCATTGCCTTTATGAATTATAACTTCATTTATACTATTGCTGTCAAAGGTGAATTATTGGCTTGCCTTAAGCTTAAGAGTATGCCTCAATTGGGGCTACTGGGCATTGTTCCCTGGATAAATTAATATAAATGTATTTATATTTCTACTATAGATTTCAAGTTTATGAGTCATATTTTGTTCCAGGAAGCCAGAAGCCCAGCCAAGACCTTGTCATAAATAGTCTTAAAAAAACAAGTCTGTCCTTAAAGTTACATATGTTTTGCTTTGTGTCCCAATCATTGACACATAGCTCATAGGTCCTGACATGACCTTATCTGCTCCTTCTTTCTCCCATTTTGCTCACCATGTTTCAGGAACTCTGACTTGGTGTTCTTTACACCTGCCATACAGTGGGGATGACTGCTATATTTGCCTGCTCAGCTTCCTTTCTCCCTATGCTAGGTTACAGAACCAAGGACCACCCTGTATGGCCTTTCAGGTTGTACACTGCACAACTCCAGTAGGTCCCATTCACATAGACTATAACATGGATTAGAGTCTGGAGCTGTGCAATATGATGGCTCTGGCAGAACTTTTCTTTTAGTAAATGCTTTTCATGCACCTAGACAGTCCTACCTGTGGGTCTGCTCCCTTTCCACAAAGTAGACATGTGATCCATGGCAGTCAATTGGAATACTGTCTGTATCAATCGTCGTTGATTATTGCAGGACTAGGCACGTGACCTAAGGAAGCCAACCAACACTTCTGGGGGCATTATATAGATGGTGGAAGAGAGAGAATGCCTCCTCAGATTTCCAACACCAGGAAACACAGAAGTTTAGAACTGCTAGGTGTTCTTTTGCTACAATAAAAGCCTGCCTGCAAATGAAGTCAACACAAAGGAAAGCAGAGCTTAAAGAAGGAGGAAAGAAGACAGATTTTTGACAACATGGATTGATCCCCAATTTCCAGCTCTGCCTACACTACTCCTGAGCTTTTTAGTTATATGAGCTAATAAATTCCCTCCTTGCTTAGGAAAGTTTGAGTTGGATCTTTGTCACTTACAACTCCAAGAGTCCTGGCTAATATAGTTGTGTAAGAAAACCATAAATTGGGAACTTAAAACTTGTGTCCTGCTTAACAGAAAACTGGAGACTCTACTTGTGACAATGGTGATATCATTTCTCTGCCAAGAGCCCTCCAGTGCCTTCTCGACTTACCCAGAAAAAAAGCCAGCGGTTCACACTTGGCTCAGAGGTCCTGATATGGTCTGACCTTATCTGCTCCTTCTTTTTCCCTCTTTGCTCACCATGCTTCAGGAACCCTGACTTGGTGTTCTTACACTTACCAAGCATGCTTCTACCAGAAGGCCTTTTACATGTTGTCTCCTCAGCCTGGTATGTGCTTCTCACAGTTATCTGCTTAACTTAATTCTGTTATCTCTTTATGTGTCAGCTTCCCTTACCCCCCATCTAAAATCTTACTTTCTTTCTCTGTTTTAGTTTCCTAGAGCTGCCATAATAAACTACCACAAACTGGGTGTCTTAAATAACAGAAATTTGTTGTCTTACCGTTCTGGTGGCTAGAAGTCTGCAATCCAGGTGTCTGCAGAGTTGGGTTATTCAGAAGGCTGTGAAAGAGTTATATGCCTCTTGCCTACATTTCGGTGGTTTGCTGGCAATCTTTGGTGTTCCTTGGCTTATAGAAGCATCACCTCAATCTCTGCCTTCATCTTTACATGGCATTATCCCTGTGTGTTTGCCTGTGTCCAGATTTCCCCATTGTATAAATAAGGACACCAATCATGTTGAATTAAGTCAACCCAAATGATCTCATCTTGACTTGATCATCTGCAAAGACCTTATTTCCAAATAAGATCACATTCACAGGTGCTAGGGATTAGGACTTCAACATCTTTGGGGGCAATACAATTCAGCCCATAATCCCCCCTCTTATACTGTCTTATTTTTATTTGTAGTATGTATCATCATTTGACATATTATATTGTTATGTTTTTACTAGTTTATTTTCTTCCCCACTCCCGACTAGGATATAAGTTCCATGAACAAGTTCCACAGCACTTAAAATAGTGTGTAGTATATAGGAGGTATGCAATCAATATTTGTTAAATGGGTAAATACTAAACAGAGAAATAGGCACTCCTATTTTAAGATACTACAATCTGAAACTTATTTTTTTGCTATAATCAACTATTTGAAGAAAGTAAGCCTTCTCGGATGTCATTCACATGTGTATATTGAGTCCAAAGAGTCAATGGAGATCTATCCAAAATCTCTATCACAAACTAACAAATACCATTCCTTTGAAAACAGAAGGGTGGATAGAAACACTCTGAGGAAGAATGGGATTTGGGAGTGATAGGCTGATAGGGGACACGGGAGAAGGGATAGAAATTGAATGAGGTTGAGAGTGGTCAATCTCCGACAAAACTAAAAGTAGCGACCTTTTGCCTGACTTCATAATAAAAGCATGCCAGTGGCCTTCAGTGGAGTTACATTATTTTCATTACACATTAGAGATGTATCATCTGTATGTAACTTTCTCAGGTTGTATCATCGTTATCTGATGCCCCCCACTGAAACATGAGCTGAGGGGCAGGGGACTGTGTCTTGGCAAGCCTTTACCACAGTCAAAAGACAAGTGGTAAATTAAAAGAGAATATGTGCTACATGAACACACTAAAAAGGGTTAAGAGCCTTTCTTACTTACATAAGGGCTTTATAAACCAGTAAGAAGACAGATGACCCAGTGGATCAAAGGACGTGCAGATGCCATATAAACATATGAAAAGATGCTCAGTCTCGCTAGTAGCCAGGGAAATGCAAATTAAAATAGAAACAAAATTGAATTTTTGCCCATCTGCAGTTGAAAAGATTGATGACGTTCAGGCTAGTGATTTACAGATAATCAGATACTCATACTTTTGGGGATGAGACAGTAGGTGGAACTATATATTCAAATTCAAAATACACTTACCCTTTGAACTGAAAATCCCACATGTAGAAACCTATCCTACAAAAAAAGACAGCCCTCATAAGACACATATTAATAAGGCTCCAGAATTTCAATATAGGAAAGACATAGGGGTATCTATTTGGTTTTAAACAAATCAAAAATATGGTATTTCTTATGCTTCTGATTTTGTAGAGTAAAATTCCAGCTCTCTACAGAATTAATTACAACATCCCAATCAACATTCATCAAATGTCAACTAGAGGCAAGAGATGGTGTCCGCATCTCTAAAATTCTGTTTTAGGAGTTAGGGTATGACTATTTAAGATTACTCTTTATAACTTCTATACCGCTTCCATCCTAAACCTATCTCTGTAAAACTTTAAGTTCCAAAGGTGAGCTTAGAAGGTGAGAAGTCAAAAGTGTGTGCACCAGGAGGCCACCCCCTGTATCTAGGGCAGTAAAAGTCTCATCTCTGCTCCCAAATTTCACTCTCTGTCCTCACCATCCCTCGTTGGTTTCTGTCTGTAATAAAAAGGGGAAAGTGCTACTTAAAGCAAGAATTTCCCACGGCCATTTTCTCATATTAAGGGAGTGGCATATTCATATCCAGGAAAAATGCCTTGGTGGGTCTCTTTGAAGATGACTCCCCCCACTGGAAAAGAAGAATTATTTTTATTGTGCTGCCTTGCTCTACGTAACAAAGTGGAAGGAACCTAGACTTTTCTTTGTAAAAGGGAGAAAGTGAGGGGCAGGCAAATGGGTAAGATATGAAGAGTTTTGAGAATGAAAGGGGAGTCTCCTCCAGATATGTGGTAAAAGTGTGGCTAGCATGTGTCACTGAAGGCCCCTGTGGTCCTCTGATGCTCCCCTGACACTTCATAGCCCAGAAGCAGCAGAGCTGGGACAGCCTCCAGCTTAGAGCTCCCTCAGGACCAGCTTCAGCTTTGGGGCTAAGATCCTGGTCTTTCAGGGCAGCCCCTAGCAATGACGGAGACAGGTGGCAGACAAGGGCATAGACATTTCTGCCAGACAGAAGACTCCTTTCATGTGCTATCTGTACTGGGAGCTCCCCTGGTTTTGCCAGAGCCTTTGTCAAGTCTGCATGTGTCAGATGGCTCCCCCTGTCCAAGCCTGCTTCCCTCCCCTTTGTCTTGACAGCTTTTACTCACAAAACCTTTCCCACCCTACCCTGTCTCAACATCTGCTTCCTGCAGAGCCCAATGAACACAGCTGGAGACCCCTCATTTGAAACTGCTGAAGTTTAACACTAGTGGGATTTTTTTAAAAAAACACTGAAAGCAACTATTTCTTCTCATTTTAATTTCAAGGTTGGGGATTACAACTGAATGTTGGCCAGTTCTCTGCAACAAGTTACTATTTAAGAGAAATGAAAGAAAAAACCCCACAAATATTGCTACATTTTCTAATTTTATGAGTAATAGATTCCTAATTTTAGAATTAGAAAGCATCTTGAAGTTTATTCTAAGTAAAGCCCCTCACTTTGCATAAAAGTGTCTGTAGAGCCCTTGAAAAATTGTAATCTAGGTCTCTAGTTAAAAAAACAAACAATAAAAAAACAACTGTGCAACTATCTTAGTAAAAACAATTAATGTTCCAAATGATTATGACTTCTGTTTGTATTATTTAAAATTACTTTAATACCAGCTAAATAAACTAGTAGCATTTAAGTCATTAGAGTAAAAGATAAAGTTCACTTTTTAGGATCTAATTTCTTTCAATTGGATATATTTTCCTTTATATGTTTTCAGTTTATCAATTGTGTTTCTTAAAGGTATAACTAAGTTTTCTTTTTCAGAAAAGCAACATCCCTCACATAGGGCCACTTGGTCCTCCCAATCCATGTGCTGGAGAAT
This sequence comes from Cheirogaleus medius, assembly GCA_008086735.1. NCBI lineage: Eukaryota > Metazoa > Chordata > Mammalia > Primates > Cheirogaleidae > Cheirogaleus > Cheirogaleus medius. The sequence continues at coordinate 39,341,817 of VBSM01001124.1, read as the reverse complement.
TTGCGATTATATTAATTTGGTGCAGTGTATTTGGGGGTGGGGGTGGGGTATTCTGTATTTTGTTAAGAAGGAAAAAACACTTTTAAAAATGTGTAACTTTTAAAAGAAACAATAATTATTACTTATGTAATAAACTTTTAAATATATTAAGGAGGAAATTGACCTTTAAAATGGGTGTTCTGTGTATTTAATGGGGAAATATATTGGTCAATTCTCTTTATTCTCTAAACACTCCTTTCTCTGCCCTCTTTTGCAATGTCTGCTGAAATTACATCTCCACTTGGCTCTTTCTCCTTTACAAAAAGGAGAAGCTCAACTTCCTACCCAGACTGCTTAACCTTCATTAATCCACTTTCTGTTGGGGCTGGCCTGGAGGGCAGACAAGGTTATGATGAGATTTCTCAGCCTCTTAGGAAGACCCTGGCCCCTAAATCTTTCTCTGTTGCTGCTTTGAGTATCTCTTCAGCACCATCCACCCTTTCTCTCCTGTAACCCACTGACCCAGTAAGTTCCCAAGGCAAGATAGCTGATGATCTAAATCCAACTATATCTGGTTTCTATCACCACCATGGAACAGCCAATTCATATATGCAAAAGGGTAGTTTCAGCTACAAATTACACATAGATGGTTGAGTATCTCTTCTGTGCTACTAAAATTGAGACAGAGTGTTTCCAAATCAAAGGCAATCATGTGGGCAAGAGATATTTGCTTATGTATGAATGTGTATATACCTGTGTTGGCTAACAGTGGTAGTGTCTATGATCACAGCATAAAGTTTAGGATATTTCCACATCTAGAAATGCTAGTGTAGCCCATATAAATGGAAAATTGTTTTCCAGTTTAAATCTTAAAACAGTTGAAATGTTTGGTTAAATAGTTATTAACCAATAATATTAATTACTGTTTTTAGTACTAGCTCAGGATAAATAAAATTCCTTTGTAAGGAGCTTGAGAGCTACATAAGACATATTAAACTGACACATATAAAAATTAGCTAAGAAAAACCTAGAGAAGAAACTTTTGAGAAGAAACTGGTCTTAGAATCTGTCCTTTGTTACACTTACTCGAGCTGGGATTATTCAAAGTTTTTCTTTACACAGTTGAAATGGATAAGACTTGATGATCATCATCTTTAATTCATTATATATTATTAAATAATAATGTACTTTCCAAATATTAACTAAATATTCTCGGCTTATGGTGAGGGAGGGGAGGAGGATAAAAGAGTGCAGAGCCAGAAGGCCATCTAGTCCAGTCCCCACATTTATAAAGGGCTGTGAACTTGGGCTTTTGACATTGCCTCCAAAAGAAGTTACACAGAGATACTCTGATGGGATTGAAAGAAGACACCCTCCATCCAAATTTAAAATTGAGATCCATGAATGATTAAGCTGCATCACCTTCAGCATTGCAGGGGCGAAGGATGGGATTCCCCTTGGCCCTCTGAAGGTTCACTGAAAAAATCACTGATGTAGGCATAGATTATCTGGAGAAAAAGCATCAAATTTATTTAACGTGTAAACACAGGAGCTTTCAGAATGAAGACCCAAAGATACAGGGGAAACCATCTGTTTTTATGTTTAGGTTCAACAAAGTATAAATAGCTGTGTAGAAATACAATTGGACAAAAAGGATATGATCTGGCCAGGCATGGTGGCTCACACCTGTAATCCTAGCACTTTGGGAGGCCGAGGCAGGAGAATTGCTTAAGGTCGTGAGTTCAAGATCAGCCTGAGCAAGAACAAGAACCCATCTCCATAAAAAAGTAGAAAAATTAGCCAGGCATGGTGGCACATGTCTGTAGTTCCAGCTATTTGGGAGGCTGAGGCAGGAGGATCACTTCAGCCCAGGACTTTGAGGTTGCAATAAGCTATGATGACACCACTGCACTCCAGCCCTGGCAACAGAGTAAGACCCTGTCTCAAAAAAAAAAGAGAGAGAGAGAGAGAGAATATGATCTAATACTAATGAACTGAGTAGGGAAACGTAGCAAGGCCTATCTACCTAGATTCTTCTTGGCCTCTCTGAACATATATTCCTTCCTTTTGGGTATGGAGCAGGACACTCTCTGGAATGGGGGTTATAGGTCAGATCATTTTTTTATGGCCAGTTTTTACACAGAAAGATGAGGAGAAATTAGAGTAATATTTTTAGCTTTTATGGCTGGCTTTGGGGAAAAGGGGTTCTGGTTTTAGGATCTGCCTTGGGGAAGAGGGATTCTATAATAGTATCTATGGCTAGCCTTGGGGAGAATGGGACTAAGAAACAGGAGGGCAAGAGAAGGTCAGAGAAAAACTTTTGCTTTTGAGGCAGCTTCTGAGGACTTTATTTTGGGATATTGTTTTCTGAGCCCCAGTAGTATGCTATGAATTTTAAAAATTAAATCTGTTTTTTTTTTTTAATTTAAAGTCATAAACAGCATTTATTACCTTGGTATATCATACTGGTCTTGTTGCTGTTCCTTCACATTTAAGTGGCTTTCCATCTTTCCTCTCTCCTCCCACAGTCTGGCTGCACAGTGCATCCTTGAACTGTTAGCCTACAGCGGCAACACACTTCATTCACAGGGTCAAAGTTCTGGTCCACAGAGCCCTCTGTATAAAAAGTTCAATGCTTGCGAAAGAATTTGTAGTAAACCAGGCGTCCCAGGATGGCTAGCTCCAGTAAGATGACGATGGAAAGCAGCAGCTTGTTGGCTGTCACTTTTCTGGACATTGAACGGAGAATCTTTCGACTTTTGCTCAAGTTTTCGCTCATGTTTACCAGTCTACTCTTGGTACGTTCCAACTGGTCTCGTTGTTTCCCCAGCTCTTCTGTGATTTCTGAGCCAATCTGGTCAGTCTCTGTGGCAATCCGATGAGAACACTCAATACTCTGGGTGGCTCGGTTCAGACTTTCAGTGCCTTGCAGAAGCAACGCCCTTTGAGATTGTAGCCGATGCATATGCTCATTCTCTACTGCGCATGTGCCATATTTCATGTCTCCTCGGCCCCCAGGTGTGGCTGTCAAAGGTGTGCTTCTCACCTCCCCATGGAGTTTGGCAAGGTCCTTCCGGTAGTTTCGAAGCTTAGACATCATGGGGTTACGGAAGGATAGAGGTGCATAACGTAGTTCCTCCTCCATCTCTGCCAGCGTTTCAGTTGCTTTTCATCAAAATCTCTGATCAACTTCTTCTTCTCTTCTGTCCCAGCCGTCCCCATCAGCCGCCCTTGCACCCCTTGTATGTCTTCATGGAGGCTGCGGAAGACCTCGTGCCGTTTCTCGAAATGCTCGGAGGAGGCGGTGGAGGTGGCCATGGCCATGCAGGCCGCGCTCGAGCAGCGGCCTCCGCGATTCTGGGCGCTGGGCCCGCTCCTAGCCCGGCGGTCAGCCGCCCGGCCCCGCAGCCATCACGGCGCCCGCCAGGCCACCGCCGCCCAGGATCTAAAAGTTAAATCTTGAGGCCTGCCACACCCAGGTATCCAGTGGACATTTGTAAATGACTATGGAAAACATAAACGGTGCTCGGTATTTTTAAAAAGCAGGTTATAAAACCATATACGTATCATCAGCCATCTGTACTGTGGGTTCCACATCCAGAGATTCAACCAACCGCAGACAGAAAATATTTGAGGAAAAAAATACAAAAAATAACAATATATGATTTTTAAAAGCATAAAAAATTAAATCTTTTAACTATCTTCTGACTGGCATAACTATTTTGTGTTGTAAGTTTTTTGTATTAAAGACATTCATTTGTTAAAATGTAAACATTCGGCTGGGCGAGGTGGCTCATGCCTGTAATCCTAGCACTCTGGGAGGCCGAGTCGGGAGGATCGCTCAAGGTCAGGAGTTCGAAACCAGCCTGAGCAAGAGCGAGACCCCGTCTCTACTATAAATAGAAAGAAATTAATTGGCCAACTAAAATATTCATAGGGAAAAAATTACAAACTAGTGCAACCTCTGTGGAAAGCAATATGGAGATACCTCAAAGAGATATAAGTAGAACTACCATTTGATCCAGCAATCTCATTACTGGGCATCTACTCAAAAGAACAAAAGACATTCTATAAAAAAGACATTTGCACCAGAATATTTATAGCGGCACGATCCACAATTGCAAAGATGTGGAAACAACCCAAGTGCCCATCAATATGTGAGTGGATTAATAAAATGTGGTATATGTATACCATGGAGTTCGACTCAGCCACAAAAAACAATGGTGATCTAGCACCTCTTCTATTATCCTGGATAGAGTTGAAACCCATTCTACTAAGTGAAGTATCCCAAGAATGGAAAAACAAGCACCACATGTACTCACCAGCAAATTGGTATTAACTGATCAACACTTAAGTGCATATATAGTAATAACATTCATCAAGTGTTGGGCAGATGGGAGCGGGGAGGAAGAGATGGGTATATACACATGTAATGGGTGCAATGTGCACCGTCTGGGGGATGGACACATTTGAAGCTGTGACTCGGGTGGGGCAAAGGCAATATATGTAACCTAAACATATACTTGTACTCCCATAATATGTTGAAATTAAAAAAAAAAAAATTAGCTGGGCATATGGTGGCTCGTGCCTGTAGTCCCAGCTACTCAGGAGGCTGAGGCAGGAGGATTGCTTGAGCCCAGGAGTTTGAGGTTGCTGTGAGCTAGGCTGACGCCACGGCACTCTAGCCCGGGCAACAGAGTGAGATTCTGTCTCAAAAAATAAAATAAAATAAAATAAAATGTAAACATTCAAAACATTACAGTTTTTTAAGCCTCATTTTAGCATTTTTTGAAAAGTTAATGTACAAAGAGCCTCAAAAAAATGGAGGCTGCCTAGGTCTCTCTCAGCCTTTGAAAGCTTGAAATCATTTGGTTAGAATGCAAATATTTACATGAGGTGGTAGGCAAGAATGAGTTGTATGTTTCAAATGAAAACTCAATACATGCTTTTTGGTTTTGCCTCTATATTGGATTTTATGGACTCCAAAGAGTCTGTCAGTCTTACTGTTCCAACATGTTAATGCATATTTAAAACATACAACATTGTACCGTTAGAGCATATTTCCTTAGTCTGAAGTCAGTAGCTTGCCTTGGTAAACGTACAGAAATAGCATGTGGGTAAAGTTGTGACTTTTCAACCTGAGTAAACTGCATGATGATGAAGGAGAGTTCTTGGATACCGAGGCCTGGAGTCTGAAAACAAAAACCGATATATGAGATTCTTTGAAAGATAAGTCTTACAAAGAAAGGAGTGACAACTAAAACAATAGGAAAAATCAACTTTCATGAGTTAGAAAGGAAGGTTCGTTCTGGATGCAGGTCAACAGAGGTCATCATGTGAATTTTAAATATCTTGAAAAGGAACTTCTTCTTCTTGTCTGCCCAGTTCCTGGAACTATATTGTCTCCTGGGGAAGCTTTCACAGTTACTCCCACAAACCCAGTAGAGTGTTAGAGACAACCATTTCTGTACCTTTTAACAGGCTGCAATAGGAAGCCAGCTGTCCGGTCAGAGTGGGGAAATTATATCTCTGACACCAGTAGGAATTGGCTGACTAAAGGCATTTAGAAAAGAAAAGGGGAGAAAAAGACACAAAAGGCACCAGAGGTAAAAGGAGGGTTTGAGTCTGAATTCCGTCTCTGCTGCAGGGTTAATATATTCCTAGTGGTCTTGCTCAAGTGCTTATAATAAAGGCACAATCGAAAGAGAAAGGCTCATATCATCAGACCTACCCTGAGGAGCCCAGGGTTCTAAAAGCTAAAAAACAATCTGTTGAGTCATGATGGCACAGGCTGTAACTTTCTAGGATCCTACGAAATGGAAGGTGGAAGAAAGATAAAAAGCCACACTGGTGTTTCAGAAAGAGGTGTGGGAGACACAGGTAACTAATGGCTTGTTTCATAGTGACAAGAAATATACTTCAAAGGAAACCCTTGTGAACTGTCCCTGATGTCTTTCGGTCTCTGTGACACATCTCAAGATGTCTAGCTTAGTTGGGGTCTCTCTCAGAGGGGCCATATGCTCTACATCTGTAATCTCACATATTGCTCACAGGAATACTATGAGTTGGGGATTTTTACTCCCATTTTACAGAGAAGGAAACTGACCTCAAAGAGAGATGTCAAGTGATTTGGGTGGGAAAGAGTGAAAGAGGAGATAATGGGGATGAGAGTGGCTGAGTTTGACGAGTGAAGGGGGAATGAGATAAGGTAGTGGCTGGAAGAGGCAAGGAGTTGGGATCTTTCTTTTGTAAGATGAGACGGTTGACTATATTAATGTCGGTGAGAGAGATGCAGTTAAAAAAGAGTGGTCACAGAAGACTGGAGGGATCACTAAGGGTCCAGGGCTAGGGCTGGCTGCAGAGGACCAAAGCAGGGTACAGGATTGGCCTGGGGCAGCAGGAGGAATCGCCCCTAGAGCAAGAGGAAGAGAAGGAGAGATGAGGGCCCTGGGAAGTGGAGGGGGTTCAGTTCTCTCTGTGAAGCAGGAGGGGAGATCCACCATTTGGAGGGTTGCAGGGGAACAGTAGGGGAGGATAGAGGTTCAAGAGAGTGGAAAAGGCTTAAAATCATCATGTGGAAGAGTGAACAGCGAAGCAAAGATGAGTTGTTGGCTGTGCTGAGGGCTCTCTGAAGGTGGACCATCTTGATTTTACCATGCACCAGTTTGCCCTGGAACATGACTTTCTGCAGCACTGCTTAGCTACTGGAGTCAGATATATGGAAAGCATAGAAAGAGGTTTGCCTAGGGTTAGGCTTCTCCTGAATAGTACAAAACCAGAGGTGCAGGAGAATTTAAGGTTAAGAAGAGGCAGAGGCCCTGGGGAGTGGTTGCTCAACAGCTATTCCAGGCAGACCTGGTCAGGGGCTAGGAATTACAGAGCACTGTTGTATGTACACACACTTGTCAAGGGAACCATGATTCCAATCATGTCCCTCCTTTTGAATCCACCAATTTAGGTATACTCTGAGCTTGCATTGAAAACCCTTCTTCAGTAGGTCCCTAAACTTAGACTGAGCTAGCTTTAAAAGCCTTCCCCAATGGGCCATAAAATAGCACTTTGGACATATCTCTAAATCCGTTTCCATCTCTTTCTGCTCCTCTCAGTGTATCTACCCAGTACTGAGCCAAACTGGACAGCAGATATCTCCATTGCCTTCTTACCTCTGTGTCATTGCTTATTTTGCTCCCCCAGGAATGCCCTCTCCATGACATAAATCACTCCTTTATCAGTATTCTAAGAGCACCTAATATATATCTCTATTAAAGGCCTTGTCATATTTTATTATGATTTTTTGCTTACATTTGGAGAGTATCTGTTGTGCTCACCTACTCAATATTCCTTCCTCCACAGCCCCTCCCTTCCTTTGGTAACAGGTCCACCTGGCAGCTAGAGAACTGCTCCTCCTTCACTCATTGTGGACCTGGTGTGGCTCCCAAATATGGCTCCAGGACCCTCTGACTATAACTGTGGATACATGGCCCAAGCCGGGCCAATCAGCACCTCTTCTTTCTCGTGGAAAGTGAAAAGATCTCTTTCTTTGTGTCTAACAGCTGAGATGATGTAAGCCAGAAGAAGCTGTCTGTGGCCAATTTCCATCCCATGCCTTCTAACCACTACCAAACAGAGGAAGCCCAGTTGTAATGGGGGGGGGAGACCCAAGCAGAGATCACATTATTTGAGTTTCCAGATCCACTTATGCCTGATGCCATCTCCTCTCCTGGATTTATCAATTGTATGAGCCAATCAAGTGCCTCTTTCGCTTAAGTCAGCATAAGCTGGTTTTACTGACTTGCCTCCAAAAGGGTCTGGATGAATACACATGTTGTATCCTATAAGTCCTCTACTAGATGCAGGAACTTTGTATCCTAGCACCTGGCATAGTGGGTGCTCAATAATATTAAATAACTGTTGAGATCCTAATAATCATTCCAGATCCAATTCAAATTTCATTTACTGAGCCCCCAAACCAATTAGGAGCATTCCCAAAACCCTAAAGCAAATGCCTGTGATATCTGGCGGCACTTTATAAATTCTGCTTATTTTAGTTATTTGTGTTCTTGGCCCTCTTTCACTACCAGATGATATTAATAAGTAAGTTGGATGCAAGCACAGTAGGTGCTCTATAAAAGTAAAGTGTTTTAAATTGGACTCCTGTGCCAGGCACAGTGGCTCAAACCTATAATCCCAGCACTTTCGGAGGCCAAGGCAGGAGCATCAGTTGAGGCCAGGAGTTTGAGGTTACAGTGAGCTATGATTGCACCACTGCACTCCAGCCCAGGTGACAGAGCGAGACCCTGTCTTGTAAAGAATAAATGAATGAATGAATAAAACTTGTATGTGCCAGTTATTGTGCAGCAGAGAAAAAGAAAGATAGGTGAGACTTCGTTTCTGCTCTTCAGGACTCACAGCACATATTCAACAACACGTTGTGACTTGCCTTGGCCTAAATAGAAAATGAATAATAGAGAAGAAAGAAAGTAACATATATTCTTTATGGAGAAACAAAGTTCTAGACTGAGAGCAAAAGACATTTTTATCAGGAAGTGCCAAAAGAATGAGGAACAAGATCAGGAACATTTTATAAATAGATTAGGAACCATATATATACTAGAAATATAAAACCACTCATAAATAGAGTCAGGGCGGGGCACGGTGGCTCCCGCCTGTAATCCTAGCACTCTGGGAGGCCGAGGTGGGAGGATTGTTTGAACTCAGGAGTTCGAGATCAGGCTGAGCAAGAGCAAGACCCAGTCTCTACTAAAAGAATAGAAAGAAATTAGCTGGACAACAAAAATATATAGAAAAAAAATTATCCGAGCATGGTGGCACATGCCTGTAGTCCCAGCTACTCGAGAGGCTGAGGCAGGAGGATCGCTTGAGCCCATGAGTTTGAGGTTGCTGTGAGCAAGGCTGACGCCACGGCACTCCAGCCCGGGCAACGAGTGAGACTCTGTCTCAAAAAAAATAAAAATAAAAATAGAGCCAGACACAACATCTCACTGAACATAATTTAACAACTGTAGGAGTGACTAAATCCTCTTCTCATTGTCTTCAAACTTCTTTCCAACTAAGTAAGGACAAGTTAACTTGATCCTGTGTGTGTGTCTAACCCAGGGCAAACACAATGGCTGTAAAATGGTCTGCTTCTCCAGAGAACACTCCATGAGACTTACAATGTTCCAACTGTTCCAGCTTTGTGTTAAATATGGTGGCAGAACTTTATTCAACTCTGAGGCCACCAAGGCTCCCCACACAGAAATTTTCAATATGCAGATGATCTGGGAATATCTGTTGAATGAATGGTAAATGACTCAAATCAAACCTTCTCCCCCTGTGTGTAATTATATCCAGCTTCCCCACATTGTTTCCTCTTTAGCATGCTTCAGAAGTTTAAGAGTGCAGCCCTGGACAGCCAAATAGAAGCAGAAGTCTATGTAAGAATCCTGGAATCTTAGTCTAATCTTTGGACAGTCTTTTGGGGGAGAATCAGGAAAAAAGTGTCTAGGCAAATATGCCAAAAGTGATTTTGTCGTCTCAGCATTAATAGCATTGTTCAGTGTCTTCAGTCACCTGGAAGCTTTCCTGTTGTAGTTAAGATATGGCCAGTTGGTTGTCTTCTCAGTGGGATGTTGTTGAAATGTGGCATATTCCAGATGAGGCACCAAAGGTTCAGGGCCTGGTCCTCCACTTTTCTGGATCAGAAACTTGATTAGAATAGCTATCTCAAGGTAGGGGTGGTCAAGCTCTGGGAAACTGACCTATATTCCCCCAAACCACTTCCCAAGGGGTCAGAAATTCAGTCCTTTTACTCTAATGAAATAAATACAGAAACTTTATGCACATGAGGGGATTTTTTTTTCTTGCTTACTTTGCTAAACACTTTTACATAGTTTGAATTTTTTTTACAATAAGCATATTTTACTTTTAGATTAAAATGTGCATTTTTAAATTATTGCAAACAATTCATCCAGGGCACCAATTTTTGGTTCTATGAGAGTAGGGGCCAAGTTTTGTTTTCAAATTAGTATATGAGATATGCTACCATTTTGTGTGTGTATGTGTACGCATCTGTGTATTTGATTGCAGATAATATCTTTGGAATACAAAAGACACTGGTAACAATTGGTTGCCACCCGGGGACAGGGATAGAAGGGAGACTAATGCTTCACTGGATGCCTCTTGGTTTTTGTGCTGTGCACATAGGTTATCTATCATTAAAATTAATTACATTTATATTATAAATATTCCTCTAAAATATTTTTATAGGCAGTGAATATAAGAAAGACAAGATTTATGGTGTCCAAATATTTTATAATATAGAAAAGCGTAATTATCTTCCTTGACTGATTAAAAAAAGAGCCTTTATTGTCTATGAAGCATAAAGGTAAACCTAGTTTTTCTCTGACTGACAGCAAAAAGGAGAACTTTCATGTCCCTCTAACTAGAGAGCAGAAAGATAGGGTGGGGGCAGAATTTCATTTTCTAAGATATAAGCAAACCTCCAATCTTTATGGAAAACCACAGATCCTTAAGGAGGTCTGACTAATGAATGCTGGGCAATTGTAACAAAAGACAATCTAAGCTAATTTTTTAACTGTTTGGAGAACAGGGGTTCTTCTTCCGCCAGACCTCTGGCTGGGCTCTCCAAATTCTTTACCTCATTAAAATATTCTTTTCTATAAGCCTAATTGTCAGAATTAAAAGAGCTGCTTATTACAGACCTAGGTTCCTATGGCAACAGTAAAATAAAAGCCAAAGTATCTGAAGCATTGAGAAAAATAATATACGCTAATAATAGGGAGCCCTGTGAATCCTTTTAATAAGACCACTAATTGAGAACCAGCTATTTCTACATGTTGGAGCAAGAATGGCCGTGGAATTCTTCAGACTTTTTAAAACCCAGTAAAATGTTCTCTGTCAAAGTCACTGAAATGATTGAGTCAAAAATATGTTCATGGCTACTTTAGGACTGTCGTGATATTGCAAGCATATCTGTTAGTGGAAGAAAGGATGATTTTCCTTTTTACATTAAATACTCAAATCTGTCTCTTGGTTCTCTCTCTCTCTCTCTCTCTCTCTTTCTCTCTCTCTCTTTTTTTTTTTTTTTTTTTGGCTTATGTGTCTACCGAAATCCTGGCAGGGCGAGCTTGGGCCCAGGCCAGCGCCTGCACGGTGGCTGCAGGAGCGGGCGTGTGCGAGACCACAGGGAGCCCCTGCCTTCTGCTGCATCTGTCACCCTCCTCTCCTCAGGACGGAGGATGGACTCCAAACAGGAAGGCCCTGAGATAGGGCCTTTCTGATTCATGTTTCTGAACATATGTTCTGTTCCAAAATTACTAATAGTTCTTTCCTTGACTTATTATAAAGCAAGTGGCATATCGCCTTGTATCAGCTTGCTAGGGCTGCCATGACAAGGCACCACAGCCTGGGTGGCTTAAACAACAGAAACTTATTTCCTCACAGTTCCAGAGGCTGGGAAGTCCAAGATCAAGGTATTGCCAGGATTGGTTTCTCCTGAAGACTTTCTCCTCCTTATCTTTCGGAGAGCCGTCTTCTCCCCGTGTCTTCACATGTTCTTCCCTGTGTACCTGTCGGTGCCCTAATCTCCTCTTCTTAGGATGACGCCAGTCATACTGCATTAGGGCCCACCCCAAACACCTCATTTTAACCTAATTACCTCTTTAAAGACTGTATCTCCATATACAGTCACATTGTGAGGTACTGGGGGTTAAGACTTCAACATATTAAATTTTAGGGGAACACAGTTCAGCCCATAACACCCTTTCTACTTCCTTTGCAATGTGAGCCACACCACACATCGTACTTAGCACCACAGATCCTCCGGATCACAGGCTCCATCAGTGCAACTGTCTTGGGAAAGTTAAATTAACCAACTGTCCAGTTATCTGATTCTAGTTAGATCAGAGGCAATGATGATTATCCCTAGTTTACAAAGAGAAATGAATTATCATCCAAATGTCCCATCTCAATACTTATACATTGGTGGAATGCGTGAAAATATCCTTACAGACAATCCAGTAGCAATAACAGACTCAGGTATGTGGACTCCCTCATAACTGTGGGAGTGCCAAGGAGAGTATCTTAGAGAAGTTACGTGACTCTTGGTCTAGTTCCGGACATAGGAGGAACTGAAGGAGAGAGGGCATTTGTTCCATTGTATTCCTGTTCCGGCTGCTTGTTGTATTTGTCAGGAGACCCCCTGGATGGTTGAGATTGTTGTATTAAATCCACAGTGCCTAGTCCACGGTCATTTTCGTTTAATGTGATACATGAATGACATGCATTGTTTTGACAGTCTAGGAAGAAACAATTCAAAGGGAGTTAGAAATGTAGCCTGGAACACTGGAGAGAAGTCAAGGCCAAAATTCCAAATTTGAGAGTAGAGGTGATAGCTGAACTAGAAGGGTGGGTGAGTTCTTAAAGGCAAGAGTGTATTGAGCAGGTCACCGCCCTGTTTAAAACCCTGGAATGGTTTCCCAGTGGTCTTAGAATAAAGTCTGACATTCTTTTTTTTTCAATTGTGGTTACAAACACATAACATTAAATTTACCCTCTTAACCATTTTTAAGTGTACAGTTCAGGAGTGTTAAGTATATTCACATTGTGCCACTGATCTGTAGAATTTTTTCATTTTGCAAAGCTGAAACTCTATGCTGATTAAATACCAATTTCCCCTCCCTCCTCCTAGCCCTTAACAACCACCTTTTCACGCCTGTGATTTTGACTACTTTAGATATCCCATATGAGTGCAATCACAGTATTTGTCCTTTTGTGAATGGTTTATTTTACTTAGCACACTGTCCTTGAGGTTTATCCATGCTGTAGCATGTGATAGGAGCTCTATTTTTTTCTTTAAGAGACAGAGTCTTGCTCTGTTACCCAGGCTGGAATGCAGTGGTACAATCATAGCTCACTGTGACCTCGAACTCCTGGGTTCAAGCAATCCTCCTGCCTTAGCCTCCCAAGTAGCTAGGACTATAGGCATGTGCCACCATGCCCGGCTCATTTTTTATTTTTTGTAGAGACAGGATCTTGCTATATTTCCCAGACTTGTCTAGAACTCCTGGCCTCAAGCCATCCTCCCACCTTAGCCTCCCAAAGTGCTGGGATTACAGGCATGTGCCACCACACCCAGGCAACAGGATCTCTTTTTTAAGGCTGCATAATATCACACTGTATGTATATACCATGTTTTCTTTATCTATTCATCTGTCAATGGATAGTTGGGTTGTTTCTACCTCTTGGCTGTTATGAATGATGCTGCAATGAACATGGGTAAGCAAATATCTCTTTGAGATCCTGCTTTGAATTCTTCTGAATATACATACAGAAGTGGCATTGCTGGATCATATGGTAGTGCTATTTTTTAATTTTTTGAGGAACTTCCATACTGTTTTCCATAGCAGCTGCACCATTTCACACAGAATAAAGTCCATTGCTTTTAACAAGGCCTGCTATACCCTGAATGAGGTACCTCTGCTGACCCTTTCTAGTCTCTGCATGAGCCAGTCTCTCCACCTCTCATTAGGTTCCTGCCATGCTGGTCAGTATTTATTACTCAAATATACCATTCTCTCTTGCGTCAGCACTTTTGCACTAGTTGTTCCCTCTGTCTAGAATGCCGGTGGTCCTATTAGTCAGTTATTGCTACATAACAAACAACCACAAATCTCAGTGGCCTACAACAATAAGTATTCTTGCTCATGTGTCTATGGGTCAGGTGGGGTTCGGCTGATCCAGGCTCAGCTTCACACTGTGGGTTTGCTTCAGCTTTCTTCCATGTACCTTCCATTCTTCTGGGACCAGTGGGCTACCTAGGGAATGTTCTTCTCCTGACAGAAGTTGGAAGCTCCCAGAGAAGCCAGCAGAACCACCCACTACCTCTTAAGGCCTAGGATCGGCCCTGCACACGGCTACTTCTACCCATGTGCCCTTGGTTAAAGCAAACCACGTGGCCAAGCCCAACATTAACTGGGCAGGGAAACATCATCCTTCCCTAGAGGGCAGGGCAGGGGGAGTATTGGAATAGAATCCGATCTGCACATTCCCCTTCCACCCTCCACTCTCCCAGCCCTGTCTGACTCCTCCTATTCATGATAAACATCTCGATTTAAACATCCCTCCCCCTTCATGAATCTCTTCTTCCCACACTAGTTTGGTTCCCACTATTTGCCTCAACCTGTATTTTTCCTTTCGTGAAACTTACCACATTTGTAATTGTTTATTTAACTTATCTCCTCCAGTATCAGTGAACTGTTGTGTAAAAATAGTGGCTTATAACAACAACCAGGTTCTAATGGCTTAAAACAACCACCATGTATTATTTCTCATCGTTCTGTGGGCTGGATGGGCACTTCTTCAGTTGGTCTTACGTGGGCTCAATCAAACAATTGCAGTCAGACGATGGCAGGAACAGCTGGGTCACCCCGGGGGAACCCACTCAAATGAGTGGCAGTTGGTGCTGACTGATGGCTGGGGTGTATCTGTTCTCCACACGCTCACTTATCCTAGGAGGCTAGGCTAACATCCTTACATGGGGGGCTCAGGGCAGCATTCTAAGACAGTAGACGTAGAAACTACAAGGCTTCTTACAGCCCAGTCTTGGAAGTTGCACAACATCACTTCAGCCACATTCTATCGGTCAGATCAGATCACAAGGCCAGCCCAGCTTTAGAAAGTGATGACAGAGATTGCACCCCTTGATGAGAAGGACAGCAAAGTCACACTGTAAAGGGTGTGCTCATTGTCATGGGTTGAATTGTGCATCCCCCGCCCCCCATTCATAGGTTAAAGTACTAACCTTCAGGAGCTCAGGTTGTGACTGTTTTTGGAGAGAGACTCTTTAAAGAAATAATTAGGTTAAAAATGATCTCATTAGGTTGGGCCTTAGTCCAATATGACTGGTATCCTTATGTCAATAAGAAGAGGAGATTAGGATGCTGACAGTACAGAGGGAAGACCATGTGAAGACATAGGGAAAGGATGGCCATTTATAAGCCAAGGAAAGAGGCATCAGAAGAAACCTACCCTGCCAACACCTTGATCTCAGACTTCTCACCTCCAGAATTATGAGAAAATAAGTTTCCATTGTTTAAGTCACCCAGTTTGTGGTATTTGATCATGGCAGCCTTAGCAAACTAATACACTTACAGAAATGGGAAGAATTGTTGCAGCCATGTTTGCAAACAATCTGCCACGTCCCCAAGATCTTGCTTAAGTGGTTTGGTGTTCTGTTGCTCTTGTGTGTCATCAGCATTCAATAAATACTGCCTTTTATTAGGCCTGTTTTTCAAGGCAGAAGAAGACAAAGAAGCCAGAGAAGATGATAAAGGGTCAGAGAAATATGAGAGAACCAGAAGAATATTTGTGTCACAGATGCCCAAAGAAGAGAGAGTCTTGGGAATAGATCTTGATAGATCTCAAGGAAGATGGGAACTGAGAAATGGCCTGTTGGATTTGACAATGGTTGATTGACACACCAAGCAGTTCACAGCATGGGAGGGGCTGGGATTGCCTGGAAGGAATAAAAGAGTGTTGGCCAAGGAGAATTTAAATTCTTACTTATATTTCCACTGCTTGAAATGTTTTACCATGAGAATATATACCTACATGTAAATTTTTTTAACATATAATAGTTTTAAAGAGAGACAGTCAAAATGCTCGCTGGGCCCGCCTACCCTACCTTCTGTAAGTACCCACTTCTAATATTTTAGTGCACACCCTCCTACATTGCTGGCGAGTAAAAAATGGTACAACTCCTGTGGAGGGCAGTTTGGCAAAAACTATCAAATTGCAATGCAATGAGTTTTGTATCAACAGATTTGTTCTTAAACATTTCAAATGCATAAACCCTTTAGATACACTCACACACATGCAAAATGACACTGTGTATAAGAATATTCACTGCAGCTTTATTTGTTATAGGAAAAGTTTGGAAATAATCCAAGTGTCTTCCAATAAAGGATAATTAAATAAACTGTGCTACAGCCACACAATGGAATCTCATGCTGCTGTTAAAAAAAAGAATGAGGAAGCTCTCCTTGTACAGAAAGATTTCCAAGATAGATTAAGTAAAAGAAACAAGACACAGAGCAGTTGTATGTTCCTTTTATGTAAGCAAGGAGGCCAAAGAAGATATATACAGAGAGAGAGAGAGAGAGAGAGAGAGAGAGAGAGAGAGAGAAGGTATAGATTTAATTTGCTCATATTTGCATAAAGAAACTCTGGAGGGATAAGAAACAAAATTAATTATTGGTTATCTAGAGAGAAGGGTGTAGATAGGGACAGAGTTGGGATTATTCTAGATTATGTCCTCATTTATATATAGCAAATCTAAGACAATTATCGTTATCCCAGTTTTACAGATGAAGATTACAAAGACTAAGTCAGTTGTCCAGTTTAGACAGCTGGTGAACATGGAGCCTGATTCTAGCCTATCTCTGCCTGACTCCAAAGTCCAAGCTACAACATCACTCACACTGCCCCTGAGCGAACATGGGGCCCTAGACTTCAGATTTACAATCTAAAATAAATGACTTCAAAGGCAGAATAAGTAAAAGTTATAGCCAAACATATTTTAAGGTGTTTGTCCAATACAAGGAGCTAGAGATTGAGAGATATTTTTTATGAAGAGTGCTGGTTTGACTGGTGATTTATGTTTGTTTATTTGTTCTTTTGTTGGCTTCCTGGCTTTTCAGATGTCTGTTTTGGAAGAAATAAGTGGAGGAGGGGATAGAAAGATGATCTGCTTTATGTGGTACATACAGTTCCCTTAGGCAAGTAATTTTTTGTTGAGGCTTTTGAAGTTTAGAGTTTGCTCCTGTTTAGCTCCAGGACATGTTGTCCAAGTAAGGGACTAAAGGTATAGGAAGGAAAATAAAAGGAGAAGGAAAGTTGCTTCCTGGATAAGCCTTCTTCTGTCACTGCGGCCAAGTCTCCTGGGTAGGAAGGACTCATGTCTAAGCATAAACAGGGAAATCTGGAGTTCATTCGTCTGCAAGAAGGCGTTGGCACCCAGTTAAGTTATACTGGTTCAAGCTTACCGTGTGTGTTCTAGATCTTTTCGCATCGTGACCTTTTTTCCCTGTCATGAGGAAATCTCTCTTAAGCCAGATTTATTGTCTAAATGGAAATTTCCAGGCCTTGAATGAAGTATTAAATAGCTGTTTCTCTGATAATCCAGACCCAGAAGTTCTTAAACCACATTTTTATGGCTGTTACTTATGTATAAGACCTGAGTGGTCCTTCAGAGGGCTTCCAGTTAGAGTTTTTGGATGACAAGGATTTTAAAAATTTTAAAAACAAGAAAAAATGTAGCCAAAAGAGTGGAGAACCACAAGAACCCATAGGAGGAAGTAGAATGTTCTCCCCTTGGATTACTCTCCCCCTTGATTTCAGTTTTTCAGATTTAAGTGGCACTGGTTTGCCAAGATGTCGATTTGGGGCCAAACCTACAAGTCTTTTCCCAACTGGCAAAAATGGAAAAATAGAGAGTAGTAGTCGCTTCTACCCAAGGCTGGTGACTCCGGGCCCCATCACAGCAATTTACACTGCCAGGACCACACAAAATTGTTGCCCTGATTCCAAACCAGCTTATGAAAGCTTTGCCCTTCCTTGTGGCTAAAGCAGACCCCTCAGCTCCCCACCCACAATGGTCCCTCAGTCCTTCCAGCGTGACTAGACCAGGCCTAATGATTCTTCTGTTCTGGAGGCCAACCCTCTCCTTGGTTCATCACAACTGTTAGAAGATCTTAGCCATGACGCTGATGAAGTCTCTACAGAGTAAAAACTTTCTCTCTTTGTAGTTTTGAGGAGAAATAAGAACCATTGTGATCTGCAACCCTTGAAAGAGAATTAGCACTCCCTTGGCAATGGAGCAAGTATAACCCCCCAAACCCCAGGTCATTGTCAACATTAAAGGAAGAACCTGAATGTGTTGGCTGGTAAAATGGTGTATTAGCTGGGCGAAAGTATCTCATCATTTTCACTCAGTGGCCCTCACTTCATTAGTTTGATCATTCATCCATCCCTCCATTCATTATTCATTCATTCACATTTGAGTCAGACATCTTACTAGACACTGGGATTATAAAAGAGAACAAGATAGAAATAATGCCTGACCTCAAAGGTCTTACCACCCAGCTATCGTTCCCTTCCCTCGCCTACCACTCTCACAAACTTTAAGCTGCTCATGTTGCCTGATCTTCATTCACAGAGCTGTAAGCAGCTCTGCATCTCTGGTCTATATAAATGCCAATTATCACAGCCTCTAATTTAAAGACTAATGAAGTCTAAAACTAATTATTATTGTATAGTTTGAAATGGTTTTCTTGTTTGTACAAACAACTCATCTGAGCCTCACAACATATCTAAGCTGGTTAGAAGTCACTGTTTCATTTTTCTTAATAACAGCTTTATTGATAAGAGATATAATTCACATACCATAAAATTCAGCCACTTAAAGGGTACCATTCAGTGGTTTTTAGTATATTCAGAGTTTTGAATACAACCATTACCACAATCAATTTTAGAACATTTTCATCACCCCAGAAAGAAACCCATACCCATTAGCTAATTTACTAGTCTACTTTATGTTCTTAGATTTAGCTCTTCTGTACATTTCATATAGATGGAATCATAATGTATGGGCTTTTGTGTCTTGCTTCTTTCCCTTAACATAATGTCTGTAAGGTTCATTCATGTGATAGCATTTGCCTGTATTTCATTCCTTTTTATGGCTGAATAATATTCCATTCTGTGGTGGATATATTGAATTTTGTTTATTCATTCATCAGTAGATGGTGTATTTCATAAGTGAAGAAACTAAAGTAAGCAAATGGTTGGGTTGGGACCATTCATTCAAAGCCAGGTCTCCTGGCTCCCAATCCAGGGCTCATTCCATTAAATCCACTAGGTCCCATAACTTAAAAGTACATGTTGATCTCTACTTTCAAAACACATGTGCCTGAGAAATTTTGCAATCGGGAATGAAACTAAGGAATGCACATGTAATACAGGCTAGGTGGCAACTTTCTCATTTGTTATTGCTATTTGAGAGTTTTTCTGCTTTTGAGGGAAAAAAGAATTTCAAGGGAGAAAAAAGAATTCAATAAAAAATAGTTCTTTGTAGAACATAGCTCTCACTGTTGTCCCTACCCCTTTCTCTAATTCTACGTCTCCTTTCTCTGTTGTTCTCTGTGTACAGGTCATAGGTCATTAGAATTGAGTGAAAGTTTTCTCCAAGTTCTTGGTGTTTTTCATAGAAAATTTCAGGATGCACCACATAAGCCAAACAAGCAAGAAAGAAAGCAACTGCTCTGAGGAGAGGTGGTCTTAGATCTTTTGCAGCCTTAATAATTGATAGGAGGAATATTCAAGGCCAAAGGCTTGGCTTTTGCTGAGAATTGATGTGGTAATTCCTGGAATTGGGTTCCCCCCATGTTCGTACTTTATATGATTGTCTCAGAACTGTCATGGTGATTTCCAGGGTAGAGAAATTTTAAAACTAGAATTTTAAATGATATCGTAATTAGCCAAAGCTCATGGAAGGTGGCAGAGATAGCTGACAGGCCAATAGAGGCAGGTTCTCCCCTGTGGTAGTCAGCCCCTCTAGTTAACTTCTGCTTGAGAGTTATTTACTTTAACACCTGCACCTGATCTTCAACTACCTGCATCCAATCTCAGTCTTCTTTCCCAGTCTCCTACTCTAACAGAATGGGCCTGTGGGAGCTGAGAGAGAAAAACTAAGTTCCTGGTTAAAAAGTAGTACATCAGAGGTCAACAGCCATCACAGTTCAGCTTCACCTGCCAAAGCAGGGGCTCCAGAATTCACAGGCCACATGAAAATGTGAAATCCATCCTGCATACTCTTCTCTCCCTAATGGTTTTATACATTTAGATGAGACCCATGAGAGGTAGGAGACAATCCTAGTGGAGGCTACTGTAGTAAGAATAGTAAAGTTGAATACATTAACTCAGAACCATTGAAATCAAACACCAGCCTAGTAAGCCAGGCTAAGCAAAGGAGGCTGCTATAAACAAGAAAACACTTCAGAACTTATCATGCAAAATGCTACATTGAGGTTGCAACCTTAAGTTTTTTGCAGTTCGCCTCTCACTTCCTCTTTTTGTCCCAGCGTTCCTCTCTTCATAGGAGGGGGATGAGGCTTCTTATTCCAGGACCTCAGTTCCCCTAACCAGCTTAAAACTTGGCAGATGTACCAGCCAGGGCTGTCTCTGTCAATAGTGGCTGTGCCTTTTATGCATTTTTCAGTGTGCTAAGATGTCATTTTAAACATATTCTGATTCCCATGCATGCTAGCTCCTATTCTAATATAGTGCTGTGTTGTGGCTGTGAGTGTACTGAGTCCTACAAATGAGCACTTGTAGATAATGGACCTCTCTTAGGGGCTCGAGCTCCAAGGGAGAGGAGAAAAGAGTGTGTGTGTGTGTGTGTATGTGTGTGTGTAAATGTGTGTGCATGTCCCCACCATAATTTCTGAAGGGGCCACTAGAAGCAAGACACCAAGGCATGCTAATGAAGTACTGGGGAGAACTACACCACTGATTTGGAAGGGGGTGGGTGACCAATGGCACCTGTAAGAGTAGATGGACCAAGAAGTCAATAAAAGTTCCGGAAGAATACATATACTGTTGTATGGTTGCATTGGCTTTAATTTTTAAAACTATACGTCTCCAGGGATATTTCAAATCTAGGAAAACTATAAAGAAAGACATAGGAATGATAAGCACCAAATCCTAGATAGTCATTACTTCTGGGTGACAGAGCAATGCATTCAGGGAGAGTCACACATGGGAATTCACCAATATTAGTACAATTTTATTTCTGAAGCTGAGTGGTAGATACAACAGTGTTAGCACTATCTATTCATAATGGTGTTCTTTTAAAAAATTTCTCAGTTTTAATGGCTAATAAAGTAAACATTGATGGATATAACCCACATACACAAGAGCTTTTGTATATCCTCAATTTATATATATAAATATATATAAAAAATATATATATATATATTAGTGGTCAAATATACATAACATAAAATTTACCATTTTAACCACACTGGTGTTCTCTTAATCCTAAGTGGCTCACATGTGACAGGTAACAGGTGATTAGTATGGTCATCCACAGAAACCAAGTTGATCCATATGCAATTTCTCCAGTATGTTTGGAAGTGATGGGAATGAGCTTTTTCACAGAGAGCAAGCCTTCCGCATCTTTGAAAACCCTACAGAAGAAGCTGAAAACCCCACAGAAGTGCCTTCAGCTACTATGTGGCTTTAAGAACCTCTACATGTTTCACTATATTAAGCTACTTAGGGAAGTTGAGAGTTGAGATGAAAAATTAAGAAGACATTTCTCTTCATGTTTAAATGAAAAGGAAAGCTACCTCCAGATTATATTTTTAATTTTGGTGAAAGTGGTCTCTGTCGGAAGCCAATGTCCTCAAGGACATTCATGTCTAAGGAGGAAACACGCGTGCCAGGATGTCGGGCTGCAGAGGTGGCCTGGCCACATGCTTGGCTGCAGACACCAGTGAAGAACAAACTGTGTCAGGATATTTATTAGGAGAGTTGTTTTTATCAGGGCTCTGCTTATAGATTCCTTACGGTTTTAAGTGGTCTGTCCTTAACCCTATTTTTCCCATAAACCCTGTTTTGCATGATTTTGCTAAACATGAGATTTAAAAAAAAAATAGAGAATTGTACAAAATTGTATAAAAATACATACTTTATACACACTCTTATATGTTCTAAATATTTAATTTAAAAAAAATTTCTAAAGGCTGCAAAAGAGAAATACTTCAGATAGGAGAATTATTTTTTTTTCTTTTCTACTTTATGGGCTGATGTTAACCCAGGGGTTAGGTAAAACAAAATGGCTTAAACAATAACAAAAATGCATCATTTTATACTATGTGACATTCCAAACAAAGGGTGGCATATGTAGAGTGGCATAATAATGTCATCAGTACTAAAGCACTTTACATCTTGTCCTCTGCTATCCTCAGCACCTTGGCTTTCATCTTCGGCTTGTGTCCTCATGGTCACAAGATGACTGCCATAGCTCCAGAGTGCACACTGTCACACAACTGTGTTCAGAGGCAAAAAGAAGTTTTGGCTTTAGAGACTTTTTTGATTAGGGAGAAAACTTTTTCCAGAAGTCCCTCTGCAGACTTCCCTTCAGGTTCCTTTGGCCAGAGTTGGATCACATGGCCATGCCCTAGCTGTAAGTGAGGCTGGTAAATGGGTATCTAGCATTTCCAGCCTTTAGAGGGGGAGCCAGCTCTACCAGTAAGGAAAACGCACTGGGAATGGCTCTTGGGCTGGGAACCAACCTGTCATTTGAGGCCATAGGTAACCAGACAGGTCTGTCTGCCAACAGAACCTTTAACCTCTGCTCCATGATGTCACCTTTAAGATTCATCCTTTCCATCACAAACACTATTATATAACCACACCCCCAAACTCACCCTGCACCTTCCACCTTCTGTCTTTGTACATGCAGTTCCCTCAGCCTGGAATTGTGCCCCTTCCACATCTACTTTTAGACATAGCATCCACTCATACATACGCCTCTCAAGCACCACTTTCCCAGTGAAGCCTTCCAAACTGTGGTCAAACTTTGCAACTCTTCTCTCTGGACTCTCAGAGTACAAGGAGCTCCCTACAGACTCAACTATATATAAGCTTTGCCCAAATCATTTAAATAATCTACTTAAAAAACAGTTCTTTTCCTCTCCCAAATTATTTGAATGACTTTTTAAACTCTTTTCTAATTCTTTAACTGTTAGGTACTGGTCTCTGTGGATTTTTGAACTCAAAATTAGCAAAATGTTAATAATTGTTGAACCTAGGCAATGGGTACACAGGGATTCATTATACTACTGTTTAATACAAATTGTTTGGGATATGACTTCTGGTTTCTGGTTCCACATGTAAGGAGTTAGAAGTTACTGCTCTGTCTTAACTGCAAGTAAAAAGTTGACATAGTGAAAAATCAACAATTCTTCCTGATCTATAAAAAAGGAGAGGACACAGAGCAAACTGCTACCCCCAAGACTGGAGAGAGGCCAATACAGCTTGTTGTAGAGACTCATAGTGTACACTGCAGGAAGCAGTGCAGGGTGGGAAAAGGTGAGGTGTAATTGACGAATTGGTGGATGCTCAGTGCGGACAAGCCTGAGAGTTAAAAACTCTAGAGGGAAACGGTCATGGGGGGAACCCCCCACCATGGTAGGTTTTACCTCCAGAAGCTCGACCAGGTTCTCACACCGGATATTGCAGAAAAATCCCCTTGTCTTCCATCAGGGGAAAGGAAAATGAACCATTTTGAAATACACTAGAGCACTCTGTTCTTAACAAGGTCTGCCCTCAGGAGAAGCTAGTTAACCAGAGCTTCTGGGTATTATCAGAGCCTAACTAATGTGGGAGAAGGGAAATACCCAACTCCAACTCACTCTAGCCATCCTGTCACACCTAAGCAGGAGAAGAAAACCAAGACACACCTGGGAAGTTCACAGGTGAACTTGCCAAAGGCACAGGCTCATTAATGGCTGAGACTAATCATAAGACTGCAGAATGCTCACCTACCCCACACCTCACCACCACATTACTGAAGACCTACTTACAGCAGTTCCTGTCACCTGATACAGGCTGGCCAGCTGTCAGGAAAAAATTACAAGGCATTCTAAAAGGCAAAAAACACAATTTAAAGAGACAGAGCAAGCATCAGAACCAGATGTGGTAGAATGTTGGAATTACCAAACTGGGAATTTAAAACAAGTAGTAATATGTTAAGGGCTCTAAGGGATAAAACAGACAGCATGCAAAAGCAGATGGGACGATGTAAGCAGAGAGATGGAAATCCTAAGAAAAGACCAAAAAGAAATGCTAGCGGTCAAAAACAGTGTAAGAGAAATGAAGATTGCCTTTGATGGGCTTACTAGTAGACTGGACATGGCTGAGGAAAGAATCTCTGAGCTTGAGGATATCTCAATAGAAACCTCCCAAACTGAAAAGCAAAGAGAACAAAGACTGAAAAATACAGACCAAAAATATCCAAGGACTGTGGGACAACTACAAAAGGTATAACATACAGGTAATGGGAATGCCAAAAGGAGAAAAAAGAAAGAAAAAGAGAGAGAGAGAAGAAAGAGAGAAAGAAAGAGAGAGAGAGAGAGAGAGAGAAAGAAAGAAAGAAAGAAAGAAAGAAAGAGGAAGGAAGAAGAAAAGGAAAGAAAAAGAAAGAAAGAAACAACAGCCACTGAGACAATAGTCTCACTGAGAATTTCCCTAAATTAACATCAGACACCAAACCACAGATACAGGAAGCTCAGAACACCAAGCAGAATAATAAAAAAAAAAAATACTATACCTAGGCTTCTTACTTTTTAACTACAGGAAATCAAAGATAAAGAAAAAAATCCTTTACTGCTTTAAGTGATCTTGGGAACTTTCTTCCTTCTTGCTGGGGCTGGCGGGGGTGGGGGGGGTGGGGGTGGGGGTGGGGGGAGGGGGCACCTTATCTATAGAGGGACAAAGATAAGAATTGTTAACATATCCAGCTTCTCCTCAGAAACCATCCAAGCAAGAAGAGAGTGCAGTTAAATATTTACTGTTGAGAAAAAAATACCAACCTAGAACTCTGTACCCTGTGAAATTATATTTCAAAAGTAAAGGAGAAATACTTTCTCAGACAAACAAAAATTGAAGAAATTTGTTGTCAATATTCCTGCCTTATGAGAAAAGTTAAAAGAAGTTTTTTAGAGAGAAGGAAAATAATAAAGGTCAGAAACTTAGATCTACATAAAGGAAGAGCATTGGAGAAGGAATGTGAAGGTAGAATAAAAACTTCTATTTTTCTTATTCATAATTGACATAACAGAAAAGTTTGTTCGAAAATAATGACAACAATGTATTTGATTACATATGCATATATCTCATATATATGCTTATGTATGTTTATATATAAATGAAATGAATGACAGCAATGATACCAAGGGAAGGGAGGGAGGCATCAGGATTATTTTGTTATTATAAAATATGGACCCATGAAATGGTATAGTGATATTTGAAAGTGGACTTGGATTAGCTGTAAATGTATATTGCAAACTCTAAGGTAACCACTATAAAAAGTAAAACAAAAACAAACAAAAATAAGTATAACTAGTGTGCTAAGAAAGATGAGAAAAATGGAAACATATAAAATACTAGATTAAGATCATGAAAGGCAGATAAAGAGTGGAAGACAAAAATAAGAACAAAGAAAGGGCAACAAATAGAAACTCATAACAAATATGACAGATATTAATCCAACTATACCAGTAATCATTCTGAACATCAATGATCTAAATGTATCATTTAGGCAGATTGTCAGAGTAGATCAAAAACAAAGACCCATCTATATATTGTATGCAAAAATGAATTGGTTTGGCCAGGCACAGTGGCTCACACCTGTAATCCTAGCACTCTGGGAGGCCGAGGTGAGCGGATTGCTCAAGGTCAGGGGTTCAAAACCAGCCTGAGCAAGAGCGAGACCCCATCTCTGAAAATAGAAAGAAATTAATTGACCAACTAAAAATATAAAAATGAAATTAAAAAAAATGAATTGGTTCTCCATGCTTCAGAATCTTTGAAGCCTATGGTTATGTATTTAGGAAAAAGTATAGTGAACTTTCAAATATTACATATGGAAAATTAGTTTCCAGGGTGTCAATTCACACATAAAATTGGCAGATCCTTTGGTAGGGTTTTCTTTGCTTCCCCAGATTCAGTGGGTCTTGGGAAAATATCTGTGTAAATATTTTATTTTGGGGGAAAGAATACTAGTGTAGTGTGTGAACACATATCAACTCAACAGTGATATTAAAGTTCTTAATTGTTGATACATACATGTTTTCTTTTGATTGGAAACTTCTGTAGCTTTGTTGGGTTTTTCTCAGGTAGGTTACAAATGTGACAGTTTCACATTTTAGGCCAGATAACAACTTTACTGTTTTTTTTTGTTTTTTT
>VBSM01001124.1:39293815-39315686 GCA_008086735.1 Cheirogaleus medius | reverse complement strand
CGGCCTCCCAGAGAGCTAGGATTACAGGCGTGAGCCACCGCGCCCGGCCCAACTTTACTGTTTTAAATCATCTGGGGAACTTTCTTCCTTCTTTCCTCTTTGCAAAGTTCTGTCTGTTCTTTGAGGCTCAGTTTAAAGTGTCTCCTCTGTGAATCCTTCAAGACTGAGGTTTCTATTATAATAAAGACAATTTTTATCACAATCTGAGCCAATCTGTACTGGACTCTTACTATATGGAGGCAACAAATTGAAGAGCGATTATCTGTCTGCTCACCAAATTCAACTGGGAAGAGTATTAAAAACAGATTCCCAAGTCCCTTCCCTAGAGATCCTAATCTGGTAGCTCTGAGGTGGGCTCTGGAATCTGTCCTTTAATAAGTGTACCCTAGTGATTCTCCAGCATAGGCAAATTTGGGAAACCCAGTGAGCAATTAACACATGAGCCTTAAACACTTACACACTGTTGGTGGGAATATACAACCTCTACGAAAAATAGTATGGAGATTCCTCAGAGAATAAAAAGTGGACCTACCATTTAATCTAGCAATTCAACTATTGGGTATCTACCCAAAGGAAAAGGAGTAATTTTACAAAAAAGACATCTGTACCTGAATGTTTATTGCAGCACAATTCACAATTGCAAAGATATGGAATCAACCTAAGTGCCCATCAGTTGATGAGTAAAGAAAATATGGTGTATATATATCATGGAGTACTACTGAGCCATAAAAAGGAATGAAATAATGTCTTTTGCAGCAACTTGGATGGAACTGGAGACCATTATCCTAAATGAAGTATCTCAGGAATGGAAAAACAAACACATGTTCTCACTTATAAGTGGAAGCTAAACAAGCTATATATGGTCATAAAGTGGTATAATGGACATTGAAAACTAAGACGTGGGGAGGTTAGGAGGGAAGTGAGGGATAAATGTCTACCTATTGAGTACAATATTCACTTTTCTGGTGACAGGTACACTAAAAGCCCTGACTTTAGCATTATACAATTCATCCACATAACAAAAAACACTTGTACACCATGAATCTATTGAAATTTTTTTTAAACGATATTACCCCTAGACAGCCCCTGGATGCAAACTGTCTCAATTTGAATCCTTGCTCCACCATGTCCACCAGTATGATCTTAGAAATGTTGCTAAATATCCATAAGCCTCAGTTTTCTCATTTGTAAAATGATGATAACAACTGTACCTGTCTCGTAATATTGTTGTGAAGTTTAAATGAGATGACAATAACAGTACAAGCTTTAGGGGACCTGATTTAAGAAAAACAATGGCAAAATATCTTAAATTTGTAAATTTTTTGAAAATATAGGACTATTGTGAACACATTTTCAGGGCTCCTCCCAGGGCGTTGAAACCTTATTAGCCTTATGGAAAATCTGCCTCAGAGTAGTTATGATTTTATTGTTCTTGGGTTTCATGTCCATTTAGTTCTTGCAACAACCACATGGAAAAAGTGTTACTTTTAGCACCTTATAGTAGAAGAATCAAAATAAAGAGTTAGGGAGATGGTGACCTGCCCAAGACTAATGAAAGCCAATGGTGATACAAACCCAGGTTTGCCACGTCAGGACCACATACTGAACACACATGCTCTACCTTTATTAATCTTCTTTTTTGGTGAATGACTTTGTTGAAGTTGAAGAGAGATATAAAGAGTCTTAGTTGGTTGGCTCCTCCATAGTATAGTGGGTCAGCATGGAGCTGGGACTGTTTTCAGCTTTGCAGCTAGAATCTCAAAATTTCTATTTCACGCATACGCTAGCAACTAATTGCTTAACCGTACTCACTAGAAGTTGACTGAACAAATGTAATGGCAACGTGTTCATGGATAATGGGAGTGTGCCTGCTGGATAATCAGCCCAGTCAAGGGGGCAAACCACTGATCAGAAAATAAGAAGACAGTTTGCTAAACCTACAATCAGAAACAGGAGTTGGGTGCCATGATGAGGTATTTTTGTAAACGAGGCTAATGGAACGAATGACTGTTTCTTCAGGGGAGATATATAGTCATGCATTGCTTAATGATGGGGATGCATTCAGAGAAATTCATAGTTAGGTGATTTCATCACTGTGTGAACATCATAGAGTGTACTTACACAAAGTAAGGCTAATAAGGTTTCAACGGCCTGGGAGGAGCCCTGAAAATGTGTTCACATTAGTCCTATATTTTAAAAAAATTTACAAATTTAAGATATTTTGCCATTTAACATGAATGGTTCAGTTTCCCTATCTATGATAAAAGGAGAATATACTCTTTTAAAATTTATATACAAAACATAAAAATACATGAAGAACAAAAGACTTATCCATAGTCTCATCAAGGTAAGCATAACCACTAGTTCTTATGTATTTCATTCCAGTGTGTCTTCTGTGGATAAAGTTGGGGAGGTTTTTTTTGTCATGGTCTTGTTTTACATTGTCGTCATCCTCCTGCACATATTCCTACTTCTTCCTTAGCATTATATTATAAACATTTTTCCAGATTAGTATGTAAACTTTATTAATATAAGTTCTTTTTATAAAGATATTTTTAAAGATTATTACAAAAGTAATACATTTTTGGCAAAATAATTCAAATAACACAAAAGTTTATGAAGTTAAAAAGCAAAATCTCCAGATTTCAAGAATGTGGACTAAACTTATGCTGAAGTCTCTACCTCTCCTACATAAGACACTGAGAAGAGATTTTTAAAAGATACAAAACAAAAGAGAAAAAGAGAAGGCAAGAAGGAAGGGGGTGGGGAGAAAAAACAACACATCCACTTTTGAATATAAGGAAGATCCCTTTCTATAAAGGCTGATCAGCATTCTTTAAGGAAGTGAAGAAATGGGAAACCCGGAGGTAAGCCAAGGTGCCCAACTCATAACCTCCATGTGGGACTTAAAGCCCAGGTTGTAGGCAAAGGTGTAGCCCAGGTGGCAGAAGGTGAGCTCAGTCAGCCTCTGAAAAAGGCTTTTGATCAACACCATCAAACAGAGAAAAGTCTCGGCCAGGCATGATGGCTCACGCCTGTAATCCTAGCACTTTGGGAGGCCGAGGCAGGAGGATTGCTTGAGCTCAGGAGTTCGAGACCAGCCTGAGCAAGAGCGAGACCCCATTTCTACTATAAACAGAAAGAAACTAGCCAAACAACTAAAAATAGAAAAAATTAGCCAGGCGCGGTGGCGCGTGCCTGTAGTCCCAGCTACTCGGGACTGAGGCTGAGGCAGGAGGATCGCTGGAGCCCAGGAGTTTGAGGTTGCTGTGAGCTAGGCTGATGCCATGTCACTCTAGCCCGGGCAACAGAGTGAGACTCTGTCTCAAAAAAAAAAAAAAACAAAAGGAGAAAATTCTCAACAAAAGGAGGAAATTGCACCTGAGAAAACAGAGTTACCAGAACAACGAGGACTTGAAAAGTAGTGATTTTAGAGCCTCAGGACTGTTCTCAGTCTCAGCCACGTACTAAAATCACCTGGGAGTTTAAATAGGAAAAACTTTTTTTCTGTTAAATTCAACTCTTCTGACACAAATGTGTCAGGATTTTTTCCACACCAACCAATTCTCGACTCTGGACACCAACTGCAATTCAATTATGACGCTAACTACCTAGAGTTAGTGCAGACGTCCCACAAGGCTGCCCCCAAACTTCAGATGCCAATCTCAGGTAGTGGGTCCCCAGTTTACCCTCACTGCTTTCCAACTTGGCTACAGATTGGGGGTTCCCATTTGCTATGACGGCTCACAGAACTCATGGGAACACTACTTATGTTTACCTGTGTTTACTGGCTTACTGTAAAGGATGTGATAAAGGATACGGATGAACAGCCAGATGAAGAGGTACATAGGGTGAGATCCAGAAGGGTCCTGCGGGCAGGAGCTGGGATGCGCCAGCCTTCCAGCATGTGAATGTGTTCACCAACCTGGGAGCTCTCTAAACTCTGTCGTTCAAGGATTTTTATGGAGGCTTCATCACATAGGCATGATGGATTATTAACTCCATCTCCAGCTTCTGTCCCCTCCCCAGAGGATAGGGGTTGGGGCTGAAAGTTCTAAGCTTCTAATCAAGGTTTCTGGTGACCAACCCCCTTCCTAAAGCTATCCAGGAACCCACCAAGAGTTGCCTAATTAGAACAAAGTACGCTTCTATCACCCTGGAAATTCCAAAGGATTTAGGAGCTCCATGTCAGGAACCATAGTCAAAGACCAAATAATAGAACAAAAGATATATCTAGCACCCCTATTGCTCAGAAAATTACAAGGGTTTTAGGAGCTCTGTGCGAGGAACTTGGGAGGAAAACCAAACATATACTTTGTATTATATCACAACATCACAGAGCTTTATGAGTTCACTGCCCACTACTCCCTGGACTAGACTTGTTCCCCAGCCTTAACTGCCTCCGAGTTAAGTCAGAATTTCTTGGGATGAGGCGCAAGCATCAGTATTCTTATTTATTTTTTTTATTATGTGCTAAAAAGCAAATAACATAAAATTTACCATCTTAACTATTTTTAATTGTACAGTGCAGTAATGTTAAGTATATTTTCATTGCTGCGAAGCAGATCTCCAGAGCTTTTTCACTTTGCAAATCTGAAACTCTGTACCCATTAAACAACAACTCCCCTTTTCCTCTCTCCTCAGCCCCTGGTAACCATTATTCTCCAAACATCAGTATTTTTAAACGTCCCAGGTGATTCCAATGTGCAGCCAAGGTTGATTCCTGGTGCTCAGAGAAGCGAAGTAGGGAATCACAGGCATGAAATGAGAACAGGCTGCTATAAAACAACAGCACATGATCATTAGAAAGGATCAAGTAAAGATGCTGAAAATAAAATACATATAATTGTTGACAAAAAAAGATAATCAGTAATGGTCTGAATATCAGGCTGGACGTGACACCGAGAAGGCAGCTTCTTCAGATGCCTCACTCCCCAGCATTCGTTCGGCCTGTTTCCTCCTACCTGCACTCTCACCCTCACTTTCTCTAATCCCAATCCTGGACCCTGTAAGTATAGTTATAAGCGCGCCACCACAACAGTCCAGCAAACAAAAGTAACAAAGAGTTTCCAGGAGAGCAGCAGCGGCAGGCCACAGGAGTTCTGCCAATGTGCTCTTTCTGGTTGCTGGCCCGCCTCTGCCTGAGCCTTGGCAGGATTCGAACTGGGCATCTGGGAGGCTCGCCTGCAACTTTCAGTTAGAGTACACGTGGAGAGGCCTCCGAAGAAGGAATAGTTCAGTAGATATCTCATTATACCTTCATCTGCTCTTTTCTTCTCCCTCAACCCTCCCAGGAAGATGCAATCTGGTTAAAATGAGCAATTAGGACAGCTTCAAAGGGGAAAAAAAACGTCTTCTAGAAAGCCACCTGCTGGGGATGAATGAAAGGGGACCCTCCAACCACCCACACCTGCTCTCTGTCTCTACCTGGCCCCAGCAGCTACAGGGAAGCCAGAGAGAGATTTGCTCTATCCTAGGGGCAGCTCAGCGTTTGGATGAGACAGCTGGGACTGGCAAACACATGACCTAGTGCGAGCTACTTTCAGTTGTTGCCCTGGTGGACCGGGGAAAGGTAGCAGCAAGCAACTGGCCTTTGGAGCCTCACAGACCTGGGTTTGACCTCCTGGGCTGCCACCTGCAGACTCATTTCGGGCCTAGAATGCCTTGGGTTTGATCTCAGGTCAACTCTTGGGACAAACATCTTTAAAAGTCAGTGACTCACTGTCTGCTCTGGGAGTAATATCACCCGTCTCCCAGTATAGGGATAAAGATTAACCTGGATAATGGAAAGCCCCTAGCACAGAGCAGGTACTCGACAGATAGTCAGTCTGCCCTCTGAAGGAATCAACCATGACGGCTAAGTCTTAGCTACTGACCCAAAGGCAGAGCTGCAGGGGTTGAGAGCTGCAACACACGTAATGTCTGTAACATACCCCAAGCCATTTTACAAGCATGTGTTCTTTCTATGCACATATATTTCACATATTTACAATACCCTGTTAATGTCTGTTTTTAGGGCTATAAAAACATCTGGATTTATACTTTCTCCAGATGTTTTTATATACTTAGATTTAATTTTGCCCATGATAAAAGGAGTGAATTTAGTTCTGGGAGGACCATTAGTACTTGTAATCTACCAAGACCTTCTGAAGAAATAGTTCTGTCAGTAAACTTGCCTCTAAGGGATCCTGGCTGGGACCTTGCTGATAACCTGTTAATCTGCATGAGGCTTCTATGCAGAAGTATATCAGACGTTCCTTGCAATCATTTTTTAACTTAAAATTTTTTATTTTGAAATAATTGTAGATTCACATGCAGTTTTAAGAAATAACACAGAGAAGCAGAGTATGGAGGCTCATGTCTGTAATCCCAGCACTTTGGGAGGCCAAGGTGAGAGGATCACTTGAGGCCAGGAGTCCAAAACCAGCCTGGTCAACACATTGAGACCCTGTCTCTATGAAAACAAAATTTTTAAATTAGCTGGGCATGATGGCGTGTGCCTGTAGTCCCAGCTACTTGGGAGGCTGAGGCAGGAGGATCACTTGAATCCAGGAGTTCGAGGCTGCAGTGAGCTATGACCATGCCACTGCACTCCAGCCTGGGCCTTAGAGTGTGATCTTGTCCCCCACCCCCACCAAAAAAGAAAAAGAAATAATGCAGAGAGATACCATGTACCCTTTGCCAGTTTCCCTCAACAGTAACATCTTACAAAACTGTAGAGCGCAATATGAGAAGTGAAATAATTGATACTGAGATGGTAAACATACTGAACATTTCCATCACCACAAGGATTTCTCACGTTGCCCTTTATAGCCACATTCCTTCCCTCTCACCCCTACCCTCTCCTTAACCCCTGGCAACCACTACTCTGTTTTCCTTATATATAAATTCATTCTTATCATTTCAGGAATGTCACATAAATTATTTAGTACATAACCTTTGGAGACTGGGTTTTTTTACTCGGCATAATTCTCTGGAGATTCATCCAGGTCACTGCCTGTATCAATAGTTTGTTCTTTTTTACTGCTAATTAGTATTCCACAGTAGGAATGTACCACAATTTGTTTGACTAGCTGCCCACTGAAAGACATCTGGGTAGTTTCTAGTTTTTGGCTATTACGAATAAAGCTGCTATAAACATTTGTGTGAACACAGCCTTCACTTCTCTGGGATCAATGCTTGGGAGTGCAATTGCTGGGTCGTATGGTGGTTGCATGTTCAATTTTAAAAGAAGTAGCCAAACTGCTTCCAAAAGTAGTTGTACTATTTTACATTCCCACCAACAATGTATGAGTGACCTAGTTTCTCTGTGTCCTTACCAGAATTTGATATTGTCAGTATTTTTCATTTTAGCCATTCTGTTAAGTATGTAGTAATATTTCATTGTGGTTTTAATTTGCATTTCCTAATGGCTAATGATGTTGCGCATCTTTTCACATGCTTATTTGCCAGCTGTTTATCTTCTTTGGTGAAATGTCTCTTCATGTTTTGCCCATTTTTTAATGAGATCTTTTTAATTGTTGAGTTTTGAGAGTTCTTTATGTATTCTAGATACTAGTCTTTTGTGGGATATATGGCTTACAAATATTTTCTCCCACATCGTAGTTTCTGTTTTTATTCTTTTAGCAGAGCTTTTCTCAGAGCAAATTTTTAATTTTGATGAAGTCCAATTTATAAATTTTTCACTTTATTGATCATACTTTTGGCATAAAGTCGAAGAACTCTGTGCCTAATCCTAGATTCTGAAGATTACTCTCTTACGTTCTTTTCTAAAAGTTTTGTAGCTTTACATTTAAGTCCATGATCTATTTGGAGTTAGTTTGTATATAAGCTATGA
Source organism: Cheirogaleus medius (assembly GCA_008086735.1). Classification (NCBI taxonomy): domain Eukaryota; kingdom Metazoa; phylum Chordata; class Mammalia; order Primates; family Cheirogaleidae; genus Cheirogaleus; species Cheirogaleus medius. The sequence continues at coordinate 39,307,849 of VBSM01001124.1, read as the reverse complement.
GAAATGGGCCAAGGTTATTTTTTCCCCATGATGTCTAACTATTCTAGCACTATTTATTGAAAATATTATCTTTCCTCCATTGAATTGCTTTCTCATCTTTGTCAAAAATTAGTTGGGCCTATTTGTGTGGGTCTCTCTCTGGCTTCTCTGTCCTGTTCCATCAATCTATGTGTCTGTCCCTCCACCCAGTCTAAATTACTGTCCCTATGTAATAAGTCTTGAAATTGGGTAGACTGATTTCTCCATTTATTCTTTTTAAAAATGTTTTTATCTATTCCTATACCTTTTGCCTTTCCATATAAATTTTAGAATAATCTTGTAATCTATAAAACATCTTGCTGGTATTTTGATAGGAATTGCATTGACCTTATATGTTAATTTGGGGAGAATTGACATCTTTACTGTGTTGAGTCTTCTGATTCAAGAACATGACATGTCTTCATTTATTTACATCTTCATTGATTTGTTTCATCAGTATTGTATAGTTTTCGGCATATAAATCCTGTATGTGTTTTGTCAAGTTTACACCTAAGAATTTCATTTTTGGAGTAATTTTAAATGATATTGTATTTTAATTTTGATGAATAATTTGAGTAATCCTTTTTTTTCTAAAATAATATCAAAACAGGGTAAAATCTTACTGTTTATTCTGTAAGCACTGTTTGACAGTGCAAAGCACAGCATGGGTGCAATGTTCTATCCACAGCTCAATTGAGAAAAACATTCTTGGATGGTACCTCACACACTGGTCACAACTGTGGCCACAGATGGCTGGGCCAGGGAAGGTACAAGAACTGCCAGTCCACAGGCTAACCAGTGGTTTCTGAGGTGGTAGCTGATAAGAGCTTTGTCCTATAGGGAAAAGTTTCTAAATGGACCCATTTAGATTTTTTCTCTCTGAAATTTAAAGTGGAGATATGTGAAAAGAGTAGGTATAGGCTATAGTAGAAGCAGAAGTGAAGAAACACAAAGAAAGAAAGCAGAAGCTATAAGAAAACTAGGAGGCAGACATGGGAGAGAGCAAGGTGGTATTGGGAACAGAACCCAAAAGACACCCAGAAAGAAAAAGGGTTGGCTCTAGGTAGATACTAACCCATTCCCATTGCAAAGGTGTTACGGCAGATAACCAGCGATTGACCAGGAAAGAGCCAAGTGGCACACAGAGGGTCAGAGAATCAGCTTTTTATTTCGCCGGCAGGCATCCAGCGGGCTCAGAGGGGCATGCCACCAAACTCTGAGCAATGCTTCCTTATTTTTCTCCAGTCTTATACATTTACACAACCAATCAACTATTATCTAATTAGTAGGATCAGCCGTAAGCTTCACATGAATCCAATTAGCAGGGCCCTCTGGCGGGGGGGGGGGGGGGGGGGGGGGGGGGGGGGGGGGGTTTCCCTATCAAAGGGAGGAGGAGATAACCCAGCTACAAGAGCTGGTCAGTATCCTGAATGACCTTCCAGTTCCTGATTAATGACCAGCCTCCATGGGGCTCTATGACTGTGGTGTTCCTGAGCTAACCTTGCAGATGGGTGGAGTAGATTTCTGGAGTTCCCATAAAGATGGTATTTATTTTCCTCACTTCCATGAACACCCTTGTCTTAGTTGGTTTGGGCTGCTATAACAAAAATACCATACTGGGTGGCTTATAAACAACAGAAATTTATTTCTCACAGTTCTGGAGACTGAGAAGTCCAAAATCAAGGACTGGGTGTCTGGTGAGGACCACTTTTTGATTTACAGGTGGCTATCTTCTCCCTGTGTCCTCACATGGCAGAAGGGATAGGGGAGCTCTCTTGGGTGCCTTTTATAAGGGCACTAATTCCATTAATAAGAGTACCACCACCCTCATGACCTAATCACCTCCCATGAGGCCCTGCCTCCTAATACCATCACCTTGGGATTAGGTTTCAACATATGAATTTTGGAGGGACACAAACATTAAGTCTATAACTAAAATAAATCTTGTGTTAAAATAATAACACATAATTATATATGTAATAAATCAAGGTCTATAACATCTGGTATGTAAGAAATATAACCTTTTTTATTCCCTTTAACTTAACCTAATTCTGATTCCTAAACCGCATCCCACTGGGATAAGAAGAAATCCCAACTCAAGCATTATTTCTCACCCTTGTTGGTTACTGTCTGTCTCCCTACCGTACCCCCTCACATAAACTCAAAAAAGGCAGGATATTTGTTTTGTTCTTTGATGTATCTCAAGTACTTAAATGAGCAACTTGTTAGGCAGTTCCCAAATACTCTCAGCATTCTTGGTGTTTCAGTGGATTTTTCACAGTGTCCCTGGGTCAAAAGAAATGCCTAATAGTTCTGTTTTATTAAGTTGTTAAGTCCAAACAACTTAATTAGTACTCATGTCCTTAATAGCTATTTAAAAAATAAAGCACACACCTGGGTTTCAACACCAAAACAAAAAACCAAAAACCACAAATTGAAAAAAAATTTTTTTATCTTATTCATAACCACCATTACTTACCAATGGGACATGTGAAACTAATGGGCACAGCAAACTCCTCATACCTGGGAATTAGATTGGACATTGTCTGTCACCCTTGTTTCCTGTTCCACACTGACTTTCCTACATACTATTTAAATCACAGCAGCTGCCGAAAGCCCAGGTTTGCAAAGCTAAGTGGCATTTAAAAAGAAATATACTAGTGCAATCTGATGTTGAAACTGTGAACCGCATTGAGCCAGTACTTCATGTGATGTCCAACAGATGTTTCCCTTGAAAATGTAAAATATTCCTTCAAGCCCCTGTGAGTTTGCTGTAGCAATCTAGGGTGCCTCATTACATACTCTGGGAACCATGAACCTAGCGGATGCTAGACATTCAAAAATACTTGTGCATGAACAATTTGGAATCCCTTTTCCCTGTCAGGGTCATTTTAGAATCCAGAAAGCTTATGTGGAACCAGGAACACAAGAGAAGAGCCTCTAACCCTGGCTCTAACAGTAACCCCTGGCCACATGTGGCTATCGAGTGTTGGAAATGTCACCAATCTGAATTGACATGTGCTGTAAGTATAAAATACATACTACATTATATAGATTTAGTATAAAAAAGTAAAATATCTCAGTAATATCTTTATATTGACTACTTTACAAAATGTTACTATTTCAGATAGAAATAAAATATTTTATTAAAATCGTTTCACCTGTGTCCTTGGACAGATTTTTTTTTTTAATGTGACTACTAGATCCTAGTGGCTAGAAAATTTTAAATTATAAATGTGGCTCCTATTGTTTCTGTTAGTCAGTGCTGCTGTGACATGACCGCTCATGATCAAGGCTGACATCTTCCTCGTCCACGACCGCAGGTGTCGGGGGAGTCTGGAGCACCTGGCTTCTGGGCCACATGGGCCATGAGAAGATGGGGGCTGCCTTCCTCTGCACGATGCACAATCATGCCCCTGAGGTTGGGCCCTGCCCAGGTCCTCCAGCTGCTAGCCTAACAGGCCTACTGCTCCCTGCCCCCTCTTCTTGCACCCACAGGCCTCACCCGCCTCTACCTCTCCTGGGACACCCAGCATCACCTACCACTTGAGTGGGCTCAGGCTTTCATACAAGACTGGAAGAGCCACTGGCTTCAGTACCTTCTTCTCCCGCGGCCTTTCCGCCCCGCAAGCATCCCTTGGGCCACAGGCACGAGAAAGCACAGCCACCTGCTTGAGAGAGGAAGGGAAAGGCACTAGAGAAAGAAGAAACAGAGATCAATCCTTCACTGTAGTGGCACAGAACTGCTTTATGCGCTTGTTTCACTTGGCAAGATTGCTTTATTAACAAATGATAGCAAGAAAAATTAGCCTTTAGTTTTATTAATGTATTTATTTAACAAGCACTTATATAGCAGGGGGTACAGGCCAGGTACTGTTCAGGTACTCTTTTACAAATATTACCTCATTTAGTTCTTATAACAACCTTACATAAAGGTCCTATTATTAGCTTCATTTTACAGATTGGGAAAAAAACAGACACAGAGAAATTAGGTAACTTGCCCAAGGTCACCCAGCTAGTAAGTGGCAGAGCCAGGATTTGAACCCAGACAGTTTATCTTTAGATATTTCAGTCCTAATTATGTGGTAATTGTTGAGATTTCCTCTTAAGAAATGAATTTTCAAATTGCACTTATTTTTACAATCAGAAACGCATTTTCCTTTAGGTTGACCTCCTTAATCTATTTCAAAGATCATGTACCCATTCTTTTTCCTCTAAATCTGTCTTGCTATGTCATTGACCAGAATACTTAGTCTTAAAGAGTGACCTCTTTGAACTTTTCAGAAAGCAGCTTTCTAGGAGAGCTCTCACCCGGACACTATCAGAACCATTATTTTTCTTATTTAGGGTTTATCAGATAGCTACAATTTGATAGGTGAAGGAAGCGAGGTAGAGATGACACTGCTAGAAAACAAACAATACAGCTGGTTGATTTCTCAGCAAACGACACCATTCTTCAATTTGCAGGTGAGTCAGAATTTTTTAAAATATATGCAAAGGACTCTAGTATATAATGCGTGGTTCTTTGTCATATCCACCCATGAGAAACCTGCAAACAGAGGCATTCCCACCAGCCTGACCCTGACACCGCAGCAGGAACCTCCATGCTAGTCTTTGCCAAAGAGGTGGGCTGCAGAAGTAACCCAGGTAGAAGGACCCTGACGAGTCATCTGTAGTCATTGGTGGTTCTGAGCAGAGGGACAGAGGTACAACTGCACCAAACCACTTATAGCAACAAGCATCAGCTTCATCCTACCCATCCCATCAGCTACACCTTGACTTTCACTCCTTTAGGGCCAGGGCCACCTTAACTCTAGCACTTGGGTCTCCAAGAACTCAACTGACAGCTCAGTCCACCCCACAGTCCCCTATCAGCCTCTGAGCAGGGTCACTGAGAAAGCCCAGCTGTGCGGCTGACATTCACCTTTCATCTGAGGTCATTTGTGCTGTGATGTTTTTGGATCTTGATTATGTTTATAGCTTTTGAGACTTTATTGTTTACTCCCACAGAACAGGTTTTCAGATATTAGTTAGAAGCAAACTGCTCAAGGGCAGAACTTTCTGAATTCTCTTTGTTCTCCCAGGACTTGGCATAGAGAGGCCTGCACAGAACTCAGCAAAGGTGTGCTGCACGAAAGAATGGTAGCCAGTCTTCCTGTGTGACGCTGAGGGAACATTTTCGTGGATTTTCCTTTTTATATGAATATTTTTTCCATAGGTGATAAAATAAGGTACATATAATTAACAATCTTGCTTTTTTTTCCAATCAACATGATATGGGCATTTTCCTGTGTTATCATAAATTCTTCCCAAACATTTGTTGCATGTGTATGTGGTTGATTTTATTCCATTGTATGAAATATGCCATAATTTTCTAAGCCAGTCTCTTGATGTTCAGCATATGAATTATTTTCCATTATTAACTATTATAAATAAAACTGTGGGTAGCTCATTCATTTGCATTTTGGCTAGTTTCTTAGGTTTCCCTGAACTGGAATTACTGGGTTAAAGGATACCAACAGCTTTTCTGCTAATTTGATAGTTGAAAACATGTCATCTTGTGGTTTTAATATGTATTTCTTTCCTTGCTAATGGTGCCAAATAGTTTTCTTTATCTTTGTTTACTGGATGTATTTCCTCCTTTGTGAACTGTCTGTTCGTGTCCTTTGTCCATTTCCTAAAACAGTCTTAGTATTTTTCTTATCAATTGGCTTGAGTTTTTTTCCATTGTAGAGATCCTAACCTTTGTCGTATTTACTAAAATCAATTTCTCTCTTTCTGTGATCTGGGTTGTAATTATAGTGTTTGTTTATTGATGTAGATATTTTCTAATTTTTCATAACTTAATAACTGTTTTCCCTTGTGCTTTTATTGTTCCTAACTTTGAGATTCTTGAGAGGCCCATAGCCACTAAGTCTCCCTCCTATTGTCTACCATTATCTATTATCCTATTATCTACCATTGTCCCACTGCTCACCTTGTGACTCTTTGCAGGCTGCCCTATCTAAAGTGATCAATGACCTTTTGCTACCTTTCATATCCAGTGGCACCACCTGACCTGTGGAGGCATCTGGAAGGTTGAGAGCACCTCTCCTCTTGCTCTCCTGGTTGCACTCTGTTGTTTGTCCCCTCAGAATCCTTCGTCCTTTCTCACTGGCTTCTCCTCCCTCCTCTTTACCAGTTCCTCATCATCCTCCAGTTTCCAAAGGGTCCAGAGATGTCTGCTCTTCTCTGTTAATACTTATTCCCTGAGTGATTCATCTCATCTAGTCTTGCAACTTTAAATGGAGCTCCGACGCTGGTGGCTCCCCAGTTTTCTGTTGCTACCCTTCACCTCTTCCCTGAACTCCAGACTCCACCTTCCTCTGCAACCTCTCCACTAGCTGTCTAACAGGTGTCTTGAACTTAGTATGGCCATAAGACCAGAGTCAAATTCTTGATTCACTTTCCCAGACTTGTCTTCCCCATCTCAGCAAATGGCAACCTCAACTTTAGAGATGCTCATTCTGAAAGGCTTTGACTCCCCTCTGTCCTACCTGAAGTGGGTCTATCAGCAAATCATTCAAATATATCTGTGATCCAATCACTTCTCCCCACTTCCACCAACACCACCCGATCCCAGACTTCGCCATCGCTCTGCTGGGCCACTGCAGTAGGATCCCAGCTAGTCTACCTGCTTTCTTCACTCTTGGCCCTTGCACTGCGTCCCCCACACCACCAGCTTTTAAAAGCAAGGCAGATCTTGTCACACTGCTGCGCAGAACCTTCCAGTAAAATCTTTACCATTTCCTCTAAGTGTCTGTGTGATCTATGTAATCCCGCCCCATCTCTCTAGCTTGATTTCCTCCCTTGCTCACTGGGTTCCGGCCACACTGTTTGTGTGATTCATTAGACACCAAGCACGTGCCTGACTTAGGGAGCTTGCACCTGCTCTTCCCTCCAGCGGGAATGCTTTTCCGTGATACCACAAGGCTTGCTGCCTCATCTGCTCCAGACACTGCTCAAATGTCATTTCATGAGAAAGTCCTTCCCTTACGCTGCTTTCTTTTTCCTCATAGCTCTTATCGCCACCTGGCACAACATACCTGTTTGTTTATTGTCTGTCTCCACTGACGAGAATATAGCCCTGTGGTGGGCGGCCTCGGCGTGGCTCCCTGTGATCCGAACTTCCTGGTATCCGTGCCTGTATATAATCCCCTCCCCTTGAGCGTGGGCTGGACTTGGTGACATACTTCAAAACACATAAAATATGGCCAAAGTAATGTGATGTCACTTCTGAGATTGCATTACAAAAAGACTTTCTACCTGCTCCTCCCCACCCTCACCCCCCAGTGCAATAGAGACGCCCACATTGCAATGAACCGATTCCCCCACCACCTGCCAGCAAGGCCCTGAGGCTGCCAACAGCCATGTGAGTGAGCTGGGGGTGCATCCTCCCCCAGTTGGCCTAGAGATGACTGTAGCTCCAGCTGATACCTTGACTGAAGACGTATGAGAGACCCCAAGTCAGAGGCACCGAGAGGCTGTGCCCAGATTCCTGCCCACGGAAATTGTGAAATAAAAAATATTTGTTGTTTTAAGCCCCTGAGTTTTAGGATAATTGCTATGCAGCAATAGATGACTAAAACAAGGTCCAACAGGGCAGGATCCTTGTTTGTCTTATTCACATTATCTCTGGCACCTAGAAAAGTGCCTAGCACGCAGTGGGTACTCAGGAATATTTTTTAATGAATGAATGAATGAATTTCAGGACTTTTGCTAGGAAGATGGTGTGTCTTGCTCTGGACGGTGTGGAATGCACATGTGAGTCTTGGAACTGCATCAGCCACTCCGTCACTCTTTGTGATGCCAGCCCTAGTGCAAGGCCAGCACACAGGGGCAGAGCCAAGAAAACAGCAAAGTTGCAAAGCCAGAGCCCCAACCCACACACCTGCCCTACCTGTAACATTTTTTTGGCTACTTGAGCAAAGTTTAAGCTAGTTTGGGCTAGGTTTTCAATCACTTGAAACTAAAAACATCCTAATAACTATTACAGTTTGCATGGCATCATTCTCGACCCTCTTTGTCTCTCTCCAAATGTTCTTTGTTATCTTTTTCTTTCCTCTGCCTACCTTCTTATGACAGAGATCATAGTGGCTTCCCTTCCCTTTCATTCCCTAACAAGAGAACCTGGTTTAGTTGGCACACTAAGGGGACTAGCTCAAAAACTACATGTCCAGCCTCCCTTGAAGATAGTTCTCAGTTCTGGCCAGTGGGAGTGGAAGTTACACATTGGGTCTTCTGTGAGGACTTCCTTAAAAGCAGGCTCACTTGGCTGGCAGATACCTTTTCCCTTTGGCCTCTTCCTCCTTCCTACTGCCTGAAATAGGATGGTGGGGCCTAAAGTAGCCATTGTTTTGGAAATGGAAGCAAATTTGAGGATGGAACACGCTACATATGGTGGAAGAGAAAGAGAGCGCCTGAGTCTCTGATGAAGCCAACATACTAACCCTGAAAACCCCACCTCTGAACTCTGTGGTGAGAGAAAAACACTCCCAATTTTGTTTCTTTCTTTTATGTGTAGGTTAACATAACATAAGCCTCATGTAACCCTTAAATGTAAAGTTCCCAGGGTCTGTCCTCGCCTTCTCTTTTCATGCCATATGCTTTCCCAGGGGATCTCACCTGCCCCCATGATTCCAGAACCATCTACACAATACAGACTCTTAAACTGATGCCTACACCTCCTGCCTATCTCCCAAGCTCCAGACTCAGAGCCCTGAGTGACTCCTACACGTCCCAAACTGAATGGCACTTGGAAGTCTATTGGAGAAGGATGGATTGTGGAGCCAGGTTCCAATCCTGGCTCCATTTTTGCCCTACTAACCGTGGGTGAGCAGCACCATTTCTGAGCCATGGTTTTCTCATCTCTGAAATAAGAATAAAAATACTACTTCATAGGGTTTTCCCCCCATGGGAGCATAAATTCAAGTTGCCCTAACATACACTCATGTTGTAGGGGTTTTATGACATAAAACAGAGTCTGGCATATAATCAGTGCTAAATACATTTAGTTCTGTCCTCCCTTCACCTGCTCCCCTCCCCTGCCTCTGTCTTCTCACCTGTAGGTAAATGGCTTTACTAACTTCTTAGTCTTCCAAGCTAGAAATCTAGTAATCTTCTTCAACTTCTCTTTCTCTGTCATTCACCACCATTTCCTCAAGGCCAATCGATGACCCATTTCTGTTGATTTTATCCTAGAACTGAGACTGTGCTTTTCTATCTCCATTGCTCCTCCTGGTTTAAACTCTTATTAGCCCCTAGGATCACTTGAGCCCATGAGTTGGAGTCCAGCCTGGGCAATATAGCAAGACCCCATCTCTAAACAAATAAAAACAAGATCATGTCTCAACATAGCTTATTGACCTTTCCTGACTTCTGTTGCCTACAGAATAAAATCCAAATTCCACAAACGATCATCCCAGGCTGTCCCACTGAGTCCTATCCAGCCTCTTCCTCCTCCTCACTCCCTGGGGACTCACCATTCTTCAAACAAACTGGACCCTTTCCTCACTCTGTCTTTACACCTGTTGGAATGTGTGCATTCTGCCCCTGCTTCTTTAGCCACACCATCACGCTCAATATGTGGCCCAATAATGGTTTGAAAGCTTAATTTGTTTTTCTCTTGCATTTCCCTTCCCTTTTTCCTCTATCCATTCTAAAAGGATCTATTCTTAGTCTCAGGGGAGGCTGGGCAGGTAGACAGCAGAGTTGTCTGGAGCCTCTTCCCTTGCTGGCTTGCATTTCCCAAGCCCTCAGCCTGTCAAGGTGTACTGAGTTTGTGGTGAGGGTCTCTGAGAGAGACAGTGTAGAGGGAGGGATTCCCAGACGAGATGCTGGAGGGAATTCTGGGCCTGCAGAGAGAAAATAAGAGGTCCCTGGGGCCCACCAGCTGCAAGGCCCAGTGCCCTGCTTTGGGGAAGCACCGGAGGATGTATCAGGCACTTGGTAGAAATGTCCATGATATATCAGGGAGATGGGATCCTTCAGCCAGGGCTCCTGTGTCACAGAAACAGCAGCACAGGGCACTGAAGGGCCCTGCAGGCTGAGTAAGACAACAGAATTTTAGCACAGCCTTGGGTGCAGGGGGAAGCCCCAGGAAAGACGAAGACTGAATTTCTCACGAGCCTAACAGGATGAGGGCTGAGAGTGAAAATGAAGTTGAATGACAAGATGATGAAATGGGTACTTCCCAGCCTGCTGAGCTTGCCCACAGAGCTCAGCCTCCCCGGGTCTTCTCAGTTGACTGCCTTGCCCTCCCCAAGTGCCCTCCGCTCTCTTGCTCCTGTCGTTCAGCTCCAGATTTCTGGCTCCCTAGACCTGCCGTCAGGGGATTTTGCCAACATTCACAACTTCCAGCCTGCTTCTTTGGACTTTGAGTTTATTGCAGTTGGCTCTGCCAGCAGCTTGAGTTTGGAAATCCTCTATTGTGTAGTTAGGAGTTCTGCTCCAGCCCTTGTTCCAACACATCCCCAGCTGGGCCAGCCTCCCGCCCACAAGGGTAAGGGACAGAAGGGACACAAACACAGAAAGTTTTTTTTCCTCTTCTCTACCTGACAGAACTTTATTCATCCTTCAAGACCTTGTTTATGTGTCACCTCCTGGGAGCAGTCCCCTGACCTCTTTAGGTAGGGTTCCTTTTCTTGGTTTCCACAGCATTTTGTTTATACCTCTGTGCTTATCACAGTATACTCGTATTTCTGTGTTTACATGGCGGTCTTTTCACCTTGACTACAAACACCCTGGGAGCAGGAACCCTGCTTCATTCACTTAGCACAATGTCAGCTCCAGATTAGGGCCTTAACAATACCTATTAAATGCCATTTCTCATGTAGTCCCCATACTGTCGTGCACTGTTTTTTTCTAGCCTTCTTTTTCTCTGTATCAGGTAGAGATACATTTGGCTGCAAGTAACAGAGAGCCTGACTACAGTGGCTTAAATAATTAGAGATTTCTTTTTCATGCACAAAAGAAGTCTAGAGGTAAGGAACCTAGGGCCATCAGAGACCCAGCCTCTTCCTATCTTTCTCTCCTGTCAGTTTTCACATGCTGGTCATACAGTGGCTGCTGTACCTCTGAACATCGCATACCTGTTCTAGGCAGGAAGAAGTAGGACAGGTGAAGAGCCAGCTCTGTCCCTTTTCATCAGGAAAGCACAGGTTTTCCAGAAGACATCGGCCAACATCTTATTGGCCAGAACTGTCACCTGGCCGCCCCTAGCTGCAAGGGAAGTTGAGAAGGGGAAAGCAAGGGAGAAAGTGGAGGACTGTGGGTGTCAGTGGGAAAATTCTCGGGCCCTACCCTAGACCTACTGAATCAGAAATGCAGGGGCCGGGGCGCAGCAATCTGTGTTGTTAACGCGCCCTCCAGGGAATTCTGATGCGGCCGAAATTGGAGAATCATAGCCATGTATGATGGCCAGTATATGATGGGAAAAAAATTCTGGATTAAAACTCAAATCATCTGTTTTTTAGTGTTTTTTTGTTACTTGCTGGCTGGGAGACCTTACTTTTCTAATCTATAAAATGAGAATAATAATGATTGCACTGACTTCATTCTCTGAATTGTTGTGAGCACCAATTTAAATAGTGTAGATGAAAACATGAAAACTGTAAGTCATTAGACAATTGTACTAATTTTGAAATGGTAAAAGTTACTGTTGAATAAATGAAAAGTTGGTGCTAAGGAAGGAGAAGTTCTTTATGAAGTAGGCCTAGAATTCAGAGAAAAATGGCACTTGAGAGAATGTGGTGATGATGCATTTTATGTGTCAGTGGAGAACCCTGACTAATGCAGAGAGAAAGTTTCCTAATTGGGACTGAGTGTTTTACTTTATTTTGCTCCTGTATAAATTCCAAAGAGGGATGGTCTCTCAAAACAATTTCTAATGTTTGGGGATGATTGCATATAATCAATATAAAGCCAAAAACATTGTGTGCTAGACTTTTAGAGTTTTGGTCTTTCACAAGACGTTTTCTGGGGCAATAATGATAGAGGAATCTTGCAATAGTCTTGTCACAGTTTATGTAGCTGACATGTTGGGCAGAGGGCAAATGCCTCGGAAAGCAGAGCTACCCGTAAAAGGTATGAAGAGATCGAAAAGTTACAACAGTAAGGGACAAAAATAGAAATTGAAACCACAGAGGTTCAAAATACACTGTTATCAGAAACAAATGTTTGCTGCAGCTTCGGTAGTTGCTGCTACAGGTGGTTTCCATGAAAGGAAGGAGGACATGCATGGTTTCAAAACAAACACTTTGGAGGATAATGAAATGGAGCATTTAGCAGAAACGTTGGTAAGAAGACGTGAAACATACGTAAGAGATTTAATGTTCTGCCATTTGGATTAAAAATACTGAGATGTCATTGTCTAAGCACCAAGTAAGGCATTCATCCCTTACTGTATTAAAACTGCTCACTCAATTTCTTGTTTATTTATCCACAATAGCTGCCCATATAACAGACATGGACCAGTTTTCACTGGATGAACTTAGCCAAGTCATCAGCTGCTAACTAGGCACCAGGGAAGTTCCAGTCGCATCTACCTTTGTCTTCAGATAACCTTTACAGGTTTGGACATTGCCATGATGGAAATAACAGAGTATTGAGATTGGGAGTTTAACCTGTCTATGCAGGTGAAAACCACAGTGTCAAGAAGGAAATTTGGGGCCGGGCGCGGTGGCTCACGCCTGTAATCCTAGCACTCTGGGAGGCCGAGGCGGGAGGATCGCTCAAGGTCAGGAGTTCAAGACCAGCCTGAGCAAGAGTGAGACGCCGTCTCTCTTAAAAAAAATAGAAATAAATTAATTGGCCAACTAAAAATATGTAGAAAAAATTAGCCGGGCATGGTGGCACATGCCTGTGGTCCCAGCTACTCGGGAGGCTGAGGCAGAATGATTACTTGAACCCAGGAGTCTGAGGTTGCTGTGAGCTAGGCTGATGCCACGGCACTCTAGCCTGAGCAACAGAATGAGACTTTATCTTAAAAAAAAATGAAGGAAATTTGGCAACTCTATGAACATACTAAAAACCAGTGAATTGTATGTTTTAATGGATGAATTGTACAGCGTATGAATTATCTCAATAAAGCTGTTACAAAAAAAAAAAAGAAGGAAGTGTTTTCAAGCAGAGGCCTGGTGACACAGGCTGTGCAGTAGCTAAGAGACTGTTTGTATATGTGTCAGTTAAATTTGTCTGTACAAAATGTGAAGCCAAGGTTTATTGATTGATTTGTTTAACTTCTGGGCTCCAATATGCAAATGCTGTGATAAGAGAGTTTGTAGAAGCAAAATCACAAAGCATGTGCTCCTTGGCACTGGGGACAGAGGATACAATCTGCATGTGAAAAGCTGATGATGTAAACGTCTGAAACTGGTGAGGACCTGAAGCCAAGGCCGGTTCAAATAGGCCAACGCTGGGTCAGGGATTTAAAATATTCAACCACCTTTGGAACTGGACTTCCTGATGGTGTTTTAGTTCATCTACCAGGCAAATAGAGCCTCGTCTGTCTGTGCTCCTCTTCCCCTTCCAGAAACCACTGACCTCCTTCAGGACGCTACGAGCCCTGAGGACCTGGTATGTAGGTAGCCAGGACAGCTGTCATTTGATATGTGAATGTGTTTCCTCCTTTATGTCCTGAGGGATTGTTGTGGTTATTGCTGCTCCCAAGACAGGAACTGATATGTAGTTTGGTGGAACTGGAGAGTCTCAGAGTGAGAATTCCTGGGGTCAAGTGCAAACACCCCCACTTACAGGTTATGTGACCCAAGTAAGTCATTTGACACCCCTTGATCCCATCTCTTCTCAGGTACTCGAGGGCTTTGCTGCAGCAATTACCCCCTTCTCTCGTGGCAACTTGTCTGCCGTACTATTCTCACCAGCAATACCAGCAGCTGTCCTTCCTCCCATAGTGAATATACAAAAATAAAGACAAAACCAACCTGTCTTCCCATTCCCCTCTAATTCCACCTTAATCCT
>VBSM01001124.1:39268142-39286351 GCA_008086735.1 Cheirogaleus medius | reverse complement strand
GACGCATCGCTCGAAGGCAGCGGCGTCTGGACTCTCGGCCCGGCGCCTTCCCCCGCCCCGGCGCCCCGTGTCCCCTCTGCTGGTCCTCCGAGCGCAGGGCCGCGCACGGTAGCACAGGAGGCCCCGCGGCGGCGGGATTCTGCTCCGTTACCCGGCGACCGCCCCGCCTGGGTGACCGCCTGTCCGTTGCCTGTTCCTCGACCCGACTTGGTCTTGCACGTCACGATTTGAGGTTGCACCTGTGGAAAGAACACTTTACTTTCCCGTTAAAAATCAAATCGTAATCATTTTGATCACTTGGGCTTATGGAGCGCTTAGTATGCGCCATATACCGTGCTTGGGCCTTTACGTACATTATCCCAGTTCATTCTCATAACTCTCGAAAGTAGTCCCAGTTATTTTATAGGTAGGAAACTCGAGGCACAGAGAAATTAAGTAACTTATTCAAGGCCACATAGCTAATTAAAAGGAAATAGTGTTTTCTCTTTCAAAGTTGCCAGTGAATTTTATGTGGGCATTCTTTGTTTTGATTGTATTTCCTGATTAAGGAAGAGCCGCTTTACATTTGTACCTCCCAAGAACTTGGGCATCCTTGCTAAAAGCATTTTCTGAATGCAACATAGTTTTGGGGGAAAGGGAAAAAATGTGACCCTTGGGGTCATCGAACCGAAGTCATTATGAGTGCCCCAAGATCCTGAAGTCCCTAGCTTGGTAATTGAAATACATTTTTCATTTACAGATGTGAAAAGCCCTGGGAAGCTTTGGATTTTAAGTCGCAATCACTATAATTCTGAATTGGCAGCATACTTTTCAAAGGCTCTTGCTTGGAACCAGGACCTTACTCGTTTCTGTGACCAAGGTCTCTTGTTTTCTCTCCTATCTTTTGTTCTTTTCTGCAATTGCTCCCCCCCCCCCCCCCCCCCCCCGTGTCTCTTGGGAATGGCCCTGCTTTCAAAATTCAAGGGTAACAGGCTATGAATTACCACTTATTGCTGTCTTTGTCCACTGTCATTCAGCCTTCTGGGCAGGCAGTAGTGGGTCCCTGGGGGAACAACCTTCCTTGTAAACTAGTTGAATAGACTGGGTAGGAGTGGACCAAACAAAGACAACTTTCTTGGCTTGGTTTTTCTGCAATTCAAAATTGATTTTAAATTAGTTGAATCAGCATGTTTATTTTTTAAAGTAGTGGGAGAAGTTAGGATATAAAGAGAAAGATAGTTTTGAGGCAGTTTTTCAGTGAAGGTGTGTTAGTTTAGCCACCTGATATGCTGAAGCTGTCAAGGAGCCACAACTGTACGCATATTTAGAAGTCAGGTCATCAAAGTTGTGAGTTTCTTTTTTTTTTTTTTTTTTTTTTTTTTTAATTTAAAAATGTTTTTTGGAGCCGCCTGCTGGCAGCCAAAACCAACTGAAAGGCGCTGTTTTCTTAGCTTCTTAGAACTGGAGTTGATGCTGGGAGCCTGAGAGATCCTGTGCAGGGAAGAGTAAGGGATTGGAATCAGATGGACTTATGTTCTAATGCCGGCCCCACCCCGACCAGCTGTCACTTTGAGCAAGTTACTTAATTTCTGAGCCTCAATTGCCTCATCAGTAAAATGGTAAAAATAAGTACCTCAAGGTCCTGTCACATACGATAAGCAATCAGTATATTGTAGCTTTGATTATTATGTAGACATTTTATGTATGAAGAAACCCAGACCCAAAGATGCTAAGTGACTTGCTTACGGTCTCACAGCTAGCTCGGAAGGAACTTGTAGTTAATATTTACTGAGTGCTTGCTATTCTAAGTGATGTACACTTAAGCCTCATGTTGGCACTGTGAAGTAGGTATTATAACCATCATTTTCATGTTAAGGATGAGAAAACCGGCACCAAGATGTTACTAAATATCCTGAATTCACACAGGTTGCCAGTAGCAGAGTCAAGATTTCCAACAGAGCAGGCTACCCCAGACTGGTATTTAGGTACCACAACATATGGCCTCTTGGTGGGCTACCTATCTTTAAACTGAGAAAATAAATTATACTGACAAGATCTTCAAAGTAGCAACTCCTTTTCTAAATTCTGAAACCAGACTGCTCTTTCCAATGAGTATTAAACTCAGCCACCTTTCTCTGCCCACTAAGCATCTCTACTCATGTAATAATGTGAAAAACATTGATGATAAAATGTTAAGTAACAATGCAAGATACAAAATTGTACATTCAGTAGACTTACAACTATGATAAAAAGAAACCATTATATGTAGAAGAAAAAACTAGAAGAAAATGCACCAGTCTCTAACAATGATTGCAACAAGGCAATGGAATAATACCTATTTTCCTTATTTATTTTCTAAATTTTTTATAATGTAGTTTTGTTCACTTAATAATGAAGAAGACATAATTTATTTTTAAAAGGGAGGAGGTGGAGGTATTTTGAGTCAAGCAGAACAAGGACAAAGCTGCCTTCTTGAAACGCTTGGGCCCAGACACTTTGTTTCTTTTCTCCATCAGGGAGACTGCTAGGCCAAGGTTGGTTACAGCTGAAAGCTTGCAGGTGCCTCAGAGGACAGCAGCACTACCCCACCTAGCCTTCTTTGCC
This sequence comes from Cheirogaleus medius, assembly GCA_008086735.1. Taxonomy (NCBI): domain Eukaryota; kingdom Metazoa; phylum Chordata; class Mammalia; order Primates; family Cheirogaleidae; genus Cheirogaleus; species Cheirogaleus medius. The sequence goes on along the minus strand of VBSM01001124.1, from coordinate 39,283,768 downwards.
TCTGCCTCTTTGCCAAATTCCAGAGCTGTATTTGTAAATTTGTCCTCTTAGGACACATGTTTTTCCTGGAATTTTCATTTTAGTTTTATCATTGCCTTAGAGTGGTGATTATTAAAGTCAGTGACCATGTGGGAAGGAGAGAAGTCTAAAGCTCTTTGCTTTGCCTTTTAGCTCCACGTAGAAGCAGTCCCATTGAGAACCTCCATCCCTGGGCAGGAACCAAGGTCGAGAGTAGTAGTGACTGGGCAGGGACAGTCTCTGGGCCATCCATAGAAGTATAGGCCATTAAGATTTTAGGGATATTTTTCTGGAACAGCTCTGACCAACAGAAGTATATAATGTGAGTCACATGTATGTTTAAATTTTCTAGTAGCCACATTTTAAAAGGCAAAGGAAACATATAAAGTTAACTTTATTTCACCTAATAGGTCAAAATTATTGTTTCAACATGCAATCTAAAAATTATTAATGAAATATTTTACATTCTTTTGGGGGGATACTAAGTCTTTGAACTATACTCCAGAGTGTATTTTACTCACACAGCACATCTCATTTCAGATATACAATTTTCATCTATATTTAAATGTCATAAAATTTACAGATGAAAAAGTAGCTTCACATGCCCTAGTTTTTCCAAACATACCTGAAAGTTTTCCAAAAATTGACTTAATTATCAGCTTTTAAATTTAAATGGATTAAAATTAAATTAAAAATTCAGTTTCTTAGTCACACTAGTTACATTTCAAGTGTTAATTTCTCTAATGTGCCCAGTGGCTACCTCATTGGACAGTTTTAGCATATGGTGGGGGATCTCTCCAACAGCCCCTTGTCTTTTGGGACACCTACAGAAAGTGGGGCCAAGGGAATTTTACATAGACCAACCTCACTTCTTTGTGCTTGAAGTTTGTGGGAAAAGGGAGTGAAGAGGCAATCCAACACAGTCTCCCCACTTTTCTGAGAGACTGAGACTCAGAAGGGCAAATTGTGTAGCTCCAGCCACCTGTGGTAGAGCCAGAACCAGAATTCTGCTTATGCCCAGACCAGTGCTCCTTCCACCTCTTCCCAAGGACTCCACTGTGTCCTTCCCACAGTGTCAGCAGGTGTGCCATGTAAATACCAGCAGTGACTCAGGTGAGATGAAGGATGAGCTCTTCCCTCACCTGCCTGGGCTTCCCTCTGCCCACCTGAGGTTGGTTGTCCTTGCAGAGACATGGAGATCTGGAGCTAACCTCTGACATTAGGAAACCAAAAGAGCATTGACTTGTGCTGTTCCTTAGAGAGCTACTCTAGAGGAGCCTTTTCTATAGCAGAGTTGCGTATATTCCAGGCGTAAGCTGCCTTTTATTACATGGGTTTGGCACTGTGGCCAGAGGGGGCAGTTTGTGCTTGGGAACCCAGCAGCTGCCCCAGCAATGTCTCCTGCCTTGTAGTTGCTGCTTATCTGGCCTGGGTGGCAGTGCCTTCCACTCATACAGCATCACAGCAGGGGACAAGGCACTCATCCAGGATGAGCAAGGGTTCCCCTGTGGGGTTCTCTCCTCCCCAACCCATGGCTCTGGCTGCTTAGCTGATTCGGGGCCAGAGCCCAGCACTGTGCCCTGGAGAATTGGAATGATTCTCTCAGTTGACACAGAATTGTACTTGGGGCCAGTATCTGCCTTCATCACTAAGAGTAATGGGGAAAGATTTTGAAAATATCTTTTTCCCTTCTAGCTTATATCCTTCAAAACCTTTATTTACATCAGACTTCATGATAGCTCATCATACCACAGTGGGTCAAGCGAACTAACTATACAGTCCACTCTTCTTGTCATTTCTCTTACATGAAACATAAAGCTGAATTTGAATTCTCATACTAGAGCTCCAGCCTTCATGATTTGGCTATGTTGCTTTCCAAAAGGTTTCAGGAAGACTGGTTATGCAAGTGACACTTCCTGTTTACCCGCTTTTAATAATTAATGGCTGAAGATGTTGAATTGTGCCCGCAAAAGTGTTCTAATGTCAATTATTTGAAATGTTTTACTCTCGTAGTAGTGTGCCAAACAATCGTAGCAGTCCAGTTTACATAGTATGGATCGGACCAGGAGTCTTGTTGCTACAGACCCAGCTACTTCTACAGCTAAAGGTGGTTTTAAAAGTGAACTGTCAGGAGCCTGAAGTTGTAGATTCAAGGCTGATGCTTGTGATAAAAAGTGTTGATTAGTGAGATGCTTTTTACCAGCCCTTGGTGATCTCATCCACTCTTATGTATTTTTTTTTCACCCCTTTTGTGTCAACAGCTCCAAGATCTGTGCCCCCGTCTGAGACCATACTCCTCAGTCCCAAAGCTCCGTATTCAACTGCCTACTAGACATCTCCAGCTGCATCATCTTGCACATTCCCCAAATTCAGCATGTCTGAAATGACTCAAACCTATACTTTCCGCAGTATTCATTCCTGTACCCCTAAATGGTCCCATCATCTCCCCTCAGTTGGCTAAGCCAGAAACTTGGGTTGTCTTTTTATTTTGTTTTTTTGTTTTGTTTTTTTTTACTTTTCCCTCCCCTTTCTTCTGGCTTATAAGGCCTTGCAGGATCTGGCCCTCCATCTGGACCTAGAGTGGTACCATAGGTACTCTTTTCTCACTCATCTGCTGGCTTCCATGGTGTTCCTTCTCTCCCTTCCCCCATTCCTGATTTTCTCAATCACTCAAAACTAAAGTCATTTATGGCAGGAGTCTGCTCAGGTAGTGTGAGGGACACTTGGTACTACCACTTCTATAGCATGCATCACACTGGGTTGTTATACTTGCCCGTGGGAAGGCCTCACAGCTCTCTCCCCTGTGTTGAGAGCTATGCCTGATGCACAGTAGGTGCTCGGTAAATGTGTGGAGAATAGCTGGCCTGGACTGAGGACTTTGTGCCAAGTACCTTGCTAAGTCTGTTCCCTACATTGTCTCATTTAACAAGAGTAGCATCAAGGAGACTGTCTGGGTTGTGGTTTTGGCAAAGTCCTAGAGAGACGATAGGTTGGCTTAAACTAGGATGAAAGTTTAAATTAGGATTGAGGAAAGGAGGCAGATTTGAGTCCCTGTGCAGCTGGAGTCGATAGGATTTGCTGATAGTTTAGATGAGGAGTTAGTGGGAGGGCCCAGAAGTCGTCAGGGGTGGTCGGATGTGATGTAATCCCAGCTCTTTGGGAGTCTGAGGATGGAGGATCACTTGGGGCCAGGAGTTGAAGACCAGCCCGGGCAATGTAGCAAGATCACATCTCTACAAAAAATTTTTAAAAATTAGCTGGGCATGGTGGTACATGCCTATAGTGCCAGCTACTTTGGAGGCTGAGGTGGGAGGATCACTTGGGCCCGTGGGAGGATCACTTGGGCCCAGGAGGTAGAGGCTGCAGTGAGCTATGATCATGCCACTGAATTCCACCCTGGGCAGCAACTCATCTCTTAAAAAAAAGGGGGGTGAGTAACTGCTAGGTTTTTGGTCTGAATAACTGCTGACTGCTGCTGCTTACTGAGAGGGGATGTGCATGAATAAATCTGTAGGGAAAAAATTAAAAGTTATTTTTGGTATGTGTTCTGTTTGATATGGCCATCAGGTAACCAGGTGGAAATGGATACATAAATCTGGAACTGTGGAATAAGATCAAGGCTGAAGTTCTTTATTTAGAACTCATCAGAACTACCTGAGATAGGAACAATTGTCATCTGAAGCAGTGCAACTTCCTGACTCATATAGCGAGTCAGTGGCTGAGCTTGGATTTGAACCAAGGCCCACTGACTCCAGCACCCACCTGCTGAGTAACCACACAGGAGTGGTGTTTCCAGTTGTAGGTGCTGCCAAGCTCAGTATTCTATGGTGCAAATTTCTCCGTGCCAGCTTTAGGAATTGTTTTGAAGGCCAAAGTATGCTGTACTTACAGATTTTAAATGCAATTAGGTGTGCTTACAGCCATATACAAGAAATAGAGAACAGAAGGGAAAGTGAGCCAGGTCAAGATGAGGGCCTGGCTTCATGGGAGTTACCGGGCACTGTTGCTGGGTCCATTGGAAGACCTCAGTTGAATATCATATAGCAAGTGTGTTAATATCTAGATTTTGCTCATCTACTTACAGAAAAGAGATATTGCAGTTTGAAATATGTTATCCAAATTCAGCACTTAATTATAAAAGCACAGATGTGAAAAAGAACAACTCTTTCCCTTTTATTTTCCATTGTAAGATATTTACATGCTGTATTTCTTGTGTTTGACTCGTGCAGAAAGGAATGTCTGTAGAATGTAGGCTGAGGCATATGCTTGCTTCTAAGGATGTGTTTGTGTGTATTTGTGCTTACAACACACATACGTATAAGTATATGCTGATTTTTAAATGATCTCGTTTTTCTGTTTTATTTTAGGGATAATGACTCTTCTTGCTGTTCACCTAAGTTGAATAAGCACCCTGTGCACTTTAATCTCCTGTCGGTACCCTCGGGCCTACTGAAGACAAGACTTTGAAATCTCAGCTATAAAGACACCCAGCCAAAGTCTCAATCTTGCCTTAACAATGTTCCAGAGGCTGAATAAAATGTTTGTGGGTGAAGTCAATACTTCTTCCAACCAAGAACCAGAATTTAGTGAGAAAGAAGACGATGAATGGATTCTTGTTGACTTCATAGGTAAGCTGTACTCAGGTTAATTTTCACAGTGAAAGTGGAAACTCTTGCCTCTCTATTTTTGCATAAGTAAACCAGTAACTGAAGGTTTTTAACCCCTAAAAGTAAACAAGAATTGTTTACTTAAAAAATGACAGGAAACATCCTGTGCCAGATAGTGAAATTGACTGACATCAGACTTTCCAGTTTTGCTACTCTTATAGCCTGATCAAATCGGAGGCACTTTCATAGGAAACCCTCCCGTGAGACAAGCAGGAACGCATATGGCTCATTATATGTTTATTCAGCAGAGGAGAAACAGTCTTAAAACCATTCCTGCAAAGCCAGCATGCTCCATCCCATACAGTGACACCACACACACACACACACACACAAAATGCTCAGAAATTATTTTATAATCATTATGAGGGACTATAAATAGTTTTGTTTCTGAACTAAAGGAAGGAATGTGAGCATCAGCTAACAGTATCATCTCTTCTTTTTCTGTGCTGTGAATTTGATTGGTGGCTTTACAATGACTGCTCCATGTGATGATATTCCTCCCATGGAACTCTCCAACAACAAATATGGATTGCAATGTGGACTACGATCTAGATACTTGCACTGGCTTCTCAGCAGAAGAAGAGGAAGACGACGATGACGGCATCAGTGAAGAGTCACCTACTGAGCACCCTTCAGTCTTTTCCTGTTTACCTGCATCTCTTGAGTGCTTGGCTGATACAAGTGATTCCTGCTTCCTCCAGTTCGAGTCCTGTCCAATGGAGGAGAGCTGGTTTATCACCCCTCCCCCGTGTTTTACTGCAGGTGGATTAACCACTATCAAGGTGGAAACAAGTCCTATGGAAAACCTTCTCATCGAACATCCCAGCATGTCTGTCTATGCTGTGCATAACTCCTGCCCTGGTCTCAGTGAGGCCAACTGTGGACCTGATGACCTTCATAGCCCAAGTAGTCCCAGGTATGTTGCAAGTATTTTACTCCATGGCTGGTCTGCTGAGCATGCATTTTATTTATTTCTACTACAGTTCAAAGTTAAGTTCTTAGCAGATGCAAAAGTAATTTTGTTAGGGATTTATAAAAGCATGTGCATAGTGCACAAGGTGATCAATGTTATAGAAAAGCTTGTTCATTTTAGATTTTTTTAAAAAGTTAGTTGTAGCATAGCCCCAATTATATATAATAGAGAGCTGTCTCATAAAATTCTGCTACTGACTAGAAATAGAAGACTGGCATTTCTGCTAAGTACCTTAGATTATAACTCTGACACTTTATAGACTGGATTATTTAGGGTATCATTCAACTAGAATATTATATCTTAAAATAAAACTTATCTTTTTCTAAGTATTCCTAGCTGGGTCACCTCAAATGACACCTAACCCTTGAGGACCTTGTCTTAGAATATAGGAATAACAAACTCAAACTTTCTTCCTGCTATACTCTCACAGCATAGTCACACAGTACTTCTGACAACCAGGTATGTGGGGTTTTTTCCTGCACACCAAGCAAGTAGTCTTCTAGCAGCAGACACCCTGTGGGTGTCCTCTAATTCAATTCAGTTCTGACACTGTCTATCTGGAGATACTGTCAGATCCCACAGGTCAAGGGCAGTCCCCAATACTGTCCCCTATTTCTGATACCAATCACAAGCACCAGGTCGTTTAACCTGTGCTGCTGACAGACAGACCAGCTATAAAATCAGGGTTCCTATGAACCCCTCCTTGGGTTTGATTAGTTTGCTAGAGCAGCTCACAGAACTCAGGGAAGTACTTCCTCATGCTTACTGGTTTATTATAAAGGTTATTAAAAAAGGAAACACATGAAGATATGTGTAAGGCAGGGTGTGTGGGAAGGGGTACAGAGCTTCCATGCCTCCTCCGGATATACCACCCTCCAGGAACCTTCAGGTGTTCAGCTATCCAGAAGTTCCCCAAGCCTAGTACTTTTGGATTTTTATGGAAGCTTCATTACATAGACATGATTGGCCATTGGTAATCAGCTTAACCTTCAGGCCCTCTCCCCTTCCTAAAGGTTGGAGTGCAGAGTGCTGGAAGTCCCAACCCTCTAATCCTGCCTTGGTCTTTTTGGTGATCACATCCATCCTGAAGCTGCCTGGGGGGGCTGCCTGCCATCTGTTAATCATTAGTATACAAAAAAACACTTTCCACTTTGGAGATTCCAAGGATTTTGGAATTTGTATGCCAGGAGACTTGAGGAAGACCAAATAATGTTTCACAATATCATATCTACGTCCAGTCTTTGCACTTGGATCACTTACAACAAAAGGATATATAGAATAACTCAAAAGATACCAGCACATTTCTATAATCCCATTCAGTCATTGCTGTTCTTCCAGTCTGTCATCATATTGCATGACTGTGTCTCCCAAGGTGAGGCCACTCAGGTTTTCAGGTTTCACTAATCTTGTCAGGTTCCAAAAGCAGGAATGGTTTTGGCAAACACACAGCTTCACCCTTTCAGGCATTTGGCATAACTGAGCTTAGAGACAGTGTCATCTCTTGCTTTTAGCCTCTCTTGAGGTGTTAATGTACTATTGGATTTCTCTCAATTTATAACCCACTTATTCATTCCTTTATCTTCCTTCTCTTTATACCCAAACTTTTCCACCTTTGGAAGGGACATCAGGTTTAGCCACTGTGCTGGTCTAGATTGCAGGCAGCATACTAGTCCAACAAGTACCTCCCCCTCAGCCACTCCCATTCAGATCAGGTGAGGTTGCACAGGTGCAGAACTAGGGGGAAACCTTTACCACCAGGCAATGTAGCCACATTCACTGTTAGTCCCAATTTTGCCAGATGGGGTGAAGGCAAAACCCACCCCTGTCAGGCCCTTAGGAATTCTGACATAAGGTTTAAAAACATAGTTACAGTTTCTTGCTTAGGAATCATTCCTGCTTCTAGTACTTGTAATTGCAGCCCTGGTCCTAGTACCACTGCATTGGGTAGGGGGAAAAATTGAGGTGATGTGGGGAAGAAAGAAAAAAATTATAGCTCTGCCTCGAGGTGGGCAAGGGCAATATACGTAACCTTAATATTTATACTCCCATAATATGCTGAAATTAAAAAAAAGGAAAAAAAATTATAGTCATTATATTAATACCAGCATACTCTTCCTTTAGCAAGAATTTCATAGTCATCCAAGCATCTTTTCCAGCCCCTCTTCCCCAGATCAGCCAGAAAAACGGAGAAAGATCTAATGGAGACACTCCCTTGGTCCCAGTCCTGTTGAGTGTGAGTACCCACTCATGAAGGTGTGGAAGGCAGCCATTCATGCTTTTATCTCCCCCCTATTTTAGACAACCACTGTTTTACCTGCCCATTCTACTGGTTGTCCATCCAAATCCACGCAATATCTTTTTTGTTTTTTGTGGAACTCTTAAGTATTTGCATCTTCTACCTGGTATTTCTAGAGTTCAGTCCAGAGTCAGTATCTATTACTGTTAAGACCTATTTGTAGCCCCGCAGGCGTGTGGGCATTATTCTCACTTGCCAGCTCTGTTGAGGGCCTTCTCACCAGCGATCCCACAGCCATCAGCAGTCTCTGTCTTTTTTGGTGGAAGACAGAACAGTTCTTATTGGCATTGTATGCCTAGAAGGAATGTGCCTAGATTGGGCCCATCTGCACTGTGGCAGTATCCCATATCCATTCATTTCATGGACCCAAGTGGCCACCTTGAGGCCACAGGGATATCTGCTTTCAATTCCAGTCACCTTCTGAACCTGGAAGGTGGCTCTTCTGATGGGCATCGACATGTCCTACTTTATGGACTCCTCAAATGTCCATAGAGCTGTACCCCATATGCGCAGCCCTTTAAAAGGCCAGGTTTTCATTGCCCTTCTGCCTGTGTGGCCAGACCATTGGCCACTGCACATGAGTCAGTAAAAACCCAAACACCAGGGGCTCCACTCCTCAATTCCTCCATCACCACTAGGAAAACAGCATGCAGTTCAACCCACTGAGCTCATGTGTTTTTACCTTCTTTGATCAGAGTGGCATCCTTCCAAATAGGATGTTATCTGTTCACCCTGGAACTGCCAGGTACAAACCAAGCATCTCTTGGTTGCTTTAGAACTGTTTATAGATCACTATCCAATTGACAGTAGTATCCAGCAAGTCCTCAAACAGTTCGAGAGTCAGTCTTAGGGGAAAAGAGGCTTCCTGCTTATATCTCCTCCTTGCATTCCCTGGGTGGCATGATCCTCTAAAACCATTTCCATTTTATTATGGAACTGTTGTGGGCACTACTGTCCCTATTAGAATGTTTCTCTGATGTCACCCAAGACATCATGGGTATTTCAGGTTTCAAGGTCACTTTATGTCTTTCAGTCATAGGAGTAGCTTCAGTTAATGTCCCATAGCAAGGGTAGTAAATGCCCCTCAGGTGGAAATTCTCTAGTCAAAATTCCCAGTAGTAGTTGCTGAGAGGTGTTCACAGTCTTTTGCCATAAGCTCCAGTTTTTACATTCCACATGGGGCTATCGGAGAATTTGTTCCTACCAGCATTCCAGTTTTTATTCTACACTGTGGGCTTGGGCAGTCTTACTGGTTCCCATTTAACACGCCCAAGTACTATTGCTTGAAGGACGGATTTACACGCCTTTTGTTTTTCAGTACTAGGTAGGGGGAACATCCCCCAGGCAGATATGATGTTCATTCCCATAAAATATTTAGGTAAAGGAGATACTGCTTCTTTATATAAAGCCTGTTAAAACACTCCAACTCTCATAATCCTATCAACTCTCACATTTTATATTCTCTCAATCTAACTGTGGCCTGAGTCAGGGCTTCACCAATGGATCTTGGTACCACAGTGGATGGGGCTCCCATGTCACTGAGTCCCAGGAATTTCTCTTCACCACCTCCTGACCATTTTACCCACTGGTGTATATGAGGCCTTGTGTCCTCAGCAAAGGGTTGAACAAAGGGATTCTTGCCCATTTTTCAATTTTTGTCTTGATTAAACTGCCTGACTACTGTCCCAAGCAATTGTTGGTCAGCTTTCTCCTAGTGCTTAGGAATTAAGCACTAATTTAATTCCTTCTCTTAGGTTAAGAATCCAGGTGAATTTAGATCCTTTGGAGCAGTTCACAATATTCCTGTCATTAATGCTGTCATCCAAAGGGCCTCTTTTTGGATTGTCCAGGCTCTGACTCTACTAAGTAGACCGTTGTATATATCTTCTGCTATTTCCTGTTTTCCAAATATGAACAAAGCCCAGGTAGCCCATTAATTTGTTAACTTTACTAGGGTTTACTATACTCTCAATTTTCAACATCATAGATGATCTTTTATGAGGCTAAACATATTTCATTTCATTTTGCTTGTACCAAAATGAAAAACAACTTTTCTTATATAACTACATGGTGCCAGTCTATATACTGGGTAAGATCTTTGATGTGAAATGTTATTTTAACTGGCACTTCATTCAGTGCTGTAAGTTTAGTAAGAGGTGTTTCAGGCATTCCAACAAAAATTTAAAATACAACTTTTTAAGCTGGGCATGGTGGCTCATGCCTGTAATCCCAGCACTTTGGGAAGCTGAGGCTGATCTTGAACTCCCAGGCTCAAATGATCCTCCTGCCTCAGCCTCCCAAGTTGCTAGGACTATAGGCACATGCCACAGTGCAGGCATTTTTACTTTAACTGCTACCCAAACTATACTCATATTTCCCTAATAATGCCGGAATATTTCATCTAGTTTGTCCAAACCATCCAATCTAGGACCATGTGCTGCATCTGGTTGTTGTGTGTTTGCAGTTTCGATGCAGTGAGAATGTTGGTTTTGTACCTTGTTTGTTTTTGCACTCATATATTATAGATATAACATAGAGTATAGTTAAATATGTACTTTCCCATATATAAAGGATCAAAAGAACATAAAGAATTTCATATTATTCTTTCTGCATATATTATAGTTTTATAATAGTAACTAAAATTTTTTTAACATCCTTATTTTTAGATTTGAAATTCTTATAAGACCTGCTAAATCAATACAGAAATCAGGTATTACCAAAATTAGGAGAATAGCTATATAGTAAGCATCTGTGTTTTCTGAGCAAAAAATAACTGTCTTTCAGAAGTTAAATTGTTTCCATTGTGTCTATCCTTGGAAATAATACATAAAGCACATAAAAGTAAGGTGCTTTGTAATTACAATGGGCTTTGGAGTGTGAATTTGATTGAATTTTAGCCTTTATAAGTATTGTTTGTGAAGGTTTATGTGCTATCATAATCTTAAGTAATATATGTGCCTTTAGTGACACATAGTAAACCAGTTTTAATAAAGAAAAGTTGACCACATCCTAATAGTAAAATTAAAATAGCATTTTAAGTCATATTAGTGATTTAATAGTTCACCATTTAACATTTGTAGGGCCAGGAAAAGCTGCTTATAGGACTCTCGGGCACAGAGTAAGTACATTGACTTTGAGACTGTATGATATGTTATCAGTCTGCACAGGAGGCTAAGGACTCACGTGCCACCCTCCTAAAAACCGCTTTCTGTATATTCTTTCTATTATTAGTTTCTTAATGTGACCTGCTTTAATTCTGCTTTTTAAAATAAATAAGTAAATATATATATATATAAAAAGATAATAGTGTTTTCCTCAAGTGATTTTAGGCAGAATATATAACTACCCTTCCTCTTCATGTTATGTATTAACATAGTTTAGATCAGTCCTGCTTGATTAGCTTTTTATGTAGAAAATATATAATAATCATACTGTGTGTAGCCATATTTTACGATTATATGTTCTATAAAAGTCTTTATAACATTGCCATGTAAATGCTATTCCAAAATGTGCCCTGTTGTGATATAAATAAAAACTTAAGAGTTGTCTTCTATAATAAGCCATAGCTTCTGACCTAGAAAAATGGTAAATGAGTAGAATTTCCTTATGCATATTGCTATTAAATATAGATTTACAGTGTGCTTCCTAGAACATTTTATTTATGACAGAAAATGTCTGTATAGGCGCTGTTGACACAATACTTTCTGATCAGTAACATTTGGGAATTAAAATATTTTCCTTTTAAGATTACAGTGAGAATTAAAGTATATAATATTTGCAAAACAGTTAGCAAATGTAGATATTCAATAAATGCTAATTCCCCTCCCAGAAAAGCCTATATAAATATATGTACTCTGTAACTGAAATTCACTCAAAGTGTAAAGCATATTTTTTAGAATATAGTCAGTCTACTTAGCTATCTGTGGATTAAACGGCATATTTCTTTTAAAAGTTGGCTCACACGCCAGCTATCAATGTGGTCAGAAAATAATAAACTTATCTGTCAGCCATGAGACACTAAGCTCCCATTCAGCCATAAACAAATTAGTGTGGCAATTGAATTGCTAAGTAACTTTTTCAGTTTCATTAATAACATACTCTATTATTTAATACATCCCCCCACTTTTTTCTGTTTCAGAGTGGAAGCTCAAAACGAAATGGGGCAGCACATTCATTGCTATGTTGCAGCTCTTACTGCTCACACAACTTTTCTGGAACAACCCAAGAGCTTTCGCCCTTCGCAGTGGATGAAAGAACATAGTGAAAGACAGTCTCTTAACAGAAATAGCCTTCGTCGCCAAAATCTTACCAGGGATTGCCACTCTCGGCAAGTCAAGCACAATGGCTGGGTTGTTCATCAGCCCTGCCCGCGTCAGTACAATTACTAAGAATTTCAAGTTTTGTTGGTTGTTTTCTCTTGGTTTGTGCATAAGTTTGTGGATGTGCGTATATGTACAGTGAAAATGTCTCTTTATAGCCAACTGATGACCAATCACATAGTTTTATTCAGTGTGTTTAGACACTATCTTGAAAACTAGATTTATATATGCTGTGTATCACATAATGCCTTGCTCTTAACATTTACTTTTTTGTAAATTTTTTCAGACTATTTTTGGAAACATATCAATACAGTTACAGTGTTTGGTGTTTGGGGATGTCTTTAAATCTATTAAAGTGTACATGAGTTAGCATTTTTAAAGACATTTCTTCCCAAGTACAAGAAGAGACATCTTTCAATTTCATTTTGTTTTGTATTACTTAATCTTTTGAGTAAGCAAAAATTTATTCTCAGGGTCAGCCATACACTTTATTGACCAGTACTTGATAATCTTTTCTGTATATAATGAATACATTTTTACACACTAACATGAGCATTAACAGGTGATAGTTGCCATGGATATAATGGAATTATGGCTGGACTTTCTTTTGAAAGAAAACTTGATATATTTCTGTGTGTATGTTTTTTTTTTTTTTTCAGATTAGTCATGCAGTTCATTTTGGAATTCAGGTACATTAAGCTTTAGTGAACAGTGCATTCAGAAATTCCAATGTGACTATGTGACGTGGTACAGACATTACAGGTGTCATGAACAAGAACACTTGTCTCACGTGCAGAGGGATTAAATTAGACCTGTGAAATTATATTTGGAAAAATCCATGTCATAGCTAACCCATTAGTCCAGTATTTAAGTTGTTTTGATTTCTTCCTGCCAGCTCTGTCCACTCCCCACCTCATATCAGCTGTAAATTGAGAAGTACTTGTCCTGGCGCTTGCGTGATTCATATTTATATTTGCCCATGGGAAAAGAGGCTTTATGTTTCCAGATACAGTGAAAAGTCCTCTGCCATGGAACCTGTCCTGCCAAGTGGCAAGCAAGGGTGAGGGGGAATTTCCAGTCATGTCTTTCTTTGCATCTAAGTGAAGAGTGACAGGTTGGCTTCCTTGACTTTTCATTTTTTTGTTTTAACTTCAGGCAAAATCTTTAACCACTCTGGCCTCTGTTTCTTCCACCAACAGGGGAGTAATGATACCTCCCTCACAGAGTTGTGAGGATTTATGCTGATTTGAAGTGGGGCTGTCCAGAACTGAACCTTGCAGGAAATTCCAAGGGCCTTTCTGCTGAATCTGGCGATGGAGTGAGGCTGAGGCAATTTCTCTGCCACAGCTGTTCTTCAGTGTTGGTGCTAATGAGGCCAGGGTGCAGGGTTCGATTCACATGTAGGCCAGTTGACTCAACACAGAGAAAATCTCTTCCTTACCTCTAGACAGTCACTTCCTTTTTTAGCAGTCGTGATGGGTTTTGCTGAGCCACCCACGCTCTCACCAATTTCCTCTGAAATTAAGTACATACATTTACAATCCAAAGCACTTTCTACTGACAGAGCAGTAACATCACCTTCATAATCAAACAGCTTATTTTTCCATCTTCTCTGCAACTAATTAAATGAATACACATACACACATCTGTAAAATGTTTTCAAGGAAAAAAAGCAGCATATAGTTATGTAAAGTATTATATTTTTCAATAACCCCGTAGCAGCTTGATGCAGGGAACCCTGGAAGACTTTAAGGGAAGAGCTGTGCTCTTTTCCAGCCAGACTGGAGCATCGGTAGTCGGAAGAGGTCAGACGTGTAGCTGGGTGTTGGGTTTGGGTTGTTCTTCCACTGGCTGTGATGAGTGCCAGGATGTCTGCTTTGAACAAGTCTCGACCCCCCTTTTCTCCTAATTGCCCCTTCCGTTTTGACTTTCCCTTTATTTATTTGTTTTCTAATTAGGGGCCAAGTCTGTAAAGTTTTGTCAAACTGAGTTAGAAGTTATTTTGTTACTACTTATGTTTACCAGAGTTGGGAGATTTGTAGAGTTTTCATGAAGGTATGTATGTTTTACACCATGTCTGTTATAGGGTCATAGGTTGGTAACTTGAAAACAGACCAGCTAAATATCTTCAGGATGTAAGCCTCCGAATACACGGGGTCTCTTTTTCATATATTGCATGTAAGTCGTTAGTACCTCACAAGCTACAAAAGTTCAGCCATGAGAATTTGTTTGGCAGCATGAACAGATTTATATATACAACTGCAATGGTCTTTTTCTTTCAGATTTCCTGATACTTTAAATACATTCATATCTCTTATCAGTTACTGACTTTTTGTTTGCCTTATCTGGATCTAGTTTTTTATGCTTTGTACCTTGAAAACAAATTTCAGTCACTAGGTTAGGATTATAACACCACCTGTGACATCATACTGTGGTTTCTGTGTCAGTGTCTAAAGTTTCTAAAAGTGGCACATGTAAAAATTGAAGAAAATGGTTACATAATTCAGTTGAAGTTCTTGGTCATTAGATGTTAGGCATCTACTGTGTGTAGGACACAGGCCAATAACACAGAATGATGTTGACCTGTTAAGTATTCTCGGAAACATGGCCAAAATGCATTTTATTATCAGTTTATGTTATTTTTTCTGTTGTAAATATTAGTGGTTTACAGTGTGCGTTAGTGCATATTTCTTAAAAATTCAAGCAGTGAGAAATAAGACCCCTCTGAGTTTAGTAACTTTGTTTCTAAACTAATAACAGAATGTTACTTGGTGAAAGTCTGGAATAGGTGGTGCACACAAGCAGTGCTTCGTGAATGCATTTCTTAGCTTTTATAATGCACCCTGTTTCTCAAAGTTTGTTTTTGTTAATAAAACGTTTTATAATATGTTCTATGTTTATTACTTTTTCTTCCTCAACTAATTGAGTTATGTACTGCACTGTAAGTTGAAGATTAGAGCCATCCATTATTTATCTTCTGTGGCAATGCATTTATATGGTTAGTTGTGTGGGGAATTTTTTTGCAGAAGATGCAAAGTGATTGGATTTTTGACTTCCTACTGCAGAGAACTTTTTTAAATATTAATTTCCTGAACATTTTTCCAATTCCCATGCAGACTGTTCCTGTTTACATATCTTCTCTGTTGTGTTAGTACTTTGATTCTAGTGAGAAGACGGTTTACTTAAAACTTGAGAGTGCTGTTCAGCATAGCCTGTTGTTTTTGCTTCTCAAATCTGTATAGTACACTGGTTTGTAATCCTCATCTTTGTTGAAATCTGAGTTTCTTTGCCATTTCTCTTCCTCTTCAATGAAATATGTTGTATTTATATATTCTTAAGAAAAAAGAGCAAGG
>VBSM01001124.1:39243194-39268042 GCA_008086735.1 Cheirogaleus medius | reverse complement strand
TAGGGTGGAGAAGGAGGTACTGGAAAGCAAACAGATAAGGATATCTTATTTGCAACCGTATCCTTTATGTGGGAGGAAAAGTTACTATTCAAAGGGGAAGGCAGCTTAAGTGGATAATGTTTTGTGTATCATTGAGAATTTTCTTTGACATTTTTTAAAATTGTGTGATTGTTAAATGCCCAGTTTTGCTCTGTGTTTGCCTGAAGTTTTAATATTTGTTTTCTAGGTGGACTTCGAAAAACCAAACCAGTACTTGGGGAGGTTAGATGTGTGTGTTTTGGGGCTTGGAGTGTATGAGTGGTTTTGCTTGCTTTTTGGTTGTGTTTTTCTCCAGAGGTTTTGAACTTTAATCAATAATTGTGTATGTTATTAAAAAAAAAAAGTGGCTTTGTTTTTTTTCTCAAGTAAAATTGTGAACACATTTGCTTTTCGATGGCAGGGCATGAGTTATGGAGACTGAAGAGTATTGTAGAGTACTATGTGCCTTCTTAATGTGTTTCTGGACACAAAATTTTTTTTTTCATCCACTTGAAAACTCAAAAGGGACATTTGGTTAGGTTATATACTGTATATCAATCTATGCATAAATGGCAGCTTGTTTTCTTGAGCCACTGTCTAAATTTTTTTCTGTTTTTATAGAAATTTTTTATACTGATTGGTTCATAGATGGTCAGTTTTGTACACAGATTGAACAATACAGCACTTTGCCAAAAATAAGTGTAGCGTTGCTTAAACATTGTGTGTTAACACCCATTCTTTGTAATTGGGTTCAGTGGTGCATTTTGCACTACCTGGAGTTACGGTTTTTAATCTGTCAGTAAATAAAATGTCCTTTAACTTCATGAAACTTGTTGAATTCTTTTATCTTTATGGTCATTAGTCTTAAAAGTAAGTACAACTTAAAATATTTGCTGTTTAGTTTTGCTTGTCCAGGTCCAAAAGATGTATTTAATATGCACCTTAAATACTTTTAAAAAGTGTGTATAAAATTAGTACATTAAGATTATTTTACATAAAATGAGTAATCTTTTAAGTGAACAGGAATTTGAGAGTGGCCCCCAACCAGTACCTTCCCCTCTAATCAATCTATGTTAAAAACAAATATAGAATTTATTACCCTGGTTCTTAGCCTTTTTAAGCTAGCATGGTGAATTCCCAATGGATCTTCTCCCAGATGAATGGAGATATATCTTAACAGAAACTTTTTAGGACAATATAGCCTTCCCTGATGCCACTAATGCCACCTGTTGTGGAGCTCTGGCTTAAATAGGCCAGTAAACATTCAGAATACTTGGACAGAAAGCCCAAAGAATAACTCCCATGTGAATGAATCCTTGGGGAAGATCAGCATTCTAGAACTGTAGCCTATTGCAAGACAGATTTTTATTATCTCTGAGCCTCTCAGCTAGATGAAAAGATTGGGGTCAGGGATTGGAGGCAACCTAAGATGAAAATAAGGTCATGAAAGTTGACTTGGGAAAGAGCAGGTGGAAGTGAAAGCCCCTACTCTAGAATGGCAGGGGAATGGCTGCTGCTGAGAAGTGTTTACCAGGCCCACTTAAGAGGTGACCAGGGTTCCAAGGAATCTGGCAGCTTGGTCATGTTTCCAGGGGATGACTACCCAGAGTCTAAAAGTGGGGAGTCAAACATGAAGGTGCCTTGTGGGGATGGCCACGTCAGGGGTTTACAGTTTGCTATACAGCCTAAGATTAGCTCCTCTGCTTTGAATTTGCACAGGCTACAAGGTTATTCACTGCAGCACTGTCTGCTGTAAATGTAAAATGTTGGAAATAGCCTAAATGCTTATACATAGGAGAATGGTGGAAAGTATGGCGCCACACGGTAAAGGTAGAGGCAGCTTAAAGAAAATGAGTAAAAGCCTATGAACTGATTTAGAGTGATTTCTGAAACACTCTTAAGTGAAAAAAGCAAAGTGCAAAGCTATGCTTCATGTAAGAAAGAAGGGAATAGGCTGGGCGTGTGGTGGCTCACACCTGTAATCCTAGCTCTCTGGGAGGCCGAGGCAGGAGGATCGCTGGAGCTCAGAAGTTCAAGACCAGCCTGAGCAACAGTTAGACCCCATCTCTATCAAAAGGAAAAAGAGAAGGGAGAATGTAAGAAAACACATGTTATTAGCACTTTTGTGCAAAAGAAATATGGAAGAATAAGCCAGAAATGAAAGAGAATGGTTACTTACAAAGGGTGGGCTAAAAAGGGTTGGAAAGGAGAGAGGAATTGGATACAGGTTCATGGCGATGAGGAGGGAACAACATTCTCTGTCCCCTTTTGTATCGCTTTGGCTTTATTAATAG
This sequence comes from Cheirogaleus medius, assembly GCA_008086735.1. Taxonomy (NCBI): domain Eukaryota; kingdom Metazoa; phylum Chordata; class Mammalia; order Primates; family Cheirogaleidae; genus Cheirogaleus; species Cheirogaleus medius. Next base: position 39,265,730 of record VBSM01001124.1, on the reverse strand, counting down.
AACTACAGTAGTGCAGTCATACTAGTTTTGTTTCAAGTGCTCAACAGCCACCTGTGGCTGTTAGCTGTCATGCTGGACCATGCAGAAAGAGAACATTTCCATCATCCAGAAAGCTCTATTGGACAGTTTTCTCTAGACCTGTCAACAGTTCCACAGACCCCATATAGCAATCTCGGACCATTACATTGCTGTCAACTTCTCCCACCTTGCCTGCTTCACATTATTAGAAATATTCAGGCTGTCACTTTCTATCTTCATGGCCACCCTCCTGCCTATGCAGCCTAGACCCCTATTCTGCACCATTTTGGCCATTCTCCTGGCCACATGCCTAACTCAATCTTATCTTTCTGACATGCCTGCTCTGTTCCTCAAGTCAATCTGAATGCAGAACTTGTTTCTACACTCGAGCTGCCTAAGAGCTACTGGAGGAAATCACACACTTGTGGGGATCAGGGCTTGAGACATGAAGCTCTCACGTGCCACTGCTCAGCGGGACTTTTGTGTGCAACTGGTCAACTCTCTACACAATTCCCCTTATCCACTCTCCAAGACCTCTAACCCAGTGCTTATCAAACTTTAATATGCAAACAAATCATCTGGAGGATCTCATTAAAAATGTAGATTCTAACTAGTATGATTGAGGATCTGCTGGAAGCATTACTACAGCTCTAAAAGCCAAAGCTATACAAAAGGAGACACCCAGAGAAATGTTGCCCCCTCCTCATCCCTACTAGCCCAGTAGGCCAGGTGTGTGTGGGGCCAGAGATCCTGCATTTCTAACAAGCCCCGGGTGACACTAATGCTGCCAGCTCATGGGCCCTGCTTTGAGCAGCAAAGCCCTAAGTGTTCTCAAACTTCCCCAAGCATTACAATTACCCAGAGGGCTTGTTAAAACTAGATTCCTGGGCCCCACCTCCAAAGTTTCGGTAAATCTGGGATGGGGCCTGAGACTGTATTTCTAACAAGTTCCCAGGAGATGCTGCCACTACTAGCCCAGGGAACACAATTTGAGACCATTGTCCTGACCCTTTGCTGGCCTTATCACTCAGTCTCCTAACTCACAGAGCCAACTGAGGCTAGCAGGTGAGAAGCCCTGTGCGGGCTCCTATGGCACCTGCTCTTCCCTCGTTGCAGCAACCAACAAGGGTGTCACTAGGAACATATCTGTGATTAAGAAAAACATCGAGTAAAGTACAGATGTTTCTTACAGACATTCTGCATCCATTCTCTTCTTCTGATAATGGCATCCCAATTTTCTTCTAGGGATCTACTTCTGCCATATCCACATTAGTTTCAGATGGTATTAACTATTGCCAGCTCCGGGAGTAAGCACACAAATGGGGCTGGCCAATCAGATATGCATTCCCCCTGGCCACAGGGATAGCTCAGGGATGGGATGTGCCCCAATCAAAGCTAATAAGATGCACCAAGGCTCTTCCTGGGACCGCTGGGAGAGAGGCTGAAACTCATTTCCACTTGACTTCAGTTAAAGAATACACTGAACCTAAAACTACAGCAACTGTCTTGCTCCACAAGGGAAGAGGTGGTCAGAGATAACAGCCAACATGCAAGAAGTAAAGGATGGAAGGAGAACTGACTTGTTCTGGTAACATAATTCAATACCTTGATCAAACTCTACGCCTGGACTATTATGTGAGAATTTATCTTTTTGCTTAAGCTAGTCTGGGTTGGGGTCTTTGTTACTTGTATGTTCCCTTGGCTTCCAGTAGAGCAATTCAAAGAGCTCTTCCTCTGCCCTCATTGAAGGATTAAGCTGGGTGGTTCCAGAGCTGGAGAAAATGCAGGTGCTTTAAGTGTGGAGATTGGACCCAGTGGGTGACCGAGACTGTGAGCAGGGACAGGAATTCAGGCTTTCTTTTCTTCAGAGGCTCAGCCCCAGGTGAATGTAGAACCCCAAAGGAGTGGCTGCTGTGGGATGCTTGCAGAGGCTGGTCGGTATGGAGCACAGCCTGTGAGCAGCTTGCAGCTCTCAAGGGGCAAGCCAGGGCTGGGAGGTAGAAGGTCAAGCACAGTGGGGCTCTAGAGTGGCATCCCGGAGGGCCCTACCTCTGAGGTCAGGCGTTCAGCACACCAGACTGCATCAGCTATGGTGGCAGCCAGTGAGGACTCGGCCCAGCCCTTCCCTTGTTTCCTTGTGCCACATACTGGGATGCTTGTGTGATCCTGGGGGAGGGACGTGCAGGGCTCCCATAGTTGCTGCAGTGATTATGCCATGAGGGCTCGGCCCTCATGAATGGAATGAATGCCCTTATAAAAGAGGCTCCAGAGAACTGTCTGGCCTTCCCCCAACTTCTGCTGTGTGAAGATACAGCACGAGGGGCCATCGTGAAAGCAGAGGGCAAGACTTCACCAGACACCAAATCTGGTAGCACCTTGTCCCTGCACTTTGCAGCCTCCGGAACTATCAGAAATAAATTTCTATTGTTTATAAATTACCCAGTGTAAGGTGTTATAGCAGTAGGAATGGACTCAGACATGTGGTTAGGATCTTGTCATCTGTGATCCAAGACCTTACTTCGAGTTCTATGCAGATGGTGGTTCTTATGTAGTATTATAACCATATATCAAACTGTTAACTCACAGCAGCCACCTTTACCCTTTTAATGTTTTCTTTTGAAGACTACTTTCTCCAAGAACAATAGTTTAACATGAAGTTTGACCTGCCAAAGTGAATAGACTATAAGAAATTCTACTTTAAAAAAAAAAAATTACATGTCCATGGATCCTTCCTGACTCTACTTTAATTTAGAAATTTTGGGTCCTAATATTCTGGTTCAAGTGTAGATTTCTTAATTTTTCACTGCAATGTTTTAAACTTTGTTGCTAACTTGGCTTACAATGTTAATTGTGGATGAGATCGGATAATACAGAGCACCTGGAATCCTTAACTTTCAGAGGCCATCAGGGCTGTCCTGCATGTTACACAGGACACTCTGCAGATGCAGAACACTGGCCCATGGGACACAGGATAGTACTGCTCAGTGCCACCAGGGGGTACCCGTGTGGCCTGGGAGGAGTGAGTCACTCTCTGGAGGACTTACAGGATCCTCTCTGTCCCTGGGATGGACACAGTGTAGCCAAAAGCAGGTTGGGTAGACTCCAGGCTATTAATTCCTGGTCTCCCTGAAAATGAAGGAGCAAATCATGGGAACTGCACAAAAAGAAAGATAGTCCAAAGTGTTTGACTTCTTACATGAGAATAAAAAGCAACCAGTAATTACAGGGTATATTCAGTTACGGAGTGAAGTAATAGCCATTTAAAAGTGCTTTTATTCAAATAATTACACTGGCATATCCAGTGGGGTAATATTTTATTTTCAAGTTCTTTAAGCCGGAAATAACATGTCTTTGAAAAGATAGCCCTAAAACAAGTGAGGAATTTGCTTCCTGTATAACATGAGTAAAACTTAAATCTTTCAAGTTTTTTGCTTTTTTTTTTTTTTTTTTTTTTTTTTTTTTTTTTTTGCTATTAAATGAACTGGCCAAAGAGGATGTGTTCTAACGTTGCTTAAATACACCCTGGCCTAAAGGTTTTTAATAAAATTTAACACTTAACTAAATTAAACTTAGTGTCATAGCCAATGTAAGGAGTAAAAAGAGAAATGCATTTTATCAGTTGGTCAGCATTTATCAAACACCTCCCAAGGGTAAAACACAGGGGAGGGTTTGCAGAGAGGCTGTGGAGATGGAATGATGTGTGTGACGGGCGTGGAGGGGAAGGGGGCAGAGAAGGAAAGCAAAGAATGGGAGATGTTCACTTTGGGCAAACCTGGGGATACAAACAGAATACACCCTGGTGTGTGTACCTCCATATGGGGTGCTCTTTAACACCAAAATACAGGAATTAAGTTATTCTTGTTAAAGAGAAACATTTGACAACGATATTCAAGAGTATGCCATAACAATAGAGAGATCAGTGAAATGGTATTTTATACAGCTATCTCATAGGCTAAAAGTACCCTCTAGAGAAGTCTGTAAGGGTGAAAATGGATTAGTAATTAAAGAGCTGACCAGGCTTATCTATAATAAACCAAGCCTCTAAAATAACAGTAACTGCATGTGACGTGGTGGCTTCCCTGGCAGCTTATCTCTCGGCCAGTCTCCCAGGCCCCGCCCTGCACCATCACCACTGCAAACCCACAGAAGCGCAGGCCAGGGCTCTCTTCAAACCAAGCCTGGGCCCTAGGGGACACGAAGAGCACCTGGGTGGTCAGATTAGTGTCGTCCTTTGAGGCTGGCTTTGTGTCCCTAGTGAGCCTGGACTGTGTCCAAAGCACTAATCAGGAAGGGGGTCACATTGGTTAGGTTGGTGCACTTAGAAGTTCCTGAGTTTTACAAGTCAAGCAGTATTTCCTTCTGGGGGAAAAATATATTTATCCAGAAATCTAGTGCCTAGAAAGCCTTAGAACTAAGAAACCCCTTACAAAAGAAAGTTTTGCTGATCCAAAAACATTTGACAAAACAGATATTTGGCAACATGGGCTGGAGAATGCAAATCTGAAAGAGGCTTCCATTAACATTCTTGCATTTAAGAAGCAAACATGATAAGGAGATTGATGTATTTTACATTCTTAAAGCAAAGTAAATAAAATTAAGAATTATCTCTTGTATACCTTGTCATAAAATTGGGTTGGTAAAACATTAATGCACGTGATCATAACATTTAGGGACAGAGAGCAAGATGGTATTAATTTTACATTCCAACTAAAAATGTTTGCCATGTTTTTTATAGAATTTGTACATTTCTTTGTTTTCTAAAAACTCCATAGTGTTAACACACTAAATTTCTTCCTAGACTGAGAGATTCTTTGTGGTTGAATTTTCTATTTTAAAGCCAGTTCGGGGGGCACGCCATTGCCAATACACACAGTGGTAATTCAAACCACCCAGTCATTACACAAAAATAATTCATTTCAGACCCAAGGCTTTGTATATTTTGCTATCAACTTTGGCAGAACTTACTTTAATCTCCAATTGTTATATTAGGGGGTAAATATGCTAGTCTGAGAAATGTGGATTCTAGTTGTATTCCATAGCAACACCTGTGTTAGTACAAATTCCAGTAAGTAGGTTAGACCACCTGGAGGACGTAAGACTAAGGCAGAGATGTTGGTAAATGCCTTTGCAGCTCTCACATGAAGATACTCTGGAACTAGGTAAAAACAAGAGGACTAAAGTCCTTAGGTTATTAAAGTAGGGTTACTTTTTATTATAAGAACTTCCAAGTTGATATACAGTGTTTAGTGATTTGTCTTCCAAGATTATTCCTTGTGGCCGTTTTTGATTTTTAAGAGGCAGGGTAAGCTAAAATTTGGCCTACTTTGTAGTAATTCCTTTCAGTGTAAATACTAAACACCAAAATGGCTGGCACTTAGGAGACAGCTGGGATATAGGAGGGACTGTGTCACTTATGAGGTGTTAAAGCCAGAGCTCCAGCCTTTCCCTGCTCAGGCGGACGGACTAGTGGACAATAACCCTATTAAGGGAAATTTCTTGCTGTTGGGGGCACTGATCCCATGAGATAAAGGATATGGTTTGCCTCTGTGTTGTGTTGTTAGGACCACCGTGGATTCAGTGTTGAAGTGCTACTGAGAAACAACAGAGGGAAAGGTATTGCACCAGGCTCTGAGAAATTGCACAAGGCTTTATTTCTTCTCTTTTCTATACCATCTTGCTACTTCCCGCAGCAACTCAACAGCCTTCAAACTCACCACACTTCACGCCTCACTGCCTAAGTTGTAGACACCATTTCTGCTTACATTCCACTGATAGGACTCAGTCAGTGGCCTAGCTGTAAGGATGGATGGGAATTTAGTCTTCATTTCGGCTAAATTAGGGGATCTATTACTAAAGAAGAGGGAGAGCAGAGATACCACCAGCGGAGATCCCTAGCAATCACTCCCACCCACCCACCAAAATCCCACTTATCCTACAAGGCTGGGACAGGTGTCACTTATTCTGTAAGTCTTCCTATTTCTTCCCTAATTCCTAGACAGACACTTAATCACTCACTCCTTTGAAGCCCTATATATACTTATACTTTTTGCCTTGGGAGTATATGATCTGTATACCTGTTCTGGTCTCATTCTAAATTTTAAGCCCTGAGCCATGGACACCTATGACTCACCTTTGTATATTTAGTTCCACATGTAACTTTTGTAGTTTTAAGGGCCATGCATTCATTTTAGTGTGGAGAGCCTAGCAGGCGTCCTCAAACTACGGCCCGCGGGCCACATGCGGGTGTTTTTGCCCGTTTTTTACTTCAAAATAAAATATGTGCAGTGTGCACAGGAATTTGTTCATAGTTTTTTTTTTAACTATAGTCCGGCCCTCCAACGGTCTGAGGGACAGTGAACTGGCCCCCTGTTTAAAAAGTTTGAGGACCCCTGGCCTAGGGCATATATGGTGGTTTGCAACCTAAGACTCTTGGACTTTCGGTAAAATTAGTAAGAAGAATCTGTGCTATTTCATATATACATGCATATAATAAAACTATGATATATATTAAACAAATTTTATTTATAACCTCAGTTGGTACACACAAAATATTTGTTGTTTCTATAAATGACATCATTTCAGTAAGATTAAGCAGTTTATCCACACCAATCAGAAGCTTTGTTGCCAGTTGCATACACATAGCTCCAAGGCTAACAAGGTCTCTGGTTAAAAAAAATTGGGAGTCACTGTCCTAGGTGCTCAGGAAATATTTCTTAATGAATGTATCTGGGAATTGATATTTCATCAATATCAATTGATACTTCGTCTCATAAAAATTTCTTCCAAAAAATTCAGTCCACAATTCCCTATTTGCAATTCTGAAGTCTGAAAAGCTCTTAACACACCAAAAGTTACTCCCTAAGTCTGGCACCAAAACTTATTTGTAGCAAAACCTGGCTTGAACTGACCCCAAGACTCAGCTGTGTCATGGCATTCCTCCCAAAATGTCTGCTGTGTGCTCATATTTTGTTGCTTTGTTTGTTCTTTTGTAACCACAAAAAACATCAAATGGGGTCAAAGATACTCTTATAGTAACAGTGAGAAGATAAAGAAAAGAAGTATCATCATTAACAATAGCAGAATGACGTTATTACAGAAGCTTGATCCTGGTGCGTCTGTGAGGCATTTTACTAAAGATCATGGAGTACAGCCATTACCGTAGATGACATAAAGAAATGGAAATTACATTTTATAGGATGATGAAAAAGAATTGATGAAAGAAAACACTGCATAGGACAAAAATTGAAGATCTTCACCATATGTAGATTGAGCGGATTCAACAAGTGTGTGTAGAACTAGAATATATTAATATCTACAATATACCATGAAGAACTGAACCTTGCAGGTATGTATAAATGTTAGTCTGGCTGCAAAATCTTGAGCATCATTGTGTAAAATAATCTGAAAATCAGATGGAAAAAAGCTACTGATCAAGAAGCATTGGAAAATTACATTGATAAATGTGGTAAAACCTTAGTCTGGAGCCAATTGACAATGCTGATGGAACAGCTCTTTCCTGATGCTACATTCTGGAAAGACATTAGCAATGCTAATGAGTGAGCACCCACAGGCTTTGAGGAATTGGCTAACTTCTCAGGGTGTGCCACAATTGCTGGTGACATCAGATAAAATTGGCAGAGATTGGAAAGAGCATCATCCAAGATGTTTGACAGGTATATATCATTTACCCGGGCTCTCCTATGCAAACAGAACGTGGGTAACCAGATAAATGCTCTCTGACTGGTCAGCAACTACTCCACGGCAGCAGCATGACTTCATTGCAGGGACGTGGACTTTGGCTTACAGTGATGTCTGAAAGCAAATCTACAGATGACGACTTTGAAGGATTTCATATCACTAATGAGAAGAATACCTTATGCCAAAAGTTCATCAGCTAAAAGCATAAATAAAGCTGACATCAAATAAATGTTTCACATTGACAGTGATGTTCTTGTGCATGTCTTAAATGGAGAAACCATGGAAATGGTTTTAAATATAGGTAATCATAAGGATAAGAGTGGTGATGAAGAGCAAATTGTAAATACAGGTGGAAAGAAAAATCACTAGATGACTGTGAAAATATGTGATCAGTCAATGGTGGACCTTGAACCATGCACATTTGTCAGTGAACATGAGTTTACGGCAGTTTTCGTAATTAATGAGGGACTGCTTAGACAGAAACTCAAATTAATGAACCATTATGACACCTGGGAGAAAGTCCTTTAAAAAGGGTACCTGTTAGAGTGCGGCACTTAATCCTGCTCCTACTGGCATCAGATGTCCACCTCCAGCCTGCTGCTGGGACTGGCACTGAGCTGCTTCTCTGTGATGTACAAGAACCAGAGGTTATAGATGTTCACGGTTTGTGTACGCACAGGCATATTTAGCTGAATTCAAAATATTTAAAGATCTATAAAATCTTTTCCTTAGAAAAAGACTACTAGAGTATTTACAATCTACATTTATACCACTATTTCATTTACTGGTTTATTTAAATAAGCTACACATTATTTGTGCTAATTAATGTTGAATACATTTCACTGTAGAGATATTAATATGTATGAGTATGGTGTGTTGCCTTAGACCCTGCCAGGGCTGTTACGTACATATGGTATTGTACACATACAAACTTACTACCTTTCAAAAAATCTTCAAAGCTCTGAATTCTAAAACTCATCTAAAAAGATTTGGATTATAGATTGTGAACCGTATTTTATTCAAAGAGCAACTAATGCACTTGTAGGAAACCATTCCATTTTTCTAGGTTAAGATCCTTTTTGAACAATTTCTAACGCCTGTCACGCTATGTAGATTTTTAACTAAAAGCAGCTGCTCTATCTTTCCCTCGTAGGATAAAAACCACCGTTATATTCTGGCACGAATACAAAAACAAAACTTACTTTTTAAGCAGCAAAACTAAAGGAGTTTAATCATATCTGGTGGTAATATGTCTGTACTATATCACACTTTTGGGGCCTTTACAAGGTTATATGAAGAATGAATTAATTTCTCCTTAATAATTCAGCATTGTCATTATGAAGAGCAGTTATTCATTGTGAAAACAGAGCCTGGGCCCAGGCCATCTGGCTTCCTGAGCTCTTGTGTTTGTGTTTCAGTCTTCCATGTACCCCTAGGCTCAGACCAGGCTATCACTGCTGCCTGCTCTCAGGGTGGCTGCTGTACCATCCTCACTAACGTGCAGTGGCTGGAAAAGCTCATTTGGTTGTCTAAGATAAGAATAAGTGATCCAGGGGAGCTTGACTTTAGACATCTGCTTTGGCTATTCTGGGGCCTCTTCCTTCCTTCCTGCTTCTCAGCTGGGTTACTAATAACTGAGGTACCAGGTGAATAATCCCTGGAGGGTTAAGGCACCATTGTATATTATTCTTACTTTGTCTTGAGGGGGGAAATAGAGATTATCTCCTGGGTATTTTTTTCTGGGGAGACATTAATCCACCTCTTTGGAAAGGCCAAGGCCAAGTGGAGAACATCAGGAAAACACACGCCAGTAGCGGAGCCAACACGTTTTGCATGTGTTTTAATACTCTACTCCAACCTGTTTGCGTAGAAGGAAAAGAAACTAACATTTATAGAAGGATTACAATATGCTACTTGCTTTGTATACTTCCTTTAATCAAACACCATAAGGTAGGTATTATTCCCCTTTTACAGATGAGGACTGAGGCTAAGTAATTTACCAAACCTCTCACAAGTATCAATTGATAGAAACTAGATTATAAACCCATTCTCTCAAAGTTTTTTTTACTTTATTACAAATCACAATATCAATACATGCTTGCTATAACAAGTCAAACAACACAGATATGTTAATGTTTCCTCCCACATCCCAATTTTGCCCTTGAGGTAATAAGAATATATGATAGACAGTTTTTCCAGTCCACATAGGTGATGGTAACTCATTTGAAAAAAATAATGCATGATATATTCTGTATTACAGATAAGCCATAATTGATTCAACGCTCCCTGATAAAATTCAAATTGTGTTTAGGTTTTTGCTATTACAAATAAAGCTATGGTAAACTTTTTTCAACATATATTCTTACAGACTAGAACCTTGATTTCCATAGGATAAATGAACAAAAGTAACATTACTGAATGTAATCCCTACTTCTATCTATTTTTGAGACAGGGTTTCACTCTCTCAGCCGGGCTGGAGTGCAGTGGTGTGATCATGGTGCACTGCAGCCTCAAACTCCTGGGCTCAGGTGATCATCTTGCCTCAGCCTCCCGAGTAGCTGGGACTACAGGTGCCCGCCTCCACGTCTGGCTAATTTTTTTTTTTTTTAGAGATAGGATCTTGCTATGTTGCCCAGGCTGGTTTCAAACTCCTGGCCTCCCAAAGTGCTGGGATTATAGGTGTGAGCCACCACACTGGGCCTATACTTTTAATTTTAATAGATAGCAGCCTGCATTCCCAAAGGGTACAGCATCTCTACAGCAATATGTATGAATATGCATTTTCTCACCCTTTTGTCAGCACAAAATACTATCGATCTCCATAATTATTTGCCTATTGGTTTAATAATGATATTTTGTTGCATTTCTATGGGTAAACTTTAGGTTCAAGCTCTTCCTATTGTCAGGTTTTGACTTATAAAGAGAGACATGCAAGGCCAAACAATGGAATCTACCTTCCCTGTAGGCCTGGTAAAGTCATTCCCACTGGACAGAAGGCAAGATTCTGTTAGATCCTGTGCAACGTGAACTCTCAGTGGAGGCGGGGCCTGTACCAGAACACATCAGAGAAAGAAAGAAAAAACTAGGCTCTGAGTTGTGAAGGATTCAAGGGCAGGATCGAATATAAAAACAATAAATAAATGGAGAGTGAGGTGGGCTGTTATTTTATTAACTTTCAAACTCAGAGAACTTTATCACAACTAGTTCCAAGCCAAGCACAGTGGCTCATGCTTGTAATCCTAGCATTTTGGGAGACCGAGGTGGGAGGCTTGAGGCCAGGAGTTGGAGACCAGCCTGGGCAACATAGCAAGATCCCACCTCTACCAAAAAAGAAAAAGAGGGAAAAAAAAGACCAATTCCTAAAGGGTAGGGAGTAGGGAACTCTGGCTGGATACCTCTTCCACAAACTCTCCTACCACCATCGCCACCACCTGCAATGGAAACAAGAAAGAAGGAAAAAGAAATGACAGAGAGACACTGAGTTTCCTTCAGTGAGGGCCATGCTCCTGTCAGAAGGGGGCCTGGCATTCAGGGGCCTCTGATGCAGACAGAGCAGAGGGCAGCTTGGTCTCCCACAAGCTCGATCGCTCTCTCAGGCTGACAGTGAAATCTGAGGACCAACCAGAGGCAGCAGCTGGAGGAGGCAGCTTCAGTGCAATTACTTCTCAAACTGGATGTGTACCTTTGGATGCCTCCTATAAACTCTCCAAACCTTTTTTTTTTCCTCTTTTGAGAAATGAGGGAGGGGTTTGGAATTTGTGATGTGTGAGGTCACTTCCAATTTCTCAGATTCTATAATTTTAATCACAAAATGTTGGTAATTTCCTATGAGATTTGTATGAATCGGTACCCATGAAAAAGTAGGATGATCCTAAAATTTGAAGTCAAGTCTTGGGCTCAACCCCAACCTGCAAGCTCTGTAATCATAGACAAGCCCTTTGACTCCTCCGAACCTTTTTCCTTACCTATAAATCTGACAAAATAAGCCTCATAGGGTTGTTGCAAGACTCAAGTGAGGGGATATTTATGAAATAATTTGTAAACTCTAAAGGTGTTAAATAAATGTAACATAGTATTCTTACTAAATCTAAGCCACTAGTTTCCATTTCTTTGCTCAATTTGAACTTCACTAATCAAATATTCGAATCAATCGTTCCATAAATATTTACAGAGTTTCTCCTGTTGTAGGTACTAGAGACACATTAGTGAGTAAGACATGGGAGGTCACTGATATCATGAGACTCGGATTTGAAAATGTTCTTTTAAGATATATATATCGAACACACATATAAGTATTTTAACAAGGTACATAAAAAGTAATATTATATTCAATATAGTAGAGATATGAATTCAATAAATATGTAGAGTACCCACTGTGGCCCCATATACAGGGACCAGGCAGTTTTAAGTGGTGGAGATTCAACAATGAACAACCCAGACCAAGTCTCTGGCCTTCGGAAGCTTACATTCTATCAGAAAGGTTGAATCGCCCAGATCATTACTAATTACACATGGAAGACGCAGCCAAGGAAAAGTATGAGGCTGACACGAGAGTTACGAGACACAGGTCTGGAACCAGAGCTTCTGGCCCCTTCTCTTGTAATACTCAGTCTCGCCTTATCAGAACTGAAGGCATTATGAACCTTGACTTGCTCACCTTTTTTCTCGTTCCAGTTATTTAGTTTGGACAAGTTAACAGCTTTTACCAAGTAGTGAGATGTTTGGGCACATGAGACAAGCACAGCTATTTTCAGCTGTAGCCAGTTGTTATGATTTAATGAGATTTTCAAACAGCATTCATACATTCTGCAAAAGTATGATTCAGCTCTGCTCTTTTCTCTGGTCCCTGGAATCTACCGGTGACTCACGTAGCATGAGGACTCCTACAGCGAGTGGTGGACCACCAGCCTCCATCCACCCTCTAAGTATTGATCTTTACACATTCTGCTATATGTCCAACAACCGCAGATTCTTTAGTATGAGGCACTGTGCGAGGTCCTTGCTTACTGGCATTTACAACCACACTGAAAACTTAAGAGAAATGCAAATAACTGTAATATTAGATGGTATGAGTAGGTGCCATTTGACTAAATGAGATATAGGAGCTCCAAGGAGAGAGGCAGCACTTCTGGCTGGAGTGACTAGGGGAGAGAATGATGCAGCTCTCGTGAGAGACTGTTATGTGCTGGGCACAGTGCTGGCCATTTTACACACATTCCCTCACTTAACAGGACGGCTTTGTGAAGGGCTTGGGAGTCTAAGACCTTGAATGATGGGAAGAATTTGGAAAGGCAGACATGTAGTTTCTTTTTCTTTTTTTTTTTTTTTTTTGAGACAAAGTCTTGCTCTGTCACCTGGGCTAGAGTGCCATGGTGTCAGCCTAGCTCACAGCAACCTCAAACTCCTGGGCTCAAGTGATCCTCCTGTCTCAGCCTCCTGAGTAGCTGAGATTACAGGCATGTGCCACCATGCCCAGCTAAATTTTCTATTTTAAGTATAGACAGGGTCTCACTCTTGCTCAGGCTGGTCTCAAACTCCTGACCTCAAGCGATCCTCCCACCCTGGCCTCCCAGCATGCTAGGATTATAGGTGTGAGCCACCGCGCCCTGCCAGACATGTAGTTTCAACTGAATTTTTATCTACTGCCCAATGCTGGCCAGGCACAATGGTAGGTGCTGGGCACACAATGCTGCCACAAAGTGCTTTTGGTGGGAGACACAGGCAAATAAACAAACAGGCTATTACAGTTACCATATAGTGTGATGTGTACTACAACAGGTAAAGGCACAGGGGCAATGGCAGAACAAGCAAGGTGTATTTGTCAGGATTCTTTCAGTTGCATGTGACAAAATTGACTCAAAGTATCTAAGTTAAATGTAACAGCTTATGTTACTAGGAACTGCAAGATGGATCCGGGACACTCGCTCTGCTCTGTGTCAGCCATGTCCTTTAGTACTACAGATGGGGTGTTCCTGCAGAGGAACACATTCTTTGACACAGTGACCCCAGAGGCAAGAGGCAGGATTCTCAGCTAGCCCTAGCAGAGGGCAGGTTCAGGGAAGGACTTTGGCCCTGCTTGGACCATTTATCTTTCTCCGAAACAGTCACTGCTGCCAAGGGAAGGGAACCGCACTTAACAAGCTGGGTTTATGCACCTAGCCCTATCAGTGGGTGTGGGTTAGATTCTGATACCAGAAGAAAGGGAGAGGGAAGAAATACATACTGCACCACCACAGGCAACAGCCACCATAAAGAGGCCCTGAGGTGAACACTGTGGTCATGAGAACAGCAGGAACAAAGGATGTGCAAGACGCATTCCTGAGTAGATCTGTCTGGCTGGAACAGTGGTCATACCTAAGAACATAACCGAAGGGAGCACTGGGCCAGACTGCAGAGGGCCGTGAATGCCTGCTAAGGACCCTAGAGCAGCTGGATAGGAGCACGGTGACAGCGCTGTTCAGAATCTACAGGGCACCAAGAATGAAGCTGTGAAACACCTACAGAATGCATCTTCAGTGAAATGAGAGAGTGAAAAAGTTTACAAATTTCACATTGTGTGTAGAGTCTCCCCCAAACCAGCACAGTAAACCACACTGGGTAGGTGCCATAGGGAACACCAGTATTGCACAGGAGTCCAGGTGGTGGCAGGTCCCCAGCAAGAAATTCAACCCCAGGAGGAGAGGACTCACCCTGGATAGGAACTGCTGTGAGCAAGACCATGAAGGAAGAGGGCAGGAACACTGAGAGAGTAAGAAATAGATCGTGTTGAGTGCCTGGAGGACTCGGAGCAGCTTAGGGAAATGCCACTTCCAACAGAGAGAGGAGCACCTTGGTGGGAGAGGCAAGAGGCCTCAGAATCACTGGCTGGGGAAGGAGCCCACTCCAGTCAGGTTAGGATCTTAAAGTCAGGGGGAGCCTGGCTACACAGAGGAACCCGATAGTAAGGAAAGAAGACATCGCTGTAACAGAGGAGGGAGCCCTCGAGCTGAGAATCCAGGAAAGCTACCCTCCCCCACCCTAATCCCAGGATTCGCTTGCTAATTGTTGGTTTGGAAAAATCCAACTCATCAAAACAAAAATGATAAAACAAAAATGATAAAAAGTTGTAACTCAACATCTAATCAGAGGCACATCAGAAAAACATCAGAAAAACATCCATAAAGGGTACTTCCAGAAAAAAAACAAACCCTGAAAATGAATAACAAAAAAACTTCCCTGCAGAAAGAAAACTCATTACAAAAATATTGCTATAATGCAAAAGAAAATTTTCACCCAATATTCTTTTATGAATTGTTAAAAGATATAATGAGCCAATGGCAGCTATGCAGGAAGATGACAAAACAAAAATAACTCAAGGAAGGGATGGTTAGACAACAGAAGGTGACAGACCACAAGGGGACACGAAACAGGAACTGGTAGATTTTTAAATTTCTTAAGAAATGGAAAAAAAATATAAAAACACTGCAGAAATGAAAACCAAATTACAAGAAACACAAGGAGGAGAGACACTACTGTAAGGGACACTGTGGAAAACATAAAGAACAGAATTAAGAGCAGTGAAGGAGATAAATAGAAATTTAAATCATTAGAGAGGAAGCAATAGAAAAGAGGGGCAAATAAAATTGCACAAATGTAAAGTTAGAGTCCCTGAAGGAAAAACCAAAACTATGGAATAGAACAAATTTTAAAATTTGGTTCAATTTTAAGTGAGGTTTAGAACTGGGACTGGAGGGAGAGCTTGGCCCAGATCACAGACCTAGAGGGGAAGGACCTCAGAAGGAAAGGAAGGCCTGGACATCATCTCAAGGCTGTAGAGCCAGAAGCAGGTCAGAGGTGCTCTTTGTCAAGGTCGCCTCCTCCCTAGAGTCTCTAAGGAGAGGGAGGCACTCGGCTGGGAGAGGGGAGTGCTGTCCCCCCACACCCTGGTTCAGCCCAGCCTCAATTACCTACGGAGATGGAGGGTGGGGTGAAGTAAGTAAATAAATACATGGCTCAGGAAAAGCTCCTTGCAGACTAACAAGTTAGCAACCAGATAACTAAAAAGTAGAGATTAACATCTGTGATGGAGCTATAGCCATCACTCAGCTTTATCAAATCTTAACATTTTATCGTATTTGCTTCAGATGCTTTTAAGGAAATACAATACAGATATAGTTGAAACCTATAATTTGTTTCACATGCTTTCGACCTTTATCTAAATGGCATCATACTGAATATTTTGACATACAACTTGCTTTTATTTTTGCCAAACATTATGTTTCTGAGATTTATCCTGGTTGACACACATGGCTCTACTTCATTTTAACTATGGCACAGTATTCCATAGTTTGACTGTACCATGAGGCATTTACATTCTTTTGTTGGTGGACCTTTGGAAAAGGCCTAACAGTTTTTTAAATAAAACTAAAACATATACCTACCCTGTGATCCTGCAATTCTACTCTTAGGTATATACTCAAAAGAAATGAATGTATATGCCCACAAAAGACTGTTTTGTGGACATACAAGAATGTTCATGGCACCTTTATTCATAATAGCTAAAAACTAAAAAATAATAAACTGTGGCATATTCATACAGTGGAATACTATTCAGTAATAAAACAAAGTAATACATGCAATGACATGGATGAAATTAAAAAACACTGTGCTAAGTGAAAGAAGCCTTACACAAAAGAGACTATAAGTATGGTTCTATTTATACATATACAATTCTAGTACAGGTAAAAACCAATCGATGGTAGAAGAAAATCACAACAGGGGTTGGTTGACTCTAGGGAGGTGGAAGTAAGAAACTTTCTGGGGGCAATAGTAATGTTCTATAACTTGACAAGAGTTTGGGTTACAGAAATCTATTAATAGTATATATTTGGCCAGACACGGTGGCTCATGCCTGTAATCCTAGCACTCTGGGAGGCTGAGGCGGGAGGATCGCTCAAGGTCACGAGTTCGAAACCAGCCTGAGCAAGAGCGAGACCCTGTCTCTACTAAAAATAGAAAGAAATTAATTGGCCAACTAAAAATACATAGAAAAAATTAGCCAGGCATGGTGGCACATGTCTGTAGTCCCAGCTACTTGGGAGGCTGAGGCAGGAGGATCGCTTGAGCCAGGAGTTTGAGGTTGCTGTGAGCGAGGCTGACACCACGGCACGTTAGCCCGGGCAACAGAGCGAGACTCTGTCTCAAAAAAAAAATAGTATATATTTAAGATTTATACTTTTCATTGAAAACAATTTTACCTCAAAAGGAAACAGAACAAATATCGAACTATTAATACTATGCATGCTAAAGTATTTAGGGAGATGTGTACTGATAGCTCCATTTATTTTTAGAAATGCATCAAAAAGTAAGATGCAATGATGAATGGATAGATGGAGAGATCTGTGATGAAGTAAGCACAGCAAAATATTGGCAGTGGAATTTAGATGGTAGGGTATGTGGGTGTTCATTATAAAACCCTTTCAATTTTGCTAAGCATTTAAAATTTTTTCCTAATAAAATGTAGGGGACATTTTAAAACATTTAACCTATCCCAAACCAACTCCTGGTTCCATCCTGCCAGACAGCTGCTCCTCCCAGTAACAGCCTCCATCTGGATTCACGTGACTTGTCTCTTCCTGGCATATGTCTAAATCCACCAGCACAGCTCTACCTTCAGCGGGGATCCTAAGGTGCTCCCCAGCCGCCCCAGCCACCATCCAGTTCACTGCATTGCGCAGGTCTCCTAACTGCTGGGTTTATGCTTCACACAACAGCCAGATGGCTCCTTCCAAACATTCCTTCCTGCCGCACCTCCTTCCCCCCACCCTCACTCACTCTACTCCAGCCATACGGACCACCTTGCTGTGCATTAAATATGCCGCGGTCCTCTGCACTAGCTGTTCCCCTGCCTGGATGTTCTTCCTTCTCTTCGGCAGGGATGTTCTCACTTTACTATCTGACGTGTTTGTCATTTTCTATGACCTCCTCCCCTGCGACCACCACACACTATCATTAAGCTCTAAGGGGTAGGAATCTTTGTTCACTTTACTGCTATGTCCTAGTGTTTGTTGAATTAATGCATGAATTAAATAAAATGTCACTTCTTCAGGGTCCTCCCAGGCCTCTCCCCATCCCCTGCAGTCCCCTCTACCTTATTTTATCTTTTCCATAGTGCTTAATAATAGCTATTCGTTACACATTTATTCTCTGTCCCCAACCCCGACAGAATGTAAGCTCACACAAGCAGAGACATTTCTTGCTAACTGCCACATCCCCACAGTGAAGACCAGTGCCCAGCCCAGAGCTCTGCACCCTTCTGCCTATTTTAACCTCCACCCAGAGATTCTGGATTTCCATCACTGCCCGGCTCTTCCCTGTTCTGTCTCAGTGTGGAGTATCATGAAACGTGATGGAGCTGGACCCACCATCTCTAAGGTGTGCTCTACCTCACACATCCTAAAATGCCTTGCCTTCCTTCTTAAGGCCCTTCCTCCGAGACAGCCAAGGGCAGCTCCAGCAGAGCCACGGGCTCACCTGCCTAGACTCCCTGGGGGTTCTGAGTCCCCAGAGGCCAGGAGCAGCTCTGCCTCTAGAGGGCAGCACTCAGCGACATCCCGCTGAGCCCGCCCAGGCGCCAACTTCAGAGCTCTTTCAAGGGGGCGGTCCCTGGAGTCTGGTCTGGAGGGCCATCTTCAGAGAGCACACCTCTGCTGCCTCCTCCATCCATCCCACAACGCGGCTGGGGCCGGCCACGTCCCAGGCCAGTGATGAAAGACAGCCCCTGCCCCAGGAGCTCCCCGCAGCTGGGCTGGGGAAGTGGGGGTGTGAAGGAAAGTGCCTAGCTCAGCGCAGGGCAGGACAGCTTTCTGGAGGGAGTGGTGTCTGAGTACCAACGTATAAACGGGAATTCGCTGGGGACAGGCAATGGAGACACGGAGAATGAGAAGCGCAGGCGCAAAGGTCCAAAGGTGAGAAGGCAGGTGGTGTAGAGAATTGCATGTGGCTGGATTTCCTGGGTGCAAGAGGTCTTGTGTGCTAAGGCGCTTGACCTTTAACCTGACGCGATCCCTAGGAAGGTTTTAAGCAGGGTGGCAGCACGGGCACAAAACTGTGCTTTGGAGAAAGAGCTTTGGCAATAGGCTGGAAGGACGGAAGGGATAACGCCTGTCAGGGAAACCAGTTAGGAGGCCACTGCACTAACAGAAGAGAATGTAGTCCTGAACTAAGGCAGAGGAAATGAAGGAGTAATTTGGAAATGACCTGGAAACAGAAAAGGACATGGTAATAAATGGAGGCACACACAGGGGTTCTGGAGTCAGCCTCCAAGTGGGCGCTTGGGCAAATTACACTTGTGCCTCAGTTTCCTCATCTGTAAAACGGGAATGACAGTAATAGCACCTGTCTCAGCATTGGTGGAGGACTGAAAGAGTTAATAATACTATGTAAAAGCACTCGTCTTACTCAGCAAATGTTAACTATGATTATGGAGCTCTGAAAAGAGAGAAAAGGAATGTCTATGTTGACTCTCAGGATCTTGGTCTGGACAAGTAGATGTGCAGTTCTCAAAGTGTGTTCTGTGGATGTCTGGGGGTCCCAAAGATCATTTCTGATGAAATGTGAAGTCAAACTATTTTATAATGAAACGTACTTTATTTACTCAATAATAAAATTAAGACATCTGCCCTTTTACCATGCTAACACTGTGACAATGCAAAAACAATGGTGGTTAAAACTACTAGTGCCTTGGCTGGGCTCAGTGGCTCACGCCTGTAATCCTAGCACTCTTGGGAGGCTGAGGCAGGCGAATCACTCAAGGTCAGGAGTTCGAAACCAGCCTGAGCAAGAGTGAGACCCCATCTCTACTAAAAATAGAAAGAAATTAATTGGCCAACTAAAAATATATAGAAAAAATTAGCCGGGTGTGGTGGCGCATGCCTGTAGTCCCAGCTACTCGGGAGGCTGAGGCAGAAGGATTGCTTGAGCCCAGGAGTTTGATGTTGCTGTGAGCTGGGCTGATGCCATGGCACTCTAGCCGAGGCAATAGAGTTGAGACTCTGTCTCAAAAAAACAAAACAAAAAACTACTAGTGCCTTAGCATAAATTAAGGCAGTAGCACGAAACTATACTAGTAGTCATATTCTTCACTGCCATTCACTCCAAGTTTTAAAAAAGCCAGTTTCATTTTAAAATGCCCTTGATGAGCATAAAAGGAATAATTTAATTAGTAATACATTGCTAAAATTGGATATCTTTTATTTAGATGTATTTTAGATAAGCATAGATGAGCAAGTTTTATTAAATGGGAAAAATGTTTTATTCCTTATGTGAGAATACTGATGATCATTAAGCACCATTCATTCAATTCAGTCCCATGGCAATAAAAATTATTAATAAAAATACCCTGGCCAAACAAGATAAAGTATTACTGAATAATAATTCAAAGTATAAAATATCCATGAGTGCATACTGATAGGAATAAATGATTGAATAAGTTAATAAATGGAGGAGAAGAAACAAATCTCCAATGCAGAAGAAATTCACATAATGTAAATACTTCACCCTAAGAATGGAGGAGCATAAATGCCCACTCCTGAGTGACTGCACACAGTGACTGCCTTCCAAAGAGCCCAGTATGGAAAAGGAGAAAAAAGAGTAACCTTACAATGGAGAAACCTGATGAACACCACCTCAGCCAGGTGATCAAGGTCAACATCAATAGTGACAAATCATGACAACACTATGTACCTTTAATATGATGTTGTTAGAGCCGGAATCTGCAGAACCACAGAACAGAGAGAAAGAGTCACTGAGGCTGTGATCACCAAAAGGAGTTTTATTGACTAGCTCGAGCTAGGGTCCGTCCGAGTCTCAGAGCACCAACACAGTGGCCTCTATTCTGACAAGGACCCCCCCTTGGGCTACAGGTATCTCTTAAATACCTTTTTTTTTCTTCCCTCCTTCCACTATTTTCCCCAGCATTTTATTGCATCCCTTTTCTGGTTGGCTCTGGTTGGCCCTGGGCTATCAGCTGATTGGTTCTAGAACCAGGGCTTTTTTTCTGCATTTTATTTCAGCCTTTTGTTGCATTATTTCAGCTCCCCCGAGACTTTCCATCCTTTTATCAGGAAATGACCTGCGGTCACCACCCTTTTGGCGCCCAGCACCTGCTGAAGCCTACATGGCTTCACTCAAACTATACACATTGTAAGCAAGCTTAGGGAAGAAGCTAGAAGAAGCTGTTAGCCTTACTTTTTCTACAGTTCCTATTTCCTACATTCCCCCCTTCTTTGGAAATATTACGAGCATTCTTGCTTGTCCTCAGGGTCTCTAACCTCTTGCATCTCTATACAGTCACGTCCTAGTCTTTGATATTGCTGCCGCAATGCCATTAATTGAACAGTGTTTACCTGTTCCTTAATGAAAGCTATTAACCTATTTAAGACACATGGTCCCAGAGTGAGAATTAGGAGGAGCACAATGAGTGGACCTAATAGGGTGGACAACAATGTAGTCAACCAAGGGGAGCTATTAAACCATGATTCAAACCATCCTGTTGTTGCTCACCCTCTCGTCTCTGCCGTGCAAGTCTTTCCCTAACCTTAGCCATAGATTCTCTAACTACTCCAGTATGGTCTGCATAGAAGCAGCACTCCTCTCCTAGGGCCACACATAGCCCCCCCTGCTGGAGGAATATTAAGTCCAGCCCCCTTAGGTTTTGCAGCACCACCTCAGATAGTGAGGTTAGGGATTTTTCTAAATGGGAGATGGACTCCTCGATTCTGGCTATATCTTCATCTATGGCGGCCCTTAAGCTATTGAACCCCCTATGTTGCACTGCCAAGGATGAGATACCTGTCCCTGCTCCTATTGCCCCTAGGCCAAAAAGAGTGGCTAAGGTTATGGCTGTAAAAGGCTCCCTTTTTTCTCTAGTTAACCCGGCGCCTTCTGTGCCCTTTGTCCATGCATCATACATTGTGTTTTCTTGGTGGTAAATAACCTTGGGGAATACTAGTACCATAATGCAGTATTCCTGATTCATTGAAAACAGACAGGCTAAGACATGGAGTCAGACCTGTTTTAGAGCAAATCCACCACCCATTGAGCATGGGAACTATCCATTTTTCTCCTCCAGTCCGGTTTGCAGACAGGTAGACTTTGGCACAGAACTGCGCATGACTAGAAGGCACCTTTCCTATGCATGTTCCGTTCCCGGTGACTGCCTGAAGCTGTTAGCCTTACTTTTTCTACAGTTCCTATTTCCTACAATGTGATGAAAATGGCATTTTACCTCTCTATCTTCCTCCCCAAACCCATAACCCCAGTCTAACCATGAAAAAACATCAGATAAATTCCAGTAGTGGAACAGCCCACAAAATACTTGACTAGCACTCCTCAAAATTGTCAAGGTCATAAAAGATAAGTCTAGGAAAACTGTCATAGCCAAGAGGAACCTAAGGAGACATGACATCTAAATGTGATGTCCTACCCTGGATGAGATCTGGGAGCAGTAAAAAGATATTAGGTAAAAACTGGCTTGGATTGTGGCTCATGCCTGTAATCCTAGCACTTTCAGAGGCTGAGGTGGGAGGATTGCTTGAGACCAGGAGTTTGAGACCAGCAAGAGCGAGGGCAAGACCCGGTCCCAACAAATAACAGAAAAGTTAGCTGAGCATCGTGGTGCATGCTTGTAGTGACAGCTACTTTGGAGGCTGAGGCAGGAGGATCACCTGTGCCCAGGAGTTCAAAGTTGCAGTGAGCTACAGTGAGCTGTGATGACGTCACTGCACTCTAGCACGCGGGTCACAGGAGACCCTGTCTCAAAAAAAAAAAAAATCATCATCA
>VBSM01001124.1:39224789-39243094 GCA_008086735.1 Cheirogaleus medius | reverse complement strand
AAAAAAAAAAAAAAAGTGCCCCTTGTATTGCCAGATACAGAGAACTGCAGTTTTATGATCTTTAAAATGGTTAGTGTTTTAGACTATAGATGCACTTTATTATTACTCTTTTCCTTCAATACCTAATGTCTTCTATTATTAGAATTGCATTTTGTTGTCTAAAACATCCTGTTACTCTTTATAAAGACTGATGGGAGCTGTATGGCTTGCTTATAAAATGTCATTGTCAAATTAGTTTTATTGTCTGCTATGTTAAGCTAAAACTACAGATTGTTTAGACATATAAGCTTTCATTTATGAAAGATATAGGACAAAAAGCTAATAACCTTAGCTTATTTCCCATTGCACAAATAGATTTTTTGTTTTGTTTTTTTAATGACAGAATTGTTGGCCACCTGTATTATCTGGGGGAATCAGTCCATGCATTATCATTGAAACACCTCACAAAGAAATAGGAACAAGTGATTTCTCCAGATTTACAAATTATAGATTTAAAAACCTTTTTATTAATCCTTCACCTCTGCCTGATTTAAGGTAAGAAAAACTTCAGTAATTTTTCATCAAAGATTGAAATTATACTGATTTTATACATGGCACTATTTTGAGTTATCTTTTACTTTCACTATAAAATAGAAAAACATAAAAAATTTCTTTACTAATATTTAAGCATGTATCATTTTATCTGTAAGTAGTGCTATTTGCAAATGATATGAGTATTTAAAACATTGATCCTATAAAATTATTTTCATTTGTTTGCTGAGTACTGTTAAGACTGAGCAGGACTGAATTGCTTTAATGGAGTTTGACTTATCTAAATTGTCAAGATGAAAGCATTTTAACATGTACGGCATTTTCAATTGATGTATCAACCCTATTTATTTTGTACCATGCTTAATAAGGTCTAAACTTTTTTCTAGCCCATATGATTAAGAGGTACAGCTTATATAAAACATGTAGTAATTTGTTTGGCTTTAATAAGCAAATTTATGGAATCAGACACTTAAACTCATCAATCCCTTCTCCTGTACTCTGTCCCACCTTACCCCCACTACAGGTGACTCTACTGTAGATTATCTATTTGCAGGAGATTGAGACTTGTCTCTACTGTGATCATATGCTTTAAATATTTAACTTTTAGTATTGCTATTGAAAAAGCATGGTTATCTCTTAAGCATAACCTTTATAAATTATAAGTAGGACTAGAAAGCAATCTTTTGAAACCTGCCAATTTAGATTATTACAGTCCAGGTTCTCACTGTATTATTTCAGGTCTCTACTTTCTTGTGTGAAAGGAACGGTTTCTAAAAATTAAAGTAGAAACTTTTTTCTAATTTAAGAGCTTTTTCTTTCAAGTTCTAATTGAAAGTTGGATTTCAATGTGTGAAATTGAATTTATTCTTTGTGAAATAGATAGCTTATATATTATATAGATCACACCATTTAAATTATACCCCCCCCCTTCCATAGCTGGGGATGTTCAAAGGAGGTTTGGCTAAACATGTTAAGAAAGGAGAGCAGATATATTCATGACAAGCATTTTGAAGTTCTGCATTCTGACTTGGAACCACAGATGAGGTCAATACTTCTAGACTGGCTTTTAGAGGTATGTTCCAGCAATATAAATTTCCTTTGTCTCTGTATGATGGAAAAATATTTAGATGTAGATTTGCTTTCCATATGCCCTCAGGGTATATTATCCATTGCCAGCAAGCCATCTTTTTTGGGTTATTTATTGTAGTTGATGGTACCCAAGGTGGAAAATGTCTATAAGAGTAAAATCATAAGGACACAGCCACTACATACAACCAAACCCAATTCAGAATTCCTGATATCCGTGTGTATTACCATTTACTGGGCACTGTTCTAGGTGCCGAGGATACTTAAGATGAATGGAAATGTATAGTTGACTAAGTTTTGAATTCTGCTATGCAAAGTAAAGAACCAGAAGAACCAGAACTAAACTTAGGCACAATTAACTTAATTAAAATTTTTTTCCTTTTTATGTTAGACCAATATTCATCCAGTGGTTATCCTATCCAACTTATTCCTATTTTCTCCTAAATGTGATTATATGCAAAAGCAAACAGAATATAATAAATCCAGCAGTGTTAAACTCTATTTTGTCTTAGTATATTCTTTGTCTTGGAATACAAAGATGGTTCAACATTTGAAAATCTATTATTATTTTAATAATTAAAATGAGAAAAATCCTAAGATCTCACTAGATTCAAAAGACATTTTTTGAAATTCAACATCCAGTCCTGATTTTAAGATACGTAGTAAGCTAGGAATAGCATATTTCCGTAACATTAAGTGTTTATTAGAAACTCGTGTATCTCTCTGTCCTTCTATTTCCTCATCTCCAAAATGGGGATAATGGTACTGTGAGATTTAAAAGTTTTCCCTTTAAGTGTGGAAATGACAGATACTATTTATTATTGACAAGAGTAAAACATTAGAGCAATTCCCATTAAAGACAGAAAGAAGGGATAAGATATAGCTTTTGTCTATTACCAATGTGACTCATTCAGTATTTTATTTCTTAACCAGTACAGTAAAATATAAAAAACAAATGAGGTAAAAATGTGGAAAAAGCTACAAAGCTAAGAAGAGTAAATGAGGATGGTAATAGATCTGTTTATCCTATTAGTACATGTTAATTTTTTTTCCTCTCCTATCTTAACTTTGGTATCCTAAAAAGCAAAGTTTGGCCAAAAGTATTCTGAAGTCTGGTATGCTAAGAGATGACTTTACAATTTGGAGAAATTCAGAGGATAATATTTAAATGTTTTGATTCTTCACTAGGTATGTGAAGTATACACACTTCATAGGGAAACATTTTATCTTGCCCAAGACTTTTTTGATAGATTTATGTTGACACAAAAGGATATAAATAAAAATATGCTTCAACTCATTGGAATTACCTCATTATTCATTGCTTCTAAACTTGAGGTAAGTTCACAAAGTTTATCCATGGATATATTTATCCCAAACTTTTGTTATTTTAATCAACACATTAATCCTAGAGAATTTTACTCTTTTTTATATTAACTCCTTAGGAGAGGTGAGTGGTTCTCTTCCTCAGTACACTATCTGAACATCACGATGGGGATGAAAGAATAAATTATCATAGTTCCCTCTGTACTCTAAGCCTATTATGAGTCTCTGGTTTAGATTCTGAGATTAGTATTACTATTATAGGTGAAATGTTCCATCACTCATTTTGCCAAACAAAACATATTGCTGTTGTCTTTACATACATAATTATGGTGCTTGGATTCCATAGAATGATCTTTGAAAACTAAACAGCCAATCAGATGAAAAAAATGCTATGGTGGGTTAGAATAATGATTTATCCAGCCTGGACTTTTCAACTTTTTGATGGTACAAAAGTGATACACATTCATTACACTCCTTGACTCATGAGGAGGAGGTTACATCTGGATAAGTTGAAAATATTGTAAGTTGAAAACCCACTAATGCTATTTTCAATTTACAATGGGTTTACTGAGATGTAGCCCCATCATAAAGTGAAGAACAACTGTAATTCTTTTATCTCAATATGAATTGTGCTTAATAAAAAAAATTCCAATTTAAAGGAAATCTACGCTCCTAAACTCCAAGAGTTTGCGTACGTCACTGATGGTGCTTGCAGTGAAGAGGATATCTTAAGGATGGAACTCATGATATTAAAGGTAATAATAATTACCTTTATTTCTAGTTGCAACTTGGTAACATAATAGTTATGACCAAATCTGAAACGCTATGATGTAAATAGTCAAAACTGAGGTTTTTTAGTATTAGGATCCAGTTCTAAGAGGTTAATGCATCAAAACATTGACAGTTATATGGCTGGGAGGGGAATTTACTTAACCTCAAGTCTACTATATAATGTGGTATGTGTGCCTAGACTACGTTCATTAACAGACATTTTAAAATTTTGTTAACAGGCTTTAAAATGGGAACTTTGTCCTGTTACAATCATCTCCTGGCTAAATCTCTTTCTCCAAGTTGATGCTCTTAAAGATGCTCCTAAAGTCCTTCTACCTCAGTATTCTCAGGAAACATTCATTCAAATAGCTCAGGTATTGACATTTTTATGCTAATATTTTATATGCTAATATTGTTAATTTCAGGTTTGTTTAGTTTATATATAGTCTTAAATAGGCTATACAACAAAGTTGTATTGAATTCACTCAATTGACTAGAACAAAACTTTTGATGTATAAAATTCTGTCCCTAATGTTTATGTTGCTTAATAATTCTAGAAAACAAAGTCCTTAAACTTATGAATACTTTTTTTTTTTGAGACAGAGTCTCACTGTTGCCCAGACTAGAGTGCCATGGTGTCAGCCTAGCTCACAGCAACCTCAAACTCTTTGGCTCAAACAATCCTTCTGTCTCAGCCTTCCGAGTAGCTGGGACTACAGGCATGCACCACCATGCCCAGCTAATTTTGTCTATATATTTTTAGTTGGCCAATTAATTTCTTTCTATTTTTTTTAGTAGAGATGGGGGTCTCGCTCTTGCTCAGGCTGGTTTCGAACTCCTGACCTTGAGTGATCCACCTGCTTCGGCCTCCCAGAGTGCTAGGTGTTAAAGATTTTTTAAACTTAATTTCAAATTAAGCTTTCCTAGGACAGCATGTAACAAATATTTTACAAAGTAACTAATTGGAGGAGGAGGGAGGATCCCATTCTTTCTTGCCTACTTCTCCTAAGTACAGTCTGCTGTATCTGCTATATACAAAAGTGAAGAAAATCTACATTCTTATCCTGTGTTAGAATGTGAAAATCTTATCTATGGAATAGAAAGAATTTTTGTGACATCTGGGGATGATTATTAAAGTCACCTAGGTTAAAATCTGTGTTTTTGGTAACCAATGAATATTTTAGAATGGGTTCATTTTGTAAAACTTTCTAATAAAGGCTTATTAACTTGTTCATCAGTCAGAATTCCTAGCATCCCAGATTGTCATAGGCAGTCATACCCTTTTGATAGAGTGGGTAAACTTTTGATAAATTGATAATGTAGAAACAGTTTCTAGAGGTATACAGTAATATTTCACTTCCAATTCTCCTGTTTCTACTACCTTCTGGACCAATGAGGACAAACAAGTTTTATTCTACTGTATAGGTATCATCTCAAACCTCTGAAACCTAGCCCTTTTATACCATTCCACTGCTACTTGCTCAGCTCTTTTATTGCCTGGATTATACTGCCTCTTAACTAATTTCCCTGTTTATAAACATATTCCCTTCTAGTCTGTCTGCTTAAGACTAACCTATCTTTCTTCAATTGTAACTTTCCTGATTTAAAATCTTCCAGTAGTTTCAATAATCAGCCTATAAAGTTCTGACTTCTTAAAGACCCTTTGTGATCCAGTCTAGACTGTGGCTCTCTCTAGCCACCTATCTCCCTGCCCCCCTTTTGCTTGGATAAGAAATAAAGGAAAGGTACTCCTTGCTTATTTCATATTTTTCACCTTAGGAGTTCTGAACTACTGGGAACTACTTCAGTTTCAAGTAATGTTCCTATACCTAGAACATTCTTTACCTTCTAATCTTCCTGGCTACCTTATCTTTTAAGACTCATTTAAGGTATCAAAAGCTTTCACTGTCTTTTCCAATCTAGATTCGGTGTCTTTCCTACTAATATATATCACAGTGCATCACAACAATCCTTTCTTTGTGCCATTACTCCCTGACATACAATCCCACGATTTGACTTCTTTCGGGTTGGTGGCTTATTCATCTTTGGATCCCTAAAGTTTTAGCAAGAGACATGTAATATTCATCCTTCTCCTAAATTACTAGTACTTTTGTTTTTCCTTTGCTAGCTTTTAGATCTGTGTGTTCTAGCCATTGATTCATTAGAGTTCCAGTACAGAATACTGGCTGCTGCTGCCTTGTGCCATTTTACTTCCATTGAAGTGGTTAAGAAAGCCTCAGGTAAGACTCTATATTTTGTTGTCTTACCTGTTCACAGCTTCTAATGGGACTGTAATCTATGAACTGTAACATCCTGTTCAACATGAATTTAAAACTTAAGCAGAAAATAATTCACCAGTTTAGTGATTACCTCCCTTTCTGTTAGAAGTACTTTCCAGTCCTCAATGCATATCTACAAACAAAAACTAAGACCAAATGGAATTTAAATCCATTTGGAGTGTATCAACATGATTATAGTTCTGCTTTAAGAGTTTTTGGAGATTTGACAATTTCAACTTTGTATGTAGAAGGTACTGGTTAAGAAGTCTGAAGTCCTTTTCCCCTTCAATAGTCATGGTATAAACACAGTTTGAAAATGGTAATCTGTTTTGACTTGTTAAACTTGTTGATTTGGATGTTTTGGTTTCTTTTTAAAATGAGTCTTAGAACTAGCTCAAAATTTAGAAGCAGGAACAAGTATAGCAGGCAGGCACACATAAGATAGTTTCTGATGTACAACCTTCCCATTTTTCCAACTTTTTTCTTCTATCTAGGTTTGGAGTGGGACAACATTTCAGAGTGTGTAGATTGGATGGTGCCTTTTGTCACTATAGTAAAAAGCACTAGTCCAGTGAAGCTGAAAACTTTTAAGAAGATTCCTATGGAAGACAGACATAATATCCAGACACATACAAATTATTTGGCTATGCTGGTATGTTTTTTTGGTCTTGCTATCTGTATCTATTAAGTCACTGAAACCGATAGGATACTATAGAATACTACTTCAGGCAGTTACATAAGATGGTAGGGGGAAAGGAAGTTCTAATGGGCAGATTAATTTCAAAATGTAGTAAAGTTAGTAATACTACTTTGAAGTCAAAGCAATATTTGTGAAGTGTATCAAGATCAGTGCCAATAGTCTAGGTAAGGATTAAAATATATAAAAAACATGTTACAGGTAGTTCAAATTGTTGAACCTTAGAATGACTATTCTCATTTTCAAAGACATAAAGAGACCAGATTAGGCCTGAATGGTCTCAAATAAGTATAACAAGGTCTGACTATCAATGCATGATTTCTTCACATGTATAGGATGAAGTACAATACATAAACACCTTCAGAAAAGGGGGACAGTTGTCACCAGTGTGCAATGGAGGCATTATGACACCACCGAAGAGCACTGAAAAACCACCAGGAAAACTCTAAAGAAGTTAACCAACCCAAACAAGTTGGAATTCACCAAGTACTGAATAGTATTTGATATAACCAAACTACTAAAGTTTTACAGGAAGATAGTGCTGTGATTTGTCCTGGCCAATTCAGAAGTTACACTGCCATTCTTTGATGAAAAAACTTTAAAAATTGGCACTAAGGAAGAAATTGAATTCCTCTGTTAGCTGTTAAAGAAACAGCGGGACTTGTTTACAAAGATGACTTCATTCCCAAGGTTACTGGATAGAAGCCAGCCATAGCAACCTTTTTTTAAGATCCAGTGTTACTATGTTTATCTTGATAAACTAGGAATTTTATCATTAGAGTTTTGGATTAGATAAGTGCTACTTAAAGGGTACATTAAGTGATATATACCTTGAATCTACCTTTTAGATTCTCAAAATTCCTACACTCTTGACTAGTGCAATTTGGTTCTTGAAAATAAAATTTTAACTTGTTTACAAAGGTTTAGTTTTGTAATAAGGTGACTAATTTATTGATAGTTGCTATAGCAAGCTATTATAAAACTTGAATTTCTACAAATGGTGAAATTTAATCTGTTTTCTAACTAGTTTATTTGCCTTGCCATAATACATTTTTTTAACCAGTAAGGCTTAGATGAACCTGGAGTTTAACCTGTGCTCTAAACAATGAGAGTACCAAAGAAATAATAAACAAGATAAATGCTGTGGCTCCTACTTGGGGCTTTGACACATAGGTTGCTTTATAATAACATTTTTGTATGTCACAATTTTGGTGAAAACCTTAAGTACCCTTTCTAATTATTTATGAGAAAGTCACTTTATTACTCTAAGATATCCCTAAGGACTTTTTTTTAGTGTGACTAAGGCTTTATTTAAGTTTGCAAAACTGTTTTGGACAGTGTCAAAGTGACAAAGCTTAACACTTGACCTAAACTTCTATTTTCTTAAGGCAGAAGAGTATTAAATGTATACTGACTCCTAGAAAATTCTATTTATTAAAAAAACTTGCTGTATATAGACTAGCTACTTCTACATATATTTTAAATTAGCTTTTAAAATAAATTTCAGCCACAAAGTAGATAGATTTAATTAGAAAACAAATTTTTGTTGCCAGACATGTGAATCTTTTCTCCCTTTGAAGAAATTATAAATTTAAGCTATTGTTATGGTATGAAGTCTTTTGTATAGTTTTTGTTTTTAAACTAATTTCAGTATTTTGTCTGAAAAGAAAACACCACTAAATGTGTACATATGTATTATATAAACTTAATCTTTTAATACTGTTTATTTTTAGCCCATTGTTTAAAAAATAAAAGTTAAAAAATTTTAACTAACTGCTTAAAAGTAAAGTTTTGCCATTGCTTGGAGAAACTTTTTTTTCCTTCTCTGCGCTGCCAGCTGTAACACTTCTTCTGGGTTGCTTGCATTCAATTCTGTCTGGCCGATGGCTTTGATCTTCCAAAACAAAAAAGTAATATTAGAGATCTGGTCAAAAATTAAATCATGCTGGTATATAGAACATAAAGCTACCTATATGATAACAATGATAAAAAGTTTTAATGATTAACTGAACCTCTAATTGTAAAACCCAAGAGTTGTGGGAAAAATTAATGTGTAAAAATCAACTAGAGCCACTTTTTTTTAATCTTTCAAAATCCATTTAAAATTTATTCAGTGGGGTAATCTTGCCCTGCTCACAACACCTTACTACTCAAAATGTGGCCAAATAACCATCAACATTAGCATCAATTGGAACCTTGTCAGAAATGCAGACCCCACCCAGGTCCAAAGAATCACAATCTGCATTTGCAGAAGAGCAGTGGGTAATTCATGTATACATTAAAGTTTGCAAAGATTCTTGATTTTTCTGCTTCTCTTGGTAATGGAAAGTCCTAAAATGACCTTAGGCCACAAGCATACTTCAATTTACAAATTAGAATGCCAGTGCTAGATGTTAATCAGACCTCCAATTTTACTCAAAGGTTAAGTCTTTGTCTTCTTACTTCCCCAGGTGATTGCCTTGACTTAGAAAGGAACATGATTGGCACATTCTCACTCTGTCCCCACCCCTCCACACACATCTTTTCCTCCTCTCATCAGCATCTGTTTCCTTTGCTTCTCACCTAGGCCAAAGTAGGAGTGTTAGGTCTGGTGGAGGGTAAACATGTGGCAAGGAAATGGCTAAGGGCAGAGAGCAGGAACCAAATTGTAGGTAGGAACCAAATTACAGCTAAGAACTATTTCCTGGTGGGAACATACAGGATAAAAAGTTCCTAGTAACCTTTAACTGACCTAGAGCTCCTTATTATCTAATTAGCATGACTAGAGCCACTCTTAAGGAAAAGACTGATTGCTGTAGCACAGTGTATGGAATTATCTTTGGTGACATTTTATCACATGTAAATTTATTTGAAAACATCAGTAAGCAAACTACATGGTAATTTGACACATGGCACCTTTTTTTTAGAGTTAAGGCTCCTACATATTAGTTTTAAAAAATCACAATTTGTGTTTTTGGGCTTCACTTTTTTAGTGTACAAAAAAGCTAGTTGCTCAGCACTATAATAGCACATAGTAGCTCAACTTTTCATGATTAGAAAGAAGTACCTCAACCTACTAAATATACATACTAGTTTTCTGCTATAGAGTGTTTATATAGTTTAGGACCTTAGAATATACTTTTAGATTAAAAATATTATAAGAAGACTACTCTGATATGTAGCTTGAAAGGAGATATGACTATTCAGAAATGATTATCAGTATGGGAGGTTAGGGAATAGGAGAAATTGCTGGGTGATGCCATTTCAATATAAAGAAATGCATGTGGCAAAGGCTTGTAGTAGGTATAACTAGAGTTGTTTCAAACAAACAAGGCAGCCCAAAGACAACTGGCTATAAAAGCCAAAGTGTGAGACAGAAGAATAGGAGCCAGATATTTGAGAGAAATAATATATCCCAGGTGGCTACTAGTCAAACCATGAGTGGATGAGATTACCTAGGAAGACTGTAGAGTGATCAGAAAATAACCCAAAGACCAATTTTCTGTGAAAACCAAGTTTAAGGGGTGGGCAGAGGGAGATACAAGGAAGATTAGTCAGAGAAAAAAAAAGACAGGGAAGCCAAAGGAGTATCTCAAGAAGGAAGGAGATGTAAACAGTAGGAAAAGGATGAAAAGTATCCACTGGGTTTGGCATTTGGTGACCCTTGAGAGAACAGTTAAGAGTGATGATGGCAGAAGTCAAAGTGCACTGGGCTGAAGAGCTTCAAAGTGGGCAGAAAGGAATGAGAGGTAACGGCACAATCAAGAAAAGTTAGGATGAAACAGTTTATAGACTATGGGAAAGGTTGACAATATACAAAAAGAGAATTCATTAAAAGGTCCCTGAGGGGACAAAATCAAAAGCATAAAAATTTGCCTTCAAGAGTAGTATAACATCTTTTACTGACTAGCAGAGTGGGCTTAACAGTAAGTACAGCTATAGATTATTTTAAAGGTGGAAAGCAGGGACTTGAAACAGGAATTTGAAGCTGGCACTCAGAACTGCCATTCCCAAGACTGTAATAACATCTATGGGGACAGGAGCTGTTCAGTCTTTTTTCTGGTGTATCCCAAGCATATTAGAGGCACAGAAGTTACTGAGAATGGAAAAGATAGAAGACTCGGGACTTAACAAGAGAGAAGTCTAAAATAAGGAAAATGGAATTGGGCTGACAGACTGGGAGGAAAAAAAACTGGTCACAAACTCAAATACCTTATTGATCACTAGAAGTCAAGTTAGAGAAGGATAAGTTATTGGCAAAGAGTGGGTTATAGGATAAGATCATATGTAAAACAACTCTGGCTGACAATAAGACATGGCAGCTTTGGTTGTGGGTAGCTTGCACGGAGTAAGATGACAATCAATGGAACTGAGGCTGGCAAAGACCTGTAAAGATGGAGTGATAGGTAAGTTCATTTCATTACATGCCTCTTGATACATGTAGCAGAATAACTAGGAGGTTACATGAGTAAAGAGGTAGGTGTAAGCCTGAAAGGAGAAGGGGCTTCAAAAACGATACAAGCAGAAATGGTTTGGAAATAGCAAACGAAAACTGGAAAAATTTCAACACTGCCTTCCAGCCCCAGGTAAATTAAAATGAGTAAGTTATTTCCAATCAAGTAGAACTGGCCTTCATGTTCTTTTTCCTTTTTAAAAAGGTGCTGTAGTTATTGTTTCCTCTAAACAATGGATGTACAATTTAGTCCAAGTACAGAGCTTTAAAAGACACATAATAAACAGCATATATTTTTACTAATATGAGTGAAAGAGCAAAGAAAGTATCTGGTGATACAGACACAGCAAATGTTAGGCAAGTAATAATGGCCATAAAATTTAAAATGTTTTGGCCTCTAAATCAAATTTTATAATTAATTAATTCATCTATTTAGTAACTACTGGGGACCTACTATGTGCCAGGCAACATTCTAGGTACCAATATGACAAAACCAAGTCCTTACCCTCAGGGAAATAGACAAAAAATAAGTAAATATATAGTATGTTAGAAGTTGGTAAATGTTGTGGAGAAAAATCTACAGGAAATGAGAATAATAATACTGGAGGGAAAAGGGAAGTAGAAATTGTTATTTTATAAGATGGTCAGGAAAGGATGATTACAAAGAAGGTGACAACTGAGGAGAGACCTGAGGGAAGTTGGATGTCCCTTGAAGAGAACATTTCAAAGGCCGTTAAGGTAGTGAATGTTGTCAGCACGTTCAAAAAACAGTAGGGGTACTCGTGTAGCAGAGGTTATCAAGGGGGAAAGTTAGACAGGTAGGCTGTGGGCTAAGTTATATGCAGCCTTGTGGCCATCATAAGGACTCTGTGTGAGATAAGAAACTATCTGAAGGTTTGGAGCAGAGAAAAAGTAAACACTGATAACCAAATTGTGGCAGTAACTAGGCATGCAAAATCTTTTTTTTGTTGCTGGTTCAAATCTTAATTGTTAATAACAACTGTCTAATATTCTACAAACTAAGTATATTCTAGAAACTGAAGAAAGGCAGAAGGTAACTTACCGCAATTTGTCTTTTATCTGTTTCTCCTCTTTTATGATGAAGGTCTAAATGAATCAGTTAAGAAAAAGAAATCTGATAATATTAAATATCATGAGAGAATCTCAACTGTTTTTCAGTTTTGATTTGGAAAAGACACAATATTAAATACTTCTCTAATTTACAAAAGTGAACTATTCTAACATAACATACATCGATGGAAGGATACAAGTCAAGTATTCCAAAATGGTAACATCCCAAATGTAGTCATAGTAGGAGTCCATAGCATCATGGCTGAAAAAGAGAATTCAGTTACTTCTTCATTCTCAAACAGAAAAACTTCCACCTCAATTTATTTTAAAAATCATTCATACCTGTTTTGTTCCTGTAGTGATTTAAAGGCTGTTTTGTAGTCAATTTCTCTGAGGAACTGACATAAAATTGCCACCTACATAAACAAAGATTGAAAATGGTTTCATGTAGTGACAACTGGCTTGGTTTTAAGAGGGTAATCTTTAATTATTCTTGTATGAAGAATATATTCTTTACTTTAAGAAGCCAAGTAGATCATGCTGAGTGCATCAGCTCATATTTATGGATTCCATCCATTTTAATTTCAAAAACCTTTACACAAGTGTCTCTTTGACTAATATTGTCTTCATTGGTGACCTTAACCACAAATTTTTAGAGCTTTTGTTTATTTGAATGAGAAGCTGGCAAACAGCCAGTTCAGAAAACTGAAGGGGATGGAAAACTGCCAAGCAAAAGTGTCATGACATTCAAGGACATACAGAACATGCAATTAAACCTTTCACAGCTGGCAAGTAAGTACTGAAGCCCATTTTGGCAAAATTTAGGCTGCCAGTCTGCTTAACATAGAAAACATCTATTTCAATTAGGTCATAAAATTCATCTCTTTAAAAAATATTCTTAATATTTATTGATAATTCACATGCCATAAAAATGATCCTTTTAAAGTACACAATCCAGTGGTCTTTAGTATTATTCACAAAGTTGTACAACAATCACCACTATCTAATTCCAAAACATTTTCAATACACCCCCCAAAAAACCCCATACCCATTAGCACTCTTCCCTCCCTCTCCCCTTAAACCTCTGGTAACCATTAATTTTCTTTCTGTCTCTATAGATTTGCCTATTCTGAACATTTCATATGAATGGAATCATATAATATGTGGCCTTCTGTGTCTAGCTTCTTTCACTTAGCATAATCTTTTAAAGTTTATCCATGTTGTAGCATGTGTCAGTAATTCATTCCTTTTGATGGCTCAATAATATTTCATTGTATGGATAGACCACATTTTATCTGGCCATTCATCATTTGATGGACATTAGAGTTGTTTCTACTTTTTGGCTATTATAAATAATGCTGCTATGAACATTCATGTACAACTTTTTTTGCGGACATATGATTTCAATTTTCTTGGGTATATATCTAGGAATGGAATTGCTCAGTCATATAGTAATTTCTACGTTTAGCTTTTTGAGGAACTGCCAAACTATTTTCCCATGGCTGCACAATTTTATATTCCTCCCAGGAACATATGAAGGTTCCAATTTTTCCATATCCTCACCAACACTTGTTATTAGATTTCCTTTGATTACAGCCATCCTAGTGGGTACGAAGTGGTATCTCATTATGGTTTTGATATGCATTTCCCTGATGACTAGTGTACATATCTAATCTTAAATATAAAAAAAAATACTTGAAAATACTTTTTTCCATTTAGGAGATTTAAAGGTCAATGTTTTCTAATTCATACTTTCATTTTAGTTGAAACCCTATACTAAGAAAAATGTAAAGAATATGCCAAACTCTTAAACACTATAAATTTAAATAACTTTGATATGGAAAATAAAAGCTACTTTCCAGTCCAATACTTTATATATTATAAACTCAAATATATGTGAAAATAAACCAACATCATAATATAAACTAACCTGTGTGTGGCAATTCAGCAAAGAACAACATTTTATCATTCGTTTTATTACCTACAAAAACAAAATTCTGATTATTTTCAAAAACTAGTTAACATCAATTGTAATAAATGAACCACTCTGGTAAAGAATGTCCACAGAGCGGGAAGCTGGTGGCGAGGGATATGGGAACTCTGTACTTTCCACTCAATGTTGCCATGAACCTAAAAGTGCTATACAAAATAAAATTAATTTTTTTTTTTTTTTTTTTTTGAGACAGAGTCTCACTCTGTTGCCCAGGCTAGAGTGAGTGCCGTGGTGTCAGCCTAGCTCACAGCAACCTCAAACTCCTGGGTTCAAGCAATCCTTCTGCCTCAGCCTCCCGAGTAGCTGGGACTACAAGCATGTGCCACCATGCCCGGCTAATTTTTTCTATATATTTTTAGTTGGCCAATTAATTTATTTCTATTTTTAGTAGAGACGGGGTCTCACTCTTGATCAGGCTGGTTTTGAACTCCTGACCTTGAGCAATCCGCCCGCCTCGGCCTCCCAGAGTGCTAGGATTACAGACGTGAGCCACCGCGCCCGGCCCTAAAATTAATTTTAAAAACCGAATAAATTTTAAAGCTTATTTCAAGAGCCATTTATTCTAAGTATTAAAAAAAAATGCCATTTGTTAAGTTATGATACTGGTAGCCTAAATCAGAGGAAATAACAATGCATATCAAAAGAAAATGAACAAAATTTGATACCAGGGCCATGTGGAGGGGGAAGAAACTGGGGAAAAGTAGATCAAAGGGCACAAATTTGCAATTAGGTAGAATAAGTCTAGAGCTTTAATATATAGCATGAGAACTATAGTTTATAATACTGTATTATATACCAAAAATTTGCTTAGAGTAGATTTTAGGTGCTCTTATCACCATAAAAGGGTAAGTATGGAAGGTGATGGATGTGTTTGACTGTAATAATCATTTTACTATGTATCTATCTATCAAAACATCACTTTGTATGCCGTAAATATATGCAAAAAAATTAGAAAAAAATATTGGAGATTTAGGAGATAAAATCCATGATTTGGGAGCTACATAGATGTTGGTGGGGAAAAGAGCCAAAGATGATGCTCAAGATTTGGACTTACACAACTCAAATGGTTAAGTGTGGGTATTTAGGAATTTTGAGGGGTTTTTTTAGAAGGGCAAGTGAGTTTATTAGGAGTATTAGAAGTTCATTACTTTGTGGTAAAGTAAGATACTGAAATCAGTTTTGGACAGGTAGAATTTGAGGTGTTTTTGGGAAATCACTGGAAATAGGGACATTGAAAATAGGAACAGCAATCTGGTCTAGAGCCATGAACTTGGATGTTATCATCGCATAAATGGACATGAGTAACTTCAGCCAAAAGAGGGCCCAGGAAGAACACGTACATACAGGTAAGCAAGAAAAAAGCAAGCCCATGAGAGCAATTTACCTGGTCTGTATAAACATCAGGGGGTACAGCCTTATTAAAGAAATCAGAACACACAGCTCCTGCCTGGAGGTAGTAGTGAAGAGCTGCTGAATACTGATTTGTTGCTGAAGTAGAAAACAGATTAAGCATCATGTATTATTACATATAACAGTTGGAAAAACAGGGCCTCTTTTGTGAAGAGTCAGGTATAACTTCATGAGTTGACAAAAGAAAATTCAAACCATAGTTCTAGGGATAAAATTTTACACTTATTCAGGACAACACTGAGAAACACTGCCTGTATTTTTTTTTAACCACATTAAAGACATGATAGATTCTCTGCCTTCTAAAACTGATTAGCCAAAAATTTAGCTCAGATTACTCACAAAATTTACTAGTATAGAATTTAGTACTTGGAGGTATTTATTTCCCAAATGTCCAAACTGGAAACATATCCTGATTTTCTGAGGTAGTTCAGAATCAGTATATCTATTCTGCAAATAGATATTAAGAACTTGATAAATTCTTTGGAGGGGCAGGGGTGAAAATAAGCATTAAAATTGGCATTTTCTTCAAAACAATCTGGAGGAGAGTGAAATGACATAGGTAAGGGTACAGATGAAACAAGACTGGTTACTAGGGTTCATTACACTATTCCTCCTACCTTTATTTGAAGTTTCCCTTTAAAAAAAATCAACTCGTAAAAATCTGATCCTAAAATAATACCAGTCAGAAATCTTATTTGTACCCGTGTTTCCCATCCTAAAAAAATGAGAAAGAAAGAAAAAAAAAAATAGAAAAAAAAAATCTTATTTGATCTGTATAGTAACAGAAATACTGAAAATTTCATATCAAGTTGGGAAATCCTAGGACACATGGGAGAAGGGGTAGTGGGGGGAGGGGATTAGAAATCTATCTCCAAGAATACAAATAATTATTAAGAGTACCTGGAGAGATTTTAAAATCTTTAAATAGTAACTTTGCAAACAAAACCTACTCTCATTCCTTAAGAATGGTTTACCAATTTATTAGATGAAAAATTATTCACTATTTAAAAAAAACAAAAAATGTAGCCAACATAAAATTAAAAGCATCTGAACCAAAGGTTCTATACCAAAAAACGTGTAAGACAATTACAGTTTTACTGTCTTAATTTTACCAAGGAAGAAGAGCAAATCTCAAGGACAAAACTTAATAAAGTTTAATAGAGTACTATAATAAAATGTGTAATATATTTATAGCAACCAAACATCTCACTTACCAAAATAAATGTCTGCTTGAATAATTAACCAGGAATGGTTGTTTGGATTTATACTTAGTGTATACCGAACTAGCTCCTTCACTGTGATTGCCACAGCTTCAAAGTCCACAGACTGGAGGCTAAAGGAAGGACACTTAACGTTAATCTTGATTTTAAAAGTCAACTTCAACTTTCATACATATATTTATTAAAAACAAAAAGACTCAGCCAAAATTTAAGTGAACATCAATACAATGATAATTATTACTTAGGAGTAAATATATAAGAACTATCAAAACGACTAAGTCTGAGAAAGTCTGATAAGCCAAGTTTTTATAAGGGGTTGAAAACAATCTGATTTTTGTTTTGTTATTTATAAAATACTAAAGGCAGGCTAGACCACAATAAAAGTACCTTTACATCTTTTACAAATGTTTAAAGCATATAAAAGTGTTAAGATAAAATACTTTATTTCTGCTTTTAGCACAATTTACAGGCAACAAAAGAAAAGAGACAGACTCAGTTGGAAACAAATTGTGGGATTATTAGCAAATGCCCATTTACTTACAATTGAATGAGTCAAATTGGTTTATGATTATATTTTACAGACATTTACAGAATGTTACATGTCTAAGAATTCTATCTATATATCAAACAGCTGGCTTTAAAACAGTAACACTTAATCCAGTGTCATTTCACTATTCTTAGAATACTACCCTTAGAATCAATTAAGACTCTTGCTTTTACATTTTCTGGTCAAACATTTAGTCACATTTTATTTTCTCTGGGTCAATTTAAAGTATTTTTATCAAGAAGGTAATAGTTAAGTCTACTACATACCAGTCCTTATTTTAAATATCTAGCTTAGAAAATGTATCAATTTATTAACCTTCACAATTCTGAAGAAGGTACTACTACTTTTAAACTCATTTTAGAAACGAGGAACATAGCACAGTAAGCAACTTACCCAAAGTCATATACCTGGTAAGTGGCTGGGACTCAAACCCTTCCAGGCTGGCTCAGAGCCCCTACAGTAAACCATTCTTTGCCTCATTTATAAAAACACACTGGAAATCAATCATTACACTCTACATTTAGGCCAAAGAGGTAACAAATACAACTGCTGAAATCATCAATTAAAAAGGCAAAATCGTCTATACTTGATCCTTGGATTGCTATCTAATATAACAAATTTTATATAAAAATTAGAAACACTTTATGATGGAACCTGCAGTTAAAATGCTGTGGAGCATGCACATTTGCTTCATGAAGCATTGTGCTCCTTTGGGAAGCAAGCCCCAGTAAGTGGAGGGCAAGGTCACCCACACACTATGACTCTCCAAATACCCATGAGACACAGCTGCTTCCAATCTCTGAGATTGAGGTGAAAGCAAATTATTTACTCTGATTAATATTCTATTATCTGTTTGCCTACCTACTAAAATCTTTTCTTCTTCAAAAATGCCACTTAAGGCCGGGCGCGGTGGCTCACGCCTGTAATCCTAGCTCTCTGGGAGGC
>VBSM01001124.1:39202298-39221850 GCA_008086735.1 Cheirogaleus medius | reverse complement strand
AAAAAAAAAAAAAACCAACTTGCTCAGTGTAAGTAATATGACACTTTACAAAAAAAAATAAAAGTAACGGAAGGCATACACCACGTGTTAACTGTGCCAGAGGTGAGATTAAAATATTGCTTGGGTTTCACACACACAACACACGTGTTGTTTTTAATCATTAAAAAAAATAAGGAAAGGAGTAAGGAAATTGAAGTTGGCAGAATAAAGAAACAAAATTTAAAGCAATTTTTCTTTAAATTGGTAGAAACTGAGGATGGAGCTACTGCTAATATGAAGAGGTAGAATTAAGAAGGGAGAAATTACGGCAAGGATGATTTCAAGTCCATCAGGAAACCAGTTCTCAATAAAATGGACCTACAAAGTTTTCTAATAACGTCCCCACCACTTAAGGTGGCTTCTATAAGAAGGGGGCAGGATTGTGACAAAGATAAAAATTGTTTTCCCCCACATTTTGTTATGAAAAATTTCTAACAGAAAAAAGAAAATCAAAGGAACAGTTCAATAAATACCTGACACATTGTGAACACTGTCAAGTTTGCTTTATGTATCTGCCTATAATACATATACAGTTTTATTAAACTACATTAAAGTAAGTTACAGAATGTCATTTCACCCCTCTATATTTTAATATACATCTTATAAGAACAAGGACATTCTTCTATACAACCACAACTCCATGATTACACACCTAAGAAAGTTAACAATAGTTTGGTTGCAGAAAAAGCTAGTAAGAATGACAATAAAAACCCTACCTAACGCCTGTAATCCTAGCACTCTGGGAGGCCGAGGCGGGCGGATCATTTGAGCTCAGGAGTTCGAGATCAGCCTGAGCGAAAGCAAGACCCCGTCTCTACTTAAAATAAAAAGAAATTAATTGGCCAACTAAAAATATATAGAAAAAATTAGCCGGGCATGGTGGCACGTGCCTGTAGTCCCAGCTACTTGGGAGACTGAGGCAGGAGGATCGCTTGAGCCCAGGAGTTTGAGGTTGCTGTGAGCTAGACTGACACCATATAGCACTCTAGCCCAGGCAACAGAGCGAGACTCTGTCTTAAAAAAAACAAAACAAAAAAAACTCTACCTATGCTACATGGATGGGCACTGAGGATCCACAGTCTAGTAGGATCATTTCGCCCTGCATGCCCACTCAACATATTCTTCTCCAACAACTTGGATTGCAATATATGCAGCTATTTACTATATAGTACAATGCCGGGGCTATTGTAGCTCCTTATCTCAAATTCATTTTCTGCTGTCAGGAATCATATGCTTAGTTGATGGTACTAAATTTATTAAATAAATTTAATTAAAAGAATTTTCAGAGGTCTTAGGCCCCAAATCAACTGAATTCCACAAACATTCTTAAGCAAGTATTATGTATGCTGGCGTGATGGAAAACAGAATATAAACTGCCCTCAAGAAGCTCACCATCCTATAGGGAAGACAGGTGAAAAAATAATCTAATATACAGTATTAACACAATGAAAGAAATATGTCAACAGTACAATGGTAGCAGGACCAGTATCACAGTAAAAAGGTAGCCAAGAAGAGAAAGTGATTTACTCATTTACAGAGAAAGGAATTTGGGAAAGCATCGGAGAAACCACACAAACAGGGAGAAGTGGGACATCCTACCTAGCTGAGGGAACAAACAGCATGTGCAAAAGCACAGAGGCATGAGAAATACTGTGTGTGCGCTCGGGTGATGCCAGCACAGAGCTGGCATACAAGGAGCAGGGGAGGTGCACCTGGAGGAG
Source organism: Cheirogaleus medius (assembly GCA_008086735.1). Lineage (NCBI taxonomy): Eukaryota > Metazoa > Chordata > Mammalia > Primates > Cheirogaleidae > Cheirogaleus > Cheirogaleus medius. The sequence continues at coordinate 39,220,090 of VBSM01001124.1, read as the reverse complement.
GAGAAGTACTCACACCTTAAAAGGCCTTATAGGCCATATTAAAAGCCTGGGTTTTTACCCCACATTGTTACTACTATCACAACTCCTCCTCCTCCTACTAGCTACTTTTATAATCCAAGTGTCTGTAAATCCTATATGCCCTTTCCACTCTGATCCAAGGTGCAGACTAGACAGTTGTGTATTATTTCAAAAGATATATTTTAGTCACATACTTGAGGTTTTTCCATTGCTTTTTGTGATTATATAGTTTATATTCAAATGAATAAGAAAATATGGAACAGAAAATAAAACTGATTAAACTCACCTAATATTCTACTACCCAGGGATCATGTCTATTAATATCCTTCCAGACTTTTCCCTACACTTATATATACTTATACTTCACACCAAATTAGAAATTTGGAAACTGCTCCAAATTATTATTTTCAAAACACAACCCCTTACTCTTGACTTCTATGATTCCTTTTTCCTTGATGTTAACAAAGGGGAAAGGGGCCAATTATGGAAGGCGGCACATAAAAGCCTAACCACCAGGTGACATGATGAGATGCCTCAGTGACTACTCTTTAGCAAGGTCACCACCCATCCTTCCTCCTTTTGGGCCAGGTCAGGGAGACTGCAAAGAGCAGTGAGATAATCTTGCCTAGAGTTAGGCAACCTACAACACAATTTCCTGTGTGCTTACACACTGCAGAGCTTCAAGCATTCACTACACAAACATACGCCCATCTCTCCTGGTGCACAGCTCCACGGAATTCACTGCTAGGGAAACAAAGAGGGGAACTACTATATTATCTTAATGCTGAGCAACACACTACAATTCTTTTTTTTTTTTTTTTTGAGACAGAGTCTCACTCTGTTGCCCAGGCTAGAGCAACCTAGCTCACAGCAACCTCAAACTCCTGGGCTCAAGCAATTCTTCTGCCTCAGCCTCCCAAGTAGCTGAGACTACAGGCATGTGCCACCATGCCCGGCTAATTTTTTCTATATATTTTCAGTTGGTCAATTAATTTTTTTCTACTTTTAGTAGAGAAGGAGTCTCGCTCTTGCTCAGGCTGGTTTTAAACTCCTGACCTTGAGCAATCCGCCCGCCTAGGCCTCCCAGAGTGCTAGGATTACAAGTGTGAGCCACCACACTCGGCCAACACGCTACAATTCTAAGTGTAAATGATAACAACCTTGGAACAAAATAGTTCTCTCATCTCAGAGTTTATTAAAGGTATAATCAGATAAGCACCCTAGATATTAGGAACTCATATCCCAGAAAGTTCACTAAAGAGATAATATTCAATGTCTAAAATTCAAAGAAAAGGATGATTCAAGTATGAGAATAATTTTTTATGAACAAATGTAAAGATAAAAAGGAGGGAAAAAAACTAACGAAATCATTGTATCTTCAAAGGGTTAAAATGAAATGAGTTCAGTTTTTAAAAGGACATACATGAAACATGAAGAGACAAATAACCAAAGACGAATGTGAAAAAGTGGTATAGTCTACCAAGAGTTTTCCAGATAGCATGGACTTAAAGGACTATGTATTAAAGACAAATTGGAGCAGATAAGAATTAAAAAATTAGGAAATCAGAAGGACTAAATGTACCCCAAAAGCAGAGAGAGGTGCTTGTAAAAATGTTAAATCACTAAATGTTTTATTTTGGTTTCTTAACTATAAGACCAGAATAGAAAGAGAAGTCCACCACTTATTCAGCGTATACATAATATTAACACATGAAAGATATAATCTTATGAAAAGCCTTCAGTTTCTCTTTAGTTTTGATATTTTCTACACTCAAAAGCATTTTAGGTTGCAGAGGACAGATATAATTAAGGGAGATGAAATAAACAATTTACTATCAATTTACTGAATGAATTCTTTCATATGGGTATGATTACTAACAGCAAACATGTTATTAATTCATTAACAAACATGCTCTAGATTCAGACACATCAAACTTAGAGCAGTAAATAGGTTCTAAAGAAGGGCAAGGTGTTCAAATGGAAAACGGGTAGATGTGCATTCCTGACGGTTCCCATCAGTCCCAGAGTTTGATCACAGCCACCAAAGCAAGAAAAGTTGACTAACCTCTCACTATCTTATAAGTACACCAAAGTGTTGTCTGTTAACTAAATGATTTGTAACTGCATTCTCATGAATCCTATACAGGTAAAGCAAAATCAAGGGTATGACTTATCAAAAACTATACTTTTAACTATAAACCAGCAAGCATCCAATCTTACACTGTATCATAGAAATTAGACAAGTGCTCAAAGTAATGTAAACCTAAAGAAACAGGTATAATACCATTTTAATAATCCTTTTATTTACATTAAACATGAATTACCTTTACATATGGATTACTCTGAAGCAAAAGCGCAGGAACTTGCAGCATAAGGTATTCATTTTCCCTCCAGTTTAACATAAAAGCAACACACTCCTCGGCTATAACCTGACGAAGAGGAATATCTAAAAAGCAAAGAAAATAGCTGGAATTACCATCACAACATTAAAATGGGAACAAAGCAAATATCTGCTCAGATTTCAACTGAATAAAAGAACCAATAGCTACAGATAAAAAATAGAAAAATACTAATATTTAGTACTTACTTCTGTAAACTTTAACATTTCCCAACAACAGACTGCATGGCTCCCACTATTAATCAACAAAATTCTTTATCCTTTAGGGGCCTAACACTCTACTGTGTAAATCTTAGATACCTAGTCTCCAGAAATTTATAACTGAAATGAGCAGATAATAATCACACAAATAAAACAAGTACAAAATGCTGTGGTATAAACTTCTAGCACATTTACAGCAAACAAATAGGTAAACTATATTTAAAAAACTGTAACAAATCTGAGTTGATATATTTATTCATTTTAATAATTTTTTTCTGATTAAAATATAACTCATAAGAGACAAATCATTTACTTGTTCAACAAATATTACTATACCAGAAATAATTTTAAATAAGAAAATAAGGCAGCCGGGCATGGTGGCTCATGCCTATAATCCTAGCACTCTGGGAGGGAGGGGAGTAGATCGTTTGAGCTCAGCAGTTCGAGACCAGCCTGAGCAAGAGCGAGACCTCGTCTCTACTAAAAAAATAGAAAGAAATTAGCTGGACAACTAAAAACATATATAGAAAACATTAGCCAGGCATGGTGGCACATGCCTGTAATCCCAGCTACCCCGGAGCCTAAGAGTTTGAGGTTGCTGTGAGCTAGGCTGACGCCACAGCAATCTAGCCCGGGCAACAGAGTGAGATTGTCTCAAAAAAAAAAAAAAAAAGGAAAGGAAAAGGAGAAGGAGAAGAGAAAATAAGGAAAAATCTATTCGTTTGCTTTGAACATTATTTCCTTTGAAATAAATTATTAAATATATCCTAAATGTTGTGAATTTTTATAGCTCAAAGTATATAATTTCAGATTTTAATGTACTTCAGGAAAAAGGAAAACACAATGAATTCTAAATAACAGCGTTGAGATTGAAAATGGGAAGATTTAGCAACCTCCTTTTCTAGAGTACCTACATTTCTAGTCTTTCTAAAAAGATAGTGCCCGTGGCTATTTATTTACATCTCACCTTATTCACAAAAAGGATTTGAGGTGCCAAAAAAAGATGCATAGGAACATGGCAAAATAAAATAAAAATACATTATTTGTATCACTTTCAAAAAAGGAATGACAAGAGAAGTGAAATTAGTTCCACAAATGCACGCATGTCATTGAGTTCTATACATTTTGCCAAACAGAGACTGTAGCTCTCCAAAGCTTCCTTTAATCACCAGGCACTCATTACTAATACTGTCACTGTAGGAATGATTCTAAAGGGAGAATCAGAATCTAGGGAGGGGGCTCTGACAGCCTGAGAGGCAGTGATTTAGAGATTAAAAGTCCCTTTAAGCATCTGCAATACAGTTATTCGTTAAAAATAAGCACAGAGTCATAGGTTTTAACAGCCAGAGTAGGCCTAACATTCAATATTGTTGAAACTGAGGACCATAAGGACATGTGTCTGAATAGAAAGCCGCTCTATTTAGCTATAAAGCTATTAAAAGGCTTAACTCCCAAAAGGCATAACTGGTCTTAGAATAATTAGTTTGTAGCCTTTATTTCTATTATAACTAAAAGGCTGGATTTGTTGTCAGTTAAGATCTCTTCTTGTTCCTGGTAATAACACCAGGTCAACCCACATAAGAGTGCCTTCCCTTCTGTGTTCAACAGAGAGCATGCATCTAACTAGTTCAAAATTGGCCTTATAGCACTAGGGAACAACTTTTTTCCTTAAAAAACGAATGGCAAGAAGGTGGCAGATAACACTCTGCCACCCCCCATCTTAACTACAAACCCCAACTCTTCCAGTGGCACTGGAGTGCAGGGCTGTAAAAGCATCACAGCCACAGGTCGATCTGTACTGAACTAGGGTAACTCAGTCCACAGTTGAGGCTTAGTCAAAGACAAAAAAAGCTATACCTATAGGAAAAAACTGTTTTCTTGTTCCTATTTGAAACAAAACAACCTTTCCTTCCTAATTTAAAGGCTGATTATAAGCACAAGCTATCGGACAAGCAGCTGAACATTCAATTAAGCTAGGAGTTTACACAAATTATGTGAAGAGCTATAAGTCCTTTAACACAAAAAAAGGAAAAAAGTGATGTGAACTCCTAACTGTTAAGCCAAAAAGGTAGTACGAACAAACTAATTATTTAAAGGCATTTCCAAGAGTAAGAGCACAGGCTTCAAGGATGGATGAATTAAAATCATGGTTCTATCTCTTCCTGTGTGACTTGGGCAAATTTCTTAAACTCTCTGCACCTGTTTTTTCATTTAAAAAATGAGAATGAAATAGTGGCTATTTCTCAGAGCCACTATGAGGACTAAATGAGTTACATACCTGAAGTTCTTAGAATAATGTCTGATATGTAGTTAACACTCAACAAATGTTAGGGTTTTAAAATTTTTTTTGCTTTTAGTTTTAGAAAAACCAACCTCCCACACCTTCATAAAGTAAACATGTACATAGTTGCATGTGTCCATTAGTAACACCACGTTATTAATCATTCTTATAAAGACATTATGATATTAAAAGGCACTGATGCATTAAAGCTCAAAGGTAATCTATCTACAGGGTGCTAAAAAGTTGTGATTTGTAACTATCTACCCCTGCTGGAAATTAGAATGTAATAATTAAATTAATTCATTAAGATCTCAGGAAGCCAGCAATCGTTTCTGTTTCGGCACATGATTGGGCACCTTTCTTTACAATTAAATTTTACAGTTTATAGTATTAAATGTGTACAGTATGATTTAATTGCTGTAAATCCTCTTAAAACATATAAAATTAAGAAACTACTTTAATTAAGAAACGTTTATTTATGGCACAGATGACAATTTATATGATAGGTCTCTTCTTTTCATGGTAAGATATTTATAATTAGAACAAGACACTCAAGGTCTGTTCCTAAAGTGGCCACAAGTAAATTCCTGGCCCAGGGCAATCAGTTTGAGGACATTTTGTGGTTGTAATGGGGAAATAAATCATCAACCAGTATATTCAAGGACATTTTGATTATTTTAACAAAATATCTTAAAATTACAATATAGTTTCTAGAGTGTGTTGAAGTGTCCCCCCAAAATTCATGCCCACCTGGAACCTCACAATGTGACCTTATTTGGAAATAGGGTCTTTGCAGATGTATTTAAGATGAGGTCATACTGGATTAGGACAGACCCTAAATCCAAGGACTGGCGTCCTTATAAGAAGAGAAGAAACACAGACACACATGAAGTAGAATGCTATGTGAAGACAGAAGCAGAGCCTGGAGCAATGCAGCTACAAAGCCAAGGAAGGCCAAAGATTGCCAGGGGCCACCATAAACTAGGAAGAAATGAGGATGGACTGTTCCCTGGAGTCTTTGGAGGGAGCATGGCCCTGCAAACACCTTGAATTCAGATATCTAGCTTCCAGAACTGTGAGAGAATACATTTCTGTTGTTTTAAGTCACCCAGTTTGTGGTACTGTTATGAAAATCCTAGGAAATGAACAATTTCTCCCATTTTTCACAATATTTTCCAGTGAACTACAAACCCAAACTATTTAAGGAGAGAAATAACTTTTTTGAAGACAGTTAAAAGTCAAGTAAGTTTTAAGATTTTCCCCCATAATTATTTGAGTGCTGAATTTCTGAAATCTGTCTTTGTGAAATAGTCTTACCAGGAAGCCTCATTTCCAGATATCCTCGCACCCTACTAATAAGATCAGACGGAGGTCTCTCTCCTGACTGTCCCGTTCCAGCTTCATGTGTATGAATATCCAAAAGCAACATCTCATTCAGCATGACTTGACGAAGCTTTGGTGAGAACTCTGTTACCAACTCCAAACAAGCAGCAAAGAGCTGTTTAGCATGGGAAAAATCCTATAAAGAGAAATAACAGAATAGCCTGGGTCACCCATCCTGTGGAGTCAAAAACTGTGTGCCTTTAGGAACACAGAGCAAAGAGAAGGATTAATTTAATGGCTAACATCACTCATCCCAGGGAATGAGGCTAGATTATCTTTCCTTATCATCTCTGTATTATCGATTTATTCCAATAAATATTTTATTTCTTTATAATGTAAAAAAATCCAATAAACAATCAATATAAAATATATTAAACAAGTTTTAAAAAAATTATAAACTGACAGAGACTTCTGTATCATACAGGTGTAAAATTCTATTACAAAGACTCCTCTACCTTCGGCTCTTCAATAGGTTTCACATTCTAAAATCTTCGCACACCACCCAATTAGCCTATGTAATTGGCTAATAAATCAAATAAGCTATGATCCAAGTCCTTTCTTACCCATCTCACTCTAACTTTTCCAAAGACTAGTCTTCGCTTATTATCTCTCTCCACCTGCCTCATTCATTCCAAAAATGTGGCTTCTATCCCCATCACTACAAAGAAACAGCACTCAAACCAAAGCTCTTCCTAATTGTCCGATCCACTAAACACTGTTCCATTATCTTATCGGAATCAGGGGCTGCAACTCAGTGCTAGGCACTGCCTTTCCTGGACAATTCTCCTTTCCCTTGGCTACATGTGACTTCACATTTGTCTGGTCCTCATAACCATCACACCACTCTTTCTTGGACCCAGTGTTGACATGCTCTGACCCCAGGATCCCATGCTCTGTATATATTCTCCCTGGGTAATCTCTGATGACTCCCAAATCTGTAACTCCAGTCCAGACCATTACCCAAGCTTCAGGCTCATGTTTCCAATTACAGCCTCAAATTCAACACTGTAAAAATGAACTCATAATCTGCCCCTCAAAAATGTTTTTCTGCACATTCACTTGCTGGCACTGTCATCTGTTCTCTGGTGCCTAAACTAGAAACTTGAGCATCATCCTTGATTCTTTTCTCCCTCTTGCTTTCCACATCAAATCAGTTTCCCATCATTTCTAGACTTTATCACCTAAATATTTATCTGACATGCTCTCTTCTCTTTATCCCTTCTGATACTTGTGCCACTTACTAGTTATGTGACCTTGGACAATTTAATACCTTTGAGTCTCTGATTTCTTACCTATAAAACTGATAGCACCTTCCACACAACTTTTTGTGAATAAATGAAAGAATGTATATGAAATTGCAGAATAGTCTATGTGCCCAATAAATGTTATTTTAAGTGTGGAAGGAGAAAAGCTGCCAACTACATTCCGCTATCAAACTTTTCAATGGCTTACAATTATCTAGTAATGTGCCATCCAACATGGGAGCCAGTAGCAACATGTGGCTATTGAGCATGTGAAATGTGACCAGTCCAAATTGAGAGGTGCTATAAGTATAAAATACTCACTGGATTAGCACACACATTTCAAAAACGCAAAATATCTCAATTTTTTATATTGATTATATGTTGAAGAGATAGTTTAGATATACTGAGTTAAATAAAATACATCATTAAAATTGACTTTACCATATTTGTACTTTTAAAAATGTGGCTACTAAAAAATTATAAATCACATACATGACCCACATATATTTCTACTGGACAGTGTTGGTCTAGAGTTCTCAAACTTTAGCATGCATCAGAATTCCTTGGAGACCTTATTAAAAATGATACTGGGTCCCATCCCCAGAGTTTCTGATTCAATAGCTCCAAGGTAGGGCCCAACAATTACATTTCAAACAAGTTCCCAAATGTGAGAGATGCTGCTGGTGTGGGGACTATACTTTGAAAACCACTGGTCTAAAGCACTGTCTTCAAGATTCTTTGGCCTGGGCACAGTGGCTCATGCCCATAATCCTAGCACTTTGGGAGGCTAAAGTGGGAGGATCACTTGAGGCCAGGAGTTCAAGACCAGTCTAAGCAACATAGCAAGACCCTGTCTTTACAAAAAATAAACTAGCTTGGCATTGTGCTGTGCACTTGTAGTACCAGCTACCCAGGAAGCTGAGGCAGAAGAATCGCTTGAGCCCCGAAGTTCAAGATTGCAGTGAGCTATGATGACACCACTGCACTCTAGCCCAGTGACAGAGTGGTGAGACCCTGTCTCAAAAAACAAAAAAAAAGATTCTTTGCTCACTTCCCTCTTAAAACAGTTTTGTAAAAGTATTTACTTCCCTATGTAAATTTTTAAATGAGAAATATTTTTTAGCATAAGTTGAAGGAGATGCAACGGATATTATTCCTGGTGTAGTGAAAATACTGACTTTTGAATAAAGAATTATACTTTGTTTCTGTTTTTTAAAACATTAATGCATTTAAGGATAAATCTAACAAAGTATGTGTAAGATTTGTATGCTGAAATTTACAAAACATGAGATTAAAGACATAAAGAGAGGTATTATGCTCATGAGTTGAAAGAGTCAATAGTGTTAAGATATCAACTCTCCCCAAATTGATCTACAGATTCATTGCAATCTGAATCAAAATTCCAGCAGGCTCTTTTATAGCCATTAAAAACCTGATTCTAAAGTTTATATAAAAAAGTAAGGACCTACAATAGCCAAAATGATTTTCAAGTACAAAAAAACTGGAGGATTTACGCCACTTGATTTCAAAACTTACTATAAAGCTATAGTGTGCCTTCCACCACCTTTTCTTTATGTCATCAGGAAAAGGGCAATTGTGAAAAGAGTACGAGGTAACGAGGAACTGACATGACATGCGGACTGTAAGGGTGTTTTTAGGCACATAAATTTTAGCAAAGAATATAAAGCGAAGTTGGGAAGCTAGGAACCGCTTCTCTTAAAACTACATCTTGGACTTCTTCTAGCTGAGTAATTTGGCTAGGACACTGCTGGTGCAGACTGCCAACCTCCTTAACAAGGTTCCCAGGAGTCTTTAGAGTCTGGGTCTTGCCTCCCCACCTAGCCTTATCACCTGCCTCACTTCTCATAACAAATGACACTCTAATAATAGCTGACTACTTCCCATCCCCTCATATATTTCCATTCTACTGCTTGTCTTTGAGCTCTTCCTCATGTTATTATCCTCTGCCTTCAATGTCTTTCATATTCTTCTTTATCTAGCTCACTCATTAAAAAGTCTCAGTGTTAGCTCAAGAATTATACTTGAGGGTTATGCAGTCTTTAACCTTCTCGTACTATTAGTCGTGTAATACACTATCTTACATGACTTAACATTTCACTTATGTCTCAATTTTCCAAACAGACTGTAAACTCATGTAAAATATGGTACCCAAAATAATTTTAAGGGATTCTGTTTTTTAATCTCAGTATACAATTTTTACTAAGTGAATCTTAAAGAATACAAATAATATCTTTTTTATGTTCTCTAGATTTTTAAAAAGATACAGAACAATATCCATATGTCCAAAACCATTTTGGTATAATTACAAGGGTAAAGGAAAAAGACAAACCAAAACACCTTTTCAAATGAACTTTTAGGCCTATGACTGTGATTTTAAGATCAGGAAAAGATAAGTTCCGATTCCTACTAAAATTATTAAAGCACATTCTTTTTTTTTTTTTTTTTTTGAGACAGAGTCTCACTCTGTTGCCCAGGCTACAGTGAGTGCCGTGGCGTCAGCCTAGCTCACAGCAACCTCAAACTCCTGGGCTTAAGCAATCCTTCTGCCTCAGCCTCCCGAGTAGCTGGGACTACAGGCATGTGCCACCATGCCCGGCTAATTTTTTTTTTTATATATATTTTTAGTTGGCCAATTAATTTATTTCTATTTTTTTAGTAGAGACGAGGTCTCACTCAGGTTGGTTTTGAACTCCTGACCTTGAGCGATCCTCCCGCCTCGGCCTCCCAGAGTGCTAGGATTACAGGCGTGAGCCACCACACCCGGCCTTTAAAGCACATTCTTAACGAATATTTGATGCACACTTTTACTCACCTTAACAGTACTGCAATGCAAACCTTTGGCCATAAGAATGTAAACCAAATCTCTTGTTAAACTGTCTTTAATTCCCAGGATAACAGTACTATAGACAGAAGGTACTTCCCACTAAAAGAAATAAAAACATATAAAGTACATAAACACACATAGAGAAAACCAAATATAAATAGGAATCTTTCAATAATCTTCAATCACATTTAAAAAAGTCATACATAGATCACTTTTTAAAGAGAAAGGAAAATGACAGTCATAATGAAACTAATCAAAATGGAATATTCACAATGAGCCAGTTTCCGGATTGGGACTTTCTGAAGGATAACCTATAGGGAGAAAAAAAACCCAAAACTAGGAGTTTTATATGAATTAACTCATGTGATCCTCACAACAATACTACGACGTAGGTACTATTATCCCCACTTTGCAAATGAGAAAACTAAAGCACATAGAAGTTAAGTAACTTGTCTATATTATACAGCTACTATAATAAGTATGAAGCTCAGATTCAAACTCAGGCAGTTAGTCCCAGAACCTCCTCTCATAACTATTATGCTATACTTCTTCATCTTAAGAATTAACACTGGCTGGGTGCGATGGCTCATGCCTATAATTCTAGCACTCTGGGAGGCTGAGGCGGAAGGATCCTTTAAGCTCAGGAGTTCAAGACCAGCCTGAGCAAAAGCGAGACCCCCGTCTCTACTAAAAATAGAAAGAAATTAGCTGGAAAACTAAAAGTATATATAAAAAATTAGCCGGGTATGGTGGCACATGCCTGTAGTCCCAGCTACTCGGGAGGCTGAGGCAGGATGATCGCTTGAGCCCAGGAGTTTGAGATTGCTGTGAGCTAAGCTGACGCCACGGCACTCTAGCCCAGGCAACAGAGTGAGACTCCGTGTCTCAAAAAATAAATAAATAAATAACACTAATAAATACCATCAATATTAAGGAAGCCCAACCAATTTTTCATTCCTATTTGCATGTTTAAATTGTATAAGCTATACATGAATTTCTGGCTGCTTTTTTACTACATCTTCAGCAGGGGAGGAGTATAGTTAGTTAGATGTACTGCCAAACTGCTTTAATTTCTCCTGTATTTGTAGATTATTTCCCTTGTATTTCTAAGGTACGCTCCACTAAAATGGTGTTTTAAAAGCTATTTTATTTGCATTTTCCATAAGGAAAAGTTTAAATAGATAAACTCAGAAACAGGTAAATACATTAGCTGGGAGTTTTCAAAAGAACATTTAAAGCCAAAAATGTCCTGTAAAGAAGTTTTTTTTGTTTTTTTTTTTGAGACAGAGTCTCACTCTGTTGCCCGGGCTAGAGTGAGTGCCGTGGCGTCAGCCTAGCTCACAGCAACCTCAAACTCCTGGGCTCGAGCAATCCTCCTGCCTCAGTCTCCCGAGTAGCTGGAACTACAGGCATGCGCCACCATGCCCGGCTAATTTTTTCTATATATTTTTAGTTGGCCAATTAATTGCTTTCTATTTATAGTAGAGACGGGGTCTCGCTCTTGCTCAGGCTGGTTTCGAACTCCTGAGCTCCAGCGATCCACCCGCCTCGGCTTCCCAGAGAGCTAGGATTACAGGCGTGAGCCACCGCGCCTGGCCTTGTAAAGAAGTTTTAATGAACTGGTTACATGCTATAGACTTCAGATCTCAAGCAGGTATTAAAAAACAAAAATACCTGATATAGCACATAATAAGTATTAGCTACAGACTGTATAAATAATATACTTTATACATATATTTATAGGTATATTTGAAATACATGTAGATACTTTTGACAACAAATGGAATACAAACTCATTTTTAGATGTTACTGATTTAACAGGATCTTTGTTTTGGACATATTCTCTTTTCTTTCTGTCAGTTGATGTTAAAAGTGCAATTATGGTCATGTGAGGGTCCTAAAATTGTTAAGTAAAGGGGTCCTTAGTACCAAAAAGGTCAAGGAACAGCTTTTCTATTAAATGACATCAGAAAACAAGAGTAAGCCAGGTACAGTGACACATGCCAGTAGTCCCAGCTATTCCAGAGGCTGAGGTAGGAGGATCACTTGAGCCCAGGAGTTTAAGACCAGCATGAGCAATACAGTGAGATCCCATCTCAGAAAAAAGAAAACAAGGGTAATTTGCTTACTTATTCTTGACAAAGCATTTCTTACCTTATTAGACACTGTCCAGAACTGACGCTCAGAAGTCATACCATGTAATTCAATTAAAATCTGTCGAATCCTCCAGGGATCCACTGACAGTATAAGTTGATGCTCCAACTGACCAATGTTGACACTTGCTGAGGCTAAGAAAAAAAGATTTCTATTTCAATAGTGATTTAAATCAAAGATATACATAAACCTATAAATATGAGAATGACAATTTACTGAAATTGTGTATGTTCGTATTACATCTATAAATTAAAAGCAGCTATCATCTTAAGAACCAATTCATTCAACATTACGTAAATTACATATTAACTTTAATCCTTATGTAGAAAACCTAACATATTTGTATTATATCTGTATTTAATAAATGAATGCAGTTTAAAACTATAGTGAAAATATAAACAAAGGTAAAAATCAATAATTAGTTCATGGAAAGAACTATGTGAGGCATATGGAAAGAATTAACTTATATACACTGATTCCTACTTTTGAACATAATGTGTTAACAAAAGCATGTATAAAATGTGAATTTTGAGTAATAAACATTAAGAAATGTGTGGTTTGTAATAGGAAAGGAAAGGAGGCATTCCCTACCTAGAGAACCAAAACATGGTCATTAAAATCCCTAATTACAGGTCAGCTATCAGATACAGTCTTCACTAATGCATTTCCAGCATTTTGTGTTAATGTTATTCTTTTTCTTTACAACTGGACATTCAACCAGTTTAAATCTACTGAGGATCAAAGCAGCTAAAAAATTCTGCTTTTGTTAAACCAAATGAATTTTTTGTCTCATCTACATTAAGTTTTGAAGTTCATGTTTCTTATTAATGAACAGCACTGTATTTTCCACCTATATCTCTAAACAGGGCAAAAATGGAAGAAAAACCACAAATAAATAAGGCAAAAATGGCAATGTTGCCAAAGCTGAATGTTTAGCCAGCAGACAGTAGCACTGAGTTATAGGCTGAAACGCATAAAAATCTGTCTCTTTCTGGTTCCAGCACCCCTTACCACTCACCTCCCCCATTTTGTTTTTACTTCCAGAAACATATTAGCAGCAGTGTTACCTTGGTCTATTTCCCCAGCTAAAATCTTTTATGTATTTAAGCCTAAATTTTCATTAACAATGAACGGGCTCAGCTGCTCCAGCACCTATCTGCTTATACAAAAATCTGACTATGGAAGAAAGGTAAATTTCCATTAATTACCAACACAGTATAAACTAAAACAAGTAAGAGGAAATCCTCCAATATATTTCAATGTTAATTTGAAAAGAGGGGCAAAATGTGCCAACATTTTAGCTGGCAGACTAGAGAGCTAACCTGGGATATCATAAAATGAAGTTACAGGTTTTATGCACAGATTTACTCTAGGGGATCTCTTCCTCATCTGATCAACAAGTAGCTTTCGTTCTTCATCTTTCAACAATGTAATGAAAAGCTCATGTGAAGAAATCATGAAAACATACTGCAGATCTTCCAACCCCAGACACACATTCCTAGATCAGTAAGAAATATTGTAAAACAAAAAAGTGTATAATTTAGTTTGGGGAAAGACAATAATATCAACCAATTTTTATTAATAAACCACTCATAAAGCCACTATTTCATAAATTATATAAAAATATTTTGAAATAGATTTTTAAATTTCCCTTGGTCCTTATTTAAAATTGTGATGCCAATGCCACAATATACAAAAAAAGTAATTATACAGAAAAAGTAATTATACAATCCTAGAGTCTCATGTGACTACACAAATTTGAACTTAACCTTAATTTGCTCTTAAATACCAGTTACAGCCTGGTTATAAGATATGAAAAACAAATACAAAAAGGTAAGTAATGATAGATACTATTCTCAAAGGACTAAGTTCCAAGTTAAAAAAGAAGAAAAGGAAGGTACTTACTTTAAAAAAGCAGCCATGTTTCCCTTCAAAGAATCTGAAGCTTTTTCTAGATTTAGTGATCTTGAACATACCTAGGAATTTGAGTAATTTTCATTTGAATATGGGTACTTTAAAAAATGAACACTATTCAGGTGATGGGCACACTAATAGCCCTAACTTAAGCATTATAAAAGCTGTCCATGTAAGAAAAACATTTGTACCCCAATATTTTGAAAAAAATACATATATAGTTCAAAAAGTTTAGATTTAAAAACAACTGAATTTTCCTATTTCAACCATACACAAATCACAGATTTGATTAGTAATTTAAGAGATGAGAGCAAGGAATAAAAATCCATTACAGAGGATATGAAATATGATCCTTTTAATGACTGCAGGCATTTTATGTAGTAAAGAATAATCTGGCCCGGGCATGGTAGCTCACATCTATAATCCTAGCACTCTGACAGGCAAGACAGCATCTCTACAAAAAAATAGAAAAATTAGCTGGGTGTGGTGGCATGTCCTGTAGTCCCAGCTACTAGGGAGGCTGAGGCAGGAGGATCGCTTGAGCCCCGGAGTTTGAGATTGCAGTGATCTATGACAATGCCACTGCACTCACCCAGGTGACAGAGCAAGACTGTATTAAATAATAATAATAATAATGATCTATTTAGCACACTAGAGAGTTTCACAGAATTTATCAAGCATATTGCCAAATTATATGAAGAGGTAAACTTATGAATCGGTAGCTCCTGTCAGAAAAGAGAGTTGAAAAGAATGATTGATGATAGCTAATAAATACAGAACCAATGGTTAAGAAGGTAAACAAGAGGCCGGGAGCAGTGGCTCATGCCTGTAATCCTAGCACTCTGGGAGGCTGAGGTGGGCGGATTGTTTGACCTCAGGAGTTTGAGATCAGCCTGAGCAAAAGCGAGACCCCATCTCTACTATAAATAGAAAGAAATTAGCCAAACAACTAAAAATAGAAAAAAAAAAAAAAAAAACTAGCCGGGAATGGTGGCACGTGCCTTGCTGTCCCAGCAACCTGGGAGGCTGAGGCAGGAGGATTGCTTGAGCCCAGGAGTTTGAGGTTGCTGTGAGCTAGGCTGATGCCATAGCACTCTAGCCCAGGCAAGAGAGTGAGACTCTGTCTCAAAAAAAAGAGAAGGTAACCAAGGTTTAAAAAGTAAACAATGAAAACAAAGAATAACAGAAACTAGTTTAGGAATATTAATTATCTATAAATTATTTCATAGTATTATTCTGAACTTATTCATTAGATGAGGATTCCTCCTCATATATTATTTACAAGAAGCCAATATAAAATATAATTAATATAAAAATCCCTAACCTCAAGAAATTGTCAAATATTCTCTATGTTGACACCAAAAAACAGAATGTTCACAACAGTATTATTTATAATAGCCAAAAAGTAGAAAAAATCTGAAGTCCATTGAATGAATAGACACACAAAATGTGGAATATCCATTCAATGAAATATTATTTAGCCATAAAAAGGAATAAAGTTCTGATACATGCTACAATATGAACCTTGAAAACATTATGCTAAGTGAAAAGAGCCAGTTACAAAAGACCATCCATTGTATGACTGCATTTATATGAAATGTCCACAATAGACATATCTATAGAAAGTACATCAGTAGTTGCCTGGGATTGGAGGGATTGAAGGAAAATGAGAAGTGACTGCTAATGAGCAAAAGGTTTCCTTTTGGGGTGAAGAAATGAGGTGATGGTCACACAACTCTGGGAATACGCTAAAAACCATTCACTTGTACACTTTTAAATAGGTGAATTATATGATACATGAATTATATCTCGAAGCTATTATAAAAAAACAAATAACAGTATTTAAAAAGTATTGTGTTCAAATACCATTTTTGATTAATAAGTTAACCTATTAATATAAATCACATCTGAGCATCTTGGAGTACATACAAGGTACTCATAGTCTAATAATTTTGCTCCACTGTATATATAAATTTCTGTTAAGTTTGCTGCCATATGTAAGATTTCTTATGGTAAGTAACATTTAAGTCTCTTTTCATAACAGATTATTTATTTACATACAGAGGTACACTGTACATGGGTCAAGGAACAATGCAGGGAATGTGTTAACTTCTGCTAAGCAAACATAACAGATGTTATGTGTATTTCACCTCAATTAAAAGCTGTTATTTCATTAAAAACATGACCTAGCATCTATAGATGTTTTAACATAAAAAAGATACTAATAAAAATAACTTCTTGAAAGTAACTCTAGAAAAAAAGAGAAAAACAGAATAGTTCTACAATCACTAATGAAACTGAATCAATGCCAAAAATCTTCCCACAAAAAAAATCTGCAGGCCCAGGCTTCATTGACGAATTCTACCCAACACTGAAAGATAGAATGACTCCATTTTTATACAAACTTTTACAAACGACATAAAAGATACATGCCTCCACATATTTAAATGAGGCAAGCACGTCCTTGATGCCAAAATCAAACACAGGACAAGAAAGAAAAAAATATATGTATCAATCTCATACATGAGCATAAAAAAAAACATCTTAAAATATCAGCACCATATTTTAAAAAGATCATGACCTCACTGGTTCTATTTCAGACACGCAAAGGTAGTTTAACACTTGAAAATCAATTAATACACTTTACCATATTAACAGATTAGAAGACAAAAATTATGTGATCATTTCAAAAGACATAGAAAAAATGTTTAATAAAACCTAAAAATCATGCATGATTTAAAAAAACAGAACCCTTAGTGAACTAAGGCTAGAAGGGAACTTCCTTAATCAGATAAAGAATAGCTACAAGAAAAATCTACAATAAACATCATTCTAAATGGTGAAATAGTGCAAGCTTTCGTTCTGAGACTGGGAATGAGATCAGGAGGTTCACAATGCTTCCACTGAACACTGTATTGGAGGTCATAGCCAGCACATTAAGTAAAGAGAAATAGAAAACCAAAATGCAACTTCACAGATAAAGACTGCATATTTAGAAAAATAAAAGAATTTATTGATAGAATTTTTAAGAGCTTAGCAAAGTCACTGGATACAAAAATCTTTAGAAAGTTCAATTATCTTTACCAATGCATAACTATTTTCAAGTCCATATTAAAAAAAAACTTGGAAAAAATAAAGACATTGAAGACTTTTATGGAAAAATTATAAGCTCTGAAGGACATTAAAGTATGCCTAAATAAATCAAGAGTCATACCAGGTCATGGATTAGAACACTCAATACTGTAAAGATATAAATTCTTTCCAAACTGGCTTTTAATGTAATTCCAAACAAAAATCCAACAGGGCCAGGCGCAGTGGCTCAAGCCTGTAATCCTAGCACTCTGGGAGGCCGAG
>VBSM01001124.1:39165153-39187502 GCA_008086735.1 Cheirogaleus medius | reverse complement strand
GCCTAGAACTACTGTTTTGACGCTTAATTAGAGCAATCTCCATCAAGTTACTTGGCACCTGTTTCCTCTAATGCAAAATGGAGGATAACACCACCCACCTCACAGGATCATTGGGAAGACTGAATAAACGAGATAACAGATGTGAAGAATTAAGCACAGTGCCTGGAACCCTGGAAGCACTCGACAATGGACTGCCAAAAGGAATGAATTAAAAGGACATAATACAGGTGGGTAAAACTACCCAAATAAAATACACTAACTTTTCACACAGCATTCTCCATCAGTTATGGCCAGTCTATAAGACTGAACATGCACATGTGGATTTGGGTTTAGCAAAATGCTATTCAAGTAACTTACCTTTTCATATCAGTACATTTTCCAGAAACGCCTGGAGTTCTCCTCCTCCCCCATAACACCCGTTTAACTGGGATCTTAATAATTATCATCACTATACAATAACCATCTTGCAACTGTGCAGCAGTCCTCGCCCTCAAAGATTTTATTTTAATTTACTGCCCAACTTTGGAATATACAATTAAGAGTCAGCAAAATTCCCTCAATGAGGAACAAAATATTTAAATAAGAACCTAAGATAATAACTAGCGTCAGGATCAGCACCAGAACAGCTGATTTCTCCCTATCTCCCTGACTTTCCAGCCTGGGATTCTGTGAAGAGAGGGCTGGCAGCCTCCCCGACCCAAGCAAACCCCTGCCAGCCTCGCAGGCGCGGAAACCCCAGTGAAAGTGACCAACGGGGGCGGGCTGACAGCGCCCAGCCCGCCTTCCGGGGGCTGCAGGGCCTTTGTTTTGAGGTTTCCTCTGACCCACCAAGGCCGTGGCCCCCACACGGGATGTTTAAGGCACGGCGAAGGGCCGAGCCAGAACTCGGCTCCGGTCCGCGCCTCCCATGCTGCAGCTTCGGTGGCCGAGAAGGCGGGGTGTGGAGGGAGGCCGAGCAGACGTCGCCGGCGGCCGCGTCCCGTTCCCCAGCTGCAGGCGCCGTGCTTACCAGGGCAGGGCTTGCGCAGATGTTTCTCCAACAGCGACTCCTCCAGCAGGAACTCAAACCAACAGGTCTGCGGCGGGGTGCAGGGCCGGCTGGAGGTGGCCGCCTCCCGGTCCGCCGCCTCCGCGCTCATCCTGCCCCCGCCGCCGCTACCCCCAGGGACGCTTCCTGGCTCCAACCTGACCCTCGGACGCGGGCCCTGGGCCTGTGATCTGCGGAACCGGCCAGTATACAGCCGCACCCGGAACGTCCTGGAAACTCACACAACCCAAAATGGCGGCGCGGGCCAGCCAGACCGGGGATCCTGGATCCGCCTCCCTGCGCGACCGCCGCGCCTTCCGGCCAATCGTTGTTGGAGTTGGAGAGAGAGGGGCGTGGCCAATCCTCAGACCACTCCTCCTCCGGTTGCCATGGGAGACGGGTCCGCGTGAAGCTGGGTCTGTGATGGGCTTTCCCTTTCCCTGGTAATTCTTCGGCGAGAAAATGAAACCACTTCATGTAGGGTTACAGTAGGCCTCAATATTTTCATAAAAGACAGCGAATGCGACAGGTTCTAGTTGTGACCCAGGCAAAGTTGGTCTCCGGTGTTTTCCATTTCCCCATTTGCATTTCTGAGAGTAGGTCCTCTCCACAGATGCTCCCCACTGTCGTGGGCACCAGCGTCCCTGCCCCCTTCCTGGCTGGATGACAACATACGGTGAGATCCAGCCTTTCTGCCTAATTAATCCTCTTGATATCTCCACTAGAGATGCTGTTGACCCCATTTTACATTTATCTCTATTCTGTAATGTTCTTGTATTTTTTTACTAACAAATGATTAAAATTGAAAAAAGTACATTCATAGATCGTGAACAGATTAAGAGTGCAAGCTCTAGAGTCCATCATTCTAACGCTCTGGATAGACTATTTAACCTTTCTGAATCTTAGTTTCCACATTTGTAAAGCCGAGATAATAGTGGTGCCTAATTTTAGGATCGATAAAAGAATTAAAAGAGACAGAGCTAAAGGATGACACAGGTAAATGAGATAATACAGATAAGCTTTTTAAACAAGGACTGACACCTAGAAACATCAATAAATGTTAACTAATATATAGTGCTTTTCTATTTGCAAATTATTTCCTATTGAGTAATCCCCCCTTTTCCACAGTTTTGCTTTCTGAGGCTTCAATTACCCATGGTCAACCTAGGTCAGAAAATATCAAATGGAAAATACCAGAAATAAGCAATTCATAAGTTTTAAATTGCATGCCATTCTGAGTAGCATCTGGCACCCTCTCTCCTGGGCCAGGAACATCCGTTTGTCCAGAGTATCCACACTGTCTACATTACTTGCCCATTAGTCAATTAGTAGCCTCTTAGTTATCAGATCAACTGTCACAGTATTGTAGTGCTTGTGTTCAAGTCACCCTTATTTTAAAGAGTATTGATGCTGGCATAGTGTTAAAATCATTCTATTATATTATTAGTTATTGTTAATCTCTTACTGTGCCTAATTTATAAATTAAATGCTATAATAGGTATGTATATGTAAAAAAATATATATATAGTGTTCAGTATGTTTTTTTGTTTTATTTTGTTTTTTAAGTCTGGTCAAGTGGAGCAGTGGGAGTGGAGAAGGAAGAAAGGAATCTGATTCAGTATGTTAAAATGATAGCCAGGCATGGTAACTCATGCCTATAATCAGGAATGCTTGAGCCCAGAAGTTTGAGACCAGCCTGGGCAACATAGATAGATACTGTCTCAAAACTTAATTAATAAAAATAAAATTTCCATTTAAAAAGTAATACACTTGGAAAGATAACATCAAGAAACTGAAAA
This sequence comes from Cheirogaleus medius, assembly GCA_008086735.1. Classification (NCBI taxonomy): domain Eukaryota; kingdom Metazoa; phylum Chordata; class Mammalia; order Primates; family Cheirogaleidae; genus Cheirogaleus; species Cheirogaleus medius. The sequence continues at coordinate 39,184,676 of VBSM01001124.1, read as the reverse complement.
GACAAGATACAGACTGGGAGAAAATACTTGCAAATCATATAATTGACAAGGGATTTACATCCAGAATATATAAAGAACTTTTACAACTCAACAATAAAATGACAACCAAACTGAAAAATGAGGAAAGAATTTGAATAGACGGTTCTCCAAAGAAGATATACAAATAGCCAATAAGCACATGAAAAGATGCTCAACATCATTAGTCATTAAAGAAATGCAAATCAAAATTACATGAGATACCACTTCATACACACTAAAACAGCTATGATCAAAAAGACAAAAATAAGTGTTGGTGAGGATGTGAAGAAGTTAGAACCCTCATACATGTAAAATGTAAAATGAGCTGACCACTTTTGAAAACAATTTGGCAATTTCTCAAAATGTTAAACAGATTTACCAGATAATTTGTCAATTCCCCTTCTAATGAAATGAAAATATATGCCCACACAAAGACTTGTGCATGAATGTTTATAGCTGTACTATTTATAATAGCCAAAAAGTTAAAACAACCCAAGTCTCCATCATCTGGTGAATAGATAACCAAAATGTGATATATCCATTGTATTTGTTTCATGTAGCTGTTGTAACAAATTACCATAAACTTCATGGTTTAAGGCAACAGAAATTTATTCTCTCACAGTCCTGAAGGCCAGAAGTCTGAAATCAAGGTATCAGCAGAGACATGCTCCCTCCAGAGTCTCTACAGAAGAATCCTATCCTTGTCTCTTATAAATTCTAGTGGCATTCTTTGACTTACAGCCACATCATTCCCAATCTCTGCCTCTATTTTCACATTGCCTTCCCATATCCTGTCAAATCTCTCCTGTGTGTCTCTTATTAGGACACTTGTCATTAATTTAGTCACCTCCCTACCCCAGATAATCCAGAATGATCTGTTTATCTCAAGACCCTTATCATCTAATAGCCACAGAATATACACTCTTAAGTGCACATGGAACATTCTCCAGGATAGATCATATGTTAGGCCACAAAACAAGTCTTAACAAATTTAAGAAGACTCAAATCATATCAAACATCTCTTCCAACCACAATGGTGTGAAACTAGAAATCAATAATAGGAGGAATTTTGGAAAATTCACAAATATGTGGAAATTAAACAACATGCTCCTGTCAAAAATAACATATAGGCCGGGCGCGGTGGCTCACGCCTGTAATCTTAGCACTCTGGGAGGCCGAGGTGGGCGGATCGTTTGAGCTCAGGAGTTCGGAACCAGCCTGAGCAAGAGCGAGACCCCATCTCTACTAAAAAATAGAAAGAAATTAATTGGCCAACTAAAATATAGAAAAAATTAGCCGGGCATGGTGGCGCATGCCTGTAGTCCCAGCTACTTGGGAGGCTGAGGCAGAAGGATCGCCTGAGCCCAGGAGTTTGAGGTTGCTGTGAGCGAGGCTGACGCCACGGCACTCTAGCCGGGGCAACAGAGTGAGACTCTGTCTCAAAAAAAAATAAATAAATAAATAACATATACAGATCTCTAAGCAAAAGATTTTATTTAGAAATATATATATAAGATCAGAATTTCAATTAGGGACATATGCACAGACTGGGGTGGTCTTTGGTATGTCTGAAGAACAAAGGAAAAGTTTGGAGTTTTATTAGGAAAGAGAAATGTTACATAAAATGTTTTGAAAGCACATTTATTGGTGCTAATGAAGTTTCTCTGAAATTTCTCCAAAGCTGGCAAGCTCTGATTGGTGAGCAGGGCTGGTAGGTAAAATTAATCTTAGAGTCATGGCAGGTCACTTTGGCAGGTACTAGATAAAACTGATCTTAAGTTTATAACAGGTTGTTTTAGCAGCTGAGCTTGAAAGAGTTCCTAGACCAGGCACTTTGTGGCCTGAGTGCTTTTTCTCCTTAGACTCTTGACTCTAATTTAGTCAGATATGACAGAAACAACCCCAATTCATAAAATCAATTTTCACACTTCTAAAGAACAAATAAGTAAAAAAAAATTAAAAGAGAAATTTGAAAACTATCTTGAGACAAACAAAAATGGGAACTCAAAATATCAAAACTTACAGGGTGCAGCAAAAGCAGTTCCTCCCCTAAGAGGGAAGTTCATAGCAATAAACACCTACATCAAAAAGGGAGAAAGATCTCAAATAAATAACCTAACATTACACCTCAAGGAACTAGAAAAGAGCAAACTAAGCTCAAAGTTACTAGAAAGAGGAAAATAATAAAGATCAGAGCAGAAATAAATGAAATAGGCCAGGCGTGGTGGCTCACGCCTGTAATCCTAGTGCTCTGGGAGGCCGAGACAGGAGGATCACTCAAGGTCAGGAGTTCAAGATCAGCCTGAGCAAGAGTGAGACCCCGTCTCTACTAAAAATAGAAAGAAATTATCCAGACAACTAAAAATATATATAGAAAAAATTAGCCAGTCATGGTGGTGCATGCCTGTAGTCCCAGCTACTCAGGAGGCTGAGGCAGAAGGATCACTTGAGCCCAGGAGTTTGAGGTTGCTGTGAGCTAGGCTGATGCCACGGCACTCTAGCCTGGGCAACAGAGTGAGACAAAGAAAAGAAAAGAAAAGAAAGAAAATCAAGACTAGAAAAAGAATAGAAAAGACCAACAGAAATAAAAATTGGTCTTCTGAAAAAATAACAAAATCTAAAAACCTTTAGCTAGACTAAGAAAAAAGAGAAGAGACTCAAAATCAGAAATGAAAGAGGAGACATTACAACTGATACCACAGAATATACAAAGGATCATAAGAGACCACTATGAACAATTTTATGCCAATAAATTGAATAACCTAGAGGAAATAAATTCCTAGACATACCTACCAAGACATTACCATGAAGAAATAGAAAATCTGTATCCATAACAAGTAATGAGATTAAATCAATAGTAAAAAGTTTTCCATCAAAGAAAAGCCCAAGACTTGATAACTTCACTGCTGAATTCTAACAAACATTTAAAGAACTAATCCCAATCTTTCTCAAACTCTTTAAAAAAAAATTGAAGAGGAGAGAATACTTCCAAACTCATTTAATGAGGTCAGCTTTACCCTGATATCAAACCCAGTCAAGGACCCTACAAGAAAAGAAAATTACAGGCCAATACCCTGATAAACATAAATGTAAAACTTCTCAACAAAACAGTAACAAGCTGAATTCAACAGCATATTAATTGGGTCATTTACCATGATCAACTAGGATTTATTTATCTCTGGAATGCAAGGATGGTTCAACATATAAAAATTGATAAATGTGATACACCACATTAACAGAATGAAGGATAAAAACTATATGACCATCTCAATAGATGCAAACAAAATTTGACAAAATTCAACACCTTTTCATGATAAAAACTCTCAACAAATTAGATATAGAAAGAATGTACCTAAACACAATAAAAGCCATATATGACAAACCCACAGTTAACATATTCCATGGTGAAAAGTCAAAAGGATGCCCACTCTTGCCACTTCTGTTAAGCATAAGACTGGAAGTCCTTGCCCAAGCAATTAAGTAATAGAAAGAAATAAAAGACACCCAAATAGGAAAGGAAGAAGTGAAATTGTGTCTGTTATCTGACAGCATCCTCTTATATATAGAAAATCCTAAACAACTGACTGAAAAACTTTTAGAACTAATAAAAACAAATTCAGTAATCTTGTAGGATATATAATCAACTTACAAAAATCAGTAGCATTTCTATACACTATCAATGAACTATTCGGAAAAGAAATCAAGCAAACAATCCCATTTATAATAGCTACAAAAAATAAAATACAAATAAATTTAAGCAAGGAAGTGAAAGATCTGTACAATGAAAACTATAAAACATTGATGAAAGAAATTGAAGAAGACACAAAGAAATGGAAGATATTCCATGTTCATGGATTGGAAGAATTAATATTGTGAAAATATCCATACTACCCACAGCGATCTACAGATTCAGTGCAATCTCTATTAAAATTCCAATCTCATTTTTCACAGAAATAGAAAAAACAATCTTAAAATTCTTATGGAACCATGAAAGACCCCAAATAGCTAAGGTAATCTTGAGCAAAAAGAACAAAGCTGAAGGCATCACATTACCTGACTTCAAAATATATTACAAAGTTAGAGTAATCAAAATAGCATGGCACTGGCATAAAAACAGACACATTGACCAATGGAACAGAATAGAGAGCCCAGAAACAAAAAGAATTGACAAATTTATAGTCAATTGATTTTCAACAAAGCTGTATTGTTTTCTGAGCCCCAACACTTTCTTCTAGAAGTTTTATTGTTTTCCTTTTTACATTTAGGTCTACAAACCATTTTCAATTGTTTTTTATATATGGACCAAGATTCATTCATTTTGTTTCCATAGTGCCATCATTGGAAATTCTATCTTTTCTCCCATTGAATTGTAGTGATGACTTTGTCAAAAATCAAATTAATGTTCATGTGTGGATCTGCTTCCAAATCTTCTATTCCATTCCATTAGACTTTGTTAATCCTTGGAACAATATCACATTGTCTATTAATGTAGTTTTATAGTAATTCTTCTTTTTTCTTTTTGAGACAGTGTCTTGCTCTGTTGCCCAACTTAGAGTGCAGTAGCATCCTAGCTCACTGCAACCTCCAACTCCTTGGCTCAAGCAATCCTCCTGCCTCAGCCTCTGGAGTAGATGGGACTACAGGTACATGCTACCACCCCCAGCTAATTTTCATACTTTTTTTGTAGAAATGGAGTCTCTCCCTCGCTCAGGCTGGTCTTGAACTCCTGGCCTTAAGCAATCTTCCTACCTTGGCCTCTCAAAATGCTAGGATTACAGGCATGAGCTACCATGCTGGGCCTATAGTAATTCTTGATATATGGGAGTATACGTCTTCTCCTTTTGTTCATCTTCATTAAGATTGTTTTGGTTATTCTAGGACTTGTATGTTTTCATACAAACTTTAGAATAATCTTGTCAATATCTGCAAATAATCCTCCTGGAATTTTCAGTTAAAGTACATTGAATTTATAGAAACATATGGGAAGAATTGATATCTTAGAATCTTCTAATCCATAAATATCTTATGCTTTTTCATTTATTTACATCATCTTTAATATCTCTCAGCAATGACTTGTAGTCTTCAATATAGAAATCTTTCACATCTTTCTTTAGATTTAAATTTTATTATAGATGATTTAAAATTTTTAAATTTTTATTGTTGCTGGTATATAGAATATGGATAGATGTCAAAATCACACTAAATAAAAAGAAACAAGTTATAGAAAAATAAGTACAATATAGTACATGTAAGTTAACAAAAAACCCTGACTACTACAGCAAGTCCTCACTTAATGTCATTGACAAATCCTTTGAATCTGAGACTTTAAGCAAAACTTATAATAAAACCAGTTTTTCCATAGGCTCATTGGTGTAAACAGGAGTTAAGTTCCTAAGGCATATTTCTGGTCACAAAAACGTCATCAAATTTCCAAATAAAGACCCCAAACACTTCTAATACTAAACATTGAAATAAATATGAGCTATGCATACATTTAAGAAAGAATAATAAGAACAAATAAGATAATTATTTAATATTTACCTAATTACTCTTGTTCAGGGTCCCAGGTGACCAGGGCCTCTCCCTGTAGCTAAGGGCTCATGGCAGAAACCAACCCTGGACAGGACACCCTTCCATCTCAGGGTGCTCTCACACACACACACCCATATTCAGACTGGGACTATGTAGACACACCCATTCGCCTAAAGTGCATCCCTGGGATGTGGGAGGAAAACAGAGTACCGGAAGAAAAAACATGCAGACATGAGGAGAACATGCAAACTTCACTCACATAGCGGCCCCCATCAGGAATTGATAGTTTTTCTCATCAACATTATAATAACGTTGAATGAAACAATATTATTCAAGGACCTGCTGTATACATTGGTCATAGATATAAATGTGTACATATGAATATGTATAAAAATAGGCCGAAGCAGCATTCCTAAAGTATACTTGCAGACCTCAGAGGGCCCCAAGGTCCTTTCTGGGAATCTTCAAGGTCAAAACTCTTTTCATAAGACTCAGATGTTATTTGCCCTTCTGCTCTGTTGACATTTGCACTGGTGGTGCAAAAGCAATGGCAGGAAAGACTGGCACCTCGGTAGGCATCGAAGCAGCAGCACTGTATTCTTCACTGTCAGTTTTAAAAAATGGCAATTTTACTTATGAATGTCCATGATGAGGCAGTACAAATTGTATTAATTTTATTAACTCTTAAACCTTGAGTACATGTCATGTCTTTTTAAAACACTCTATGATGAAATGAGAAGTATGCATAAAGCATCTCTGCTGTATACCAAAGTACAATGGCTGTCTCAACTTGATTTTATGAGTCATGAGCTTTTTCATGAAACGCCATTTTTAACTGAAAGAATGAGGACTACCTGTCGTTATTCAGATTTGAGCATTTGGCAGACAAAGGAACAAAGTGAGCCTGTCACTTGATGGAAAACAACTGACAGTCTAGGTGGCCAATGATAACATCTGAGTTTTCAAGTAAAAACAAAAATTTTAGAAAATTGTAAATTTGACAGCTTCCCAATACTTAAAGACTTTTCCGATGAGATCAGTGGTGATATTAATAAATGTGTTTTTTGATATCATATAATAAAATGCATCAACTGTGGGCTGATCATTGTAACTCAACAAACCAGTCAATCAATATTTTCCTAATGTATGGGTAAGAGATCTATTCCTATTGCAAGATAGATCCATGGATTTTAATGTAATGGAGTTTGAAAAGTTAATTGATATAATTTCAGATTCCAAATTGCAACTAACCTATAAGAAACCACCGTTTTCCCAGGTTTTGATGTAATATCAAAGAAGAAAATCTACAATTATCTGAAAAGACTCTTAAAATACTCCTTTTCAATTATATATCTATGTGTGGCTGGCTTTTCTTCAAAAGAACAGTTTGAACACAGAAGCAGACATGAGAATCCACTGTTTTCTATTAGTCATACATGAAAGAAATTGGCAAAAATATAAAACAATGCTAGTCTTCTTACTAAATTATTAAATTAAAATACGATTATTTTGCATTAAAGCTATATTTCATAACATATAATAGGTTTATTTTTATTTTTAAATTATTTTTGTGTTAATTTGAATAATTTAAATATTTTTTAAATTTCTCAGTTTTCATTTTTAATATGATAAATATCATAAACAAAGGCTCTTTAGGGTGCTTAATAATTTTTAAGAGTGCAAAGGGGTCCTGAGAGTAAAGAATTTGAGAAACTACTTTATTGAGGTATACACATCAAAATCTTTCCCAAGAGAAGGAAGACTGGAATAGGACAGGGGTGCATTAGGGAGGGGGAAAGGGGGGAAGGTAAGTGGATGGAGAGAAGAGAGGAGAGGTCACAGGTACTTCACCTTTATCTGTAATATTCCATTTTTTATACATAAAAAGGATTTGAGACAATGTTAACATTTGTCAATTTGGGGTAGATGGTGAGAACAGGTGTTTATCATATCATTTTTTATGTATTTCTCTAAATATTTTTAAATTCTAAAAAAAATTTAAACAAAAAAACATTATTCTTAAAAAGTATAAAAATATATTGATATTTTTACAGCCCCTGATGTCTCCTTAAAACCCCTGAAAAAATTTATGAGCTTAGAGACACAAACTATTATGGAGCACTTGTTATATACCATGACCTTGAGCAGGTGCTTTAGACACTCCTTTTCTCATTTAATGCTTCAACATCCTACAAAGTAGGTATTATGACCCCACCTTACATACAGCTGAAGGAAATGAGGATCAGAGACCTTAAGTAACTTCCTCAAAGTCTCCCAGAGAACAAATGTTGAAACTGGGATCTGGGCCCTCATTTGAGTTTCATTATATTGCACCACTGCTGTGGTTTGAATGTTTGTGTTCCCTCAAAATTCATTTGTTGAAACCTAACCCCCAAGGTTAGGAGGTAGGGCTTTTGGGAAGTGATTAGGCCATGAGGGCAAGATCATATATGCAGGACCTGTATAGAAAAATGTATAAACATTTTATTGAAAAACATTAAGGACCTAAATAAATGGAGAGAAAAATTCTGCTCCTAGGTTCTTGAATTCATCCACAGATTCGGTGCAATCCTAATAAAGGTTTCATCAGGTTTGTGTGAGTTTGTGTGCTTTTGTTTTTTGTTTGTTTTTTAAATTGTTGTAAACCCACAGAAAAACTCTAAGAACGGTATAAAGAACTCTCATGTCCCCTTCATCCAGGTGTTAATATTTACCATCTGTTAATATTTACCACCCCTCCTCTCTCAACTTCTCTCCACAACCCCTCCTTGCACCACCCTGCTTCCCTGGACACTGAGTAGGGTGACCAACTGTCTTAGTCTGTGTTGTGCTTCAGTAACAGAATACCTGAGCCTGGGTAATTGATGAAGAACAGAAATTTATTTCTCACAGTTCTGGAGCCTGGGAAGTCTAATATCAAGGCAACGGCTGGTTGGGTCTCTGGTTCCAAGACAGTGCCTTGTTGCTATGTCCTCTGGAGAGGAGGAACATTGTGTCCTCACGTGGCAGAAAAATAGAAGAGCAAGAGAGCATGAACCCACTTCTGCAGGCCCTTTTTATAGCAACACACTCCTTCACAAGCGCAGAGCCCTCGGGACCTAAACACCTCCCGAAAGGCCCCAGCTCCCGACACTGTTGCACTGGGGATTAAGTTTCCAACACACAAATTTAGGAGGGGACAAAAACATTCAAACCATAGCAGCAACTCATCCTGGCTTGGTCAGGATGTCTCAATGTTAAAGTTGAAAGTTGTACATCCCAGTAACGCCCTCCGTTCTGGGCAAATCCTAACACCGGCATGCGGCCTATGCAACGATACCACCTCACTCTGCCCCCAGCTGCTTGGGTGCTGGGTGCTGACATCTCCACATGGAGAAGAAGGGAAAGGAAGTTCGTAGTTAATTATTCATTAGTTAGAAGGACTGAAAAATGTCACAAGGTACTAGAGTGCTGAACTCTCAAGGAAAAATTCACAAATGAGGTGGTATCAGATTTAGTGATACCATATAAATAAGTGAAATTGTAGCAAACATTTTTATAACGATGATTATGTACTTCCAGAGCACCTGGCAAGGTTCATAGGCTGCATGTTTACCAAATATTCAAGTAGAAGCTTCTGTTTTATGTTGATACTAAACCACAGTACCTAGTCATGTTCTCTTCCTCCTTCTTCATGATGGTTTAAGATGTTTTCTCTCACATTCTCCCAGCTTCATTGTTCTTCTGGGAGATCATAAACCCTTTGTCTCTGAAACCTGAGCCTTCCACAGTGATTCTACATGGTATAGAAAACTAGAAGAGCTACAGTGAAGGGAAAAAAAGCAAAGATATTACTATTGCATAGCCTAAGGATGAAAATTATTTTCAAAAAGAGCCTTTAAGAATCACATAAATAAAAATAAATTTGGAGTCATTTTGTTTTTTGATATTTCTTTTAAAAAACAAATGCAATGCAATTTAATTATAAACAGATAATTTGAAACGTTATTCAATAAATATTTGGGAGATGGAGGGGAAAGTATGCTGATGAATTACACTGCCATCTTGTGGCCATTGCGGTTAGTGTCTGCATCTACCAGTAATTCAGACGAGAGCAGATCGCCTTTTCCTGATAACTTTTCCAATATGGAAGAAGGAATATGACACGAGGCTTGTGGCTGGAAGTAATCTGTTCCTTGTACAAGCTATCCTGCAACATCTAACTGAATCACATCTTCTTAGAGACTTCCAAAAACAGATCTTTCCAGAGGTAACAGTGAGTCCTATAGCTATCAAGCATTTCTTCCTTATGCTTATACATACCGGTATTAATGCATTAGCTTTGCAGCCTTTCTGCCTCCTCGACCAGGTAAGCACCCTGTTATGCGCAGCCATAGCGCCCCACATCCCTGCCATGGCATTAATCTCACCTTCTTGCAATTACCTATTAATATTTAACAGTCTAACTTCCCTGGTAGACTCCAAGATTTTTGAGGTGAGGGTGGGGGAAAGGTCAGTGGTTACACTGTTTACCTCGTACAGTCCCTGGTGCAGAGTAGGCACCCAATAAATATTTGCTAAATAAATATATTGTTTTATTGAACATATAGCACCTGCATTTCACATGCATGCAAATGCTGCCCTATAAACCAGATCTACAAACCTTTACTTTGTCTTTCTTTTATCTAACCTAAAGCATTCTTAAACTGCTCTTAAGATACTTATGATTCACTGCTATGTTCTAGGTTTTACAACCATCAGTGAACTTAAAGCTTCTTGGGGCTCAGAAAACGATACCCCAAAATGAAGGCCTCAGAAGCAGAAGTTTCTCTCTGACCTTCTCCAGCCCTCCTATGTCTGGCCCCTCATTGTCCTCCAAGGCTAGCCATAGAAACTAGAATCCCTCTTCTCCAAGGCAAGTCATGGCAACCAAAACCCCCTCTTCCTCAAAGCCAGCCAAAAAACCTAAAAATATCACAATAACTTTCCCTTCACCTTTCTCTGTAAAAACTGGCCATAAAGAAATTATCTGACCTGTCTTGTTTGATTGTAGGTCATAAGACCCCCCATTCCAGAGAGGATCCTGCCCCATACCCTGAAGGAAAGAAAGCTGCACAGAGAAGCCAAGAAGAATCTAGACAGGCCTTGCTGGGTTTCCCCACTGTCTGTCAGCATGAGATCACATGCTTTTTGTTCAATCATATTCTATACAGCTGTTCGTATACTCTGTTGAACCTAAAAATAAAAATGGGCAGTTTCCCCTGTATCTTTGGGTCTTCATTCTGAAGGCTCCCATGGTCAGGTAAAACTATGATCAAATAAAGTTGTCTGCATTTTCTATTTATCTGCCTTTTGTCGGTTGATTTTTAGCAAAACTTCAGAGAGTAAAGGGGAAGTTTTCCTTCACCCCTACAAACTCTTATAAGTAGCGTCCTATGTCTCAAACATCTGTCTTTTTATTACCTATATACAGCACCTAGATGGATGGATAACTGAATGTAGACCCAATTGCCTACAAAAAAGAACAGGCATATGCTTATTGCCACTATGGAGACAGAGCTGAGTCCCCAAGGTCATTCCACCGTTACCTGGCAACCTCCCACCACCTTCCTTTACAATCCTCTGTTCGGTGATAGACAAGCTTGGTTGGGGACAGGGACAGGCAGATGCCTCCATGTCTGCATTTCCAGGGTTCACAGGGAGAAGGGTACAGTCCTGATAGGCTGGTGGTCAGTCCCTTCCATTCTGCCCGCTGGCATCTGGAGAGCAAAGAGTCACAGGAGCTGTCATTTTAGTTTCTCTTTTTGTTTTTTACCTCCAAGTATTATACTTTTACACTAAAGACTTAAAGCTTAAAAATCCTTCTGGGCCGGGCGCGGTGGCTCACGCCTGTAATCCTAACTCTCTGGATGGCCGAGGCGGGCGGATCGCTGGAGCTCAGGAGTTCGAAACCAGCCTGAGCAAGAGCGAGACCCCGTCTCTACTATAAATAGAAAGCAATTAATTGGCCAACTAAAAATATATAGAAAAAATGAGCCGGGCATGGTGGCGCATGCCTGTAGTCCCAGCTACTCGGGAGGCTGAGGCAGGAGGATCGCTTGAGCCCAGGAGTTTGAGGTTGCTGTGAGCTAGGCTGACGCCACAGCACTCACTCTAGCCCGGGCAACAGAGTGAGACTCTGTCTCAAAAAAAATAAATAAATAAAATTAAATTAAAAAGAAAAATCCTTCTGCATACAGATAAACAGGACAAAAATTCAAAGTGTGCTTTTAGAATTGAACACCAGAACTTTCTTGATATTCTCAGTAGGTAGAAAAACATTGTCATATTAATATATCACGAGGACACCCTGTTTTCTCTATTTCCCCATCCTGTGGAAAGACCATAATCATCTAAGACAGATACACAGCTCTTAGCAAGCAATTGACTTCATTCAATACTCCAGCATAAGCCAAGTTTCTAAAGTCTGATCCAGACAATTTCAGAATTAGAACAGATGAGAATGCCCTGGCAAATAATGTGATTTATTTAAATAACCTGCTCTTAAGACCAAGTACACACAAAATCAGAGAACAGAGATATTTAAAGTATGGTTTGCAGACGGGTGTCAGCCCACAAACTGTTTGTTACTATTACCGGTCTGCATGGAGATAAGTACTGGAATTGAGAGTATGAGTTTAGAAACTTTTACAGCAATCTGACATTGTCCTGACACGCGAGGGAATGAGCAGTGGCCTTGTCCAGTGGAGCAGGGATAGAAGAGTTTGGGTGCTGGGGAACTTGTGTGGCAAGTTCGGCATTCGGTGTTAGCTGTGCACTAGTCCTGAACAACAGAACCATTAGCAGTGTGCAATGGATTGGAAAATAAAACACAAAACAAACTGGTTCTTCACCATAAATATTTTGAGAAGCACTATTCTAGAATTTATATGAGAGGAATTCTTAGCCACATTTAACAAAGTTGAAGTTCATTGTGCCCAGCAAACAACAAAATCCACAAAGGACCTCTATGGAAAAAAGTAATTCAATTTGTCTTTTTAGCAAATACCAGAAACTGGAATTTGCTGAAAATGGAAGAACAACTAATGTGTACTGAGCACTTATTACATGTCATATTTTATTCTAAGCACTTTACAGTATTAATTCATTAAACCTCACAACAACCCTACAGATTGGTATTATTATCATCGCCCCAACTTTGTCACCAAGGACATGAAGTATAGAGTTGCAGGAAGTGCACAGCTAGGGTACGACACAGCCAAAGGCCTTGAACCCTGTGCTTGCTGGAGGCCCACGGACAGTGCCCAGGACGTCCCATTGCTTCATTAGCTACCCATTTAAGTGACATCAGCAATTGTCTAACTTTCAAAGTGATCACCCTCCAGACCAGCGTTCTACCCCTGGGAAGAGGCATTCCCAGTGTCTGGGGCATGCATGTGCTGGGTCAGGTCTCCAGTGTAGACAGTGAGGGTGTGGGTGGCATTTTGGGGGTGCCTACACTGTCTGTGATCAAGATGGGCAGATGAAAAGCCTTGTGTGCCTTCCAGTCACGAATCAGTAGCTGAGAAGAGGAAGTGCCAGGTGGAGCTCTCCTCACGGTCCAAGCGATTCCCGGAGGAAATCCGGCCTGTGACTGCATCGACCATGAGCTCACTCCCAGGCTCCCGTCCAGGAAGGGGGTAGTGAAGGGCGCTGGGTCTGCATGTCAATCAGAGTCAAGTTGACAGCAAACCCCTGAGTCAGAATCACACGCGGTTGAGAAAGATGGTCATTGAGACTTGAAGCCACACACCTCACAGGTCACGTACCTGAGGGCCAGGGAAGCTGAGAAAACATTAGGAAAAATCTTCAAACCTCAAGGCTTCTTGGGGACTGGGTCGCGTCTCATTCATTTCTGGTTGCTCGTGCCTAGCAAGAAATGTTTGATAAATTATGAATGAATGAAACCATCACCAGCTCTGGAGATGGACAGACCAGAGTTCCAACCCCAGCTCTGCCACTCACTCGGGTATGTGAACTTGAGTGAGTTACTTAACTTTTCTACATCAGTTTCCCCCAGGTTAAAGAGAAAGAACAATGGGACCGACATCATAGGGTTGTCATAAAGCTTCAATGAGGGATGTAAAGTACTTAGCATAGGACTATGTTAGATCTTTTAAATTTATTGCCATTATTTTAGGGCTCATGCGGTTTAAAGGACACTGACTTAAAAGAGTGGGAGGTTTGCTGACACGTGATAGGTGGAATTCTGGTAGTGGAAGTAAAATGATTAAAATGCATGGAAAAGAATGACAAAGAGTTGACTGTTTGATCATAAATGCTTGCACAAAGATGAAAAAAAGAAAAAAAGGAAAAGAAAAAATGTAAGTTCTAATATTTAGATCTAAGAACACAGGAATTTTGCTAAAAGGATCACCTCCCCCGAAGTCTGCAGGAGACATGTCTGTTAAGTCACAATCCAAACCACCAAGAGGCTGAGGGAGCAGCATGTGGCAGTGAAGGGAGACCCTGGGGTGGGTGGTTCTGTGACTGGGAAGTCGGGAGACCAACCCACGTGATGCACTGCTCAAACCTCAACCTCTCCAAGCCCTCTTTTCCTAGGGCTCTCAAAGATTACTCTGCTTAAGGAAACAGAGACATCCGTTCAATTTTGCTTCTGGGTGTATTCACATAACATCACTTCTGCTTCCTGTAAATCTGGATGCTCCTGTAAAAGAAGTGTTCAGGCCCAACCATGGCGTCTTAAACAGGGGGAGGAGCTATGACAATCATCTGCAAAACCCCAACAGGCAGCTCTACCAGCTCCTCATGCACTAAGCAGTGATACTCCTTTCGTGCCATCTTAGTCCTTGTCATCCTGATTGAACACGTGATGATGACCAAAGTGTGGTTTTCCAGGTGCCATCAGCTCAAGTTCGCACCACTGCTCCTGTTCATAATTGAGAGCCTGAGCAATGGGGACTGCCCCATTGTTGGGCTCCACATCAAAGGTTCTTTGAAGGTTGCCAGATGTGATGTGGGACCTCGGCCCCACATTCAGTCCTGCAGGGAAGCCCAAAGACAGCAAGCTCAGTGCCACAGCATTGGCCCTGTGGCTAGTACAGTCTCTCGGTCAGAGGAAGATGGAAGTTTCCAAGTCCATGCAACAAGCCATGTTTTCCCATTGCTGACAGGTTCCTGGCCCAGACAGTGACCCACAGGATGTCTCACACCCTGGCTTTCCTAGGCAAGAGAAGAGATAGAGATTTTCCCCGAGTCAGCAGCACTAGAAGGACTTTGGTGGGAAATAAGTGGCGAAAACGCATCTCCAGGTTGAGTTGGGGGAACATCAGGAAACTTTCAAAAAAACACAAAGATGTGCTTTGGGGAAGATAGTTCTTAGACCTGTGCATAAGACTTTGTCAGAAAGTTATTTTTGGTTCCACAAAATCTATACTCTGTGCTCTTTGTCTACCTGAAAATTTTCTACTCCAGAGGCTGAGGCAAGAGGGTCACTCGAGCCCAGGAGTTTGGGATTACTTTGAGTTAGGCACTCTAGCCGGGGCAACAGAGTGAGACGCTATCTCAAAAAAATAAATAAATAAAAATAAACAATTTTTAGACCAGGTGCAATGGATTATGCCTCTAATCCCAGCACTTTGGGAGGCTGAGGTGGGAGGATCCCTTGAGCCCAGGAGTTCAAGACCAGGCTGTAAAGTAATGCACTAAACAAATCAAAATAGTGGCTATCTCTGTGTAGTAGGTTTCAACAGTACAGTAGTGTCTCAGGTGAATTTATTGCTCTCCAGGACTCCAGAAAGCTGAAGGTAGAGATGCTTTTCAGGGACATGTGCAACAACTCTGCTTGTTCCCCAGGGCAGGTTGCAGCCCTGCTGACTCTGAGACTGTTCATGAACCCAGAAAGCCCCAGGCTTATAGCCATTCCCATTAATGGTAGCACATTCCTGGCTGGGTAGGTTCTCCCTCAGAATGAGGAAAAAGCCCCCCAGACAGCTGTGGTCCAGAAAGAAATTTAGCTTCTCTAGTCTGCCTACACTGTGCTCATGGGATTTTTGCATTCATGACCAGATAAATCAAGATCTCAATTAACCTGACGGTGAGGGCCGTGTGTGAGTATGTGTGCACTTAAATGGCTTCATCCCAACACTCCTCGGTCCTCTTGAATTTTGACTCTTTTTTCTTTATAGATTTCTCTCTTTTCCTGATTTCCTACACTGATCATGAATTGCTTTTGATCCATACTATTTAATGACAGAAAGAACTAGCAGACAGAGGCAGCTCAGCTGTTAGGTGACAGGCAATCACTCAGAGCATCCCAAAGCCCAGGGTGTCGCTGGGCCAGACTAGATCTTGATTTATTTAGTTATGGTGTATGTTCACGACATGGTGCTGCTGCTGCTATATAACCTGCCACCTAGCCTAAGAAAATGCACTTAATTCCTGTAGAGGCCAGTGAAATTTAGAACAAGACTTACAGGAGGAATATTGGCCCCGAAAGTACCAGAAATGAGCTCAATAATGTTGATTATCTGCCAGATCCTAATGTGGGTTCACTGGAGTCAAGGGGTCCCAGAGGGTGGTCCTGTGGTGGTGGTCACGGGCTGCATTCCTGTGAGCATGGGCAGCTCTGGAGCTACGGAGGGGCCCGAGCGCCTCACCCAGTGGAAAGTTGTATTTGCCTACAGTACCCTATTTTCAGTCTTTTCTTCTATAACCTCCTCCAGATTTCCTGCCCTTGTTAAGCTCTCTCTTCTCTGTTTAGTCTTGTGTGCATTGTGCAAAATTATTTTATCTAGTATTTATTTAATGTTTTATAGTCACTGAGCACTGGTGACTTTCAATTATTTTTTGCTACATATGAAGTGCAGAATCACCTTCTCCCGTGTGTTAGCAGGTGAGCCCTGACAGGTGGTGTCAATGATTCTCTGGCCGGCCTATGCTGGTCTTTGCTGAGTTCTGGTGGATTGAATTTACCTGAAACTCTCTTGACCCCAACCCACGTCACTGAAAATACAATTGGAATAATTGCTCTTGCAGTGAAGTATAATGTATATTTTCTATGTTTAAATGGTAGTTTTATTTGCTCTAGTGACTATCTGATCATTTGTAGTTCAACGAATCATACTGATGAAATACATTATGCCTCTCCTTTATACATAGTGGAAGAGAAGGCAACTTTTATATCGTGTGCTTCACACAAGGCTCATTTTACGGGAGAAGCAGGAACATGTTTACGAGCAATGGTTGATTATTTCACATTTTTTGTTAGGCTTGAGGGCCGCGGTGATGATGGCCTAAAGTCTATGAGTCAGAGTCACAGTCTGTAGCTATGACTATTAGGAAACATGGAAGAGAAGTGTTTTAAATGATTTCTATGGGAATAATTTACAAAAGGCCTCTGTACAAAATGAGTCCCTTCTCAACTCCAAAACATATCATAAATAGCATGGCTTACTCACCATGGATAGGAGAGAGATTCATTGAAAAAAAGAAAGAAAAGAAAAAGAACAAAGAAAGAAAATGTGGTGTCCATCGAGTTCTACTCAGCCATAAAAAGGAATGAAATAATGTCTTTTGCAGCAACTTGAGTGGAACTGGAGACCATTATCCTAAGTGAAGCACTTCAGGAATGGAAAAACAAATACCGCATGTTCTCACTAATAAGTAGGAGCTAAATGATGGGCACACACGGGCACAAAGTGAAATTAATATAAAGGACATGGGGAACCAAGAAAGGGGGAGAGTGGGTGGAGAGTGTGGGATAAACACTTACCTCTCAGGTTCAGTGAACACTGTCCTGGGAGCCGGCACGCTGAAAGCCCTAACTTCAGCATTACACCGTGTATCCACTTAACAAAAACATTTGTACCCCCTTAATATTTTGAAATAATAAAAAAAAGAAAAGGAACAAGGAACGCAATAGGGACTATATCCCAATGTTATATAAAAAATAAACATTAAAATTGTCCTAATAAGCCAAATATTTTCCTTCTCTAAGGCCTGCCTGAGGGGTTTCCAGGAGGCCTTCCCTGGGCCCCTGAAACACATCTCAGCTCATCACATCCTATTTTGTGCTAATGCTGAGACTCAACCTACGGCTATATTTGTCACATGGAACCTCAGCTGTTTTTACATCTCTGTCCCACAAAGACTGTAGACCTCTTGAGAGCAGAAACTGGTGCCTAGCACAGTCTTTGGCACATAATCAGGGTTCTCTAAGTGTTTGCCAGACAAGCAAGTGAGAAACAACATGACCCAGAAAAGGAAGACCTCAATGTATGAATGTATTGTTATATATTGTTATTTTAATATAAAGCACTAAAAATAAACTATAGTGATAAGAAAACAGAGTTAAGGTTTCTTTCTTTTTTTTTGAGAGAGAGAGAGAAAGAGAGTCTCACTCTGTTGCCTGGGCTACAGTGCCATGGCATCAGCCTAGCTCACAGAAACCTCAAACTCCGGGGCTCAAGCAATCCTCCTGCCTCAGCCTACCGAGTAGCTGGGACAACAGGCATGCACCACCATGCCTGGCTAATTTTTTCTATGTATTTTTAGTTGGCCAATTAATTTCTTTCTATTTTTTTTAGTAGAGACGGGGTCTCCCTCTTGCTCAGGCTAGTTTCCAACTCCTGACCTTGAGCTATCCTCCAGCCTCGGCCTTCCAGAATGCTAGGATTACAGGCGTGAGCCACTGTGCCCGGCCCCAGAGTAAGGTTTCTAATCCCAGTGCCAACATCTTAGATATCCTCATGGATCAGATTTTGGTGGGAACCGACTCCAGGGACTCTCCACAGTCCACCCGCCTGGGGCCGCTTCCCAGGATGTGCCCATCTTTGCTGCAGTAGCTTAGAGGCTGGGCAGAAGGATCCTCTGTGCCCGGTGCAGCTGGCTGTCAGATGCGGTGGAGGCTCTAGAGACGCTCAGATCAACAGCTGTTGCGTCATCTCTTGGCTTCAGTTCTTCGCTCAAAAGAAGCGTACACAGCTGAAAATGATCTGAAGCCTCTTCTGGCTAAGGTTGTTGCTCATTTTGGCCATGGAAGTCCTCCCTCTCTTAGATGCCTTCATTCCATGAACCCGGGGTAAATTTCAGAAGCCAACCAAGAGAGCAAATCCAGCTTGAAATCCAGCTGCAACATTTACTTGTGTAGCTGTTACCTATAAAAACGTGCATACTACTACTGCTTAAAGAGTTATTAGTGACTAGCACAAAACAAATTCTTTTTTTTTTTTTTGAGACAGAGTCTCACTCTGTTGCCCGGGCTAGAGTGCCATGGCGTCAGCCTAGCTCACAGCAACCTCAAACCCCGTGAGCTCAAGTGATCCTACTGCCTCAGCCTCCCAGGCCCAGCTAATTATTTTTTCTCTATGTTTTTAGTTATCCAGCTAATTTCTTTCTATTTTTATTAGAGACGGGGTCTTGCTCTTGCTCAGGCTGGTCTTGAACTCCTGAGCTCAAACAATCCGCCCGCCGCGGCCTCCCAGAGGGCTAGGATTACAGGCATGAGCCAAGTGCCTGGCCTAAAATGCAAAACATTGACAACACCAAAGACAGTTTGGCAGTCTCTTACTAGTCTTACTCACACCATCCAGCGATTGCACTCCTTGATTATTTACCCAAATGGGTAGAAAACTTATGGCCACACAAAAACCTGCACACAGATGTTTATAGCAGCTTTATTCATAATTGCCAAAACTTGGAAGCAACCACGATGTCCTTGAATGGCTAAACTGTGATACACTCACACAATGGAATGTTATTCAGTAATAATAAGAAATGAGCTATCAAGCCATGAAGACATAGAGGAATCTTAAATACACATTGCTAGTGAAAGAAGCCAGTCTGAAAAGACTACATATTGTATGATTCCAAACAGATGGCATTCTAGAAAGGCAAAACTACAGAGACAGTAAAGGTCAGTGGTTGCCAGGAACTCAGGGAAAGGAAGGAAGAGACAAATAAGTGTAGCACAGGGGACTTTTTTTTTTTTTTTG
>VBSM01001124.1:39149075-39162808 GCA_008086735.1 Cheirogaleus medius | reverse complement strand
AAAAAAAACAACCCACCATAAGATACAAGCTCACATCAACTGTGTGGCTATAATCAAGAAGATCAGCAAAATGTGGAGAAACTGGAACCCTCATAACTTGTTGGAGGGATTGTAAAATGGTGCAGCCACTTTAGAAACCAGTGTGGCAGTTCCTCACAGTTAACCACAGAGTTACCATATGACCCAGCAATTCTACATATAATACATATATATGTGTATGTGTGTATAGACACCCAAAAGAAATGAAAACATGCCCACACAATAACTTGTACACAGATGTTCAAAGCAGCATTATTCATGATAGCTAAAAACTGGAAGCAACCCAGATGTCTATCAACTGATGAATAAATAAATAAAATGTGCTATAGACAAACAATGAAATATTTTTTGGCACTAAAAAAGGAATGATAATGAAATGACATGGATGAACCTTAAAAACGTTATACTAAGTGAAAGCAGCCAGTCACAAAAGACCACATATTATGATTCTATTTATATAAAATGTCTAGAATAGGCAAATGTAGAGATACAAAGTAGATTAGTAGTGGTTGCCCAAAGCTAGGGAGGAAAGAGTGGTTGGGGTTGACAGCCAAAAAGTATGAAGTTTTTTTAAGGGGGTGATAAAATGTCTCAAAATTGACTGTGGTGATAACTGCACAACTCTGTGAATATACTAAAAACCATTGAATTGTACACTTTAAACAGGTGAATTATATGGTATATGAATTATATCTCAAAAAGTTGTAACAAAAAAGTTCACATACAAATAAAAGACAACTTAAAATTCTGAAGAGTTTTATTATGGAAACAAGGAGGGTAACTAAGCATGAAATAATTTCATTCTTGATAAAAGTACATTAAATATTATGAAATCTGAAGTAAACTAGTTTATAACCCAACTCTTTTAAAGGATTTATATTTATTGAAATTAACTTTCATCCTTTGTAAAGATGTAACATTAGTTACAGGAGGAAAATGTTTAATCTAAATACACATTGCCAGAGATATGACTCAAAGGTCAATATGCATAAAGATTGTATTCGTCTGCATTAAATAGTCTTACAAAGCTATTAACTTGAAATATGAAAGGGTTGTTTATGAGTTATTTCAAACTATAAGTTTGGAATGCATGTTTTTTTGTGATACCATCATTCCACTAAATACGTATAATGGTCAGAAATTCAGTGTATCTCTTATAGAACTGCACATAGGATTATATATGCCAAGATTAAAATGTCGCACAATCAACAGACTTATAAACAAAATGATTCAAAGCTGCCCTTATGCTAAATTCACCAATTTGATTCCAAAATGTCCTTTTTAATTATGAAAAACAACTAAGTATTATGTTTAGAAATCTTAATGGACATAAAATAGTTGAGTCACACATATTCCTTTGCAATTTTCACATCTAATTTTATTTAATAAGGTGTTAACACTACATATTCAAAAACTTAATAAAAAGACATTATTTCAACAACAAGTTGTTCCATTTTACTTGCAGCTTTTCAGAGCTGTAATTCTAATACATATTGGGATCTAAAACTACTAGCAAATAGCAACAATAGGGATTACGTATTTTAAAAACTGGACAAATGAAGCAAGAATATGTTGAGATGTAAATCAGGAAGTAGTTATTTGCTTTACAAAACATTCTTAAATATACAGATTAATTAATAACATATGCCCTTTAAATGGTAAAGCATTTAAAATAAATTTACCAAAAATCAACTTATATACTTTTTAAACCCCACCAATTACATAGAGGCACTACTTTTATCCACAAAAAGCATCAAAATGTTTTAACATTTCAAAAATAGAGCCCAAAACAAGCAATTTCTCAGAAACAGTACAACTTAATAAGATGGCTATTCACAGTGCCCTTTAAGAAATTAATAATCTATTTTTTTAAAGTCATTTTTCAGCCCTGAATTGTAACACACTTTGACTTCCATTTCTACTTTTCTTTGAATCAATCTGGACTGTAAGGAAGAGTGCCACAATATTGAAGCTATTGGAGATTTGGGGTAATGTCCTGAAAAAAAAATGCTGTCTATATATGTAGAAAGTAACAAAGAAAAAAGGTAGTGATCCCTTCAATGGTAAAACTCTACCAGTCTAACAAAAATCACCAAGATACAGATGCCAAAGTTAGAAAATATAAACCAGCACAGAGTCAGTATCATATACCTTATTCAAGTAAGTTTTACTTGGATTGTTTGGCATTTGGGAAACTAAATAAATTAATTTAGGACGCTAGAAATCCCATCTCTACTCTTAACAAAGAGTTGCTTATTACTGAATTAAAGTTAATAGGGAAAACAGCATAGTAAAGATTCTTTTTTGTGCTAATTGATGAGGAAAAATTACCAAAATTTTCTTATTGAAAGAAAGAAATGGACAATATTTTTTTGGAAAATAAAAAGTAAACTTAGAAATAAAGTTAAGGCACTTATTTCAATGGGTCTGCAATATCAACAGCAAAGTATATTTTGTATTTCTTTGAGAAATTCCTTCTACCCAAAACCCATAAACTTTGCTCCTTTCATAGATCTTTATTGTCACATCTAACAACTGTAAGTTACTCAAGTGGAATTACTTGCAGAATTCTTAATCATGTGTTACTCTACAAGTGAAGAAACGAATCAAATGTTTTCCACTCAGTTTTGTAGTACTACTGTTAATAACCACAGTTAAAATAGAAGCAAATAAGCTTATCTCTCATATCCAATATTATAATTTCTATAATCAAGCTTACTTTTCCTTTTCAAATGATGCTAAATAAAGAATTCATTATTTAAAACTTTCAATTAAAAATTTCTCCAAATCTGTTTTATTTAAGAAATAAGTTGACAGAGGCAAAAGCAACTTACTAGTATGTCAAACAAAACAAGCAAAACTAATTCAGCACATGTGATCTTAATATAAATCAATAAAAGTTCAAGGAAATATTTCACAATACATAAAACGTAGGGTGTTTTATTTCCCCTTCAAAATATGCAAGCTGCCTTTTAAATTACATTGTGTTACATGCTCTAATCACGAGTACTACCACATGACTATTCACTGTGTACTGGGGTAACTATGGTAATATCTTCATAAGGCTTGAAGCTTAATACCAGAGACTCACTACTACACGTACAGAGTCAACCTGAGGTACAGTGCCTGCAATTATCTTAATATAGTTAAAAAATTACATAAAAGAGTGAAATGAGAACCAATGAAACTAATGTCTCAGATATAAGACACTGCCATCAAACAATTCTTAAGCTCAAAAAGAGCAAAGCATCCTAGAGTTAGTCTCAGAATGCATGAATTTTTAAAATATATATAGTACAGAAAATAAAGACAACGTAAAGATACTCCCTTACTATAAATGTAGTAATTTATAGTACTGAAAATGCAATTTTTGTAGCACTCTAACAAGTGAAAGTTTTGAAAACCTGCCCACTGAACAGGTATATAAGGTAAAACTAAACACGCATCCCAACTTACTAAAATGATACATATATAGGCTACATCTATCCTGAATCTCTTTATAAGGCCAAATTAATTATTTTAGAATTTCTTTTAATAAATGATGAAAAATACGGGAAAACTTAAAGGCATTTAGACTATGAAATTGTGTTGTAAATTTTATTATAATTGTCGTTTTGTTCTTAATATTGAAGACTGAATCACAGTTTCATAAATAACATCAGATGTGTTTTATAATAAACATATCTGTATGCAGAGGTATATTTAACAGCATCTGCATATATCTCCAGACATTGTTGCTCATTTTAGTGTACATATTCTTATTCTGATAGATTTAATTTTTTTACTTAATAATTCAGTAGAAAACATGTAAATATACTCCATATCCTTATTTTATTAAGTATGCCAACTCTGAACAACATTGTTTTAAATATCCATTTTAAAATTATAGGTAACAGTTATTGTTTTGTCATGATTAAATTGGTATTAAATTATTAAGCATACTGAAAAAAGCTAATCACTTAATAGACAGTCATAAAATAATAAAATGCAATATCATGCACTATGTATTACTAAAAAGTGCTCACTTATATAAGCAGCAGATGATGAGAACAATATCATGGAAAATTATGGATATATCTTTATGTATATCCTTAAAAATCACTTTTCTTTATATAATTTCTATTTTAATTTAAATGCCACATATTTTCAGCTAACATTTAAATTAGTTTTTTATTATAAAATTTCAGTTCTGTTATAAACCATTAAACACCTTCAAAAACTTGCTTGAAGAATAATTCTTTCCTTCCATTATAAAATTATATCACATTAAGTATTATTAAATGTTATATTTGAGAAATATAGTCTGACCTTGAACATATTCAAATTCAAGATCAGTATTATGACAGAATGGAGATTTATGGGGGAAATGTTGCAATACGTAAAACCTTTTAAAGACCATATAATAGTAAGGAAGACACTTGTCTGAAATACTGCAGATGATAGATTTGACATTTTACCAAAAGACAGAGTAATGCTTGATCTTCTAATATTTCCCACAGAACTATGGATCCAGTTAACAGCAGGAGGGGAAAAGCAGCAGCAACATTCCAAATGTCCATACACTGATCTATAAAAGACACCATGTAGGTAGAAGAAAATCGCATTTTACTTCAGGTAGTATAAGTTTTTGAAATGAAGGCTCTGTTATTTTTCAAGACTGGAAGGATATCACAGTGTTGATTTTATATACAAAGTAGGATCTGTTCCAGTATACTCTAGTGAAATAATTCACATATGGAGAATAGTTAATTTTGACCTCATGACAAAATCGCCCATATTTTGAGTAGGTTAACTTGTCACCTTCTTCACAAACCACCTATCAAAAGATATGAAACATAATATTAAAAAGCTGGTTACACTTATAGAAGAAATGTAATCAATGTACAAGTAATTATACTTTTATGAAAAAATATATTGCTAAATACAGACTGTAAAATATCTCATATTTAGCAAATAAAAGCCTCTTCATAAGTGAGTCACCTTATCATGAAGCCTACCAAGGTTGAGAAATGGACATATTATATTCCTCATGTATATTTAAACTCTTCTCTGTGTGTAGAACTGATTCATAATGATCTCTCGTAAGCAAGTAGGCTTGTGACTTGCCCAGTGCAAAACTTTACGTTCTCACCTAATGATGTTCACTAAGATAGCTTAACTAGCCTGAAGGCATTTTTATAATAAAATACTAAGTATTATTTTAATGCCTATGAAAGATGTAAGAGAGCCAACTTTAAGAGTAAAAGGATGGACTAGCTTAAGTCCAGGCCTGGCACTACATGAAAAGGAGAAGTAATCTGATCTTCAGAATAGAGAAAAAGGTGGGCAGCCAAGAGCAGAATAGAAAGGTTCTGGATAGCAGACAGCAATATATTCTAGAAGTAATTACTGAATACTATGTCCATTGTTAATAAAATCCCATTTTGTCACCAGTAAACCAAAGATCACAACCTCAAGTGCCAAGAGAGAAAATTCAAAATACACGCAGCATAAAACAGAATAAATTTATATTACGAGATTAAGGAGTCATGAAGAAAACAAAGGCAGAAATCACGAAAACTAATTTCCCACCCCCAAACTGGTCTCAGATGATAAGACAAAGAGCTATGATTATTTAGGAAGGGAGAGAAAAAATCTTGGCTGCAACTTGAACAGAATGTGCACTACAACTTAAAATGACCTACTAAACTTTTCCTAAGATCCTCTCAGGAGTCAAGGCATTCATTCCAGCCAATGCTAATTACCAGATATACAATCTCCCCTGTCAGTCTTCTTGGTTACCAGATATACAGTATATCCACTGCATGGTAAAATAGCTTGGTAAAACAGGTTGGTAACATAGCTGAAATCAATGTAGAAATTAAGATACAGCTAAATCCTAACAACTAAAGTGGCTCTGAATACACTCGTTTTTGTGGGTAACAGGGAATCAATGGATAGGCACTGTGTTAATTTAGTAAGTAACTTTTCTGGATCTGAATCAAATTATAAGAAATTTCTCAATATAAGAATATAACAATTTATCCAGCTGTTCTTTAGATATAAGTTAAAATAATATCATCATTCAAATCAAATTATGCCATTCTTTTGTACATAAATGTTGAACCCTGCACAAGTACAGGCAATGAATAAGGAATTTAGGTATTGGTAAAATTACTATTTTTTTAATAAAAATGTTCAACTTTCGTACATTAAAAAAATACTTCACACTACTTTGAATAAGCCCTCACCATTATTATACAACTCTTAATTATATTCTTAGTTAAGTTCCAAAAGTAAAGTTTGAAGATTACCAGTTTGAATCATAGTCGTTTTTCTAAAAAATAATTAACTTTCCAAATGGTTACTTACATGGCCATTCGCAATGTCTAATAAATCTTTAACCCTACATCCTCTCATGGTTCCCACCTCATTGCAGATAGCATCCTCCACAATTAGGTAATTAGCTTTGTAGGATGTCAGTATTTTATAAATATCCTCAGCAGATCGTTTTGAATAGATTTGGTAGATCTGAAAGAATATAATTAAAATTATTTTAAAAAGCATTTAAAACTTCCATTAATCAAAACTGTATGTTGAACATCTACTATATTCTTAGTACTGAGTATTATATATGGAAAATAAAGATATTTACTAAGACTTGGTTTCTGCCCTCGTGAAGCTTGAGGGAACGTTTCACAGCAGTAAAGACTAACTATAAAACAAATAGCAAATATAATGTGGTATGTAATTAAATTCTAAATCATATTATGCAATTCTAATAACAACCATATAAAAATACGTAATGTATATAGAGACTAGGGAATGTAAAAAATTTTAAAAGTTGTTTGGGGCAAAAACATGACAGGTGGATTTTTTTCTTTTTAAAACTTTACTGTTATGATCTTTGATTTTTGTGTTGTGAATAAAAATTGTGTGATATGAGAGGAGTTTAAAGATAAAGATCACTTCTGGTCAGAAATAAATTTTCCAGATTTATATAAATGATATGCACTTAAGCTTCTCAAGACCATCCTTCATATGTTCCACAGAACACAGAAACTTAAGCACTTAGGAGTAATTTTCTGAGGAAAAACTATTATTAACCTACTTGAGCTGAAATAAATATATAGAAAGCAAAGACTCTATATAGGTGTGCGTATACATATATGTGTGTTGTGTGATTAAGTGTATTCTCATAATTAAAATATTCAAAATATTCCACTGTAATATGCAAAGTAAATGGGAAATAATTTAGGCAAATTTAGCAACCACCAATAATCTAATGGAAGAACATTTAAAGAGATGGATTTCTTAAAGTGTGTTCCGTAAACATTAGTCTTGCATGATATGCTCTAAGAATTGTTTTTACGGTTGTCTGTTGTTTATCTTTCCAACTGTGTTGCAGGAGAGCAAGGACCCTATCCTTAGCACCTGGAATAGTGCCAGGCATACAGTACATGTTTAATGAAACATTTTTTCATAGAACCCATATGTCTATATTAATGCCTATTAACATCTTAATAGTAAACCATACTTGGAAAATTCCACCCTAAAATTTTCTCCTCAAAAAGAATAAATAAATTCTAAACACACTTCAAATTAAAACATTTTTTTCAATCACTAAATGCAATGTGGTTTCTTAGATTGGCTCTGGCAACCGAAAAAGGACATTAGTAGAAAACTGATGAAATCCAAATAAAGTCTATAGTTTAGTTAATGGTATTGTAGCAATGTTAATTTCTTAATTTGACAAATATACCAAGGTTATGTAAGGTGTTGACATTAGAGGAAAGCTGGATGAAGGGGACACAGGAACTCTCTGTAGTATATTTGCAATATTTCTATAAACTTAAAATTATTCCAAAATTAAAAGTTTATTCTTAAAATTTTTTTAGCTATTTGGATTTCTATTTTATGTTCACAAATGACATGATAATAAATTGTCTGTACCAAGTTAAGTCTGGTAGATTTTGAACAATGGACTAAGAATACTAAAAACTCCATAAAGCACTAAAAAAATCATTTGTTTTACTAGGCCTCAATTTTCTAATTTTCATAATGAGAGAAATGGGATGGGTGACCTTTGTTATAATTTTCCCGTGCTAAATTTCAATAAACAAAATTTTAGTCAAAGAAATTAAACTCACAATAGTTTATATCTAATAAGCTCATTAGTTCATATTCTATAACTATTTTAAAGTATTCTTACATTTTTGTCAATTAGAAAAGACTTGTTCAATAGATAAAACTGAAGGAAATACAAAACAAAAGCAACAATTTGCTGTTAAAAAAACCTGTGTTATCTACGTGGAGATGGTGGTGTAAAAAATACAGTTAAAAAAAAAAAAAAACCCTGTGACTTTTAAAGCTATAGTTTTGTAATAAATGTCTTTTAGACTGCTCATAACTCTTTATCTTGGGATATTATACCTTTATCTAAGAAAATGACAAAATTACTATTCCTTGTATTATTATAAACCCAAATTGTCTTTTATATTATGTCCTCTTTTAATCTTTTTTTAAAAACAGCTTTATTAAAATTTAGTTCACTTACTATATAATCTACTTACTACAATTCAATTGTTTTTAGTATATTTACAAAGTTGTACATCCATCATCAGCACGACAGATTTTAGATCATTTGCACCACCCCAGAAAAGAAACCTTATACCTCTTAGTTGTCATTCCCCAATCCCTCTCTCTTTCTATAAATGTAGCTATTCTGGAGATTTCATATAAATGGAAGCATACAATATGTCGTCCTTTGTGACTAGCTTTTTTTACTTAGTATAATGCCTTCGAAGTTCATCCATGCTGTAATATGTATCAATACTTCATTCTTTTTTAGTGCCAAATAATATTCCAATGCATGGATATACCACATTTATTTATTCATTCATCAGTTGATGGACATTTGTTTCCACTTCAGCTATTACGAATAATGCTGCCATGAACATTCACGTATAAGTTTTTGTGCAGATATATATATGTTCATTTCTCTTGAGTATACATCTAGATGTACAACTGCTGGATCCTATGGTAACTCTGTTGTTAACTTTGTGAGGAACTGCCAGACTGACTTCCAAAGCAGTTGTACCATTTTATATTACTACCGACAGTGAACAAGAATTCAAATTTCTCTGTATCCTTGTCAAAACTTGTTATTATCTGTCTTTTTCATTATAGCTATCCTACTGGGTCTGACGTAGTAGCTAATTATAGATCTGACTTGCATTCCCCTAATGGCTAATGAGCCTGAGCATCTTTTCAT
This sequence comes from Cheirogaleus medius, assembly GCA_008086735.1. NCBI lineage: Eukaryota > Metazoa > Chordata > Mammalia > Primates > Cheirogaleidae > Cheirogaleus > Cheirogaleus medius. The sequence goes on along the minus strand of VBSM01001124.1, from coordinate 39,153,516 downwards.
TTGTATATCTTCTTTGGAGAAATGTCTATTCAAGTCCTTTGCCCATTTTTTAATTGGGTTGTCTTTTTTATTATTGAGTTGCAATAGTTCCTTTAATCTTTTTCATTAACATGTATCAGAGTATTTTGTACTTACTTTACACATGAGATAGAGTCAGTAAGGTTAAAAATAATTTGATCATTGTCACAAAATACTGAATAAGCAAGGATGCTTAAAACTCATGTCTTCATTCTGTGGTGTTTTCCATACAACTTTGCTGACCTTCTTAGATAAAGCTCTGGATCTTATTAGATAATAAGATTTTTCAGTTTTTCTGAAATGCTAACATTGGATTAGCTCTGGTTATCCTTCAGAAAACAATAAAATCATAAATGTTAGGCCAAAAATACCACATACTATTTATCCTGAAAACATTGAGATTTGAAATCTAGATTGGACAAGGTTCCAATCTGTTCACCTCTAAGTGAACACTTAATAGCTGCCTACAACAAGTCACAGTTGCTGGCTATCTATCTAGCACCTTCAGGTCTAATGTCCACTAACATGCTAGGGATACCTACCTGAATATTCTGTGGCACACAGAATGCTAATAAATTAAGAAATTTCTCTCTCATTTTACTGTGCTAAATAATTTTCAATCGGAATGGTTCTATTCTACCCAGCCTATAACTATTGATAGTTGTTTACATATATTTTTATTTATTTTTAAGTTTTAAGAAACTGTAACATACTATTAGGGCATTGAAAAAAACAACTCTTCCATGCAATGGCAATAACATTACTGATAGCCTAGAGAAGAGTTGCTCAACCTTGACACTATTAACATTTTAGATAATTCTTTGCTGGGACAGGAAGGAGGCTGTTCTGTGCACTGTAGGATGTTTATCAGCATCCCTAGTTTCTACCCACTCAATGCCTATAGAACTCCTTCTCCTGTTGTGACAACCAAAAATATCTCCACATATTGCCAAATGTTTCCTGGGGGCAAAAATGTCCCAGGTTGAGAATCGTTGGCTTAAGAGAGTATACAAAGATTGGTCACATATTATGAATTAGAGATAGTGTCTAATTTAAATGATATGGTCTCATTTATGTAGCTCAATTTGGGTTTTTGGTTTTAACAACAAACTTATTCAGTACCTACTATGTACTAGGTACCATACAGAAAGACAAAGGTTTAGAAAAAAACATGATTATTATTCTCATAGTCAAGTCACATAAAATTTTAAATTCTAAAATATTTAAATTTAATTAGAATCTAACTAGAACTCTGACCTAATTACAAGTGATTCTGAAATTTCCTATTAGAAAAAGAACAAAATCAGAGTTGGTTGTTTTAGATCCACAAAAAATAAAATTCAGGAATATGCTGTCTATATTCTGGCTAAGAAACTCTATCTTTTCAAAAAAAGTATAGCAAATACAAATCAGAGATGGCTGTTGTCTCTCAGGGAAATCACTCTCAGGTAGAGCTTCTCATCTCTGATCTCTCTCTTGCCTACTTCAGTCTGTTCTCTCTGCAGTGATCATAAAACTCTCTTTTTAAAAATTTTTCGTAGAGAGAGGGTCTCACTATGTTGCCCAGGCTGGTCTGGAACTCTAAGCCTCAAGCAATCCTCTCACCTCAGCCTCTCAAAGTGCTAGGATTCCATGAGGTACCATGCCTGGCCGCATAATTAACTCTCTAAAACAGATTTAATCATTCCACTGCTAGGCTTATTAAAGGTCTTTGATAAAAGATAAGTCTAAATTCTTTAGCATGACATTCCAGGTCCTTCAGAACTTGGCCTCATTTTATTTTATAGTTTCATGACCATACAAATTTCTTGGCTCACATTACTTTTTCAGCCTGGAATCAGATATATAACTTTTCCAAACAAGTTTCTAATCTTCCTTCGAAGCCCAGATCAAGGGACTGCTCTTTATGACAACTTCTTGGATTTTTATAGGCAGAATTGATTGCTCCTGCTTTGAACTCTTCTTTGTACCATGTGTGTATACATACAATTATAATTTAATAGTAAATAATAACATAATAATAGCTAACTTTTAAATCTTACTGTTTCAGGCATAGCATAATATATTCTCTCATTTAATTCTCACAAGCAGGTGAGAACTATTTTTATTTTCAAATTCAGTAACTTGCTCAAGGTCATAAAACTAATATAAAGCAGAGCTAGCATTTCAGTCCAGATACTCTAATTTCAGAGTCTGCATTCTTTTTTTTTTTTTTTAAGTCAGAGTCTCACTCTGTTGCCCGGGCTAGAGTGCCATGGCGTCAGCCTAGCTCACAGCAACCTCAAACTCCTGAGCTCAAGCGATCCTACTGCCTCAGCCTCCCGAGTAGCTGGGACTATAGGCATGCACCACCATGCCCGGCTAATTTTTTCTATATATTTTTAGTTGGCCAATTAATTTCTTTCTATTTTAGTAGAGATGGGTCTTGCTCTTGCTCAGGCTGGTTTCGAACTCCTGACCTTGAGCGAGCGATCTGCCCGCCTCAGCCTCCCAAAGTGCTAGGATTACAGGCATGAGCCACCACGCCTGGCCCAGAGCCTGCATTCTTAACCTCTATTTGCTATATTTCTTCTTTAGCTTAGAGTATACTTAAACACTATATAAAATTCTCTAAGTGAAAAATAGAATATTGGGAACTAACATTCAGTTGATCATTACTTTCAGATATGAAGTTACCATTTAACCATTCAAGTTACCATACCAAACATTCAAAATAATATATTCTTTAAACTGTAATTAATTAGATATCATGCTAATAACACTGAGTTATTAATGACCATTTTTAAAAAATATCAGTGTTTTATAAGCAGTAATAGAATTTTAGCTTAGAAAGACAAAGTATATCAAGACATTGACAGCCTTCCTTCAATAATTTAATTGAGAACAATATTTTCAAAAGAATATTTCCCTTTATGAAATATTACTAATCAAGTCCCTTGATATTTTGTGGAGAATAATATTTTTTTCCTAGAAACACAGCAATACTATTCCTAAAACAAAGAATGTAATACTTTAATTTTGACTGTGCTCTTGGTTAAATGTATTATATTATGCAGATTTTTAAAAACTAAAGCTAGTTAACTCTTCTAAAATTCTTTGGATTTCCCTGACTAACTAGGAACACATGCATCACTATAGACTATACTAAAATACAGAGTGCTGCGAAAAAGATCCAAATGTAAAATTTTAAATGCCTTACATTTTCATTTCTCTTGAGAAGATCATCATCATTATAAAGAGGCAAGCTTGTCACCATCCATCCAGTGCATAATTTAATTGCACCCATTAACTGTGGAGTCCCTGCAAACACAGCTGCAACTGGAGCTTGCCTTCTGCAAAGAACCATAAAGATTTACACACTGAAAAGGCAAGTATACTGTTTAGATCACTGATTTATATCAACTTTGAAATACCAAGCAACCTCAGTTGTAATGTCAGTTTTCATTCCATTTCATTTATAGAGTCATTGAAAAATAATTAAGCACCTACTATGTGCCAGGCACTGTTTTGAGTGCTGAAGATACAGAAACTTTTTTAAAAAAGAGGAAGCAGGGGGAGACAAAAGTAAATATATATGTCAGCTGGTAATAATGTGATAAAGCAGGGTAAGGGGATGTGACAAGAATATATTACTTTAGATAGAGTTCAGTGGTGATGCTGTAAATTCTCAAGTTCATCTTTTGCAAATATTAGCCACCATAACCCAACTCCTTCCAGATCCATCTCTCCTCCTGCTCCTTCCCTATCTTTACTCATGTGCCTGTCTCCAGATAACATATATAGGACTTCTCCACTCTAAATCATGATCTGAAGTCCCAGATAGATGCCACTTTCAAAGCAGGTAATCTACAAACAGGTCCCAAAGGGCAGCTCTAAACCTTCACTTAGTTATTCACTCCCTGTATTCAACATTAAGCACCTACCTGCTATGTGCTAGGGATAGTGCCAGCCTCTAGAATAAAGACATGGCACATGGCCATTGTCCCCAGTAATGAGGAAACAGACACAAAATGGAATGATTACACCATAGCAACATAAGTATCCAATTGTACAACTGTTCAGGCCTTTGCTGTTTTTTAAAATACTGTGGTAAATCACACACAGAGATGTAACTTCCTCTTTTGTTAATGGACAACACAAGGCTGTATAGTCAGTGCTCCACAATGGCAAAATACAATTCACAAAAAGTATTAATGGGCAATAGTTACGGGTGATCTAAAGAAAACAATTTTTATACATATAAGGGGTGCCTTTATAGCAACATGACATTATAATAAGACTATTCTCATTTCTATTACCTGTTCTATAAACCTATTCCTCATTCTTAGAAACATTTTGTCTTTTTTTCCCATATTTTCCTGGGCTTTTTCTTTTAAAATAGTGTTTCATTGGTACCATCCTTATCACAAGAGAAAAAAAAAAT
>VBSM01001124.1:39118921-39142026 GCA_008086735.1 Cheirogaleus medius | reverse complement strand
CAAAAAAAAAACAAAACAAAAAAAACCCCCAGAAAGTATAGAGGGATAAATTCTTAAATTGTACATAATATAATCACTTTATTACCTTCTAATGTGTAATATAAGTATTTTTAGCAAAACTGTGATCATGCTGTAACCTGCTGCAGTGTTATGATACATATGTTTTCATCCAGGGTTTCATGCTCTTAACTCCCGTGGCCCCTATTACAGTGTTTTGTTGTATGTTGGGTGCTTTATGCCTCAGAAGAGCAGGTTTCAGGAAACAAAATCTCTGTGAGGGTGGCACCCAGGGAGGGCATGGAAGCTCTGCATCCCTTCCCTTATATCTCATCCTACCCATCTCATCTGTATCCTTTGTAATATGCTCTATAATAAATCAGTAAATGTAATTGTTTCTCTGAGTTCTGTAAGCCACTCTAGCAAATTAATTGAACCCAAAGTAGGGAGTCATAGGAATCCCAACTAAAAGCCAGTTGGGTCAGAAATTTCAGAGGCCAAGACTTGCAACTGGTGCCTGAAGGTGAGTGTACAGTTTTGAGAACTGAGCACTCAACCTGTGAGATCTGATGCTATCTCCAGGTAGACAGTGTCAAAACTGAATGGGAGGACACGCAGTTGGTATCTGCTGCAGAACTGACTGCTTGCTTGGTGGTCAGGAGAAACTTCCACACACATTTGGTCACAGAAGTTTTCTGTGTTGATTGTTGTGGTGTGAGATCAGAGGAAAACATGGTTTGAGTCTTTCTAGAACACCTGCTTTTTCACTTAATATTATATATTCTTGGCCGGGCGCGGTGGCTCACGCCTGTAATCCTAGCTCTCTGGGAGGCCGAGGTGGGCGGATCGTTTGAGCTCAGGAGTTCGAAACCAGCCTGAGGAAGAGCGAGACCCCATCTCTACTAAAAAATAGAAAGAAATTAATTGGCCAACTAAAATATAGAAAAAATTAGCCGGGCATGGTGGCGCATGCCTGTAGTCCCAGCTACTTGGGAGGCTGAGGCAGAAGGATCGCCTGAGCCCAGGAATTTGAGGTTGCTGTGAGCTAGGCTGACGCCACGGCACTCTAGCCCGGGCAACAGAGTGAGACTCTGTCTCAAAAAAAAAAAAAAAAAATATTATATATTCTTAAATAATTTGGATAACATAATTTTGAATACCTGCATAAAAAGCTAGGGATGAATATACCAAATCTTAAATATAATCCAATCGATAGAGTACAAAGGCAACCTACAGAGAGAAAATACTTGCAAATCATATATCTGATAAGAGATTAATATCCAAAATATATTTTAAAAACGCCTACAACTTAATAACAAAATATCAAATAACTCTATTAAAAATGGGCAAAAGACTTGAATATTTCTCCAGAGATGATATGCAAATGGCCAACAAGTGTATGAAAAGATGCTCAATGGCATTAATCACCAGAGAAAATACAAATCAAAACCGCAAGATACATCTTACATCCATTGGAATGACTACTATCAAAAAATCAGAGAATAGTAAGTGTTAGTAAGGATGTGGGGATATTGGAACTATTGTGCACTGTTGGTGGGACTGAAACATGGAGTGACTGCTACGGAAAATATTATAAAGTTTCTTTAAAAAATAAAAAATAGAACTACCACACAATCCAGCAGTCTCACTTCTGGTTATATACCCAAAAAAACTGAAAGCTGGGTCCCTGGCCAGGCGCAGTGGCTCACAGCTGTAATCCTAACACTCTGGGGGAGGCCAAGGTGGGAGGATAGCTTGAGGTCAGGAGTTTAAGACCAACCTGAGCAAGAGCGAGACCACGTCTCTACAAAAAAAATAAAGAAGAAAAAAAAAAAAAAAAGGAAAGAAAGCTGGGTCCCAAAGAGATATTTGCAAAGCTATTTTCACAGTAGCACTATTTACAATATCCAAGAGTTGGAAGCAACCCAAATGTCTATGCATGGATGAATGGATAAACAAATATGCACATGGAATATTACTCAGCCTTAAAAAAATAAGGAAACCCTGTCGCATGCTACAACATGGATTAACCTTGATGATATTAACTAAATGAAATAAGCCAGTCACAAAAAGGTAAATACTATAATTTCAATTATATGAGGTATCTAAAGTTGTCAAATTCATAAAAGCAGAAAATAGAAAAGTGTTACCAGGGATTAAGGGTAAGGAAAAAAGGGGAGTTGTTTAATGGATATAAAGTTTTAGATTTGCAAGATGAAAAAGTTCTGGAGATCTGCTATATAACAATGTGTGAATATACTTAACACTACGGAACTATACACTTAAAAATGGTTAACATGTTAAATTTTGTTATGTGCTTTTTTAGCATAATTTTTAAATAATATAAATGTAATGATCTTCATGCTTTTAAACATTTGGTTTGTATACAAGTAACCTGTCTAATATAGACAGAATTATAAAGCTATAAATTTCTAAACATGGTAAGATTTTCCTCTTTCATCCAGAAAAAGATGAGATGCTCTGAGATGAATTATAATTTAAGAATTAATGCTGATAATCAAAGAATTTGATACATTGATTGACTTTTATTATATTTATTTTTATGCATCTTACATATTGTACACTAAAGGATTAACCTTGACTAAAGAGAGATTTGGCCTTTGCCTTCAACTCTTGGGAGGGAGGTAATCTCTTGCCTGATAAAAGTATCTTTGTTTACCTGGGACCCTTGCTTGGGTCATACCTGAGAGTTTATGCTAAAAATGCAATTTACGTTGGGGCTGTAGGCCACATGGTGTACTTAAACCTTTGCAGGGGCTGCAGACTGACATCAGCCACACAGGTGGTCAACCACATATACATTAATTGAGCCCCAAGAAAAACGCTGAACACAAGGCTTGCGTGAGCGTCCCTGATTGGCAGTACTCCATGTGTACTATCACACTTTGTTCCTGAGAGAAACAAGCACTATCTGCACAATTCCACTGGGAGGGGACAACTGGTAGTTCTATGCCTTGGTGTCTTCTGGACCCTGTCCTATGCATCTCTTTCCTCTGCTCAATTTAATCTGTATCCTTTCACTGTAATAAACTGTGAGTGAGTATATTGACTTTTCTGAGTTCTGTGAGTCCTGTGAGCCCTACTGAACCTGAAGGTGGTTTGGGGGAACTCCCAAACTTACAGTTGATGTCAGAAGTAAGAGTGGTCTTAGGGACTCTTGAAGATCGCAATTACCCAGCAAAACTGTGGGCTTCAGGGAAGGGGAATCCTATCTTCTTTTTTTTTTTTTGAGACAAAGTCTCACTGTGTTGCCCGGGCTAGAGTGCCGTGGCCTCAGCCTAGCTCGCAACAACCTCAAACTCCTGGGCTCAAGCGATTCTCCTGCCTCAACCTCCCGAGTAGCTGGGACTACAGGCATGCACCACCATGCCCGGTTAATTTTTTCTATATATTTTTAGTCGTCCGACTAATTTCTTTCTATTTATAGTAGAGACAGGGTCTCGCTCTTGTTCAGGCTGGTCTTAAACTCCTGACCTCAAGCAATCCTCCTGCCTGGGCCTCCCAGAGTGCTAGGATTACAGGCATGAGCCACCACACCCAGCCAGGAATCCTATCTTATATATTTTTATATCTCCTACTATAAAAGCAGGAACAAGGAAAGTTTGAAAGCTGAAGACTTAAAAATATATAGTGCAAGATGTTTCAAGTATTCAAACACCCGAAACAACTATGATATAACTTACCTGATTATTAATATAAGGATACCTATTTTGCCTTAGCAAATATAAGAAGGCAAATAGAACATTAAAATGACCAAGCAAATGAAATGTAAAAATTCTACCTTATTGAACATAAAATGGAGTCACATATGTACTTCATAAGGGTTCATTTGCCATTTAAAGGCAATAAAAGAAATGAGGTAAGGGAAAGGATAAAAGAAAAAATAACTACCTCCAATCCTCAACAAGGCCTACTGCATGCTCACTGGACTTCAGCCATAAAGAGCACTTTTCCCTTCCAACAATGCACCATGATCCTTCCTACCACAGGGCTTGGAATATGCTATTCTCTCTACCTGGAATATACTTTCCTCTTCTGTTCACCTAGTTCACTCCCACTCATCTTTCAGGTCGCCAGCACCTTTTCCTTAAAGAAACTTTCTGATCTCTTTAAGTCAAATTCTGTTTTAATGTGTTCTCACAACACCATTTACCTCTTCTTCACTTACCAAAGTTTTAATTTTATTTTTGTATGATTAACAGCTGTCGCCTCCGTTCGGCTGTAAGTTACATAACATTAAAGACTGTGTGCCCACTTTTGCCTACCACTGTCTCTAACACCTAGCACAATGCCTAGACCTTGGAAGACATTCAGTAGTTTTTAAACAAATGAATGATGAATAAGTAAATGTCAGTTTATTGTACTATAAATATCTTTATAATAGTTAGATTAAGAAAGTTTATAGATTTTTAGTTTTTCTTTTTTCTTTTCTTTACCAGTGATCATCACTGGACATGTTTTGTGTTTTAAAAAGTTTTATAAATGTATTCTTGAATATATCCATTTATTATATTATAAAGGACAATCTTTATAAAAAACAAACAGATCAAATAAAGTACACTTACCCTTCTATAACCATGGCAAGAGAACCCAATAAAATAGTGTGAATTACGTGATAGATTATTTCTGGCCTTTCTCCAATTCTTCCATCTTCAAGAGTAACAGTTTCTTTCAGGGACTTACCACTACAGAAAGAAAATGTGTTTTTTAATACTCTGAAAATATATTTTTGAAAAATCAAAAATACATTGTTTATCATCTTTGAAGGCCATACCTGAAATTTAAAATTTCTTCATAGCAAAAACCTTGAAAGTATATTGTTATTCAAATACCTAACTTACATATATCCAAGTCTTTGTAAATGGCTTTTAGAACTTGAAGACAACTGACTGTAAAGACTAAATATGAATTTTCAGGATAATAAAAAATATTTTCAGTCTTTTCCTAAGATTAATTATAGCTCAAGTAGTGATTGCTAAATCAATATAGTTAAATCATAATTTGAATAAATTCCCAAGATGAAGAAATTACAACCTCCTTTCAAACATAATAAAAATATTCTATAGTAGAACTTTATGATTAAAATCACTTATACTACTAGTTTCATTTAAGTTAAACAGAAGAAATTATTCTTACATTAAGTAAAAATTTGGGTAAAGCTGAATAGATTTATTCTTACATTAAGTAAAAATTTGAGTAAGTCAGTGAATGGTCTATAAAAGTTTAACTGATTATTTAAATATCAGTTATATATTAAATCTACAACTATATTAAATCTGGACATTACTTATTTAGATGTATAAGATTAAATTTGAATTTTTCTGGTCAACTTATCTTATAATACTTTTCATATCAATGAAGAGGAAATGGAATTAGGAGCTCTAAAACAAACACAAAAATATTGGAAGGATATTAAAAATAAGTATTTTACATATTTTCATAATATAGTCAATAATGTAATTGATTCCCATAGGTACTTACTTAATTCTCCTAAAAATAACTTGCATCATAGAAAGAAAACAAATAACTAATACTAAAATATAGAAAGGTAATAAAGAAGACTGAGTCAATCGCAAAAAAAAATCTTGAGATGGTGCTTGCAGGGATTCTTGACAGAGGAGCCAATTCATTGTAAAATTCCTATATAAGACAAAAAGCATGATATTAAAATCATAAGTGTTTTAAACTACTGAACATAAAACTATATTTTTTTTAATCTCAGTGGAAACTAGGACAAAACACATTTCCTAAATCCATTCACTTTAAACAGCAAAGTCCTATCCTTTATATATGAAGATAACAGTATTAGTAAACCTCCTCAACAAAGCATGCACTCTCATCAAAACTGCTAATACGGCCAGGCGTGGCGGCTCACGCTTGTAATCCTAGCACTCTGGGAGGCCGAGGCAGGAGAATCGCTCCAGGTCAGGAGGTGGAGACCAGCCTAAGCAAGAGCGAGACCCCGTCTCTACTAAAAAAATAGAAAGAAATTAGCCAGACAACTAAAAATATACATAGAAAAAATTAGCCCGGCATGGTGGCTCATGCCTATAGTCTCAGCAACTTGGGAGGCTGAGACAGAATGATCACTTGAGCCCAGGAGTTTGAGGTTACTGTGAGCTAGGCTGACCCCCCCGCATTCTAGCCTGAGCAACAGAGCGAGATGCTGTCTTAAAAAAAAAAAAAACTGCTGTAATACATTAAAAACTTCTGCTTTTTATTAGCTAGTAACATGACCATCTCTAAAGCCCAATACAGTTTTTAGGGAGTTTCAATTTCTACTTTTATCTGGAAGACAACAAAAAATTCAGCTGGCCATCCTCTACCATCTGCACTGTCCAGTGTGGTACCTACTAGTTACAAGTAGCTATTAAACACTTGAAATGTGGTCAATTCAAATTGAGATATACTTTAAGTACAAAATATATCTAGGATTTCAAAGAAAAAAGTAATATAAAAAAGGAATAAAAAAAGCAAAATATCTCATTAATAATTTTTACATTGTTTATACATTCAAAAATATTTTTGATATACTGGATTAAAGAAAATATACTATTAAAATTCATTTCACTTGTTTTTTAAATATGGCTACTAGAATTATAATTATATAAGTAGCTCACTTACATTATTATTGGACAGCCCTACTTTATATCGATAAATGTAACTCAACTAGGATCCATTTTAAAAAGAGATACCTATTTACTAAGACAGAAATCATAAAACTTGAAGTGTAAACCTTGTAAATTATAAAAATCAGGGTAGGCCGGGCATGGTGGCTCACACCTGTAATCCTAGCACTCCGAGAGGCTGAGGCAGGTGGATCATTTGAGCTCAGGAGTTTGAGACCAGCCTGAGCAAGAGTGAGACCCTGTCTCTACTAAAAATAGAAAGAAATTACTTGGACAGCTAAAAATATATAGAAAAAATTAGCTGGGCATTGTGGCACATGCCTGTAGTCTCAGCTACTCGGGAGGCTGAGGCAGGAGGATTGCTTGAGCCCAGGAGTTTGAGGTTGCTGTGAGCTAGGCTGACGCCACGGAACTCTAGCCAGGCAACAGAGTGAGACTCTGTCTCAAAAAAAAAAAAAAAAATCAGGGTACATTTTTCTGATCCTAAGCTAAGTATAATAAGACTCGTAGTTATATGTACTTTTATCTGCACCCTCATTTCTAATCCATCTCCCACCTCCAATCCTCAATCCCTACCTCTGGGGAAGGAAGGAAGAGCTGGAGTGATGTTCAGGAGTGCTCATGGATGGACTGAGAATGTCTACTTTACAAATCACTGGGTTTAGAACAAAAAGTTAAAGTTTAACAATGTGTCAAACAGCAGTGATATTTAAAAGGGTGCCATAAAAATATCTTGTACCTGTGATGAATACACCTTTTTTATAATCTGCCTATTGAAGTTTTTAGTTTTAAATTCAACTCAAATCCTAATTGAATGAGTATGCTTTCCAGTCTCCCAGTCTCAATCTTTCCTTCCCCATAGTCCCATGGCAGTTTACTTACCCCTCTATTATACTGCTTAATGCAGTCTGCCTTGTGTTAGATTATAGTCATTTTTTTATCCCCCAGAGCACCCGGCCTACCATCCTGCATATTCAATAAATATCTATTAACATTTCTTCAGTGGTTCTTGCAAATCTGTCTCAACAGAAATGAATGTTTGCTGAAATTTGGTGAACTCCAAATCCTACTGTCCAACTGGCACATTTCAACATAACACATTTACTACTTATACCATCTTTGTCATTAATTGTATAAAAACTATCTAATGAGATGGCAATATTCTAAGGACAGGAACCATGTTTTATTCTTAAAATACCTAGTGCATTATCTTATGGTGCAAATCTAGTATCTGACATGCTGAATAAAGGGGGCACTACATCAACTAATAAACATTGGCAAAAAGCAGGCCTTAACCTTGGGAGACTCTAGATGAGGTTAACCTTGGATGGGGAAAGTCAATGGAAAGGCCAGTCACTTATGAAGGGTTACACCTATTTTTACTGATTGCCTGTGTAAGGCCTACGCTTACATCTAAAAAAGACACAGTCCCTACCTTTTGGAGCACATGGTCTCTTAAAGGATCCCTTTATTTTAGTAGATATACATATAATTTATACATTAGAAGACTTCTCCAGCATTTGAACCATGGTAAATACTTTGTTAACTGCAATCTATCACCACATGAAATTCTATGCACAGTATCTACAATCCCACATAATCCCAGTAAATGAGAATAAAGTTCTAAGGTATATTAGAACCAGAGAAATACATACATAAATACATATCCTCTGTTCTGCAAGTAGACTTAATTAAAATTCATAAAATCATTTATTCCATTTTATATTAAAAAACAAAACAAAAACTGATTTACCAACAAAAAATAAAGGCACAACATTATTTTGAATTAAAAAATAGTTGGCTTCTGGTCCAATTATTATGACCCCAAGATGAGATTCTTTGCTATGAAATAAATATCTTACTGCCCTCCTTCTGCCCACCCTCCCTTTTTTTTTTTATTTTTAGTTTTTTGAGATAGAGTCTCACTCTTTTGCCCAGGGTAGAGTGCCATGGCTTCAGCCTAGCTCACAGCAACCTCAAACTCCTGGGCTCAAGCAATCCTTCTATCTCAGCCTCCCAAGTAGCTGGGACTACAGGCACGCGCCACCATGCCTGGCTACTTTTTTCTACATATATTTTTAGTTGGCCAATTAATTTTCTTTCTATTTGTTTAGCAGAGATGGGGTCTCCCTCTTGCTCAGGCTGGTTTCGAACTCCTGACCTTGAGCAATCCACCCACCTTGGCCTTCTAGAGTACTAGGATTACAGGTGTGAGCCACTGCACCCGACCTGCCCCTTTTTAATGCAAGCATATTGTTGATGTAGTGGTTAAAATTATCCTTGTTTTATTAATTTTAAATATTTATTTATTCTGACCTTAGACTGTATCTTTTTTCCTCATCAAGGGAGGAAGTAGCCTTAAAATACTATAATACTTTTTTTTTTTTTTTTTTTTTTTTAGTAGAGACAGGGTCTTGCTTTTGCTCAGGCTGGTCTTGAACTCCTGAGCTAAAGTAATCCTCCTGCTTCGGCCTTCCGGAATGCTAGGATTACATGCATGAGCTACAGCACCGGGCCACTATGATACTATGAAGATTTAAGTATATCTAATTTATAGAAGACTTAAATGAGATATATAATTAAATGAGAAAAAAATATTAATGTCATTTTCCCCAGATATTATAATATCTAAAATTAATTATTTTCTAAATGTTACGTGATTAGGTGTATATTCTCTGCATTGAGTATTTTTGTTCTTTATTGTCTAACTGGTATAGATTTAGGTAAACTTATATAATCTAAAACTTACTTAGTCATATTTAGTCCAAATTTTACTTCAAGGAATTTCAGCATGTGCCCATTTTCTCTGTGTGGGACAAACATCTAGAAGAGAAAAACACTAACTAAATAAAATAATATTAACTATGCTTACAGCAATATGCTTTTTCCAATACTAGAGATAGAAAACACAGCAAGACTACAAACCAAAAATATGAATTAAATCATACATGGTATGACTATGAAGTAAAGAGATTTACTGACATAAGTCAATCACATTACCTTATACTTAAACATAATAACTAAAATGGGATAGTAGGAAATTTCAACCGTATCCCACCTGGCTTGAGTAACCTACCCACTCTTCTGAATACCTTTCATTTGTCTCAATTTATTCCATATATTGCTTAATGTTAATTGGGTGGCGATGATATTTTAAATTAAATGGAAAATAAATGTGTATTTCTCTTTTTCTTTTTAAGTATATAAAGATTCAGAACCCTATTTTTTCACCCAATATGCTATTTATGTTCATTGTTCAACTCAAAATTATATTGTTTCAACTCCATTACCTTGCTATCTCATTATTCTCATTAAAATTTAGTCTAATATAACTCATTATTCAATTTGCTGTACAAGAATCTCAGACAGTTGCTTACCTTCATTATAATATTCAATGTTACTGTCAGAGTACACACCAAGTAAAAATTAATTACTTTCATTATTTTAGCTACAAAAGTTCCTTTCTTCACATTCAGCTATGGGGGAAAAAAATCACATGAACAAAGAAGTGAGGTATAAAAAAATCCACAAGTTAAAAATTTATCACAAGCATGATAAAAAGGCAATTCTAATTACCTGAAGGCACTTAGCAAGCATTAAGGCTGCTACTAAACTTAATAAAGGAGACACCAATAAAGCTGGATTCTCAAATTGCAGTAAATATCCCACAAAGAGAGAAAATATATAGATTTTGTAAACTTCATAAACCTGTTGTAACAAAAGTAAAATGAATGAGAATAATATAAATTTTATTATACATCTTTTCATTAGTTTTATTTAGACTTGACTATAATTATACAGTAAATGCTCTACAATAATTTAAGACAATATTATAGAAATGTTGAATTCATATTTTTTATCACTTTTTTCTTAGAACTCTCTGAAAACAAAGTAAAGAGCTACTACTGGTGTCTAAATCAGACTGAACGGAACATCCAGACACTGACTTAATCTCACTTGATTTGCTCTGATATTAAAGTTCATCTACGTAACCTCAAACTGCATAAATCAAAAATCTTGATCTTTAGCAGCCGTTCCTAAACCTACCCAATGAAAATATACTGCCATGAAATGTACCCCCAGAGAAAAATATTTTTGCTTTTGATCCAGTTTACAGTGAGCATAAGAAAGTTCAATATTCTAATAGAATATCTCCCAGGAAGTTATATGTCTTAGATTTTTTTCTAAAATTCAATAGTATAACTTAATGCATCATAAATTAATTAATTTACAAATGGAAAACTAAGATAAAACACTAAAAGCATTAGTTAGGAAGAAAAATTAAAAGCCATAGTGTTAAAGTAAAAAACAAATAAAACAGGACAGAAAGAAAAAAATCCATAACAAACTAGATCCACTTTAGAAAAAAAGACACCTCACTGTTACAAATCAGAACAGTAGCTACCCTTGGGGGCTAAAGTAATGACTGGGAGGGAGCATGATGGAGTCTTCTAGGTGCTGGTAATGTGTTATTCTTGATTTGAGTGCTAGTTGTACAGATGTGTGCCAGTTACCAAGTCACTCTCTCTTAGCTCCAAACCCACCCTTCATCCTCTGCTTGGGAATGCTGGGGCTGGCACTCTATAATCCACATTTCTCCTTTTCCAGTTGGTTCCCCATGAAGCTCTGCCAATAGGAAATGCTAGACAGACAGTGCAAGGCTGGAGGAGGAAGGAGAGGCTTGCCCCTTCCTCTTGTTTCCTATTTGCTGTGGTTCCTGAAATCATCACCTCAGTGACGCTTCTTCACCCCAACAGAGCAATTCCTTTCTGCTTGAACACTGAATACAGGTATACAGGTACAGTTTTAACATTTGAAGAACCAGCTTCATCACATCCTCTAGCCCCAGAGATCCAGGACCAGCTGGCCAGAATCCCATCATCAGAGGCCTGGATCCCGGTTCTGAAGGGCCCTTCTTTTGAGCCCAGAGACACCAGCTAAGCTGAGCAGTGTCCACTTCTCAGAGGTCTGAGTTTCAGCTCCATAAGGCCCCTTCCCTGTGTCTCTAAGTTTTAATAATTGTATATTTTCCCCTTTGTTTTCTCAGCCCTAGTGGTGGTAGCTGCATCCTGCAGTTGCTACCTCTGAAAACTTCAGGCTCTCATTACCCTTTCAATTAACAAGTTAGTGACTTTATACGTGGTTAGCAATTCTTTGTGTTAAATTCTCTCTGTTCAAATAAATGTTGGTACTCATCAGGCCTCTGAACCATCTGAGTATATGGGATAAAGAAAAGAAAGGGAGGTTTTAAAATATAACATAAAAACATTTATTCTTTGGATTTTAAATCATCATTTCAAAATGCCATAATACCTTGTCATTTTGCTCCAGTGAAAAGATATCTAACAGGAACAGAGAGATTGCTTGAAGAAACAGGAGATAGTGGCTGTACTCCCACATCATCATAAATGTGTATGTTGTAACATTGATCAACACGTAACAAAACCTCTAGAGAAAAAATAGGAAGAAACTAAGCATCAAAAGCTTTATTATCATACTATAAAAATCTATTAGGTTTTTATCTCAAAGCTGCAGCTCTGTTATTGGTTCAACTTTAAGCTATGTAACTCTTGAAAATTTGTTTTTATATCACATAATTACTATTAAATCCTTACAAAAACAGTAAGATCTTAAACAAGGAACTCTAGAGAGAAAACAAACACTTGTCCTTCAATGTTCAACATCATATTGAGAATTTCAGAAAGACAAAGGGAAAAGAAAAAAGAAAATTCAATACAATTTTCTTTCATCTCAAAAGAAGTAAAGCAATAAATATAAGACAATGGTGGCTTTTACTAGACTTGGCTGGTGAGCTTTGCTATTGTGAAAGTAACTACTTTTGCTGTGAAAATAATACTTTCACTTCCACGGTGCTTCATATTTCCCTAAGAACTTCCATTTAAATAGTCTATTTACATATCAGCCTATACCCCCAGGTCTTTGCTTTCTTCATTTCCTCTTAACAAAAGTGTAGCCTTACCTTTCCCCAAAGCTTGTACTGTCAACCATATAAAACTCTCAGCTGTTTTCCTTTGCTAAATACTAAACACAAGGATTTCATTGCCCTTGCCTGAAATCTGCCTGCTAAATCATTTCTATCCTTCCAAATGTTGTCTCCTAGGTGATCCCTTAGTAAGCATCCGAATCTGTGGCAAATCCACTGTCACATAACATAGTTCCAACAACAGTCTCTCCTTCCTCCATGAATCCAACTTTTTTATTCTCAATTTCTCCATGGGTTGTAGTGTCAAATGACCTCATTTAGATAAGAACAGTGAAGGAGAAAGATAATAAAAGTCAGGTCAAGAAACCTAAGATGAGAGGTATGTTCTCTAAAACGAAATCTTTCATGCTCAACTGACTATACTCAAGGATAAATTCCAAAGTCAGAAATACCTTAGCCATCAGAAGATTACAGAATTTTCCAGCACCCTGAATAAGATTAAGACCAGAGAACAAAATGTAAGAGATGGCAAAATTCCACCAGTTGGTCAAACACCAACTGTAAAGCTCAGAAGGGCTCCACACTGAGAGAACATATAAGGTCCTGCTCCTTCTACCACCATAGCAACATATAGGGAGAGTGTTCTGGAAACTTTCTAAGGTAGAACAATCAGAACTATAATAACCATGTCTGAAACCATCAACCCTAGAGAAATCAGTTCCATAAATCAATGAAGGCTCAAATCTAGACCCACCCTAATTAACCTCCTGGGCATTTAGAGATTACTTTGTAGATTCTAGGGAAAAGCTACAACATAATAAAACAAACCACTAATTCCAAGGGTTTATTCTCAAACTACTCTAAGAATATGCAGTGAAAATAGGTCTTAAAGATAAAACTATATGTCAAACACAATCTGGACAATTAGCTAAGTTTTTCCTTTCCCTAAACATTTTCACAGTTCTTTGCAGTCTTGTCTACCCCTTAACCATGCTCACAATGCCTCACAGGGCTTCATTTTCACTGTGCCTATAGTATGAACTTTTTATATAAATGATTTAAGTGACACATCAAATAGGTTTCAGTAATCAACCGCAGATGTCTCTGGATGACTCCAGATAACTACACAAAAGATCTGAGGCTTGGATATCCCGATGCAACCGGGACCACGAGATCTAACCTCAAGAACGGGAAGCAAAGTACACAATATGTGATTGAAAGAATACATGTTGCTGGAATACTACTCAGCAATGACAAGGAGCAAAGTATTGATACATACAATAATTCAGATGGTTGTAAGGGCTTTATTAGGCTGAGTGAAAAAAGCCTATTTCAAAGGGTTAATACTACATGATTCCATTTATATAACTTTTCAAAATGACAAAATCATAGTGATAGAGAACAGATCAGTGGTTGCCAGAGGTTAGGGTTGGAGGAAGAATGTGACTATTAAGGGGTAACATGACAGAGTTTCTTAGTGGTGATGCCTCCACTGTACAAGTTTTATATCCTGATTATGATGATGGTTACTCAAACCTACACATGATAACAATGCATACAATTATACATCCCTCGCTCTAAAAAACACCAGTGCATGTAAAGACTGGTGAAATCTGAAGAAGGTCTGTACCTAAATTAATAGTATTGTATCAATGTCAATTTCTTGGCTTTGACAATGTTTTATGGTCAAACAAGGTAGTATGGGGGAAGCTGGGTGAGAGGAACATGATAATTCTCTATACTATTTTTGTAACTTCTTATAAATCTTAAATTAATTTAAACTAAAAATAGAGAGAAGGAGAGGGAGGGAGGGAAATAGAGTAAGCAGGACTGAATGGACAGTTTTGCTTCTTGAAAAATTTAGTTGTTAGCATAATTCAGAGGCTGTGAAGAAAAAGAAAAAAAGAAAAAAGAAATAAATAAAAGAATATACCATAGTTAACTTGGTATTTTTTTCCTGCTGTGTATTTCTATAAAATCCTTAACATTCTTACCCCTTTAATGTTTACATATAGATATTTTGCTCTTGTTGTATATACTTAACTATCAATGGAGTGACTACTTATAATCATATAACAGATAAATATAATTTCCCCCCTTTATCTTAACATTAAGAGACAAAGACAGAGGGAGTGGGGGAGGATATTATGGAATACTTTCAAAATAGAGAAAAATAATTGTGGTTAAATTAAAAAAAAAAGAAACAAAATATAACCTAAAATAAGATTACGAACTATTCTTGGATCCCTTCAAAAGTACAAGGTCCTTGGTAATGACAGCAAACTGGAGGAAAATATACTTTTCATTATATACCATTAGCACTGACATAATTGTTTTTACTATGTGTATAATGTATATTACTTTTTTAATTAAAAAAATTAGAAAGAATAGATGTAAAACATAACATGGCAATGAAAAAAGATACTCCAAAAAGAATAATATGCTTAAAAAAAAGAGAATAATATGCTATAAAAGGGAAAAATCAGTTTACAAAAAACTTCTTTTAAAATAAGTAAGACTTGGATGGAACTGGAGACCATTATCCTAAGTGAAGTATCTCAGGAATGGAAAAACAAACACTACATGTTCTCTCTTATAAGTGTGGGAGCTAAACGATGGGTGCACACAGTCATAAAGTGGTGTAATGGACATTGGAAACTAAGGGAGAGGGAGGGAGGGCACTGAGGGATAAAAATTACCTATCGAGTAATATGTATACTATTCTGGTAACAGGTACACTAAAAGCCCTGACCTCAGCATTATATAATTCATCCATGTAACAATCTCTTAATCTACTGAAAAATTTGAAATAACAAATAAAAACAATGATCTCATTAAAAAAAACTTAATAAAACAGTTTTGGGGGGCAACAGAAGTTTCACTTTGGTGCAAAATAAAGGTGAATATAAAGAAGCTTAGGCAGTTTGTTTCACTACACTAAGCTCTTTCATTTATTAATACAAACTGAAGAGAGGAAGGGATGAGTGAAAACCTACCTAACAGGTACAATAAACACTATTTGGGTGATGGACACACTTATAGCCATGCCTCAAGCATTACAAAGCAATCCATGTAACCAAAAACCTGTGTACCCCCTTAATATTTTGAAATTAAAAAACAAAAACTGAAGAATTATTATTCCCTAGGAGACCACTGTACAGTCTGACAGGAAAATACTCATAGACTCCTTGACTGTTACACTAAATATTCTTGCTCAGAAAGCTATTTAGACAAACACATCAAAAAGGAAAATTACAGGCTGGGCGTGGTGCCTCACACCTGTAATCCTAGCACTCTGGGAGGCCAAGGGGGGAGTATTGTTTGAGCTCAGGAATTCAAGACCAGCCTGAGCAAGAGCGAGACCCTATCTCTACTAAAAATAGAAAGAAATTAGCTGGACAACTAAAAAAATATATATATATGTAAAAAAAATTTGCCAGGCATGGTGGCGCATGCCTGTAGTCCCAGCTACTCGGGAGGCAGAGGCAGAAGGATTACTTGAGCCCAGAAGTTTGAGGTTGCTGTGAGCTAGGCTGATGCCAAGGCACTCTAGCCCGGGCAACAGAGTAAGACTCTGTCTCAAAAAAAAAAAAAAAGGAAAATTACAAATCTGAAATGTGTTCATGTTATTTTGCATGAAAATGAAATATTACAGTTACAAAAATGAAATAATAAAGTTTGCTATACTCAGGACATTTATCACCGCTGAAAGGAAGATAGAACAGTATATTTTTCAGAGATTTCAAAAAAGAGCCATAAGTGCATCTTGTTTCTCAGACAACAAGGTCTAATAGAAGCCTTTCCTTGGTCCAGATCATCTGCTCTCTTTTTCTAGTCAGGAATTCTTAACCCAAAACAGGCAGATTGTCAACACATGGCTACGCTTCAGTCAATTTCAATATAATTCTTGCCTTTGTAATCCCATTATTTCATTTTACGCATTTAAAATCATTATTCTGAGACAGAGTCTGTAGGCTTCGCCCAAGTGCCATAAGGGTTTGTAGCAACAACAACAATGTAAGAATTAAATTATCTGGGACAGTCCTCTGAAACTTGCACCAATCTACCTATACCTCAGTCACACGAAACAGGAGAAGCAAATAGAGAACATACAGTGCTACCATCAAAGGTAACATTGCTGTCATTTGTGGTTACTCTTTGCATCTTCATTAATATTTTTTTAAATTATGATGACTAATGGCCATCAATATTTTAGAAGTGCTAAAAGAATAGTAGGACAGAGTAATTTTCAGAATAGACGTTCATCATATATTTGCCAACTAACCATATTAAAACAATAAAGCAGTTCCTTTCTCCTAAAAATAATTTACTGTTAATAATAGAATCTGATTATATAACAGTATTATAAGAAAAGTACCTAGCCATATCTTATATCATGTAGTAACTAGGTTTCATCGAATATAACTTAACTCTTAATATGACCAAAATTTTAAAAAAATTATATACCACATTTGCAATACATCAAAACTAATTGTAATGGATAAAACAGATTTGTATCTTACCTGTACATAAGCATTTAAGTTGTTTTTTAAGTAGCCTGTAAGTGCAGCAACTTGACATGCAAAATATGGTAGTGCCCAGTTTTCTCTTAAAGGAATGGAGTATTCAATCCTTGTTGTATCTACCCTAAAATAAACCACAGATGAACAGCAAAAGCAAAATATTATATTTGTGTTTCACTAGACTTTTCAAAGCACCTTCATACAAATCTTTGTCCTCTATAACAATCCTGTGAGGTAGGCATAGACAGACCTTTCATTGCCTACACAGCATCTTTGAGCAAATTAAGTGTCTCACCTTCACCTTCCACCCAGGAAGATGCAGTGCTGCTGTGCACTACATGGGTGAACACAGAGGCCTCTATGAAAACTAGAAAAGGCATGCCTTCTCCGGGCAGACTGGGCCCATGTTAAGGCACACAACTTGTTGCACAGAGTATCCTGGATTTTGGGACCCCCTTCTTCCCTTAACCAGATGGCTACCCTTCTCTAGAGTACAATCTGTTCTACATAATTAGCAGCCTGGCAGATCCAAAGTTCTTATCCTCCTTTACAAAAGGAATACGAAGCTCATATAAGACATGGTATGGGCCGGGCGCGGTGGCTCACGCCTGTAATCCTAGCACTCTGGGAGGCCGAGGTGGGCGGATCATTTGAGCTCAGGAGTTCGAAACCAGCCTGAGCAAGAGTGAGACCCCATCTCTACTAAAAATAGAAAGAAATTAATTGGCCAACTAAAATATATAGAAAAAACTAGCCGGGCATGGTGGCGCATGCCTGTAGTCCCAGCTACTTGGGAGGCTGAGGCAGAAGGATCACTTGAGCCCAGGAGTTTGAGGTTGCTGTGAGCTAGGCTGACACCACGGCACTCTAGCCCGGGCAACAGAGTGAAACACCGCCTCAAAAATAAATAAATAAATAAAAAATAAAATAAAAAAAAAAAGACATGGTATGACTTAATCAAGGTCATATAGCCAGCATGTGCATTCCTGGGATTATAATACTTACCTTCTAATATCTAGTTTAATAATCTTTTCAATCAGCAGGTTACCCAGAACATTATTGTAGTCTTTTATGGGATATACCTAGAGACTTTTGAAAATTTCCAGAATGACAAATACAGAAATGTCTTTGTAGGTTACTCTTAAATTTCTCTTCAATCAATTTTCATTGAGAGTATTGTGTAAAAAGGACTACCTTTTCAACAATCATTAAATTTGGCTCTCTTACACTCAATGGCTATTTTCCACACAAAAACAAAAGTGCTATTGTTTTTCTGAAAAGTTATGAAAATTGTGCTTTTAACTCTCCTGAGTAATAATAATAGACATACTTACATAAAATTTAGTTTCCTTAATAGCTAAGTGGTTACCTATATATGCATACTGGTATCACAGCTAGTAAATTATATTTCCAATTACATTGATCATGAACCACTAGAATGCACGCAAATAATCAAAATTACAAATGTTAAATCCTCATGGACCAAGAAGCTATACTTGTAACAGCAATAATCCAGCCAGGCTCAGCAAGATATTACATTCAAAAGAAACAAACTCAAACTTCAAAAAGCCATAAAAACCAATGAATAGGCCAGGCGCAGTGGCTCACACCTGTAATCCTAGCACTCTGGGAGGCTGAGGCGGGAGGATTGCTCAAGATCAGGAGTTCGAAACCAGCCTGAGCAAGAGCGAGACCCCGTCTCTACTAAAAATAGAAAGAAATTAATTGGCCAACTAAAAATACATAGAAAAAATTAGCCAGGCATGGTGGCGCGTGCCTGTAGTCCCAGCTACTCGGGAGGCTGAGGCAGAAGGATTGCTTGAGCCCAGGAGTTTGAGATTGCTGTGAGCTAGGCTGATGCCACAGAACTCTAGCCCAGGCAACAGAGTGAGACTCTGTCTCGAAAAAATAAATAAATAAATAAATAAATGAAATGAAATTAAGCATTTTGTCCTTACTTTCTAATAGTTCCTAAATTTGAAGGTAACCAAAGAGCCCTGGTTAGTGAAGAAATTTTCTTTTGAAGAATGTAGCTAACAAAAATAGAAAAATACAATTTTATAAACCCTAATGAAATTACTACTTAAGGCAAAGATTACAACCCTTACGTAAATGGTGAATAGTAAAAAAAAAAAACCCCTATATAGGGAATTTGGGGGTCAACTAGGGAAATCATAATATGGACTGGATAAGATAAAAAGTTATTGAAACAGAAAGGTAGAGACTGTGGAATAAATAAAGTAGCATATAAAACAGTACAGATATAATACGTATGTGTACTGTGTCATTTTGGTAAAAAATATATACATACAAATACGTATATGCACAAACACATACTCTCTCATATAGAAAATGATCCAAAACAATATGAACCAGGGTATAAACAATGATGAGTGATCTCTAGGTGGTAGGAATAGAGTTATTATTTTATTTTTGCTGGTCTCAATTTTCCATATCGCATTGTACCTGTCATAGATTAATATAGAGCCCTTATCTACGGTGGTTAACTTAATAGTGATGTATCTGATGCCTCCTCCTTTTCAAGAAGTTATGTCATCAATTTTAAATAAAAGGAAAGAAGAGGTATATCCATGTATGCCAGTGTCACTAGGTCTGAAAAAAGAGATACAAGGCAGGTGTATTATTTTTCTATTGTTGCATGACAAATGACCATAAATGCAGGGGCTTAAAACAACACAAATTTATTATCTCACAAAGGCCAGTAGAGTATGGCTGGATTCTCTGCTCAGAGTGTCCCTGAGGTAAAATCAAGGCATCAGCCAGGGTACAGTTCTCACAGAGGGCTTGCAGTCCTCGTACACACTCACTGGTTGTTGCCAGAATTCATTTCCTCCTCACTTCAAGCCAGCAGTGGTGCAGTGAATCCTTCTCATGCTTTAAATCTCTCTTACTTCCCCTTCTAAGCTGGAGAAAGCTCTCTGCTTTTAAAGGCTCATGTAAGTAGATCAGGCCTGCAGGGTAATCTTCCTACCTTAAGGTCAACGTGCTATATAACATAACATAATCACAGTAACGACATCTCACCATATTCATAGGTTCTAGGGATTAAGGTGGGAAAAATCTTGGGGATGGGGGCATCCTCAGAACACTGACTACCATAACCACAAAAAATTGTAAAAATCAATTAGAAACACCTTTCTTACCTGTTAATAATGAACCACGCAACAGTAAGCATTCCTGCTAGCCATGTTCCACTCATAAGCCAACTTGTAACAAATAAAGCAATAACATATATTCCTTGCAACCCCAAAACAATGCTAATATAAAAATATACTGGCTCCATAATCTCCTAAATGGAAAAAAGAGAGTGAGATAATAGGATGACATTAAATAATTTGAAGAGTCATAAATATTCAAGAAAATAAACATTAATGTCAAAAGAAAAACACATACATTGCTTCCCGTTGCATGATATAAAATACTGGTGATAAGTTCTGGATATAGAGACATTTGCTGCACTGCATTTATAGTCTTCAGAGATACAGTTTTGTTATTGTGTGTCAGTTCGTAAACACCTAAAGGCAGAAAGATTTTTCTCCAGATTATTTATTCTGTTTTTAAAATAATTAAATATACACATCATTCATTAGTCATTAAATATTTAATATTATCAAGAAATCCCAAAATATAATATCCATGTCTCATTTTTCCAATATTTTTATTAAGTATTATATAGAAAAATACCTGTATTCTGAGACAAATCCCCACAAAGGCTCCAATACAGAATAATGTTTTAGTTTAGAAAAATAGTTATTAAAAATATAACTGTGATTATCATACCTCTTTCAAATGAAGGTGCCTTTAACATATCTTTATAATAGGAGTAATAAATGCCACTATCACCCTGAAATGTGATCTCCCGTTCAAGCTCCTAAAAGAAAATGAAATGATTATTTAAATACCAGTGTTTTATAAAGAAATGTTAAATGCCTGAGGTAATAGATACCCCAATTACCCTGATGTGACTAATTTCACATTGTATGCCTGTATCAAAACATCACATTTACTCTATAAAGATATACAAGTAGTATGCACCCATAATAATTAAACATTTAAAAAAAATACCAATGTTTTAAATTTCAGCTGCAATCTTCCTTCTCCCTCCTCATCTCCTAAATTAACATATTTATTTATCCTTTTATTCAGATATGTTTGAATTTCCATTAATCACCAGTAGCCATATTAATGAGAAGATTAAATTGCTCATTTTTTTTTAAGAGACAGGGTTTTGCTATGTTGTCCAGGTTGCAGCGCAGTGGCTATTCACAGGTGCAGGCATAGCTCATAGCATCCAAGAATTCCTGGGCTCAAGCAATCCTTCCGCCTCAGATGCCCAAGTAGCTGTTTTCATTTTAATGAAAACACTTAAAGTTTAAAATTGATTATAACTCATAAGTCATTACTTGTTTTATATATAAGGAAAATCTAAAGGGAAAACCAAAAGAAATGCCCTAAGGATAGTAAAAATAGTAAGACAGGTAATAACAAATGATAGTTGAAGTGTTACAGGTCCATAATAAAAACGTGTTTAGGAAGTAAGTAGTATTTTCTATTACTATTCCACATTCCTATGTATCCAAAACAGCAAGCCGTTACTTAGTACTTTTCAAAAGCAGCAGATACTTAATCAGTGCTCCACAAATGAACTTTCAGAAATTATATGCAAGTCTTAAAATTCCTAAAGTTAGGCTAAACAGAACCAATAATGTAGTAGTCAAAATTATTAGAAGGCCTTGTGTTTTTTATGCTGAATTAAACTTTTATGAACCTATAATCTTTTAAAATCAAACCTGATTTTCACACATAATATTTACCAATAAGTACAACAAAAGATATTAGTTAGAGCATTTTTCCAAAGTTTGATCAACAGAACTTCCTAAGATGTTGATGGGTGTTACTAAAGAGTTCTGTAGCTAAATAAATTTTGAGAAAGGCTGGATTAAACCCAGCTAAACAGCTTTCTTTATTGCAAGACTTTTCAGAGTTCCAGTATTTGTTATACTCTGTGAATCTCCAAGAGGAAGTCTTCCTCGGATCTATTTGACCAATAAACCCTTTTTTCCCCATTTAGAGCGTGCTATGGTCTGAATGTTTACATCCCCCCAAAATTCATATGTTGAAATCTAAGCTCCAGTATGAAGGCATTTGGAAGTGAGATCTTTGAGAGATGATTAGGTCATGAAGGCAGAAACTTCCTGAATGGGATTAGTGCCCCTATAGAAGAGGGCCCACAGAGATCCCATACCCCTTCTACCATTTGAGGACACAGCAAGAAGATGGCCAGCAACCAACCAGAAAGTGGGCCTTCACCAGACACCAAATCTGCTTACACAGTGATCTTAGACTTCCCAGCCTCCAGAACTGTGAGAAATAAATTTCTGTTGAAAACCCACTTAGTTTATGGTATTTTGTTACAGCAGGCCGAGTGTATTAAGATAGAGCTTACTTACCTAAATAAATTTCCTTATAATGATATTTTATTAATGAAAACAGATGTTTCTGTTTAAGATTTCAAAGATTAAACTCTAAATCAGTGTTTCTCAAACTTACTGTGCATATGAAACCCCTAGAAACTTCACTAAAATGTAAATTTTTATTCTAAATTGGGGTCTGAGAGTCTGCAATTCTGAAAAAGCTCCCAGGTACTCTAATGCTCCTGGCCAATACACAAAGCATTAAAAAACAAAGTTCTTGATGAAAGCCTTCTATATTTTCAAACCTTTGGTTGTTCTTAGTTCTGCCTACACCACAGAATTACTTGGAAATATTTTTTGAAGTACTGATCCCAGCCCTTCCCCCTACTCCTACCTAAGAATCTGAGATGGAGGTTATCTTTTTAAAGATCTCAGAAGATTCAATCAAATATCCAGTGTTGAAAAATACTATTAATCTGCATAACATTTTCAAGAAAATAACATATGCGGCCGGGCGCGGTGGCTCACGCCTGTAATCCTAGCACTCTGGGAGGCC
>VBSM01001124.1:39105481-39116224 GCA_008086735.1 Cheirogaleus medius | reverse complement strand
AAAAAAAAAAAAAAAAAAAAAGCTTAGACAATGGCAAATTAATCTTGTTTATCAGAAGATATTATAAAAAGTATATTCAACCTATTTGTATATATGAATGTCTTATCTTAATAGTAAATATTTTGCTTTTATAAGAAGTCAAAGATGGAATAGACATCAAGCTTTCAGTGTTTGACATAAGTATATATATTTTAAAGAAAATAAGGAGTTGTTGGCCCTGGAAACTGTCTTAAGAAATAAGAACTTGAATTTGAAAATTGAAAAGTAAAGAATCTGACTTCTACTTAAGTTGTCAGTCATAAACCAGCCTAATCAGTTAACTTCTACATGCACCAGTCCCTTCATTTGTAAAATGCTAATCAGGCACAGAAAAAGAAAAAAAAGATTACATATATGTCACTATCGATAATATAGAACACAGTTAAGTAATATTTAATGCACAGAAAAAAGCTAATGACATATTAAGAAAAGAAATGCAGGATTCAATTTCACAAAAAGTGAAAAAAAAGTATAAGTATACAGGAAAAAATATAAGTAATACTTATGCTAAAATTTTAATAATTATATCTAGTGAAATTATGGATGTTATCTTTATTCTTCTTTTCTCTATTTTCCACATTTTCTACCTGGAAAATATATTTTTTTAGTGGGGGGAACACTACATTGTAGGGCTTATGTCTAAATTGTTTAATTTTTATTCTTATATTAATATTTTCCAAATTTTTTTAAATGGCCATTCTATTAGTCAGCTTCGCTGTGATAACAAAAGCAACCCCCAAATATCACTGGCTTACAAAACAAAGGTTTATTTCTCATATTACTTATGGATTGTGGGTCGGCAGTGACTCTGTCCCAAGCTGCCACCCAATTCTAGACTTTAGCTCTGGCTCTTCTTGTACCTTCTGAGTTCCAGACTGGGGTCAGTCCCTATTTGGGATACAGTATTCTCATGACAGAGGAAAAGAGCTGGAAACCAGGCAGAGTTTCTGCTCAGAACTAGTACATTATTACTTCCACTTACATTCCATTGGCCCAGGCAAATCACATCATAAGTCTTACGATGAGGTAGGGATGGGTACTCTGCCTTAGAGAGGCAGTCCAAATCACATGGCAATGGAAAGAGATGTATAATCCACTTTTAGGGAAAGGAGCAAACGTTTGGAAACAATAAAACAGTCCACCATGTTATGCCACCTTAGTCATAAACATTCACTTCCTTCCTAAAAGGAAAGACACACTCCTTCTCAAAAGAGAACCTAAGAGTAGCTTACTCAGACTATGGAATAGAGGCTTATATGCCATTTTTTAAGACTTGAAGAGCTGAGTCCTTTTGAATCTAGGCAGGAAGTTCTTTTGACAGAACACTCTCTCAAAAGCTTAACCAGTAATTCTTCTCCTAGGCATTTACCTAAGAAAAATGAAAACATATGTCCAAAGAGACTTGTATAAGAATGTTCACAGCAGCCTTATTCATAACTAAATACTGAAAACAACACAAATGCCCAACAAGAGAAGAAGGGATAAACAATTATGGTACAGTCATGTGCCACATAATGTTTTAGTCAATGATTGACCACATATACAATGGTGGTCCCCTAAGATTATAATACCATATTTTTATTGTACCTTTGCAATATTTATTTATGTTTAGATACACAAATATAATTGCCTAGAGTATTCAGTAAAGTAACATGCTGTACAAGTTTGTAGCCTAAGAGCAATAGGCTATACTATAGCCTAGGTGTGTGGTAGGCTATACCACCTAGGTTTGTATAAGTTCACTCTATGTTCTCTATGTAATGATGAAATCACCTAATGATGCATTTCTCAGAATGTATCCCTGTCGTTAAGCAATCCATGACTGTATACTCAAGTGGTGAAATACTACTCAGCAATAAAAAGGAATGAACTATTGATATACGCAATATGGATAAATCTCAAAATGATCATATTTTTAAAGGATAATATACCGAGGTGAATGAAAGAATCCAGACATCAAGGCATATATGTTTGTATGATTCCATTTATATTAAAGTTCTAGAACATACAAAATTAATTATTCAGTACTGATAAAATATGGTTGGGATGCCTTAGCGTGGTGCAGTAGGGAAAATCAACTGGAAAGGAATACAAGGAAACTTTCTGGGATAATAGCAATGTTCTATATTTTGTTTTAGCTACATTCAAGTATCAAAATTTATTTAATTAAACACCTAAGATTCTGTGCACTTAATTTTATGTTAATTATATCTCAACTTAGAAAAATTAAATCATTCATTTTTGCAAAGAAAAGAAAAATTTTATTGACTTTTTACCTACTTGATTCCAGTCAATTCCATGTTCCAATACCTATACCCACAGTTTTTTCTAGATATGCCTTCTCAAAGGCTTAATTACACACAGTTTGAGCTTATCAAACTTTTGTGGGCTAATATTGACACCTTTAGTTGTTTTTTTTCTAAGTCCTGTATCTAATTAAAAGTATTTAGTAGGAACTACCTTAATTCATTCATGCATTTTAAGAAATTCTACTACAACCATGTACTTGATTTGGTCTTTGCTCTGAGGACTCATCTTAACCTGCCTTTGTTACTTCAAGTGTTTCTTTTTTTTTTTTTTTTTTTGAGACAGAGTCTCACTCTGTTGCCCAGGCTAGAGTGCCATGGTGTCAGCCTAGCTCACAGCAACCTCAAACTCCTGGGCCCAAGCAATCCTCCTGCCTCAGCCTCCCGAGTAGCTGGGACTACAGGCATGTGCCACCACTCCCGGCTAATTTTTTCTATATATTTTTAGTTGACCAATTAATTTTTTTCTATTTTTAGTAGAGACGGGGTCTCGCTCTTGCTCAGGCTGGTTTCGAACTCCTGACATTGAGCAATCCTCCCGCCTTGGCCTCCCAGAGTGCTAGGATTACAGGCGCCAAGTGTTTCTTGATTTTAATTTCTATTAATTGAAAAAGACAAACAGTTCTAATTTCAATACTACAAGTCTCAGAATTTTTGCATTCTCTGTTTTCTTCTTCACTTCCCCTTGCAAATAGGCCAATTCTGTTCTAAACTCAGCTTTTTCCAGTAGTTAAATGCAGCTGATAATAACAAGGCACTCTAGTAACATTCTGTTTTGCAATCTGGTTACCTAAAATGATCTTTTTTAAAAATTAGAATTAAAATTGTAGCAGTATGTGCTTGTAGTCCCAGCTATTTGGGAGACTGAGGTAGGAGAATCACTTGAGCCCAGGAGAGCAAGGTTACAGTGAACTATGAACATTGTATTCCAGCCTGGATAACAGAGTGAGGCCCATTAAAAAAAAAAAAAAATTAGCCAGGCTGGGTGGTTCACACATTTTGGGAGGCCAAGACAGAAGGATTGCTTGAGGCCAGAAGTTCAAGACAAGCATGGGCAACACAGGAAGACCCAGTTACTACCAAAATATATATATATATATATATGTATATTCACAGGAAACGGTATTACCAAATGTTCTGTCACTTCATAATACGGATCTTCATTTTTCCACCTTCCAAAATAGTTTTCTTGCTTCTGGCCCTGAAACTAATCTGTACATTACCTACTGCCTTTGTCTTATTTCAACAAATTTATATACAGACCCTCAACTTTCTATGGTCGGGAAGCAATCTGAGAAAGCTGTTCAGCCCCTACGAATGCCATTCTCCAAATACATCTTCAGATATGGTTATGAAGGATAACGGAAAAGGAAAGATCTCCAAAGGGTGGAGCCAAGGACCATGGATAACAATGGACTGGGAAGCAGTTCCCAAGAAACACAACTGGGGCATAATCATGAAAGATTCCCTACCCAAGAGTAAGAAGACATATTGCCTAGTAGGATTTCAAAATTGCTATGGACTAGTGGCTGATGTATGTCTCCTACTCTTCCTTTCTGAATAGATGCATTTATTCTGGTTACCCTGCTCTTATCTAACAATGTATATTAAAAGATGAGGCATGTGTAGAAAAGAATTAATATAGCAGACCTGAGACTGCTTTCCTAAGAAAGGCCTATTTGCAGTGTAGGCTCTTGACTGGCATCTGGGAATGTGAATTTCAGGAGTTCCCACCATCCTCTAACTGATAAGAGTAGTTTGCTGTGCCTACCCTGTTTGTACAAACAATGTAGTTTATGCTTTCCTTCTGGGAGTCAAGAATTTTGGCACATGGTAGGCAGAGGCTACCTACATGACCAGCCAACAATAAAGACCCTGAACACTGAGTCACTAATGAGCTTCCCTAGTAGACAAAACTTTATAAATGTCATAATTTGATGCTGAAGGAAGCAAGCACATCCTGTGTGACTCCATTGGGAGTGGAATTTTGGAAGCTTGTCCTTGGCTTATTATGGATTTCACACCATGAACCTTCTCCCTTTGCTAATTTTGTTTCGTATTGTTCACTATAATAAATCATAGTAAGTACAACTATATTTTTTGAGACCTGCAAATCCTTCTAGCTAATCACCAAACATGGGAGTGGTCTTGGGAACCCCTGACACAAAACAGATAACGTGTCTTTTTTTTTTTTTTCTCTCCGCCCTTTTAGTTCATAGGTCTCTGGATCAGAATGAGTCATAGGTGACCCTGAAGTAGATAAGAAGACCTTGGGTTCAAGACTCATGTTGTGACTAGGTAAGATTGTCTTTCTTAGGGTGTAGGAAGAAGTAAGTGTATTTTGTCTGGGGAAAGAAATAAATATTTACAACCAAAAGGACGGGTGTGATAAACTATATTATTTTCTTAACTATTTTCTACTTCCCTATAAAAAGATTATAGATTCTTGCCCCTACCACATGACCTGCAACACTTCCCTATAGTCAGAGTATATTTCTCTATCGAATTGCCTGAATTGATTATATGACTTGCTAGGGCCAACAGAATGTAAGTCCAAATGAGAGTGTTCCAGGTCAGCAGAAACTTTAAACAGCATTGCATGATTCTGTCTGTTCTCCAGCTCTTTTCCTCTGTCACAAGAAAAATATGTCCCAAATAGGGGCTATTCCTTCTTGACACAGGCAACCTGCAACCACAACATGTAATATTAATCAGAAATAAATGTTTGTCACATGCCAGTGAGATTCTGAGGTTGTTCTTTAGCAAAACCTAATAAAAGTCAACCATGTACTTAATCTCAAAATATGTTTATACATTAAGATATTAACATTAAATATATTTTCTAGCATAACTTTTTTTATAGTATCACAAAACTCCAACTCTATCTCACTTACATTTTGGAGCTCTTTCAGGAATTGGGGGAGTGTCACTGATTTTCTCTTCTTTGGCAGATTCCTTATTTTCTGAAGACTTTGGCTTTTTTCTTTGGCGCAGTTCTACAGTTGGTCCTTAAAACATTTGAGATAATATTGCAATGTGTGTATCAAAAGTGTTCTCATCTATATCCCAAACTGATTAACTTTTATTATACTAAAGCAAAAGTCACAGTGAGACCTATTAGTACCAAAGATAACCTTTTCATAATTATTTTAGCATCCCTGCAAACTTGCCTTTTGTACAAAAAAAAAACAAAGACAATTTAGAATCCACCCCCCACCTCTTTTTTGAGAGTCCTATTGATAAACCAAGTTAACAAATCTATTGAGATAGTTAACAAATATACTGGCTGGGCCAGGTGGCTCATGCCTGTTCCTAGCACTCTGGGAGACCGAGGCAGGAGGATAGCTTGAGCTGGAGTTCGAGACCAGCCTGAGCAAGTGTGAGACCCCATCTGTACTAAAAATAGACAAAATTAGCCTGGCATGGTGGTGTGTGCCTGTAGTCCCAGCTACTAGGGAGGCTGAAGATCACTTGAGCCCAGGAGTTTGAGGTTGCTGTGAGCTAGGTTGATGCCACAGCACTCGCCCGGGCAACAGACTGAGACTGTCTCAAAAAAAAAGCCAAATATACTGTATGTGACCAAGAGGCCAGGTAAATAGGTCTTTTGTGTTAGACAGAGTCTAAAAATACACACTCAAGATAAATTGGGAAGGGAATATTCACATAAAAAGTATTCTTACAAAAAACTATCATTTTCCTTTTAAGAAATTTTCTTTATTAAATACATCACTTTTAGGAACTTAAAAGTGTTCTCTTTGTACATATAAACAATATTTATGAAAGTATAATTCACACAAAAAATTTGCATAGATTTTCAAATAATTTATGAGGTACATAAATCTTAACAGTCATCTCTCAAGAATCTGTATTAGCAATGATCAAGGACTACAGAAATAAATAATCTATAAAAGATCTATAACACTACACTTTCTTGATCTGTGATGCTATATATTTGAAGATACTATTTAATAACAGATTTTCCCCTTGAAAAAGGGGGGAAAAACCCACTATCATACTGAATGCATGCATTGATTTTAAAACATATCGATTTTAGTGGCATTAAATTGTAGGGGCAAAAAGCACAACTTGAGAAATACAGTATTCATTTTAGCCTACCTCCTTAACTTTGTCCCTAAAACTAACTTTTTGCCTGTCACCAAGAAACAAAACTGATCAGATGCAAATTTTACCTCATTTCCTTTCTATTAATCATATAACTTCATAATTGAAAGACAAAGCCAGATATCTCTAGGAGGAAAAACATCAAAGGCCAAAGCAATGGACAAACTAGATTATTAGTTCTGATAGGAAAGTTCTAGGGTAGAATTTAAGTTTCTTTTTCACTATTTTATATTTATAGCATTGTAAAGAAACACTCAAATTAAATAAGATGATAACATACCCACAAAAATAACCTGCTATTTTAGACTTGGGTCCAGTGATCTTCATATGAAATAGCAGGGCTACAAATAGGCTTGCAAATGTCTATCCAGACTACACATAGCAATTTCTAAGTGAAATGTTAATATTTCTCTACTCAAGTTTGTCACTTCTTTCTTTGCTCTAATATTTCTTTCAGGAAGCATAACTATAAACACCCTGATCCTCTACTGTATCAAGGAAGACATGTTTTGGAAGGTCAGATTCCCAAAGAGTATTTACTTAGAAAAACAGCTGGAAAATGAAGAGGATCCAGTGAATGTGAATGGTAAGCAAAAAGGGATATAGAGAATATCTGGATATAAGTAAAACACAGAGACTATTTATTTATTTTATTTATTTATTTTTTTTTGAGACAGAGTCTTGTTCTGTTGCCCCAGGCAGAGTGCAGTCGCATAGCTCACTGCAACCTCTAATTCCTGGGCTCAAGCAATCCTCCTGCCTCACCCTCCCTAGTAGCTGGGACTACAGGCATGCCGGCGCCCTGCTTATTTTTCTGTGTATAGTAGAAATGGGTCTTGCTCTTACTCAGACTGCTCTTTAACTCCTCAGTTCAAGTGATCCTCTCACCTCGGCCTCCCAGAGTGCTAGGATTACAGGCGTGAGCCACTGCACCCAGCAGATAATTTGTGTTTTGAAAAAAAATACAGAGTGCCAAATAAACATAAAGCACTCAAAATATTATCATAAATATATTCACTGATAAATATTATCACTGCTAGCATTATAATAAATGAATTTAATTACTCATTCATTGTTGACTGTTATATCCCATCACCCAAATATTTATGGAATTAAAAATTTGTTGAAACTATATTTTAATAAAGCTGCAAACCATTAATTGTTCCATATAAGATGTATTTAATTACTTTTGAATTACCTGTAATTCTACAACCAAAAATCATTTATCATTTACATCACATACGTAAATTTTATAAAATGGTATGGTCTTTTTAATTGGTTCCACATCATATCTATTTAATTAGGAGTAAATATAATCTAAAATAATTTTTCATTTTGCATGATGTATATTAAAGACTTCCAGTATAGCAGTGTTAATTTTTTTATACTTGAATTAAGCATGAACGTGCCTATAGGAACATACAAGCTAGCCTATGAACCTACTCCTAGAGATTTGCAGTTAGTCAGAAAAGGAAAATGTTTCAAATTACAATATGTGTAACAACAGATAGGACCAAGGAAACAAATGGAATTACATTCTTCCTTTCCAACTACAAATAGCTTGGATTTTGAAGCTGTTTTTAGTTACAGTGTCTTAAATTTAGATCAACTTCAACACTCTGAAAACTCAAGTGGAGGAGACAAATATGATCCAAGCATGAGCATAGGGACAAGGGCAGCAAGTCGCAGAGCAGTAAACACTTCTTACACTTAATATTTTTAAAAATTAATTTCTACTGAATTTTATAAACTCCTTCCTTGCACTCTTGGTTCAAAAAGGATTAAATCTAAATTAGATCAACTTACTATCACATGCACAACCCCACTCGCAAGGTAAAAAGTTGTGTTTTCCACCAGAATACAAAATCTAACTGCTGGGTCAAGTGACTCACCATATATAGTTCCTGAAACTAGTAGGGGTATCATGAAGTTATTACGCCATAAATATTCCCTATAGTATCTATCACCAGCTGATAAGTTTCTTCCAACTTCCCATTTTTCTCCTCACGCCTATCATTTTCTATAATTATTGCTGAAAAAATTGATTTTCCTGGCATTCGCCTAAGGAGGCGTGGAAACCTTTCTCCAGGCCACCCACTTTCATCCTCGAAGCCCTCCTGGCATCATCATCCCCCAAATCTACTTACATGCCCCTGCCCTTTGCCATTTTCCGCCTAAACCATAAATGAACTTGGCCTTCTTCAGTTTCTGCGTCCTCATTCCCTCCCAATTCATCTTACGGTGTTTACCCCAAGTCCCGGCCTCTATTTACGCCTGTGGCGAGCGTCCCCTCTCGGCCTGCGACTTTGTGTTCCTTAGTACCCACAGACCTTCCGAGAGCTCACGCAGAATGAGAGGCATCCGGTTAAACAACCATCACCTTCAAATATGCACTCAGCACCTAAACCTACATCTTCTAAATCAAGCCACGTCCCCTCACAACCCTCCTTCTCCACCACTCCCCATAAGCTTTGACTCTTGCTACCGATTCCCAACTTTAAGCTCCACCTTTGCTTCCCAATTCGGCCGACAAAACTTCGGGCCATTCACTCGGCTCCTGCGGAATTTCTCCGCAAACCTCTCCCCTCCGCCCCGCTCCCTTCGCGCCCTCCCCACGCGACCGCAGCCACCGGCCACCCGCAGCCCAGGCCTCGGGCCCTCGCGCCCCCGCCGCCTTCCCCAGACCACGGGCGGCAGTTGGCGCGCCGGACCCTGGGGCCGTCACCTTCTTCCTCCGCCATCGTCTCCGCGGAGGCCGGGGCGACCCTGCGGCTCCCGAGCGGCCCGGAGTCTCGGTCCCTCGGCGTCGCCCAACCCCTCGGCCGCCCCGGGCCTGCTCCCGGCCGCCGCGCCCCCACTTCCTGACCCGCCCCCCTCCGGTGTCGCTGCCAACCGCATCCCCCCAGGCGGCCAGGGAACCAGAGTGCCGGGAGCCGAGAAGGGCCGGAGCGTTTCGCTGGGGCGCCTGGGCCTGCGCCGGCAGGAAGGAGACTCCACGCCGGGGGAGCCTCCCTTGGAAGCTCGTGCTGGCCGCTTCCTCATCTGGAAAGCGAGGCTGGAGGGTTCCGCCTCCCGCTGCGGCCTCTCCCTTCGCCCATCCCTTCCAAAAAAGTGGGGATCTGAGCATGCTTTCCGCAACTTTTGTGATTCGACTTAGCGAGTCAGAGACAATCATCAGATACACCCTCCATCCAGATCCAGCCCCTATCCTCGCCCCATTTTCGAAAAGGGGAAACTGAGGTCCAGCGCGGTAGAAGTCGCAAGGCTAGTCAGAGCCAGAACTGGAACCCAGTGCTCCCAACTGCTATCAGTGCCTGCATTCTCACTGGGATTTCAGAGTGCAGCAAAATGTTCTGGGTTGGCGCTTTGATTTAGTAGGCCATTTGACCATTGCAAGAAAGAGGCTTGTGCTTGGAACTTAATGTTTTTAATCAGCAAAACTGATTAAACAAATACATTGCATTTCATGATATTCTGGGGAAAAATCCAATAATACTATGGTCTTGGGGTGGGGAGCAATTAGATATTCTACAGCAAACAGCAATAGAACATAGGTTTAATTTGTTAAAACTGTATGTCTTCACTTTATTACCTAGCATACTCCAACAGATACCAGAACCTTTTCCCCAACAGTGCTCAGAAGTAATTTTAGGAACTGACAGATTTTAAAGCAGGAGAAACAAGCATAAGAACTTGACGTTATGAGGTAATTATGGATATCCCCTTATTAGCAGGCAGCAAGATTCACCTAATAGCACCTTTAAATTAGGATATTTAAAGAGAAGCCATCATTCTTCAGTGCTGCGCAAAAACAATTCCGGGAACTCATTTATGTCTTGGTTTGCTGTGAATGTCTTTTGCCTTCAAACAACACTGCATAAGGAATTAGAAAGAATGCACCAAAACAGGCCTGGGGTCAAAGGAGAAAGAGAACAGAATGTATGGGACCTTGAAAACCACAGGATATGTCAGGGACCATGGAAACGGGCAGCAGATACCAGAGTGTCCTTCTTTTCAAATCGGCTAGCTAAAAGAGCCACACCTCGTCGGAGACCAATACAGTAGCCATTGAGTTTGGCTTTTTTCCAAGTTGAGCGTCTTAATGGATACCTACACTTCCTTCATGATCAGCTCAAGATGACTAATGGAATTAATTGTAAATTTGCCTGCCCTATACCATAGTGGGGGAAAGAAAATGATATTAAAAAATAGTTTCTTAAAATGAGAAATGACCCAGCTACTTGGGAGGCATAGGTAGGAGGATTGTTTTTTTTTT
>VBSM01001124.1:39064465-39075824 GCA_008086735.1 Cheirogaleus medius | reverse complement strand
AAAAAAAAAAAAAAAAAAAAGACTCATTAATCATTATATATCGAAGTGAGAATCACAGGCAATCAGACCTGATAGGGACTATAAAAACTTGGTCAATCCCATTTTATAAGATCCAAAAGTGTGTTAAGCAAGCAACTCACCCGTTAGAAGAAGTAAGACCAAAACTTAGGTATCCCAACTCCCAGACTGACATTCTCTCCATCATACCCTACTGCTTCCCAGAAATCGAACACAACTGAAAAGAACCAAAAACTTAAAATATATTGACTCTAAGAAAATACTGAATAATCTAATTTTAGATTTGTTTATAATAAAGATTTAGGGGGGAAAGAATACAAGCCCTACAAAATTTAAAGCAAAATACCAATTCATGCCACTTAAAAATACAATTGTTCCCTTCAGGCCAAAGCTTTATTACAAACACAGAAAACACTCTCCCTCCTCCAAATATATAATTGCTCCCATTTGGATTTTCCTGATTTGTGACTCATTTGCATGATATTGCCACCCTACTGCAGTGATTACAGAGCTACTCAGTTATGGTCCTATGACAGGAGGAGTAAAAAAGTCAAGTGGTACACACAGGTAACCTAAAAAGATCGCACTGTCAATATATAGTTAAAAAACAAATTTCTTTTGGTTTCTCTTGGAACGACCTTCTTGGTCTGAGATATGACCAGAAGCTGTAGCTTGCAGTGCTAATCTTCAACGTGGCAGACAATATTCTTTTGTGAGCTCGGGCACTGGCTATCAAAGGAGTCCTTTGTTTCTGTCCCTCATTTCCACTTCCCCCAGAGCCTTACCTGGGATAGTAGGCCGTGTAGTTCATGAAGAGCTGGGTGCCCGCTGGGTAGTATGCCGTAGAGGGCTGCAGAGCTCGTGGATTCAAAAGCACAGAGGGCTGATAAATGGCAGCTTCGGTAGGAATAACTGCTGCAGGCGCTGGAAACGTGTAGGAGGGAGGAGACAGACCTAAATAAGCAAAGAAGAGAGAGTCTCTTGAGACGTGTTTGTAACAGCTGACACACGTGTGCTGGTGCTAAAGCCATAAAGTCACTGTTCCATCTATACATTTTAAAGAAAGAGACCATCACAGTTCTTCATACCATCCCAACTTCCTTTCCATTGTCTAGATAACA
Source organism: Cheirogaleus medius (assembly GCA_008086735.1). NCBI lineage: Eukaryota > Metazoa > Chordata > Mammalia > Primates > Cheirogaleidae > Cheirogaleus > Cheirogaleus medius. Next base: position 39,074,685 of record VBSM01001124.1, on the reverse strand, counting down.
CACAGAAGTGATCCCGAATGCCACACTGTCAGCCTAAAGAACCATTTTTAGTTTCAAATTGGTTGGGGGGAGCGGTACAGGGAGGAACATCAAGTGGATTTTCAAGTCTTCTCAATCATTTCACAAAGTGATTTTTTTTCACACTCCCAGGTGCCAGTTCCCATAAACCAACCCTTAGAGGAAAGAAACATGGAACTGACATTTAGTGTAACTTCATACTAAAGCCGGGATTTTTAAATTTGAGAGTCGCGCTGCTGCTCCATCTTGCTATCCACCTTTCAGTATAGCATAAAATGGAACATACTGCAAGAAAACACTCTTCACCAGTACTATGCATTATGCCAAAGCACAGGCTGTGCCAGCGTGAACTGACCTAAAAGGAGTAATCTGCTCTGCATTATTCCCACCTAAAGGAGAAGATGGGCTTTGAAGCTAATCTATATCTTCAGACCTATTTAAAAAAAAAAAAAAAAAAATCCAGCCTGGGAAATAGCCCTGAAGAAATTGATGCTCAAGTCTTCCTGAGAGTCAGCTGATAAAAAGCTGGCTCAGATTAAATAGAAAATGAGCCTAAATTCCTCTGTCTTCTGGTAAACCAACATATTCTAGGCTTGGAAATTCAGACCAGTTGCTGTTCATTAGCTTTCACATGTGAGATGAACACAACTATCCACCAGGCCATCTGCACTCAATAGAAGCAGCTGACTGAATTTGGGGTTCTTACTTTATACGATTCATACCTAGAACCACCATATTTTGCAAATAGCAAAGGTCCAAAGGATAACTTGTTCACATGAAAATTTCCAAGATGACTTCAAACTCTTTTGTTCTTAGGAATTTCTACATTTCTACAGAGATGTATAAGACGGCCAGCTAAATACGGGTACGTAAACCAAAGACCAACATATGGATCTCACATTCAACTTTGGGTGCCTCTTTCATATCACCAAAAACTGTGCTAGATGTTAGATACCTAAATACTTTTAAATTATGATCCGTGGCCTTAAAGAGTCCACAGATGTGAAACAGGTAACATAGTATTTTTTAAAAAGAGCCCACAGAAAAGCCAACAATAAAAATTGAGGCAATGAAAATTGTCTTATAGAAAGTTATATGGCCTGTGCTCATAATCTGCTTTCAAAACTATGAGGCAATTCATTATATAACAGTGCCTCATACCAATAAGACAAACATATATAGCAGGTATACATCTGTTCTGCTTCAAAACAAAGAAAGGTAGAAATTTTTGATAACCAAATTAGGCTGCTAAGCTTTGGGCATCCCTCAACTGCAAGAATAGCTATTCTTATATTCCTAAAAGAGAATCAGACATATAATATGCACAGATTACAAAAATGAAGTTGATCTTAACACATTCCTTCATAATAAATTAAGCTGACAAACATTAAAATGTCAATGAGACTTTAGCAACATTTCTTTGTCAAACTCAACAGGACATTCTTCAGTAGGGGATGATAACCAATTACTATTTTGATTGCTTTAGTCCTTAAGATTAGATCAAAAACATATGCAGTTTCTCTACATTTTGTGGCTTCTGTATAATTAGTCAATCATCTAAACTCTGTTGGCAGGGAAAAAAGGTCCAGCACAACAGGCATAATATTAGTATGTATAAATTTTAATTCTCCCATCCAAATACTAACCAGGCCTGACCCTGTTTAGCTTCCGAGATCAGAGGAGATCAGGCACGCTCAAGGTGGTATGGCCGCAGACTAAATTGGAATTCTGATTTTTAAAAAAGAAAACTCTTTCACTAAAAAGGCAAACAGCCAAATTTTTGTTAAAACTTTTGTCCTCATTTTTGGTAAGTATTAAAAGTAACCAAAAGTACAGAAATATATTTTTTTAAATAAATGTAAGGGGTACAAATGCAGTTTTGTTACATGGATATACCGTGTGGTGGTGAAATCTGGGCTTTTGGTGAAACTGTCACCAAAAAATATACATTGTACCCATGAAGTAATTTCTCATCCCTCACCCTCTTCCATCCTACAGAAATATTTTCTTATGTGAAACATGCATTTTAATTTTTTTTTATTTTAGGGCTATGGGGGTGGGGGAGGAGGGAAGAAATTAAAGTCTGATGAAGAAAGTCTATAATGAGCAGTTTTCCACCAGGAGGAGAGCAGTATCATAAAAGAATTTGGATCACACATGATGGAGAAATTCCTTTACCTGACAATGCATGATGGATTATCACTAAAGGATATCACAAAAGCTATTAACATTATCAGTGGTTTATGGACAGAAGACATACAACTAGGATTGCTTTAGGACACCTTAACTCAATTATAAAATTTCAAAATTTGATACTCATTAATGATCAACTCTAAGATAATTGCCAACAGCAAGCAGCAGGTAAATGGAATATTAGTGTTTAGAAACTCCAAAGGAAAAAAAGGATTAAGCCCCACCAAATAATCTGCAAATAATACTTTATCAAACAAGATTATTGGCATAGACTTCCCCCCCCCTTTTTTTTTTTTTTTGATACAGAGTCTCACTCCATCACCCAGGCTAGAGTAGCTGGGATTCTAGGGACACACCACTGCGCCCGGCTAATTTTTCTTATTTTTTTTAGTAGAGACAAGGTCTTGCTCTTGCTCAAGGCCGGTCTCGAACTCCTGAGCTCAAGCGATGCTACTGCCTTGGCCTCCCAGTAGACCCCTCTTTACTAGAAAGTGATGTCCACAAACTCCCCACTTTCTTGGAATCAAGAAGATAAATCCAGTTTACTTTCTTAGCTATCTTTGAACTGCATTCCAAGTACGACATTCTTTAAGCATACCCAACAGGCCTGACAAGGTATGTCTTACTAAAAAGTAAAAACTGTGTAAACAAAAGATTCAAGTATTAACATTAGATTCCCAAATATTTCTTAGTCACTAACTAGAACTTGGTCTTTAGACTACAGGGCTTATTCCTCTCAAACAGGATTCCAGATGGTTTGCACCCAGGTGCCAATGAGCAAGAGCATTGCTTGAAATTAAGCACTGATCCTGTGATCGAATGAAAACTTTGGCTAATTCATTTACGCATTTTTTTATATTTTTTTCTAACTTGCTCATTCCAGATAACTTGGCAAGCAATAGAAATGCTCTCCAGGTTATCATTTTCAAAAAATACTTGATGCTCAAAAAGTTAAACACAAAATTTGCATCAAATCACTCTTCTTAAAACTTAATGTGTAAAAAAAATCCAGCCATACTTTTATTTTGCCTTTGAATGCGTATAAAGATCATCTACATAGCCAGGTTGCCTCCCAGAGTCAGTGCTTATCTGGAGCACACTAAGCTTCAGAAATCAGGTGCTTATCACTGTAAAAGCAAGAATATAATTTGAAAGGAGGTATTCGTAGCATCGCTAATTATAGGTGTCCACAACCAAGGTCTTAAATGATTACCAGATACTACCGATTTCAGCTGGGAAAAAGCCTGATGTAACCACCTCACCTGCCTCAGAAAGAACCAGGGGCACAGAAAGTTACGGAAGCAGCTCAAGCACCTACCAGCATATAGCGTAGAATAGCGCCAAGACCCAAGAAAAACTTACATGGTAACTTACATGGCGGTGGGGATAAGCCATTTCGATTTAAAGTGCCCCCCATTAACACAAAGTTCATCTCCTCAGCTGAACACTGAAAGACTTCAACATATCTGTCCTTCATGGTTTTTTTATGACACTTCTGTGCAGCCATAAATGCTCTGTCCGCAGACTTCATCTGGATAAAGGCATCTCCTGAAGGGCGGCCCTGAGTGTGTGGGGGAAGAATAAAAACAAAAGGAGACTGTCTCCTCCAACAAGGAAATAGTTGCTTACAAAACATGCAAAGTGACAATCACCCATAGTACACTTTAGCCACAAAATCTGGGTGACAGTGTGATCTACTAAAACCTGATTTGAATTTCATCACCTAATCATCAGAATCACCCACAAAACTGAGAAGAAACAGTTTTGAGAGCTCATAGCTGAAGGTGAACCTTTTTGGTTTCTGTTAAATTAGTATCAGATTTCCAGTGTTTTCAAAGAGTGTCCTTGTGATTGCAGTTGCAAAATATAGGATTGTATATTGGGTTTTTTCCCTTCTGAAAAATCTGATTAAATCTCATTCGATTGTGAAAGGCTAGTAACAGAACCAGTATTGGAGCTTTACATATCCTCCTACAGAAATGAGAACAAACCAGTATTCTCTTTCGCTCTCTGTTCCAGTATGTCACTGACATGCCAAATCCTTTCACTTTTCCCTCTTCCCTGAAGCCTAGGTTGGAATGTGGCTTGCGGGTAAGGACTTGGGAGCTGCAAGGCACAGTGATGGTTGGTGAGAGCTGTGTCATCAGCCTTGCTTGGGAGCCCTTCTCTCATCCACTCCATTGCAGCTCCACCTTAAACCTTGGTCCAACAGGGTGTTCATAGACATTTTTACTAGTAATAGCTCACTAAGATAACCTATTAAAAAACCAAGCCTATAGATTTCTATTCTGAAGAACTAGAACATCTTAGTTTTATAGAGCATGAACATTTTATGGGGGAGAAAAAGACAACCAGTGTATAGGACTGCTTTCTTAATTTATGGTTTTCTCTAAAAGTCTCTTAGGGACTATTTAGTCCAAATTATTACCATGCAAGTTACCATAAGAGTTACCATACCAGGGAAATTAGCAACGAACCCAGTCCAAGATGGAAACCTAACATCTTCAAGGCAGCTAAGAGCTCATCTATCATCAAAGAAGCATTTTTTCCCCAAGTATAATCACAACAGGTCACATGGGTCACCGAGAGGCAAATCTGTCTACTGTTGTTAATCAAAGAGTAATGGGCCCTGGGTTATTAGAAAGGGCAACTAAAAAAAAAACCAAACAATTCCCTGGTGATACTGTTTTGTGGAGAATTTTATTTGAAGGACTCTTACCAGGGAAGCACATGGAGAGGGTCAGATAACAAATTGTATTACAATATTGACTTATGAGTTATGAGCACGTACTGGTACAGAAAACTGGTATAGAGAACAAGGGCTCAGAATGTTTTCTGATTCCTTGTATCTAATATCATGTGCTTTCCAGTAAGACGAGATTACAGTTACAAAAGTGACCAAATCTCCAAAAGAAAAGGTGGGAAGTTAAAAGTTTAGGAAAATAATTCATATTTCCAATATAAGCCTACATGCAACCCATAATGCTCAAAAAAAGTCTTATTTTCAAAAATCATTACAACTCTGCTTTTAAAGAATTCCAAAGTTTTAAATATAACTACTTGGCTTATGGGTTTTTAGACTTTTATCCTGCTTGTGATACCACAAAATACTCTTAAATTTTCTAGCAAATATGACTAATTTTATTTAAACAAAAATCAAGTAACACCAAACTAGGGAATACTTTACATTTGCATACTGAAAAAATTCAGTTAGATTTTGATAGAGGCTTCCCAGCAATTCATTATTGAATACATTTGAGTGCCTATTATGACCCACATCCTGTTCTAGGTAGTATGGACACAAATCCTAACTGAATTTTTGGCATTCCACTGAATGTAATTTGATGTCTAACATATATATGAAGTAAGCCATTTCTGAACAGTCTATGGATACAAAATGCTCTGGAACACAGGCATGCTTCTTTGTTTACGTGTAATCCACATTTGCTTTCACACTACAAACGGCAGAGTTGCAGAGTTCAGTAGCTGCAACAGAAAAAATTGTATAGAGACTGATAATATATTTGGCTCCTACCTGATGCTATTGGTAATTTGATATATGATGATGGAATCAAGCTGAAATTGAATTATCATACTAATGACAGCATTTGTTCTAGAGTTCATCCTAAAGACCTCTTGTATTTACGGTTAAATCTTTCCTTAAAGACTTGCTGTATGACTGAGGACTATTTGTATATTTTTATTAAGAGAGAGCTTTTGATAAGAATAAGCAAGTAAGTTTTCCATAAGTGACTTTCTTACCTGGTGATTCAATACCATGTGAACCCCATGAGTACGAATATCGGTGGCGAACTCCCCCAGGAAGTCCAAGATGTCCTCGATTGTGGCCGCATAAGGAAGACCTCGAAGGCGTATACAGTCTCTAACATTTGTAGGGGGCACGAATTGCTGAGGTAGTACTGGAATAATGGGAGGGGTTGGAAGTGGAATGAGAGGGGCCGAGGAGAATCGATTCAGCACCTGTGCTCAAAGCAAAACAGAAGTGATTTAGAGCCTTGCTTCTCCTATGCCATCTGCAGACCAGCAATGGCATCCCTGGCAAGTCTGTTAGAAATGCAGAATCTCAGAGGCACCCCAGATCTAGTAAATATAAGTCTGTATTTGAATAAAATCTCCAAGTGATTCATAAGTACATCCAAGTTTGAGCAGCAGTGATAGAGAATGAGATTCATGCATTTCAGCTATGAAAGCATGATACTCACTCTTGTCAAATACACACTCAACACAGCACACTTGTGTTAAGGATATGTCTACCTAGAAAAATGTGTCACTATGTACAACTTGAGACAAGTATCCTTAAAGGCTGCCACTTTCATAAAAATCCGGACATATCGCTAAATGTGGACTTTTGTACTAATTTATTAGATTCCATTAAGTACTTAGTGTTCCCCTTGATATTATTTTCATTCTCTATCTCCAAATCCAAGAAATAGAATGACCCCATGGAGGAACCACAGCTCAAACAATGACTTTGAATTATGTTAAAATATAATACTGCATAATAGCACAAGACTGGCTGGACAATGTAGAAATAAAAAAAAAATCATTTGATGACCATAAAGATAAACAGCAATATAGCAACTTAGTCTCCATGTGAATATGAGACAGTGGCAAGACAGAGGATCTTCAGGATCTTAAATTCATGGATTCAGCTGTCCTGAGAATGGATGGTGACAGGTCAGGTAACTTTAGGGCAAAGGATTGCTCTTAGGTAAAACTCAGGCTCTTGTCCACTTTTGCCTTAATTTAGAGCATGCCAACTAGCTCATGATACTAGGAGGTAGGTCCTTGTGCAAATGCCATTTGTGGCAACCTCAGGTTTTCTGAGCAACTTAACCAATGTCTCCATTAACATCCCATAAACTGAAAATGTAGAAGGATCAATGAACCCTTCCCCAAAATGTACACTAATTTTCCGACTCACACCCTGTTCAGCTGTTATCTGAGTAAGGTGACAAAAATCAAACAGCAAAGCCAAAGAAATGCCATGACAAAGCAACAGGAAGACCTAAATTATGCAAATAATCCAGATGCAACACAAACAATAGGAGAACAAGAACAGAAAAAAAAAAATCAGCGTAGTTATAGAAAAACTCAGGACAGGAAATGGGTCAAGCACATTATAATACCTGCCAAATAGGAAGTGCTCAAATACTGATTGAATGACATGATTATTAGTAATGCAGAGAAGACAATGAAGGAGCCTATGATGACTACAATACTTGTTAAATCAGTAGAGATGAAGATGTGGAGAGAGAGCACACCCAAGACCACTCTACAGTAGAGACACAGAGACAGCACACTCTATTCCCAAACCAACGCACAGTAGGCCCAGGCCCTGGGGTAGTCAATCTAGACCATGATTCATGACACTGTTCTTCCAGTTAAAGAACTAAAACAAAGTCTCACTGTGGTTTTTCTTCTTGTTTGGGAAGAATGGATATAACATTTGAAACCTCAAGCACATGTAGCAATTCTCAATATTTTAGATTGAGAATTATGATACACATTTTCAACAAGGTACAGATTTAAACCTCACTGACCCCTGAAGACATGTTCAGCAGGTAAGTTAAAAATAGTTGACATTTGCTTGAGATTCTATAGGTAGTTTCATGCCTGGATCTTAGGACATGTTGGGGAAGTGATTGCCCCATTTTATGCCTTAAAAAAATAAAAAATAAAAAAAACCTCTGAATTCTGAAAGCTAGTATAACAGTAGAGAGGTCACCAGCAGGATATGAAACTGATCAAGCCTTTTGGGAAATAATTTGACAAGACATTAAAAGCCTTAAAATATCACACTCTAAATCTACAGAAATTAATCAGAAATTGACGACTATTTTATAAGAATGTTTATACAGGAATTTCTTATGGTAGGAAAAAAGCAATCTAAATGTATAATAACACAAGAATTGAGATATTAATTTAAATATGAAATTTTTTAGACATGGGTAAGCTTTCAAGATATGTAGTTTTAAAACAGAATACAAAAGGACAGCTACAGCAGTATTCTAGTTTTATAAAAACATAGTATGTTTTATGTGTGTGTATGGGATAACAGAGACTATTTTTTTGTTATAAAATGAAGCCTATTTTCATGTACTTTCTGTATTCTCCAAGTTTTATTTTAACATAATGAATAACAACGTAGGATTATCTTCAGAGATAAACAGGAATGAAAGCAAAGATACCAACATAATCTTAAAAACCAACCTGCTGAACTTCAGCTGCTGTGCTCCTGAAGAGTTCAATGTACCTTTTCCCCAACAAGTCCTTATGCTTCCTCAATGCGTTCTGTGCATATTCCTCACAAGCAAAGAGTACAAAAGCATCCCCTGTGGGCCTACCATCTGGGTAGGTGACAAAGAGGATGCCTTCCTTCCCCCCAGTGATGGGGCAATGCTGTCCAAAGAAGGCCACCACTTCTTCAGCTGTGGCCGTGAAAGGGAGCCCCCGCATGCGGACAATGACTTGATTTTCCTTGGAGAGAAACTGGGCTACCTCATTCGAGGTACCTAGGGAAAACAAATATTAGGAAGCACGGAGACAAATAGTGAAGACATCGACTTTACCAAATTTAAAATAAAGTTTCTGGCAATGTTTTGAGTTCATAATTAAGACCCTAATTCCTACAGAATTCATAACATCCTAGGAATTAGAATTCTCTTTTCCCAAATTTCAAACTCTGCCCTTATTTTCGTAAAACATCCTCTTAATCTAGGAAGCTGGCTAGACAATTAAATCATGGACCAATCACCTACACTTCCTATGGAGAGGTAGTAAGTTGTCATGGTAGTTAAAGTCACAGGTCTTGGAGACAGAATGCCTGGGCCCAATTTGGGCTTTACTGTTTACTACAGTATGACCTCCCTCAAGCTCAACTCCGTGCCTTAGATTCTTTGTACATAAAACTGCCTGCGCTTTATAAACTATGAGTAGATACAAAACACTTCCGGTTTTGTCATTTTCCTGATTACTTTTTATTAAGATTCAAACACACTCAAGCAGAGATAATACTATGAATATGCTGGGAACCCCGTTTTACTATTTATCAACGTTCTCTGCCCAACATAAAGCATTTTGAGCCGGACATGGCAACTCGTCTCTGTAATCCCAGCTATTTGGGAGGCTGAGGTGGGAGGATTGATCCTGGGAGGATTAGCCCAGGAGTTCCAGACCTCATCTCGAAAAAGAAATTTTAAATAAAAAGGAAGCATTTTAGACATGTTGCCATAGAGCAAATAGCCACATGCATATTCTTCAAACTCATGCACTAGCAACATTTTCCCTTAATAGCAAATTCTTATCACACTACCCATATAGAATGAAATTCCAGGCAACAATGTAAAAATTAATTAACTTTGCCATCTACAATTTGCAGTGCATCTCTCATGGAACCCAAGGATCCAGGTAAGACCAAAGCAACCGCAAATACATTTATCCCCAACCAACATTAAACACTGCTTTGGAACTCTGGAAACCCATTAAACTTGAAGCCCTGAATTTTTAAGCCTTACAGTTTATTTAAAGACGAACTGGAACAAAATTGTACTAGCTAATTGTGTTAGCAAGATCCTGTTACTAAAAGTTCTACAGTTGTAAAAATTTTCACCAGGGCTATATAACACAGGTATACAAATGTTCTTCACGTTACCCTCATATAATTTGGCAATCTATGTCAAAAACCTGTTAAAAAGGTCTGCAATTCTTTGATTCAGCTACCCTACTTATAGAGATTTATTCTTATGAGCAGCTCATACTGAGACTGAAAAAATATTCACTACAACATACATAAAATGAAAAGTTGGAAATAAGCTCTCAATGCACAACAGGGATGTTTAAAAACATTTTGGCACATATAATACTGTGTAACAATTAACATTTAAGAAAATTCAGTAACAAGGGAAGATGTTCATAATACATTAAAAGGAAGTTATAGGCCGGGTGCGGTGGCTCACGCCTGTAATCCTAGCTCTCTGGGAGGCCGA
>VBSM01001124.1:39045734-39055740 GCA_008086735.1 Cheirogaleus medius | reverse complement strand
AAAGAAAAGAAAAGAAAAAAGAAATTCCTAAACTCTTTCTTTTAACCAAAGTGCTCATACTTTTTCATTGACATACACCTCATGGTTTACAAAGCTTTCATTTGGGAATATCCAAGATAAAGTGAGGCTTGAAAACAAAAGTAACTCACAGGAAGGCAAAGCTGCTGTGTGGCAGAGCCCACTTGGGCCCAGATTCTGTGACTCTGCATCTCAGGCTTTAGTCTGCTCCTTCCATTAGAAAATGACAGCATTTTCATTTTCTTTGATCTTCCATAAACATCTCAAAATACTGCATATTATTCAAGTTCCACAAAAAAACACAAGGCCTTTTAAAAACACAAGGCCTTGTTGCTTTCCCTCTCCCCCTCCCCAAATATCTGCCTTAAACACAAAACCCAGTGAGGTATAAAAAATTACATTCTTTCCATATGAAGCAGCAATCATATTCCTTGGTACTTACCCAAATGAACTGAAAACTTAAGTCCACACAAAAACCTACATAAGGATGTTTATAGTAGCTTTATCCATAATTGCCAAACGTTGAAACAACCAAGATGTCCTTCTGTAGGTGCATGGATAAACTGTGGTACATCCAGACAATGAAATATTATTCAACACTAAAGCAAAAGGAACTATCAAGCAATGAAAAACCATGGAGGAAGCTTAAATGTATACTCTTAGGTAAAAAGCAATCTGAAAAGGCTACATACTACATGATTCCATCTATATGACATCCTGGAAAAGTCAAAACTACAGAGACAGTAAAAAGATTAGTGGTTGTCAGTGGTTAAGGGGAAGGAAGGGATGAAGAGGGCACAGAGGATTCTTAAAGCAATTAAACTATTCCATGCTATGCTGATATTACGATGTATTCTGATTCTACAATGGTGGATACATGCCATTATACATTCAGTCAAAACCCACAGAATGTACAATACCAAAGTGAACAGCAGTGTATACTATAAACTTTGGGTAATGATGTAGCAACATAGGTGCATCAGTTGTAACAAATGTACCACTCTTGTGCAGCGCGTTGACAGTGGGGGAGGTTGTGTGTATGTGTGAATCAGGGGTTACATGGGAACTCTCTGTACTTTCTATTCAGTTTTGCTCTGAACTCAAAACTGCTGTAAAAGATAAAGTCACCAGGTATAGTGGTGTGCACCTGTAGTCCCAGCTACTTGGGAGACTCTGGTGGGAGGATCACTGGAGCTCAGGAGTTTAAGACCAGCCTGGGCAAAACAGAGAATACCCTGGCTCAAAAAAAGATAAAGTCTATTAACAAAACGCTAAATGAGAAAAAATTTACTTGAATGTAAAGTTATTAAAGTATGTTCCCAATACACTTAGTGTACTGCGAAGTCACCAAGGCTCCAAATAAAGTCAATATTTCTGTACACTCATTTAAATAAATAAGAATACAACTATTTCTTTTTTTTAGTCTCGCTCTGTTTCCCGGGCTAGAGTGCCATGGCGTCAGCCTAGCTCACAGCAACCTCAAACTCCTGGGCTCAAGCAATCCTTCTGCCTCAGCCTCCCGAGTAGCTGGGACTACAGGCATGCGCCACCATGCCTGGCTAAATATATATATTTTAGTTGGCCAATTAATTTCTTTCTATATTTAGTAGAGACGGGATCTCGCTCTTGCTCAGGCTGGTTTCGAACTCCTGACCTTGAGCGATCCACCCACCTTGGCCAATCCACCCGCCTTGGCCTCCCAGAATGCTAGGATTACAGGCCTGAGCCACTGCACCCGGCCCAAGAATACAACTATTTCACAGCAAGAAAAAATTAAACTAGCATATCAACTTGCACATTACCTTACTTATTCCTTTCCAGGTGTCGACAGAAGCCTCTCTCCCTCCCCCATGGTTTACCTGATGGAACAGGTAATCCCTCAGGAGCAAATGACTCTCCATCTACTTGGCAAAACCAAGAATGTTTAATGACTATCTTTAGGTTTCAAAATTCAATGTCATTTCCATATTAGCAAGGAAAATGAAAATGTTTAGTGTTCTGAAAGACCAGAACAACTCTTTACTTCAGACATTGTAAAAATACTTTGCATAGATGAGCACAAATGGATGTTCAGATTGGGTATGATTGCTTTTGACCTCAGGAAGTGGTGTGGTAGCCTAGTCAGGGAAATAATGATTTCTCTGAATAGGAGTCATAAAATAATTGATCACAGCAGAAATGTAAAACAAAAACCATTGCTAACTAAGAAAGCTTAATAGTATTTCTAACCTGTTAAATGGGAAAGACATATGCAAGCATAATATTAAAACATTTAAGATTAAACTCCACCTTTTAATTAGTAATAAAACTATAAATCTAAGATTCTTCCAAAGTATGTCCAAAGCAACTAGACTAAATTAAGCTTTTTTTTTTTTTTTTTTGAGACAGAGTCTCACTCTGTTGCCTGGGCTAGAGTGCCGTAGTGTCAGCCTAGCTCACAGCAACCTCAAACTCCTGGGCTCAAGTGATCCTACTGCCTCAGCCTCCCGAGTAGCTGGGACTACAGGCATGCGCCACCATGCCCGGCTAATTTTTTCTATATATATTTTTTTAGTTGGCCAATTAGTTTCTTTCTATTTTAGTAGAGACGGGGTCTCGCTCTTGCTTAGGCTGGTCTCGAACTCATGACCTTGAGCGAACAGCTCACCTCGGCCTCCCAGAGTGCTAGAAAAATTAAGCTATTATTAAAGAAAGATAATATAAAATCCTATCTTTTTTTTTTCAGTGAATTCATTGCTAAATGGCCATGAGTTCCTTCCTCAATTTCAGGTGTGATGTGCCTAAAATGGAGTACAACTTAGCTTTATTTACAATTCATCTGCTTACTGTAGTCAAAATTTCTGATTTTTCATCTCTATGGCACTTGAAAAAGAATTGTCATCACAACCATAGAGCTAGGATTAAAAGAAATGACAGAAAAAATTGGCACAGCATACTACTTATTCACCTAATGATAATGCAACATTTTTAAGTACTGTATACTGGTGTGTAGAAAACATAACACAGAAGTAGCAGCCCAGGTAACCATTTTGAAAGTGTTCACTAATACCCTCAAATGTTATATATGTGAAGCTCTTAAAAACCAGAGAGGACAAAAGAAAATGAACTATGTTTTCTCTGAACTGTCAACACATTGAGAAAACCAAAATACCTAAATATAAGAACCTCTGTTTGTAGCTATGGAAATCTTTACTACTATTACTGACCTATAATTACTAGGAGAGATTTTCTTTGCTAAAAGAAGAAGCTGAATAGTTGAGGATAATCAACACACTACCTTTCCTACCAAAATTGTCTTTTTCTAAATTATGAAACTTACTAGACTCTCCTCCCAGTTTACTTAATTTTTTCTAGATACCATGGGAGACACAGAGAGAAGGTGGCTGTCTGCAGGCTAGGAATAGCCCTTACCAGAACCCAACCATGATAGTACCCTGATCTTGGTTTTCCCAGCCTCCAGTACTGCAAGAAAGTAAATTTCTGTAGTTTAAGCCACCCAGTCTATAGTATTTGTCATTGCAGCCTGAGCTAATACAGCATTCAAACCCACAAAACAAGAATTTCCCTGTTGTCCCAACCTTTCAACAAAATTCTCATGAGAATCCCTTCAAAATAAGCTTATTCCACCTTCTTCCCAGCACTACTAGTGATGCTAACCCAAAATTCCAGCTGATTCCAGGAAGGCAAATAAAGATGGGTTTGACCTACTTACAAGTAGTTAGGAAAAAATATGCAAACCACCTTCTTCAATCAGGAAAGTAAGCTTTGAAATAAGATAAAAACCAGACTTTAGTTCTTAAAATAAGAAAGTTTAAGAATAAAAATCTATAACCCACAAGTTACTGAAAGTAACTTAAGACTCAGCTTCATGATGATTCCCACAGTGGCTTCAGGGGAGCCACTTAACCTGGTGACTACTGAATTTCACATCTGATAGATTAGCACATGACTGCTTATTAGTTAGAACTTTAAAGACTTCGTGGATCCAAGGTGGTGGGTCATTCATGATTACAGACTTGTGATCATATAATATTTACTTTTATAATATATAACACATCAAATATACTGTCTTGGTAATGAAAGAATCTGGGGGGACAATCCAGACCCCATTTTGTCATCTCCAGAGATAGTTTATGATCACCATATTTTTGTATGTATTTGAGAAACCGATGGGAGGTTAGAAGGTGGAACCCAGTGAACGGCAGTTTGTAAGGAGGACATACCCACTAATTTCAAAAAATTCATTGGCTTCATTCCAAAGAAGCCAAAATAAACACTAAAACCAAGGTAAACAAGAACAAGTGGCCTTAGGATCTGCACGAAAGAAAGTAAAGTCTTAACATTCTTCTCCAATTAAAAAAAAAATCCCATAATCTGAAATTGAATTCTATTTTAGATGTGATCACCTCACAAAAATCCATCTGTAAATCCATTCGACCTTCCCAAATTCAATTAATTGTAACTATTTTCAAAGATGTCTATAATTGCACTATTAGTTCCTGCTAGCACTGTCGTCAAATTTTAGACAGGCCAATTTCATCTATATGCTGACAAAGTTTAAAATGTTTAAAGAGCCTTTCATAGTTCATAAGCATGATGATTGGATTTTCATGCTCATATGAGAGAGATGCCTCCTTCATCAGCACATTACCCATCTGACATGAAAAAATAACATTTTAAAATTTCTGGAATTACCGTTTCTTTCCTGGAGCTATCTTTTCAAACGCTTCTCCGATAATCATTTAAAGGATACACTCTGTCATTGCTGCAACATCTAGCTTGTCAATATCAGGTGACCCAGGGCAACACTTCTTGAATTCTTTTCGAAGATCAAAAAAGGAATAGAAGCATTCAGGTAGTAGTACATTCTGAGGAAGGACAAGGTAGATACAGTTAACTAGGTGATTTTGGGTTAATGTCTTCCTAATAATTAGGAACCTAAAATTGAATGTAAGCATATTTTACCAAAATATTTAAAAATTTAATGTAAGAGTGGCTTTATTTTTACTAGCTGGTCTTGTTGCTATATTAGATTCTACACACAAGTCTCATGAAAAAAATCATCTTATTTTAAGGCAACGGATTACAATGTTTGTGCTCCAGTATGCATTCCACTCAAAACATTTCTGAAGCTGTAATACATTTGGGCTGTTATACTTTATATTTTCTGGGTGGTAATACTACTTTTTCCAGCCATAATCATTTTAGACCATCTGTGTTTTCAGACAGTTATATCAATCCTGTTTCCATACAGATGTATAAGTTTAGACATAAGACTAAATTGTAAAACTTAGTAGTTTTAACCATTGGGTTCTAATAGTGTATATTTGCAGCACTAAATTAGATTAGGACAGTAAATTCCTGATTAACCAAAAAGGATTATTTTTGTGCCAAATTATAGCCCCATATTAGTTTTCCTAACCACTATTCAGCTATATCTGAGAATTCAAATGAGACTTTAAAAAAATCTCACAAATCCCAAAGGCAAAGGAGAAATGGTTACCTGCTGTTCTTTACTAGCACCACTCCTGTGGTTATTAAAGCTCAACTGTGTGGGCAAATATTACACTATTGTTTCAGTTTTTTCTGAACAAAAATACAATCATTGATAACTTTTAAAGATATTTTTTTTTTTTTTTGAGACAGAGTCTCACTCTGTTGCCTGGGCTAGAGTGCCATGGCACCAACCTAGCTCACAGCAACCTCAAACTCCTGGGCTCAAGCGATCCTACTGCCTCAGCCTCTGAAGTAGCTGAGACTACAGGCACGTGCCACTATGCCTGGCTAATTTTTTGGATATTTTTTTAGTTGGTCAATTAATTTCTTTCTATTTTTAGTAGAGACGGTCTCGCTGTTGCTCTGGCTGGTTTTGAACTCCTGATCTTGAGCGATCCTCCCACCTCGGCCTCCCAAAGTACTAGGATTACACGCATGAGCCACCGTGCCCAGCCCCCTTTTTTCTTTAATGAATATATAGAATTACTTTCATTATGATACTGCATTAATTGTTTTAGTTTCTTGTACTTAAAATCCTAATAGATGTGACTCAGGAAAACATCTTATTTTTTCTCTGGAGGTTTTCCCACATTCAAAGCAGTCCATCTAAAAATAATGTAAACACCTCTTCTTCTCTGGCCCAATAGGGAAAAGATGGACGTCTTGTCCTTTCCCATATGAGTTTGAGGGAGAAAAGTAATCCTCATATATTAGCATTTAACTTTTAAAAAGTATTCCCTTTATCAAATACTTACTAAGGCTCCTGTAAAAGGAACAATTTCCTCAAGACATAGGAACTTGAGTTACTCCTTCAAACTTTTTTTTTTTTTGAGACAGAGTCTCACTGTTACCCAGGCTAGAGTGCCATGGTGTCAGCCTAGCTCATAGCAACCTCAAACTCCTGGGCTCAAGCAATCCTTCTGCCTCAGCCTCCCCAGTAGCTGGGACTACAGGCATGCACCACCATGCCCGGCTAATTTTTTCTATATATTTTTAGTTGGCCAATTAAATTATTTCTATTTATAGTAGAGACGGGGTCTCACTCTTGCTCAGGCTGGTCTTGAACTCCTGACCTTGAGCGATCCTCCCGCCTCGGCCTCCCAGAGTGCTAGGATTACAGGCATGAGCCACAGCGTCACCGCGCCCGGCCTCCTTCAAACTGTAAAAACTGTCATTATATATGTAACTCATTTCCCACCTTTCCCTACTTGGGGAATAAAAAGAAATAAAATCTGCACTTGCTCACTTGCCTTTGCCATCAATTGTCCGTCTACATCTTGCATTGCAAGACTTGCCTCATACGGTTACCTAAATATATTCTACTTCTATCTTTTCAAGCTCAGTACCTGCCTGCCACAATAAAAAGTTACAGCTCAAACTAATTTAGGTTAAGAGCAACTGTATTAGCAATGATTGGCTACACTGGGTTGGCTGTCAATGCTGTTCATTTGTTCATTTTCCACAGCCCCTCACTATCCCTCCCACAGGGAGAGAAATAACATTATATCCATGGTACCAACTGCATTTTTCTCACTCCATAATCTTCTCCATATCAGAAATATGAGCAAAGGTAAAAGATGGGGCTGACCCTGTTGGGTTTGATATAAGATACAGTTTTGAACATTAACTTAGCATCAGACAAAGCAAAGTGAGCTATAACTACTGCCTCACTAGTAATATGGATAGGTCTTCATGTCTAACCTCTGCTCAGTGGCTGAAAAATAAAATTTTTTAAAAAATAATTTTTATGTTAAAAAAGAAAAGAGAAATATGGGTAGGTCTTATTTAAGTAGTTTTTCTTAAATGAAATAATTAGAAATACAATTTAAAAGGTTTGATTGAACTTTTGTTCCTTTCTTTCTAGGATATAGCATTTTTAACACAAATGGGGATGTTACAATGTATTAAAATTCAGTTATTTTCTCCCTATTTGTACTTATTTTAAATGTCCAAAATTCATACTCCGTGATAGCTTTAGAAAAGGGAGAATGTAAAGCATCTTGAAAATTTGATATAAACAAAAAGAGAGCTTGTTTTAAGTCACCAAAGAGTATCTATAAAATTACTGCAATACCAAACATCTCTATGCAGTTGTCATGCTTTTCTTTTTGTGGTAAGATATACATAACATTAAATTTACCACCTTAAATTTTAAGTGTATAGTTCAGTGGCATTAAGTCTATTAACATATTTTGCAACCATCACCACTATCCAATTCCAGAAGGTCTTTATCTTCCCAAACTGAAATTCTGTCCCCATTAAAGAATAACTCCCCATATGCATTTAAAAAAAAAAAATACAGAAACTTGAATAAACCAGTTTTCCTAAAAAGCCTCCAGTCACCCCAAAAGTCCAACCGTTTTTCCAGAAGCCAGCACTCTTACCTTCTTGGAAGCCTCAGGATGCAAGATTTGCCTGACATGAAGCTGCCCATCAGTACAGAGACAGAACGAAGTGCCCACCCCAATATTGAGTTCGTTGCTCACTGACTGGTTAAACTGAAAAGAACAAAAGACACGCAGGGATGCAACTGATGCAGGATTTACAAACTCTGCAAAGTGGCTCCACTTGGTGATAACCAGAGGAAACCACGCTAAGGGCCCTGCAGGGGGACTCTGGTGCTGGGGCAACATTAGAAAGACCGTCTAGATTCCTTTAGGCAGGGAAGCTTTCCACCCAATCCGCAGTTTACGCTCAGAAGCTAGTCAAAACCTTTCCCTCCTTGGTCTCTCCCCGCCCCGTCCATTTTTATGATAAATCCATTCCAGACTTAATTCAGAGGTCTCATTTCGTCAGCAGGTTGCGTTCAGATTACATCATTCCCTGGTGTTATACTGTTTTTGTATGAATGTGCCAGGCTTAAGAAAGATACCAGTTTCTGATAAACAAATGTGGGGGTAATGAGTATACACAACTCTAGAAAAGTCCAGTAACACGTTTCCTGGAATAATTACATCCCAGAAATAACTTTCTCCCGTAACTCGAATCTCGTGTGCTGGGGCAGAGGCCGTGAGATCGCAGGGCAAACATCTGTGCACAGGTGTTTAGCGCCCCACCCTATCCGCGATGCAGCACCCGTCTGCACTCATCAGCACCCGGTTTTTAGGTCACCTCAATCCCAATAAGGGGATTCCACCCGCTCCGCGGTGACCCAACGAGCAGCCCTACATGTTCGGACCTGCAAACCTTTCCCAGCGCTCAGACCAAGGCTACTAAGGAAGTAATGATGGAACCGAGCCTTTCTTTGGGAGTTCAGAAGCGTAAGACAAGGCAGGTACTTGAGGTTCCGACCAAAATTGTGTCAGCTTCTTGCACACCGCACGGAGCCCGCCCGCCCGCACGTCTACACCACAGCGCCCCCCTGCCCCAAGGCTGTAGACCCAACCCCCTGCAAGAAGACGCGGACGTCTGGGGTCTGAAATCTGGAGACGCGGGCGCTAGGTTCCAAGCTCCGCTCGTCTCTGGTAAAACGCGGCTGGTTCTCTGGCCCTAAGAACTACTCCGGAAGCAACTCGAAAACCAGCGAATGTCACCCCAAGACCCTGGGAGCTGGGAGGCGAAGAGGAGCAGCTACCCCCTCCTAAACGGCCCACTCCGGCCCCGAAGCCGAGTTCCCACCCACGCGGCCGGGAGTGTCGCCACCCTGCCCCAGGGACACGCGTGGACCGCCCCGAGAGGGCGTGGGGCCTGGTGGGGTTGGGCCGAGATGGGAGTGGGCGGCGTGGCCCAGGGCTGTCACCTGTCGGAGGGCTTGGTCCAGCTGCGACGCCGAGGACAGGCTTTCGGCGTCTATTTTAGTTTCTTCTTTGCAATCCTCCGTCAGTTCCAACTGATCCGGTCTAACTAGTACTTCGTGCAACTGTCCCACCTCCAGGGAGAGAGAAGCAGGGGTCAGTTTCCCCCTCCTTCAACTCGGGAGCCTCGTTCTTCGCCCTCCTCCCTCGCTCCCCTGCAGGGCCGGCCCGGAGGTCCGGCTGCACAATCAAAGCTCACTAGTCGCCAGCGATTCCGGTGGCCGAGTGGTCGGCTAGCGTCCCTGACCCCTCCGCCCCACCCCCACCCGGGTCAGGTGGGAAAGGCCCTGGAAGTGGACCCCGGGGACTCAGGGACCCTACCTCGTCTCGGCTGGGCGTCCCCCGACCGGCAAATAACCCGGCTCGAAGACGCCGGCCTCCCCACCTGAGCCAGGTTTTGGAGGTCTGAAATGGCTCCAAAGAGGTTGGCTAACAAGTTTGGTTTTACTCTGGATTCTCTAGGCCTCAGGTCCAGCCTCACAAGTGGTCAAACAAGAGCACTTGTTTACCTACCTCCCCCCCCCACCAACTTCTACAACAAACTTTTTGCCCTACTCCTTGCATTTAGACAAAAACATGGAAAAAATACCTTCTTGTTGGCTAGATCCACGACTTTCCATAACAGCAGGATCAGCTCCTTCTCATCCGAACCCAGCTTGGCCCCGGTGGCCCCAGCAGTGATCCCAAAAAGCACCACC
>VBSM01001124.1:39006319-39016549 GCA_008086735.1 Cheirogaleus medius | reverse complement strand
CCATAGGGCCCTGTGATCTGGTTAGGGTTAGGGTTAGGGTTAGGATTAGGGTGATACTGCAATTAGAATATATAGTAAAGAATAAAAACCGCTATCACTGTCCAGATGCTTGACGTTTAGATAACTGTAAACATTAACTATAACTTTAGGTTTGTAGGTTTAGTAATTAAGACAGAATACAATCCCCCTCTTGCTGCCAACTGACTGCCCAGCAGGTGGCAGTAGATATTGCAACTGGACCTTGGAATTTGCCTGACATTCTAATTTTCTGGCATTGCAAAACATTTGCCTGAGATTTAAAATTTCAACATGACTTTTGAAAGCCTCATTTCTTAAAAATAATAACAATAAACTTTATTAAAACAGATTAATTTATTAATTCATTATCTTGTACCCCCCTTTATTTCTGTCCTTGGTATGGACTACAATTTTAGAGTATCAAATAATTAGTAAACATTGAGTTCCTGGCACTCACGCTAATCATTAGAGACCATCATTTTACCAAAATTTTACAACCTCTTTCCTTTTAATATGTCTTCTCATTCCTTTCCTTTCCAATTTCAATGCAAGAAATCCAAATCCAGACTTTTAACTCCCTCATATGAATTATTTTAATGACTCTCCTAATGACCTAATTGCTTCTAACCTCTTTTTATTTCAATTAATTGCAAATACCATGAGGAGGGTGATCTTTCAAAAAATATTTTCTATAATTTCATCCTCCTTTCAAAATGGTTAATGCTTAATCTTGACTCCCCAGTTGACTCCCAGGTTATAAAACAAATTCCAATGTGGAATTGAAGGCTCTCTTCCATCTGACCTCAATTGACCTCTCCCATTAAATCTTTAGCTCCTTCATTCAAAGTCATCTACTCATTGAACACACTAGACTTTCTGCCTTGGCTCAAAATGTTATACCAATTTAGAACTTTCTCTCCTCCTCTCTAACCATCTCATGTTTTTCCTACCCTTCAGAAACTCTCTAATTCAAATTCTATTTCCATGTGGAGTCATTGACCATGCCCATTCTCATTCATTCTACAGATTTTGATATATATAGAAAACCGATCATGTCCAGCTACTATTAGGCAAAGGAATACAAGCATGAAAATGATGTAGTCTCTTCCTTCAAGGGGTTTGCAGCTTCTGGAGGGGAGGTTAATTATAATATAGGAATAAGTGGCACTGTAAAGTATACAGTAAGAGCATACAGGAGCCCCTGGCTTATGTTGGTGGGGTAGTAATCAGGAAAGTTTTTCCAAGTCCTGAAAAGTGAATAGAGAGTTAGCTGGCAAAGAAGAGACAAGAGCATTTCAAAGAGAGGAAGAGAACATGATTAGAAGCATAGCATAAGAAAGCACTTTGAATCTGAAGACTAAAATCAAAACAAAATAAAACATTCAAGGATTCTAAACACTTAAGAAGTTTCTAAATGCTCACTCTCAAATTCTAAACTTTGTTTTAATTCTTTTCTCTTTTAGTTTAGATTCTCAATCAGATCAAATTCTATACTTGAACTGGGGAATTAGTTGGTCAAATTTGTATTCTGAAAGATGCTTCAGGTGTCACTGTGGAGGATGGATTGGAGTGGAGCAAGAGTGGTCAGAAGTCTGTTGCCATATAATGGACAAATGTAGAGGGCTCAGCTCAGGGAGGGCAAGGGGACAGAAAGGGGGAGCCACATGGGAATGTCATTACAGAGGTAAGATGATCAGGACTGAGTGGAGAAGAATGGAAGTGGAAAAGAGAATCAAAGATGACTTGTGAGTCTCAGGCTTTAGCAAGCAAGTGGAGAGTGGTGGGATAAGTGGATGATGATTCAGGGATCCCCACTCCACGGGGTGATAAGAACTAAGGATCACTGAGACCAGGTAACTCTCCCAAGGTCACACAGCAAGTGAATGTCATATCCCCAGAGTATGGCTTATTCTCTGTTTGTGCCTCCAGATTCATTTTTTGCTCTTCTCTGCCCTGATCCATGCCCTGGTTGGCTGTACATCACTTTACCTGAACTTCTCTGTCTTCTGGCTTCTAACTGGGTTTGGTCGAGGAGGGAAACAGAGAGATCAGAGTATGGGAGGAGAGATTAAGGTATGTATTTTCCCTAGCTCCCTTCACGCCAAGCTGAAGGTTTTTTTGTTGTTGTTTGAGACAGAATCTTGCTCTGTTGCCTGGGCTACAGTGCCCTGGCGTCAACCTAGCTCACAGCAACCTCAAACTCCTGGGCTCAAGTGATCCTCCTGCCTCAGCCTCCTGTGTAGCTGGGACTATCAGGCTGATTTTCCTTTTCTATTTTTAGTTGCCCAGCTAATTTCTTTCTATTTTTAGTAGAGATGGGTTCTCACTCCTGCTGAGGCTGGTCTCGAATTCCTGACCTCAAGTGATCCTCCCACCCTGGCCTCCCAGAATGCTAGGATTACAGGCATGAGCCACCACACCCCACTCAAACTGAAGTTTCATCAGAGGTTGAATTCCTCTAAGCCACTATTTCTCAAACTATCAGTGATGAATGATCTTTTTAAAATTATCATCCTGTCACTGATCAATACTTTTGTAAAATACAATAAAAATAAATTGCTAGAAAAGTAAAATAAAAAACCCAAACACATACAAAATATAATTCCCAGGTTTATTATTTTTCTTACATGAAATCCAGTGCTCTCTTTATACTATATTCTACAGTTTTATAAACAGTCTTAGATTATCAGTCATTTTTGTAATACTTGTGCTTTATTTCTGCAATTCTATTGTTGGTTAATTTAAGATGGTTACCACATTTCACTTAGTTGAAATGTCCTACTGAGCTCAGAAGAACACTTCATAACTAGTTGTTTTATTTATTTATTTATTTATTTATTTTTTGAGACAGAGTCTCACTCTGTTGCCCAGTCTAGAGTGAGTGCCGTGGCGTCAGCCTAGCTCACAGCAACCTCAAACTCCTGGGCTCAAGCAATCCTTCTGCCTCAGCCTCCCGAGTAGCTGGGACTACAGGCATGTGCCACCATGCCTGGCTAATTTTATCTATCTATTTTTAGTTGGCCAATTAATTTATTTCTATTTTTAGTAAAGACGGGGTCTCGCTCTTGATCAGGCTGGTTTCGAACTCCTGACCTTGAGCGATCCTCCCGCCTTGGCCTTCCAGAGTGCTAGGATTACAGGCGTGAGCCACCGCGCCCGGCCTAACTAGTTGTTTTAATTTAAAATTGTTTGATTGGAAGAAACAGAGATCCACTCAAGCTATTTAAATAGAGGAGGTTTATAGTAGGAAATATTAATCCTAAGAGTAGTGATGGCTCAGCCTCCCTTGGTGAACCCTCTTTTGGATTCAAGGCAGCTTTGGGACCTCAGCATAGGTGACCACTGACACTCATTTTAGTCTAGTCCTTTGTCATTAATTTGACTCAGCTCCATTCCATGCAACTGTATCTTTCTGTCCTACTACGAGCTAATGATTTCACTTGAATCTCTCATATTTTAGTTAGGCCACACAAGTCAGAAGTTGCTGGCCAACTGAGAACTTCCACCTCCACCCTGTGCCAGGTGACTATCCTTGGCCAGATTAGCTGGAGGTGGGAGACCAGGTTATGACCACTGCACAAATAGGGGGTAGGGAGGAGGGAGACAGAGAGAGAGAGAGAAGAAGGAGAAAGCATGAAGCTTTCAGGGCTCTTTTCAGTTATTTTCAAACTTGTTCTGATGGCAGAGTACCTAAGAGTCTATGTGCAATTTGCAGAACACCATCCAAATTGCTCAAAACAACTCCAATATTAAGAGAGAGAGATGGGAGGATCACTTGAGGCCAGGAGTTTAAGACCAGCCTAAGCAACACAGTGAGACCCCAGCTCTCCAAAACAATTTTAAAAATTAGTTGGGCATGGTGGCA
This sequence comes from Cheirogaleus medius, assembly GCA_008086735.1. Lineage (NCBI taxonomy): Eukaryota > Metazoa > Chordata > Mammalia > Primates > Cheirogaleidae > Cheirogaleus > Cheirogaleus medius. Next base: position 39,012,666 of record VBSM01001124.1, on the reverse strand, counting down.
CATACCAATAGTCCCAGCTACTCAGGAGGTTGAGTTAAGAGGATTACTTAAGCCCAGGAGTTCAAGATTGCAGTGAGCTATGATAATGCTGCTACTGCACTCCAGCCTGGGCAACAGAGTGAGACCCTGTCCCTACCAAAAAAAATATTGCTCATCAAGTAACATAAAGAAATTCTTATATTATTAAAAAATTGTTTTAAAATTTTCTAATTTCCCTAAAAGCTAGAAGGGAAAGTTCTTATAGAAAAGTAAGTTTTTAGACAAATCACTCCATGCTACCAGCCATCTTCAAATCTACCTAGCCTTTGTACTTATGCTTTTTTAAAAAAATAAAAAGTGCTAAAAATAGAATAGTATATAAGACTGATGTCACTGGTTCTCAAGAGTAAAGAAATAAAGAGCAAGTTAAGATCAAGCTATAATTGCTAGTAATTAAGACCTAAAAAGTTAGAGAAGTTTCTTTTCTGTATATTTCTCAGAGCTTATATTATGCTACCATGCATGGTGAAGTTCGAAGAGGGAGTCTGCAGGGTTTTCCAAATGATTTTTGATTACAGAAACTCTTTTACATGGGGCTTCTTGAGGGAACATGCTTTGAGAGATTCTGGATCTGCCGAATACATTGGAACAATTGCAAAAAAAGGTAAAGGGCACATGTTAGGCTTATGGTCTACATTGTATAGCCCTGACACCCTAGGGTGGAACTAACCACAGAGTTTTGGCTGTTTGCCTGTCTTTAAAATAGATAGGATCCCAGAGAGGTGTCTTGCCTTTACAAGGCTAGAAAAACAGTTGGAAAATACCGTGTTTCCCCAAAAATAAGACCTACCCATAAAATAAGCCCTAGAAGGATTTCTAAGTATTTGCGCAATATAAGCCCTACCCTGAAAATAAGACCTAGTGATGGGCGTGGCTGCGCAGCGTATCTGCACAACCCATGCATTTCCTCTTGGAGCGGTAAAGAAGACAAGCAGCCCTTCTTATCTGCCCCGTGAGAGCTCTATTGCTCAACATGAGAGATTGGGGCCAATGGTTCTAAAGGAAGTAGGGTTGGCAAGAAATTCAGGATGGAATTCAGGGTTTGGAGAGTTATGGTGATGTTCCAGAAGAAGACGACTTAACTATATTTGAATAAATGTAGATTGTTGTACCGTACTTAAAAAAAGAAAATAAGCCCTAGGGTGTCTTCTTGAGGAAAAAGAAATATAAGACCCTGTCTTATTTTCGGGGAAACAAGGTAGCTGGAGTCATTAATCTTTCAGAACAACTGGTACTAATGGGTATGCTTATTTTGAGATAGTGTGCATATATAATAGTTTATAATCTGTTTCTCAAATCTTTAGGTAATGTGGAAATTTCACAGCAAACCCTTTGCTGTGCTAAATTATAATCAAGTCTCCTGGAGAAAGGTGGCAGCTGTTACTTTCCATCAATGTGCTCAGAGAGGGAAGCAAATACAGGTCCTTTGTGTTCCTGATGGAGGGTGGATGTCTTGCAGTTGGCAGTCTGCCAGACTTTCAAATCAGTTTTTTTCTTCCTAGAGAATTGTTAATGTACTTGGTCTCAGGAGAGGCTGAAATGCTTGGCAGTTCACTCAGACCCTCCTCCTGCTCTGTGTACTTGTGTGAATGCCAGTCACCTTGAAAAAGATCTTGACTGTTACCAAATAAATGCAACATTTAGTTGTGTGCTGGGCAGATCTCCTCCACCATTCTTTGCCTTTTTGTCAAGTTGCTCCTGGCAAGCATTCAGATTTGCATAATTTGCTTCTCACATTAGAGACAATTTTTGTTTTCCTTCAAATTGTTCTTTTCAATGTAAGTTGGAGAAAATAAAAGAAAGAAAGACACTGGAAATGGTAAAACAGCAGTAGCTACCATGAGCTGGTTACAGAGCACTGTTCTGGGAGAGTTTAGAATCTGATAAGCAAGACAGACAAAAATGAAAAAACAAGAATAGTACAATCTAAGCATTTGATATATAAAATATGCACAATATGTAATTCTATATGGGATTTGAAACATGACAAAATAATTTGTTCAATAAACATTTTTGATTTTTTAGTATGTGCCAAGTACTGGGGATGTACTGGTGAACAAGATACAATCACTACACGGGAAGGAGCTCACAGGCTAGAAGGGGGACAGTGACCTGTAAATAAATAAGTGCAAAAAAACTGGTTAGGTACTTTAATTTGTGGAATTCTCTGAAATCATGAATGAGAGATCAAATCTACGGAGGGGTAGGAGAAGTTATTGGAGGGAAGTAAGTATGTATATATCACATTTTGTTTATCCATGTATTCGTTGATGGATATTTGGTTTGCACCTTTTGGCATTGTAAATAGTGCTGCTATAAACATGAATTTACAAGTATTTAAGCACTATTTTCTTTTTTAATTTTAATTTTATAGAGACAAGGTCTTGCTCTGTCACCCAGGCTGGAGTGCAGTGGTGAAATCACAGCTCACTGCAGACTTGAACTCTTGGGCTCAAGCACAACGATCCTCCTGCCTCAGCCTCCCAAGTAGCTAGGACTACAGGTGTGTGCCACCATGCTCGGCTGTTAAAAATTTTGTGTAGAGACAGGATCTTACTATGTTGCCCAGGCTGGTCTTTAACTCCTGGCCTCAAGCAATCCTCCTGCCTCGGCTTCCCAAAGTGCTGGGATTACAGGCATGAGCCATTGCACCCAGCTCTTAAGTACCTATTTTCAATTCTTTTAGTACATACCTAGCAGTGGAATTCAGGATTTTATGGTAATTCTATGTTTAACTTTTTGAGGAATCATCAAACTGCTTTCCACAGTGGCTGTACCATTTTACATTCCTGTCAGCAATGTACATGGGTTCTAATTTCTCCATGTCCTTGCTAACACTTGTCATTTTGTTATTTTTTTTAACTACAGCCATTGTAGTGTGGGTGTGAGGTGGTATATCACTGTGGTTTCTATTTGCCTTTTCCTAAGGACTAAAGATGATGAACATCTTTTCATGTGCTTGTTGGCCATTTGTACATCTTCTTTGGGAAATGTCTATTCAAGTCCTTTGCCCATTTTTAAATTGGGTGGTTTGTCTTTTTGTTGATGAGTTGTAAAAGCTCTTTATATATTCTGCAGAGTAGATCCTATTCAAATATATAATTTGCAAATATTTTCTCCCATTCTGTATGTTATCTTAGTCTGTACTGTTATAACAGAATATCTGAGACTGGGTAACATATTGAACAGAAATTTATTGGCTCACAGTTCTGGAGGCTGGGAAGTCCATGGTCAAGGGGCTACATCTGGTAAGACCCTTTTTGCTGCTGGGGATTCTGCAGCATCCTGAGGTGGCGCAGGGTAGCATCATATGGCAAGGGGCTGGACATGCTAACATGCTAATTCAGGTCTCTCCTCTTCTTTTTATAAAGCCACCAGTTCTCCTCCCATGATAACCAACTCATTGATCCAGTAATGGATTAATCCATTCATGAGGGCAGTGCACTCATGATATAATCACCTCTTGAAAGTCCCTACCTCTCAGTACTGCCACATTAGGGATTAAACTTCAACATGAGCTTTGAGGGGGGGACAAATATCCAATCCATAGCATCCAGTTATCCCACACCATTTGTTGAAGAGAATACTTTTTCCCCTATTCAATAGTCTTGTCACCTTTGTTGAAAATCAATTTATAATACATATAAAGGTTTATTTTTGGACTCTTTATTCTATTCCATTGACCTATATGTCTATCTTTATGCCACTCCACACTGTTTTGATTACTATAGCTTTGTAGTAAGTTTTCAAATCAGGAAGTGTGAGACCTCCAACTTTCTTCTTCATCTTCAAGATTTTTTTGGCTATTTGGGATCCCTTAAAATTACATATGAATTTGAGGATCAGTTTTTTCATTTGTGCAAAAAGAAGCCACTGGAATTTTGATAAGGATTGCAATAAATCTGTAGATCAGTTTGGGTAGTATTGCCATCTTAACAACATTAAGTCTTCCAATTCATGAACATGGAATGTCTTTCCATTTATTCAGGTCTGCTTTATTTTTTTTCTGCAATATTTGGTAGTTATCAGTGTACAAGTCTTTCACCTCCTTGGTTAAATTTATTTCTTAGGATCTTTTTGTTTTGGATGCTATTGTAACTGTATGTAGGTTTTTGAAAACCTTATTGACAGGGATATATTCAAGGCAGAGGACACCATGCGAACAAGCACAAAGATATAAAGGAGACATATCTAGCTTAGAATGGCTGAATCATTAATGTGGTGTGGTATGGACGAGGAAAAAGAGTGAACAAGAAGTGAACTTGGGGCTCTACACACTATGAAACATGACAGAAACCCAGTCAGGGATTCTGGGCTCTCCCAGTAGTCTGGTTAATACCTTCTCTAGTTTTTGACTTCTTTTTTTTTGAGACAGAATCTCACTGTGTCACCCGGGCTAGAGTGCCGCCACATCAGCCTAGCTCACAGCAACCTCCAACTCCTGGACTCAAGTGATCCTCCTGCCTCAGCCTACCGAGTAGCTGGGACTACAGGCATGTGCCACCATGCCCAGCTAATTTTTTTTCTATATATTTTTAGTTGGCCAATTAATTTCTTTCTATTTTTTAGTAGAGATGGGGTCTCGCTCTTGCTCAGGCTGGTCTTGAACTCCTGAGCTCAAACAATCCGCCCGTCTCGGCCTCCCAGAGTGCTGGGATTACAGGCGTGAGCCACCGTGCCCTGCCAGCTTTTGACTTCTTACACTCCCTTCTGCCCTCCCAATCACAGTTGATGACCCTTCTGAGACAATAGAAACCTTCAGAAAGAAACTTCCTCAATTTCTACATAGTAAATCTATACCCACATTTGCATCTCCACTCATGGACTCCTTCTTCCCCCGGGTACCAGAGAGCAGGCATTCTTTCTACAAAGGGCACCCTCTACTTTGCTACCAGGCACCACTCCTCTCTATTCCATACTTCGCTGCCTAAGATGTTCCCGCTCTCTCTTCATTGCTTCGTCATCTACATGTTCTGTTATCCCCCAACTTAAAAACACTATTTCTTGACCTGGCAACCCCCTCCAAAAACCATCTTATTTCACTGTTCTATGTAACAAAAGTTCATGAAAGAGTTGTCTACACAATTTTTCTCTACCTCTCAGTTATTTATCTGTAAAAACTTTTATTTTTAAATAGGTAACATATGTTCATGGAAATAGTTCATTCTATCTGTGGACCCTACCCATCTAGCTCCCCTCCCTCTAGGCAAAAACTGGTATCAGTTTCTTACATAGATTGTTCAAAGATAGTCTATACATTCAAACATACAAATATAGTTATTTTTATTTTTTTTGAAACAAGGTTTCACTCTGTTCCCTGGGGTAGAGTGCAGTGGTGTCATCATAGCCCACTGCAACCTTAAACTCCTGAGCTCAAGTGATCCTCTCACCTCAGCCTCCCAAGTGGCTGGGACCATAGGCATGTGCCACCACACCTGGCCAATTTTTCTATTTTTTGTAGAGACGGGGATCTTGCTCTTGCTCAGGCTGGTCTTAAACTCCTGGCCTCAAGCAATGCTCCCGCCTTGGCTTCCCAAAATGCTAGGATTACAGGCATGAGCCACCTCACTGGGCCAAAAGTGTTAAAGTTGATCATGCGAATTGGGTCATTCTTGTCATGCCCAACTAAAACAGAGTTGCAAAGCTAGGGGAAAAAGCACTGAGGGAATAAAACATTGCTCCAAGAATGTAATTCTCTGCAAGCCTGACTGCTGAAATTGCTTATTGTAACCTGAAACCAGTTTTATCTTCTGAGATAACTTGCTACAACTCTAAGACTAATTTTGCCAGCTCTCCAAACCCTAAGTAGTGCCAATGAAGTTTCTCAAAGGGCAATACATAATATTTCTCCTTTTTTAAAACTTCTAACCTTCTATATGTTCTTCAGACATACCGAAGACCACCCAGTCTGTTTGTATGTGCCAAACTGCAATTCTTTCTTCCCAAATAACACATTAAGCTTTATCTGTATACTTTATTTTGATTTAAACAATAGTAACATCGAATATCAGTGATCACGGATAACCATAACAGATATAATGAAAATTTTGATATATTGTAAGAATTACCAAAATGTGACACAGAGACACCAAGTTAGCACATGCTATTGGAAAAAATGGGTACTAACAGACTTGCTCAACACAGGGTTGCCACAAACCTTTAATTTGTAAAAAACACAATTATCTGTGAAATGCAATAAAACAAGATATACCTCTACTGCCTTTTTGGTATAGTTGATAATCAATTTTTCTGTTTTTGTTTTTTAGAGATTGGGTGGGCAGTTGTTGCTATGTTGCCCAGGCTGGACT
>VBSM01001124.1:38877024-38898251 GCA_008086735.1 Cheirogaleus medius | reverse complement strand
CCTCCCAGAGTGCTAGGATTACAGGCGTGAGCCACCGCGCCCGGCCCTTTATAGTTTTAAAAGCTTTATAATTTAATGTATATTAAATGTGAAATTATGCTATAAATATACTCTTGTCTTCATTTGATTTACATTTTATAATGCTTTTTTGTGTGCTATAGTGCAAACTTGGATGAGGAGGCACAGGCTGGTACCAGTTCACTACAGGTAATGTTGGATCACCATCCTGTTGCTATTACAGTGGAGGTGAAGCAAGAAGAAGACATTAAACCACCTCCTCCACTGGTTTTAAATTCTCAACAGAGTGATATTTTAGAGCAAAGAGAAGAACATGAATTAGTACATGTTATGGAAAGATCCTTGTCGCCTTCACTTTCCTCTGTTGATGTGAGAATGACATCGTCTCCATCTTCTATTCCAAGGAGAGATGATTTTTTTCGCCATGAGAATGGAGAACACTTTAGGTCACAATTAGGGTATGATCCTCAAATCCTGCAAATGTTGAAAGAGGAGCATCAGATAATTTTAGAAAATCAAAAAAACTTTGGATTGTATGTTCAGGAGAAGAGGGATGGATTGAAAAGAAGGCAGCAGCTAGAGGAAGAGCTACTAAGAGCAAAAATTGAAGTGGAGAAGCTGAAAGCAATTTGCTTACGGCATGATCTACCTGAATATAATAGTCTGTAAGATTTTTTTTCAGCCTTACAATTTGATAATTTTGGCCAAATTTCTTTAATTTTGGAATCTCCTGAATCAAAATACATATTCTTGAAAAATGTGATTAATCTCTATAATGGAAAGACTTTTTTAACATGATTTTCTAATTATTTAATTTTCTTTTGAGACATTCAAATTTACTGATCGGTTGGCATGGTTATATTTTTCATAGTTTTCTCCTGTTTTTCTTCTAAGAAGTTTAATAGTTGGCCTTACAAAAGATGTTTTATTTTGATCATTAAAATGTATACAAATAGGTATACAAACATACGTATTGTTTCAATGTTCTGAGAGTCTTTAACATTTTTAGTTAGAACTTTGAAAGGTGTAGTTAAAGGTTATTAAATCAGTTTAGTTTAGAAGCTATATTAACCTAATAACAAGAAGCTTGTCTGTATGTCATTGGTTTTTATCCTTTCATCTTTTGAAGGAGTAAGTCCTAGGATTTAGAGATAGAAGATATTTGAAGAACACTTTTTTCTATCTCTTCAATTTAGAGGTAGTGAAACTGAGGTCCAGGGAGAACTTAATGACTTAATTAAGGTATTAAAGCTATTTATGGCAGAGTAAGGACTAGCACTCAGTTTTTCTTTGTGTAATTCCCCCCCTGCTATTCCATAGAAGTGAAAATCCACTAACATATTCTCCAGATTTAAATATTAGAAGCATTTATTTCCTTAAAACTGCTTTTAAAGATTGTTACGTTATGAAATCAGGGGAATTGTATTAATTACTCCTATTCCTCTTTTTTTGGTCTGGCAAAGTATGGTAAAGTATTGTATTGAAGCTATTATGTATTTAGGCTGTGTGATTTATTGTCATAATTCATTTTAAATGTCTTATTCTGAAAAACATTTTTTCATAGTACAAATCAGAATGAACAAAATTAAGATTTTACTTAGAATAAAAATAGCAAAGAAATCATGTTTATAATTTATGATATAATCTATAGTCTTTGTTTTTTGTAAATATTTTAGTTTTTGTGGAAATTAAAACCTCGATACTTAAAGCATACCTATTGAATTTATGTGAAATCTTTAATATGTATATTACTTAAGGATTTCTATTATATTTTTTTCTGTGGTTTTTTTGAGAAAGGATTTCTAAGCCAAGTCTTAGAATGGTGTAGGTAGAATTTCAGCAGTATATAGGAGAAGGGGTGTTTGAAGTCAGAGTGAGCAGCTGGCAAAAAGACATAGAGAATGGGAAAAAATGGATCAGGGCACGTAAGCACAAATGCAGTGCTAAGCCAGTGATTTTAAGTGAGTGTAGAGAGAGCCAATTTGAGCTGTGGTAACCTGGACTAGGAAGGACGTCTCCCTGGACTAAATGGGGTAGCTGCTATTTAGTTCCAGCAGAATTTTTACATGCAGGAATAAGCCAGAAATCTGCATTTTTTTATGTGAAATTTTCTAATTTTAAAATATATGCAAGTAATTCTAAATGCTTTTAAAACACTATACAGACAACATGCGAGTGGGCCTCATTGAGCCATTGGGCTTCCAGTTTGTGGCCTTTGGAGTAGAGCAATGATTCTTCAAGTGTGGGTCCTGACCAGCAGCAGCAGCATCACTTTAGATTGAATCAGAAACTTGGGGTTGGGGTCCAGCAATCTGTCTTAATAATCCCTCTAGAGGTTCTGACACAAACTAAAATTTGAGAACCAATGAAATAGAGTATTTTGGAACAAGTCTTGGTGCCTAAGTCATACTAGATGGTTCAAAGTTTTTGTTGAAGAGTGATTGAAGGTTAACTGGGGGATATCAATTTGGGGAGTGGTTGCTGCCAGATTTCGGATTACATTACATATAATTTTTAAGGGGTCAGATTTAACTGAATGTGCAATGAGAAGCCATTGTAGGCTTTGGGTTAGGGGAATGATATGATTAGAGCTGTGATTTAGGAAAAGTGACAGGGATAGGCATTGTAGTGAGAGGAAATTAAATCAGAAATTTAGGTTAAGGCTATAGAAATAGAAAAAATAAACATGAACTCTTATGGTACTATTTTAGCATGTTGATTCCTTAACTTCAAAAAGAAGGCATTTTATACCTGAGATTAGAGTTAAATTTTTTGTTATAAAAGTGTCTTGAATATATAATTTGATATATTCTTTTGACAATTTTTATCATCTCTCTTCTATGACTTTTCTTTGCATCTAATGATTCTTATAATTCTAATTTGAGGTAATGTTTTTATGATATAATTCTAGTAAATACATCTGTGCAATAGTAAGCTTTATTTTTTGAAGTTATTGAAAGCAAATTACTAAATGAAATGTAATTCATATTGCAGTTGCAGCATGCTACCAAAAATTGATAATGAATTTTCAATTTGAATGTTGACTTTGTACACTGAATCAGTTTTCCCAAATGTGTTCTGTGGAACTGGACCTGTAAAATGTTTCTAGAAAAGAGAACTGTGTTTAAAAAAAGGCAACATGCACCTTTTTTGGTGGTTAGGTTCTAAAATTAGTGTGGAAGGTAAAAAATTTTGTATATACAAAATTGCCCTTGAAAATTCCTTTGCTGCCCATAAAATAGCATAAACATAATCTGCTACAGTCATATTTTTCTGCAGCATTGTTCAAGATTGCTGTTTTCTTTAGTTGTGTCAGGTGACACAATTCATTGGCATTTAGTGGCTTTGTAGAATAAGAAACCTATTTTCACTTTTTTTTTTTTGAGGAGAAGGAAAGATAAGTTTATTAATTTGCTGGCAAATGAGGAGGTTGACAGACTCCTGTCTCAAAGTGTCAATGTCTTATTTTCACATATTTTTAAACATCAGAATTCTACTCCTTGCAGTGAGTTTACTGCAGCAATTTTTGTGAGTCTTGTTTAATTTTAATTTGCAAAAGTTTAAATGCATTATAATTCTGTGCCATTGTCAAACCACCTCTCCCATATAATCATGATTAGCATAGTATAATTTATGAGAATTCCTATATAAAGAAATTTTTGGAGACTATTTATTATCTTGCAGAATATCTTAGGGAAATTCAGAGCTAAATCCTTTTTTTTCCCTTTTTAATATTGAGACTTGAGTTTGGGGACTACTTACCAAGTAATATTAGCAGTTTTTGCTGAGGACAAGTTTCACTAAGGGAAATGTATAGGGGGAAATTTTGCTAGTACCAACAGAATATAAAGTTGGCCTTCTATCTGCAGGTTCCACATTTGAGGAGTCAGTCAACTGCAGATTAAAAATATTTGGGGGGGGATTAAATAACTATACAACAATAACTACAATTAAATAACTATACAACAATAAAAATAATACAGATTTTAAAAATACAATGTAACAACTATTTACATAATATTTACCTTATATTAGGTATTATAAGTAATCTAGAGATAATTTAAAGTGTACAGGATGTGCATAGGTTACCTGCAAATACTACACCATTTTATGTAAGGGACTTGAGTATCCATGGATTTTGCTGTCTGAGGGTGTCCTGAGACCAATCCCCATGGGGTACTAAGGGATGACTATGCACTGAAGCCACCAGATATCCTACATACCCTAGAGAACTGTTTGGGGCCATGAGCTTTACCTATAAAATGTAATTCTGGGAAAACAGAGAATAGTAATTTTATTTTTAAAATGTAGACTTGATTCTATAGAAATATATTAAATTTGGAAAATGTACTAAGTCAAATGATTATTTCATTCAATACATTAGTAATTTAGATAGTGGATAGATTATTTTTACCACCTCCTTATGTTTCTCTTATCCATGTGAATTTAAATGGATAAGTTGTTACAAGTTAAGTATTAAGACTTTCTAAAGGTATAATTTATAATGGCATTCTGAGAAAAGTTAATGAAACTCATTTCTAACAAATGCCAGATTTCTTTAAATAGTCAAATCAAGTACTTTTTTTTTGTATGATGAAACATCAGCTTGGTGTTATTTCATTTTTGAAGAAGTCACTCTACCCTGTTCTATTTTTACTTATGTGAAAATGCTTAAAATATGAGTTATTTTCCATGTGCCTTGAAAGTAATGTCAAATTTTCAATAGACATGTTTATATAACTTAAAGCATAATACATTGTATTTAATATATACTGTAGATGATGATGGTAAAATGCTTTGTTCATATATGTTCTTTTAAATGCAAGATAATACATTGTACTGATTTGTGTACTTTTTTGTGTGTGCCATAAGACAAAGAATTCAGTACTATAGAGGTAGAGTTTTTTGATGAAGCATGATTGAAATAAATTTATTTAGATGATTATGTTATAATACATGCCAAATGTACCATATCTAAATACCATAATTTTCTTCTTTTTTTAGATGTTAAGATCCACAAATTCTCAAAATGAAATATTTGATGAATTTGATTATAATTAATAATTAAATGAAATAAAATTGTCACATACTTCACAAATACAAAAGAATAAGTTCTTAAAATATATAAGTTAATTAAACATTAAGTTATGCTGAATCTTTGTATATGATTTTGAGAAATTGTTCAATATATTTTTATATATCATTTAAATTGTTTGATTAAAAGTAGTAGTTATAATTTGAATATATATTATTTTTAGTTTTCAATTGCTTTGTAAATAGCAGAAAGCAAAATAAATGAATAAATGAAAATAAAAATCCACCCTTGTCAGTCCAAACAATTTAACTAAAAAGGAATTACACCTTTTTAGTAGGTCTTTTGTGTTTTAAAATTATGTGTGAACTTACCTGTTACAAAGATTTTCTTCTCTTGCATTTTATTAAGAAACCTCTTAAACATATAGAAATAGTTGAAAGAATTTTGTAGTTAAGTATTCATATGCCTACCACCTAGATTCTGCAATTAATGTTTTACTATATTTGCTTTATCACATATTTATCCATCTGTCCATCCAATAATTCATTTTTTAAGACAAATGTTATTTTAAAACAAGTTGTAAAATTAGAAGAATTTACCCCTAAACACTTCAGCGTGAATATTATTAACTAGAGTTCAATATTTGTGCCTATGTGTTTTTTTAGGTAAAATCTGCATACAGTGAAATGCACAAATCTTAAATGTACCATTTGATGAGTTTTGTTAACTGACTACACCTGTGTAGGTCAAATCTCTGTCAAGATTTGGAACATTGGCTGGGTGTTGTGGCTCACGCCTATAATCTGGCACTTTGGGAGACTGAGGCAGGACAATTGCTTGAGGCTAGGAGTTTGAGACCTGCCTGAGCAACACAGAGACTCTGTCTCTACAAAAAAGTAGAAAAATTAGCCAGGTGTAGTGGCTTGGGCCTGTAGTTCCAGTTACTTGGGAGGCTGAGGCAGGAGGATCGCTTGAGCCCAGTTAGAGGTTGCAGTGAGCTATGATGATGCCTCTGTACTTTAGCCCAGGCAACACAGTGAGACCCTGTCTCAAAAAAAAATTAGAATGTATTCATCAACTCAGAAAATTCCCTCCTGCTCCTTCCTAATAATCTCCTAAGATCTCAAACATTGTTCTAGTTTTTAAAAAATCATAGATAAGTTTTGCGTGTTCTAGACTTTCATATAATTGGAATATAGTATGTATACTTTCTGTTTTTTCATCCATTTTAATGTTTTTAATATTTATCTATGTTCATCCATCCTCTTATCAGTAGTTGATTGCTTTTTGTTGCTGAGTAGTATTCCATCATAAATATACCATAGTTTGTTTATCTGTTGTCTTTTGATGGCTTCTGGGCAGTTTTCAGATTTGGGCTATTGTGTATAAAGATTCTATGAGTATTCTTGTACAAGTTTTTTTGTGAGCATAGTACTAGAGAACCATATATACTTAACCTTTAAGAAACTGCCAGACCTTTTTCTAAAGTGATTGTATCATTTTACACTTCCATCAACAGTGTATGAGATTTTTTTTTTTTTTCAAATTAAAGCTTTGCATGTTCAGTGATTGGAATGTCAGAATTGAAACTGATGAATACCTTTTCTAATATTTAAATGAATTCAAAATGCTGGGGAGGTGGTTTACATATCTGGGAATATTGTAGTTTATTTAATTTTTCCCCCTGTTTTTAGCACTTACTGCATATGTGCTCTTACATGAGATATTGAAGAAATATGAAATGTATAGTCACTGTCATGCTTGTAAAGTATAATTCAGAAAATGATCTTTAATGCAAAGAAATATCTCTTAGGTTTATTTCATACATAATACTTGTATTTGGTTGACATTCAGTCCCTTATTAGGTAAAGAAAACTATGGATGATTGTTGTGTTTGAAGGGATTTGTATATTGTTTGTATATTTTTTAGTATAATAAAAACTATTTCAATCTTAAATTTATATTGCAGTTATATGTTAATGCATATTAAAAGTTTTGGTAGGTTTTGGTAATTTTAAAACTCAGAAGATACAATTGGTAAGAGTATTTACATTCTTTATTCAATTTGATTATATGGTATGTTTTAAATTTTATTTGTGCCATTGAAAACAATGTGTGTATTTAGAATTGTTAAACAAAAAAATATTAAAGGCCTGGGTTTATGGGATGTCCATTTAAGTCATCCCACCCTGGAGTGGTCATGCTTAGGAATCATTCATTAAGATGATAATGCTTACTATTAATATCAAATTACATTTTTTTCCTTATTTCTCTTTTATCAAAGCATAGTTTTAAACATCCTTCTGTTGTGAATCTTTCTGGTAGGCCTTCAAGTCTCTTGTTTATTTATGCAGACCATTTTTAGGAATTGATTTCACTAGTACATTACAGGGCCAAGGAGGAAATAGGTCAGAACCAAGTTTAGAAATAAAAAATTACAGGCCTGGGGTGGTGGCTCACACCTGTAATCCTAGCACTCTGGGAGGCCAAGGTGGGGAGGATTGCTTGAGGTCAGGAGTTTGAGACAAGCCTGAGCAAGAGTGAGACTTTCTCTACTAAAAATAGAAAAAATTAGCTGAGTGTGGTGACACGTGCCGGTAGTCCCACCTAGTTAGGAGGCTGAGGCAGTATCACTTGAGCCCAGGATTTTGAGGTTGTTGTGAGCTAGGCTGATGCCATGGCACTCTGGCCTGGGCAGTGGAGCAAGACTCTGTTTCGAAAAATAAAATGAAACAAAAAATTACAGTTAGAGTGAAATTGTTAGGGGTGGTTATTCTGGCATATAGCAAGTTAGTCAATAGGTTGTGTAATACAAATTGTCTAGATATAGAAAGTTATGTTCGATGAACCCATGTTCCTAATGATTTTGATTCTACTTTTTAGAATTATTTACCCCCACCCTTCCCTGCCCTATGGCCTGCATAATTTGTAAAATGGGACTAAATGGGAAAGTGACAAGGACAAAATGGTGGTGATGGTAGTAAACATTTAGGCAGCACTTACTATGTGGCAAGTACTAGTCTATTTTACATACTTGTGTTAATCTGTGCTCACAGTAGGTCTGTGAGGTAGGTGTTAGTATTACATTCATTTTATAGATTCATAAACTGGCACAAAGGGCTTAAGTAACTTGTTCAGGGTCACAGAACTAGTAAGTGGCAAACTCAAGATTCAAACCCAGCCTGTCTGGCATCATAGTTCATGCCGTTCTGCAAAAGAAAAGGGTATATCTAAGTCTTGGAATCTTATGGTATTTCAAAGTAAATTACAAGTAATTTCTGAATTCTCAGAATTATTATCTTTTGTTCATATTTTTCCTAGGGGTGGGGAAGACAGCAAGAGAGGGTTTTGGACATAACAGTCATTCCTTTAGACCCTGGGAATACAACAGAGTATTTGACTCTAGGATGTTTTCCCCAGCCATTTTGGCGGAGACATTCTTTTTACTCCCACTTTGGGGCAACCTTGAACTATTTAAAGGGGAATTATACTTTTCTCTTGGATAACTAATAAAAAACAGAGGAACAACTTGTGAAAATGCAGAAAGATATTGTCAGTCTTTTATTCAGTGTACAGTGCTTGCTACTGGTAGGTTAATACAAAAAGGAAACTAATTAAAATTGGCTAAAGTTGCACACTGCAAAACTTTTTGGAGTTCAAAAACTTTTCGAAGTGGCCAGGCACAGTGGCTCACGCCTGTAATCCTAGCACTCTGGAGTCCGAAGCAGGAGGATTACTCAAGGTCAGGAGTTCGAAAACAGCCTGAGCAAGAGCAAGACCCCGTCTCTACTAAAAATAGAAAGAAATTAATTGGCCAACTAAAAATATATAGAAAAAATTAGCTGGGCATGGTGGCGCATGCCTATAGTCCCAGCTACTCTGGAGGCTGAGGCAGGAGGATGGCTTGAGCTCAGGAGTTTGAGGTTGCTGTGAGCTAGGCTGACGCCATGACACTTTAGCCTGGGCAACAGAGTGAGACTCTGTCTCACAAAAAAAAAAAAAAAAAAAAAAAAAAAACCTTTCAAAGCATCTTGTTTGTTAATGCTAAAAACCTCAAAACTTTATCTGAGAAAAATCAAGCTTGGTAAAAGAATAAAAATAACACATGACCAACAACTTGCAATTTAAGAACTGGTAAATTTTCTTGACTAAATGATGCATTAATACAATCTTAATATTCATGTATGCAAAATTTGACTCAGCAAAACTGCATTTTGTAGAAATTATGTTTATAAAACAACTCACTGGTGAAAGTTATAATCAGTAAAACATGATACATGAAAAATGATTGAGTCAAATTTTTGTTATAAAGTTTACTTGGAAAATAATTGATCCCCTGAAGGTAATAAGTCTTTAAAATGAAAATAAAAATGGACAATAATGGAAATGAATTTTAAGATAATTCTATTTTAATTAAATATTTTTATAAATAAGTCAAAATGTACCTAGAGTCAATATAGCAGTTTTGAAAAGTATCTGTTGCTTTGGGAATATGGTGATGAACAAAATCAAAATAGACCCCTCAAAGCTTTATAGTTTAGTGGGGAAGGCTGACATTAAATAATTTATTACATAACTAATTGTTGAGATATTGCTAATAGGACAATTTGATCTGATTTGGCAATCAGGGAAGTTTAAGCTGTGCAGAGGAGTAGAAATTAATTTAGATAAGTGAGTTGGAGGAAGATAGGTAAAAGTCCTTATGCCTGGAAGTAGCATGCTTCCTTCAGGATAATTTATGGATTTTAAGTAAGAGGGATATATGATCAGATTTACATTTAAAAGTAGATAACTATAATAAATCTGGGAAATGGTTTTAGGGAATAGAGATGGCAAGAAAAGATCTCAGTAGATCTCTTGGGAAGTTCCTGCAATAGTACAGAAATCCAGATCAGAGATTAAATAAAAAAAGTGGAGGCAATGGAGAAGGCAAAAATAATACATAGCTTTGAAAACCTTGTAGGAGGGCAGAATTGTCTGGATTTTGTGGCTGATTGGCTGGGAGACTGAAAAAGTGGAAAGTGTCAAGGATGATTTCCAATTTTCTGGCTTGAATAAGTATGGGACTTGGGAAGATAAAAGGAGGAACAATTTTTGGAGATAAGTGGGCATGATAAGATTGAGATTTTTATGAGACATTGATGTAGACATGTCTAGGAGGCAATTGGATATACAAATACATGGATCTAGAGTTGTAATCTGAGCTAGAGAAAAAAAATAGTTGTTAGTACCTGGGTTGTATTGAAGACATGGGAGTAGATGAACTAATTAAAGAGGAGTGGTGCACAGTGAGAGAAGAGGGCCTAGAACTCAGTTCTGAAGAACTCCAGTAAATAATAAAAGGTAGATGAAATATAAACTGGCAAAAATGTCTAAGAAGAAGCAACCAAAGAAGTGAGAGGAAAATTTGAAAGGTGTTAGAGAAGCTACAAATAGTATTTCAAAGAGGAAATGGTCAACATTGTCCAATGCTTTTGAGAAATTTCATTAGAACTAAAAAATAACCTGTGGATTTATTGACAAAGAGCTCCTGGTGACCTTTAGCAAGGGCAATTTTGGGGAAAGACTGTATTGGAAGCCAGCTTAGAGAAGCTGAGGAGTTACTGGGAATTTGAAAAAGCAGAGGCAGTGACTGGGGTCTTTGGGTGATTGAAGTGGAGACGGTGAGGGTAGACAACTTTTTCTGGTATTAAAACTTCCCTTTTTCTGCATGTGTTTCTTCCTGAAACATAACATATCACAGAATAATCTTGACCTGATTTTTCCATGCTATAGCCTTTTCCATGGTTTGTTGTAGGGAAAGGAATTTGTCAAGTAGGAAGAGTGACCTTGTTAAAAGCTCTTTATTGCTCCTAAAACGATGCACTAATTCCCCCTACACTTCCATATTTATTAAAAAAAACAAAGAATCAGGTTTTGTTTGGCCCTTTTACCAAAGCTTGTTGATTTATTGATTTAGAGTACAGTCATGTGTCACTTAACAATGGGCATAGATTCTGAGAAACGTGTCTTTAGGCGATTTCGTTGTGTGAGTGAACATCATAGAGGGAACTTACACAAACCTAGATGACATAGCCTACTAGACACATAGGCTATGTGGTATAGCCTATTGCTCCTGGGCTACAAACCTGTGCAGCTGTTACTGTACTGATACCATAGGCCATTGTAACACAATGCTACTTGTGTATCTAAACATAGAAAAGGTATAGTAAAAATATGGCATTAAAATCTTATGGAACCACCATCATATATGTGGTCTGTGGTTGACCAAAATGTCATTATTTGGTGCATGACTGTATAGTAAAGTGTCTAATAATTTATAGTAAATGAGTGGGCTTATTACAACCTGGCTCATTCTAATCTGTTAAATGCTACCTGTTGCCAAAATGTGTATTCTTTTCGTTTTTTTTTTGTTGTTGTTGTTTTTACGGTGAGAGGCAGGTGATGAGAGGAATAGAAAGGAGTGTTTAAACGACCTGGATTTATTTTAAATTTTACAACAGCTTAGTTGTAAAAAAAAAAAAAAATCTTAGTGAATACCTCCTATTAAGGAAAACGTTAAATGGATTCCTGATTCTTCTAACACAGTCAAAACTTATAAGTATTTTATTAGTATTTTACATATTAAAATTTAATGTTTATATTTAAATTTTAATGTATATTAAAATTTAATATTTATATTTTTTCTTTAACAGAATTTCTTTCTAATTTAACATCTCTTTTATGTCCATTTTCTACTTAAAAGTTTAAATGAAATTTTGAAACAAGTAGTGGTTGAATGTTCCAATCCATGAAATAGCTCTGCTTATTTAGATCTTTCTTAATTTTTTTTCAACAGAGTTTTAAAATTTTCGGTGTATGGGCCTTGGATGCCTTTCGTTAAATATTTTTCTATTTAGTTTATGTGTGTGTTATACGGCTACTGTGAATGGAATTTTAAAATTTTAGTTTCTAGTTACTTCTTGCTAGTCTATAAAACTACAATTGATTTTTACGTATAAACCTTCCCTCCTGTGACTCCGCTAAATTTGTTTTATTAGTTCTAGTCATTTTAGATTCCCTGGGGATTATATCATCTGTAAATGGTACAGTTTTATTTCTTCCTTTCTGATCTTTATGCTTTTTAGGCTTTTATTGGCTTATTGTAATGGCTACAACTTCCAGGACGATGTTGAATTGATGTGGGCATCCTTATTTTATTCTTAATATCAGGGTATTTCCTTTTTCTTTTCCTATTTAAGTAAATGGTGTATTTTATTATTTTTTTTGAACAAAATGAACTTTTAATAAAATGAATGAGCCTTTTTGTAACTTTTTATATAATTCCCAAGTTACAGAAGTGTTACAAGAATAGTACAAGGAACTGTCACATACCCCTTACCTAAATTCACATATTGTTTACATTTCCTCGAATTTGATTGTTCATTTTCTCTCTCTCTCTCTGATTCATTTGAAAATAGGTTGGAGATATCCCTTACCCATTACCCTCAAATACTTTAGTGTTTATTTTCTGAGAACAGGAATACTCTCAACATAACCTCGATACAATTATTAAAATAGGAAGATTTACTATTGAAACACTGCCATTATTTAATCAAGAATTTATATTCCAAGTTCATTAATTTTCCCAATAATGTCCTTTATAACTTTTCCTCCCTGACCCAGGATCCAATCCAGGATCATGCATTGCATTTAGTTGTCATATCCTATTAGTTTCCTTTAATCTGAAACAGTGCCTCAGCCTTGTTGTCTGGTGTTCCTTGTGATTAGATCCAGGTGATGCAGCATTGGCCGCCACGCCGTGTTCTTCTCATTGCATCCTATAACATGACATGTGTAAATGATGTATTTTAAAAGATGAGCCTTTTTGTAGATAGATAAAATTATCTAGATAAATTGTAAAATTTGTAAAATTTGTAAAATTGTAATTATCTAGATAAAATGTAAAAGATAGAAAAATTATTTCACTTTGCTTTTTAAGCTCTGTTTTGATAACTTCCTTGGTTCAGATGTATATTAGATAAAACACATGGTGAAGTGTTCTTTGCTAATGGGCGAATGAGAGTTTATTGTTTTCAGCTAGACTACCTTTTATCCAGCCATTGAAAATCTAACATACAAGTTAGGTGAGGAGCTTGAGCTATGAAACAAAAACATTTTAATACAATTTGGTCTCACTTCTACTTTGCTGTTTTGCATTTGTTCTTACTTGGAAAAAAAGTTACATATCACAGTCCAGCAGTTCCACTCTTGGGTATATATCCGAAGAAAATAAGTATATCAAAGAGATATCAGCACTCCCATGTTCATTGGTGCATTATATTAACATTAGTCAAGATATGGAATCAACCTAAGTGCCCATCGATGGGTGAATGGATTAAAAAATGTGGTATTTATACACAATGGAATATTATTCAGCCTTAAAAAGAAGGAAATCCTGTCATTTTTGACAACATGGGTGAACCTAGGGAATATTGTGCTTAGTGAAATAAGCCAGTCATAGAAAAACAATTACTGTATGATCCTACTTATATGTGGAATCTAAAAAAATTGAACTCATAGAAGCAGAGAGTAGAATGGTAGTCACCAGTGATTGAGGTGGGAATGGGGCATTGGAAAGATGTTGGTCAAAGGATCCAAAATTTCAGTTGAGGAATAAGTTCAAGAGCTCTATTGTACAACATGGTGACTATAGATAGTATATACTTGAAAAATGCTAAGAAAGTAGATTTCAAATATTCTTACCACAAAAAATGAGTTATGTGAGGTAATAGATATGTTAATTAGCTTGATTCAGCCATTCCACAATAATATGTTTTGATACATATATCAAAACAGCATATTGCATACATAAATATATGCAATTTTATTTGTCAATTAAAAATAAATAAGAAATTACAGGTTTTTCTTTCAGAGAATTCTGCAATCTTTTCCTTGACTTGTTACTGTTAATTAAATCAGCTTGTCAAAACATTGTTTTAGATGTTTTTTATGCTGTAGATGTTGATCTACATGATGTATCTTTAATTCCTAGAGTTTTAAAGTGTTTACAATGCTTATATTCTACTTCAATTGAGTTCACATGACTTTGTGTCAATAAGAAATTTACATTTATTGTCCTCATGGTATTGCTAGCACCTGACATGTGGATTTCTCAGTTTATGAAATGCTAACATGAGTATGATTGAATATTGATTCAAACTACTTAATACAATCTGATTTTTTTGTGCTTTTTTTGATTCAGTGTCTTTACTACTTACGTATTAAAGTCATCTTTAATAATGTGGGTTTTTATTTTTATTTTTTATTCTAGTTCATTCAGCCCCTAAAGAAGTAACAGTATCCAAGGGACAAGAAGAGGAACCTGGTAGCCTAGTTAAATATTTCAGTGTTGTTTGGTGTAAGGCTTCAAAGAAAAAACACAAAAAGTGGGAAGGTGATGCTGTTCTTATTATAAAAGGAAGGTCATTTACATTAAAGAATTTGGAAGGCAAAGACATTGGAAGAGGTATTGCAATATTATCTAATGTTTATGATTTGAGCTAAAATTAGTATATATTTCCAGTCACATAATTGAAATATAATCGGATTTTATAAAGAGACAGATTAAGATGTTCTTTAATTGACTTTCATGCCTCGACTGTGTATGATATATAAATAAAATTACCTCATAATGGTTAGTGAGCCATTATGAAGTATTAATCGTTAGTGACAATCATATGACCTGTGCTAGCTCATTGAGGCAAATCCTATCCCGTGGTTTCATTTTTTTCCAAAAATAATCAGCTAGCAATAAACAGTTATTTTGGCACTTTTCTGAGATTAAGCTGTTTCTCTTGGTGTACTGTTTTTCTTTTTTGCAGACTGCTAAGTGATTAAAATTGAAAAAGATGTTGATATCAGAAATTGAATGATAGCTAATTTCAGTGCTATTCAATAAAATTTTGAAAAACAGAGCAAAGAGATAATGGTTAGGCCTAACCTAGATTAACACATCTAAATTGGAAGTAGTTGCCATTATTTCTGTTTCAAAATGTTGCCAGCATACCACAAGTTAGCCCTATAAATTCAGAATGCCTAAAACCAACTATAGTTTTTTTGCATTGTGTCTTACAATGAAAATGGCCTATAATTATAAAATCTGTTTTAAATGTTCATTCATTAAAAAATATAGTTCACAGTTTTTTGTTTTTTTTTGAGACAGAGTCTCACTCTGTTGCCCGGGCTAGAGTGCCGTGGCGTCAGCCTAGCTCACAGCAACCTCAAACTCTTGGACTCAGGCGATCCTCTTGCCTCAGCCTTCCGAGTAGCTGGGACTACAGGCATGCACCACCATGCCCGGCTAATTTTTCTATATATACTTTTAGTTGTCCAATTAATTTCTTTCTATTTTTAGTAGAGACGGGGTCTCGCTTTTGCTCAGGCTGGTTTCGAACTCTTGACCTTGGGTGATCCGCCCGCCTCGGCCTCCCAGAGTGCTAGGATTACAGGCGTGAGCCACCATGCCCGGCCTAGTTCATAGTTTTTAATAACTGTTATGTACCAAGCACAATGCTAGGAATAAAGATTCAAAGATGATTATAATTTATAGTTTAATGGAGATAAGGCAATATAATTGATAATTAGAAAACAATTACATAGTTGTTTCAATGAGAATTTTTACTAAGTGCAGTGGGAGCATAAAAGGACCATTTTAGTCTGCCTAGGAGGGTAAGAATAAGCTTCAGGGGGTACTGTTTAAGGTAATATTTGAAGGATGAACAGTTTTGGAGGTTATAGGAAAAGGGCATATACAAAAGGGAATAGCATATGCAAAGGCACAAAGGCATGAGAGAATTCAAACTACTTCAGTGTTTTAGGAATGTAGTGTATGGAGAGTAGTGACAGTGGTAAAAGTTGAAGTGGAACTGAATTATCTATAGCAGAATGTTTTATTTATTATAAAAATATGGAACTACTATATGTACAGTATTATGATCAGTGATTAGAGGAATTAAAAATAAAAGTTTATACATTTCATATTGTTGGTTAAAGTAAATTGGGCTAGATTTTTAGAGAATTTATTCATGTACTGGTGGTGTTTCTTGAGTGAAATTATATTCTAAATCCAGCTAGAGAGGTAAAAATTATCAAAATTACTCTGGATATCTCTTACTGATCAGGTATAGTATGCATGGTTTTATGAATGTGTAGTTTATAATAAAATGATCTTTCAGTTGCAAGTAGCAAAAAAATGCAAATTAGGTTTAAACCATTGAGTTTTTACCCTGGCTATCCAAGTAGAATCACCTGAGGTGCTTTTAATAATGCCGACACTCAGGCCCTGACCACTGAGTCTCTGATTTATTTGGCCTAGATGGTAGGGAGACGGACTGGGCATAGGTATATTTTAAGTTGCCAGACAATTCTAATATCTGGCCAGATGTTGAGATCTACTGGTTTAAATAATAAAGGGGATTATGTTGGTTTTCAAAATGAAAGTATCCAAACATAGGACTTTGCTATTTAATTTTGACATTAATAAATGTCTTAACCTGGAGTTAATTTTGCAAGTTATATAATCCAAGCAGTTTTTCTTTTAAATAAATTTGATATAAAAGGGAACCTGTGGCCTTGGGGCCACATGTGGCCCTCCAGATCCCCAAGTGTGGCCCCTCGACTGAATCCAAATTTCACAGAACAAATCCCTTTATTAAAAGATTAGATTACAAAATATCCCATTTTTTATTAAAGAGCTAGAACTTGAAGTATCAGTGGTCTCTTGCCACAACTATATTTTAACTTTGGTATCTCATATGGAACAGTAGGTACTAGTTGTGGTAGCAGTTGCTGTAATTCTCCTTCATGTTTACAGCTGTATTTAAGTGGAACTAGAGATATCATGGTGTTTCTTTAGTGTATTTACAAGAAAGGAGGGTCCATATAGCCTATCAAACTATTAATATTTTCTTGGCTTAATTTTTCTAAATAAGAGATGGCAAAACTTGATTTAAAGAGTACAGTAAACTGTATTTTCAATAATAAAAAACAGTCTTGTTTTCTCTAAAGCATGGCTAATTTTTTTTTCCTCACTAAAATGATAAATTATGTTTCCATTCTGGCTAATGAGTTATACAGGACTATTTACATTCAAAGCATGGCACAGTTTATATGCTGTATAGTTGTGGGAAGGGGACTATTGGATCATCTAGAATGTCAGTTAATTCAATTAATTTTTTTTCTTTTTCAACTTAAAGGCATTGGATATAAATTCAGACAGCTTGAAAACATTGAAGAGGGCCAAACACTGATGATTGGTGGAAAAGAAATAGAAGTCATGGGTATAATCTCTCCAGATGATTTCAGCAGTGGCAGGTGTTTTCAGCATGGAGTAGGAAGTCCTGCTATCCCAAGTTCTTCTCAGGCTTCCAGGAAGTGTTTCTCTAATCCTTTCAAAAGTGTCTGTAAACCAAGTTCAAAGGAAAATAGACAGAATGATTTCCAAAATTACAAACCACGCCATGATCCCCATACACCAAGTAAGATTTCTAAAATAATTTGAATATTCTGTTTTTACTTTCGAAAGATTTTTGGTATGTGAATTTGAAGTTTAAATTTTTTTTTAAAGTTTTTAGATGAAAGTATACATTTTTCTTCAGCTATACAATCTGACGTAAGATATAATGTTGAAGTTGAATAACAGTATAGTTTGGTAATTATTTCATATACAAATGCATAATCCCAAGAATACAGTAATCAAAATACATGTGATGAAGGAAACATACCTAAATTGTAGATGTATACATACATATCTATAATTTTGAATAAAACATTTTTAGTAAGGAGAAAAATTAGTAAATTTATGAATCAAGCTTAGAGTTATACTTCTGATTTGAAGATTATATGCCCCAATCATAAGCATTAGCATATTAAAATATTGAATGGTGAAATATCATGCAAAGAATTCACATTTTACTGTTGAAAGTTCAATTCAATGAGTTAATTTTCACATTGATGAATCAAATTTTAAAAATCACATTAAAAGAATGAAACTTAACATGTTTCTGCTTGTTCTTGTATTTGACCATTCACTCAGCAAGTATTTATTGATTGCCTTTTATGCAGTGGGCCTAGAGATAAAACTGTTATCACAGAGCTTCTCATTAGTAAGGAGGACAAGTAAATATGAATGAAAATACAGTGTAGTGGATGTAGAAGTTGGGAGATATAGAGTAGGCTTCTTTCTTAACAGTAGCAAAATGAAAGTATCTAAAGTAATAACCCTTGTAAGTATTATGGAAGTATAAGTTTTGAGATAAAGGAGTCTTTGAAATCATTTAGATCAGTCCCCACATTTGAAGAAACTGAGGCCCAGAAAGATGAACTGACTTAAATTCAAATAATTAATGGCATTATTGGGACAAAAACCCAAATTAAAAACTTTTAGGTTGGGCGCAGTGGCTCATGCCTATAATCCTAATACTCTGAGAGGCCAAGGCGGGAGGATTGCTTGAGGTCAGGAGTTCAAGACCAGCCTGAGCAAGAGCGAGACCCTGTCTCTACTAAAAATAGAAAAAAATTAGCTGGGTGTCATGATGCGTGTCTGTAGTCCCAGCTACTTGGGAGGCTGAGGCAGGAGGGCTTGAGCCCAGGAGTTTGAGGCTGCAGTGAGCTATGATCACACCACTGGACTCTAGCCTGGGTGGCAGAGTGAGACCCTGTCTCAAAAAACCCTCTTCCTAAGCCTGGGTGGCAGAGTGAGACCCTGTCTTAAAAAATCAAAACCAAAACAACCTCCTTCTAGTTCTGTATTAGCTTATTCCAAAGACATAGTTGAAACATAGAGAGTAGAAGCTTATGCTTCTGAATTTTCTCTATTTATACAAATATTTTGCCTGTACCACCAGCTCTTTTAACAACCCCCCTCCTCTTTATTGTTCTTTCTCTTTGTACTTCCTATTACACAATAGAGGACTGTGGGAAACTGCAAAGTATACGGTGCTTATTCAAAGATATGAGTTAGAGTCATGGTTTTTGCCACTGAACTAACTGGTTCTCTGACCTCTTAGGGGTAGGCACCTTACTAATGTTTTGCCTCCTCGTGTGTAAAACATGAGTGCTAATGAACACCATAGAGATTTAAAGTGCCTAATATTAATATATATTCTGTCCAATAAATATTTATTGAGTGAATGAAAAATTTTATTGTGACATTTATGTGTATATGGGTATGTGTGTATATACATATATGTGTATGTGATATATGTGAATATATTTGTATGTATATGTGTGTGCTTATATATATAAGCACTTTGTGTAAATGGTTGATTATTCTCATTTATTTATTTTACCGTGCCAAGGATAGAATTAGATTACAGACTTAAAACTAATGTGTGAGAGATTTTGTTAGCATTAAATAATGTCTCATCATTGTGAAGATAAAGAAGCATCTTAAAATTTGAAGTAGTGGTCCATTATTGTGGCTGTTTAGGTTTATTTTTCTTGAAGACGGGTCTTTTATTAGATGACTTAATGATCCTACAGTCCTTCTTGATTGAGCAGTATGTGATTTTTCACCTCTATCTTTTTCCTTGTCCTTTTTAAAAGATAGGGAAAGAAAATAGGGCATTTCTTGGTTGGAAGTCCATGAGGAATACACTCTTGCTTTGCTATGGGGATATAGGGAAAAGCCAAGAACTAAATTTTCTATTTTCACTTCCTAATCCTCTACCTAACAGGAATTGACCTGAAAGCTGAAAGTTCCTTTCAGTTACTTAGAAACCTAGGAAAACTTGTCCTATGGGTAATTGCTTAGAATAAACATGACCAAACTCTTACTCTCGTGACTGTATATTTCCACATTGATGGATATTTATTTAATTTACTGAAACCTATTTCTTTTATCTCCCCTTCTCCTCTGCTTGTCCTTCTCTTTTTTTCTTTTTCTTTTAATCAAATTCGGTTTTTAACCATGATGTAGATATGTATATATATTCCCAAAATAATTTTGATGAGTTTATTATCTCACTTCAGATTTATCAATTGAAACCTGCTTACTAGTTGTATTTGATTTTGCCTTTTTTGGTGATATTTTAGTAAATATTTTAAATTGCATTAGCATATTTTTGAAAAATTACATTGCTTTTTGATGGTTACTTCGTGCTGCTTTACAAAGGTTCTTGAACTTGACATTCATGAAATAGTAATTAACTTTAAGCAAATAATGATGACTAAGTCAATGGAAGGTTTATCATCCTTTCTCAGTTCTGATTGATAGGAGTAATGGTCATTATTAGTGTGTACAGGACTGAAAATATAGAGAGCTTTTGTGTTAAGTTTGGGAAACCTTTTCAGAATGAGAAGCTATGAGCCTTGGCAAGTGCATCTTGGCAAAATTCCAGCCTGTTCTTTCAGTGGGATATAGTTCTCTTTGCTGTGAATACTGAACTATTGAATGTTGTGGCTTATTGAATTCCTTATTAGACAATAGTGAATTTTGGTGGTTTCTAAGCACTTTTGGGCATATGAAGTTTGGAAGCGTTTTTGTAATTCTTTGCATGAAATCATACATCAGTAAGGCATGAGATCATCTTTTTAAATTTTGTACCCTTGCTTAGCATTAATTACTAAATTTCAGAATTTTTTTTTGGCTACAACTGATGGTAAACAGTTCTATCATAGGAATAATGGAAACTAGATAATGTTAGTTTCTGACAAAGTGAAGTTACAATACATTTATAATTTTACTTTTACCATTTTTTAAGATTCCCTTGTTATGCCACGACCAGATAAGAATCATCAGTGGATGTTCAATAAGAACTGTTTCCCTCTTGTGGATGTAGTGATAGATCCTCACCTTGTGTATCATCTTCGACCACATCAGAAAGAAGGAGTCACATTCCTTTATGAGTGTGTGATGGGAATGAGGTAGGAAAACAGATCATTTGGTTAGTTTAATCTGAGTTTTAATTTAACCTGTAACATAATGATGGTTTGCTAAGAAGAACCTGATATTATTAATATAATGAATCTTGAGGGTACACCATGAATTTTAATTGGTAGGAAAGGTGAGTAGTACTTAATGTGTACATTTATTCCAAAAGTGGTTCTTGATGGATTCCATGTGCCAGACCATCCTCCCAAAGTGCTGAGATTACAGGCGTGATCCTCCATGCCTGGCCCCATATCTGCTCTT
>VBSM01001124.1:38835121-38853357 GCA_008086735.1 Cheirogaleus medius | reverse complement strand
CTTTTTGATTTACAGGGTGGTATTGGTATCCAACTATACACAAACTTTGAATATTTTACAAGAAGTATGCAAGCGTCATGAATATGCTTATAGAAGACTTGATGGACAAACACCAATCTCTCAAAGGCAGCAGATTGTTGATGGCTTTAATAGTAAATACTCTTCTGATTTTATTTTTTTGTTAAGTTCAAAAGCTGGTGGTGTGGGACTTAACCTTATAGGAGGATCTCACTTAATTCTCTATGACATTGATTGGAATCCAGCCACTGATATCCAGGTAGGAATATTTGTGCATTAAATAGACATTGAATATCTGGGGATACAAGACCTGCTGGGGATACAAATATGATGATGATATATAATAACTGCTGCATATTGAGCCCTCTGCTAAGTGCTTTCCATCTAATTAATCTTCACAGCAACCCTATAAGAATGGATATTAGTAGTCCCATTTTACAGATGAAGATATGGAAGCTTGCCTTCAGTTTACAACTTGTAAGAGGCAGAGCTAGGATCTACACCCAAACCTGTATGTCTCCAGTTTCTTGTTCACTGCATACTTGGGCCTTCAGGTTGCTCATGACCAGCAGAGAAAGGCAATAAAGTGTTATGGATGCTATGATCAGTGTTTGTGCACGCTATAGTAATGGTATAACATTAACTTATTTAGGAAAATATTTTAGAAGAAGCCTTTGGTTTTCTTTAATGTAGAGTCTATCTTTATGTATTTTGAAATTTCTACCTATATATTTGGACCTCATTTGGTATCTGCATTAGGGGATCACAAGACAACCAACCCTCAGGTTTAATAATTTACAAGAAGGACTTGCAGAACTGAGAAAAGGAGCTATATTCACAGTTATATTACAGTAAAGGATACTAAACTCAGCAAAGGAAAAGGATGCAAAGGGCAGGCAGAGTCCAGGAAAGACTAGGTACAAGCTTCCAGTTAGTTGTTCTCTCTCAGTGAAGTTGTATAGACAACACTTAATTCTCCCAGCATTGGTGAGTGACAACACATATAGAGTATTATCAACCAGGGAAATTCGGTGTCCAGAGTTTTTGTTTTTGGTTAGTCCTGTAGGTGTGGATCACCTGCATGACTAATCTTAGGTACTCAGTCTCCAGTCCTTCCAGAGGTCAAACTGTTACCATCTGCCCACGTCCCCCACCTATATTACATTATTAACATAAACTGCCTGGTGTGGCCCAAGGCCCAGGTAAACAAAGATACTCTTATCAGGCAGGATATTCCAGTGCCTTAGAGATGATCTCTTAGGAGCTAGTGGAAGACCAGACTTTTCTTTGGAATGTGCAGGGTTTGAACATCAGCTCTTCACTGCACAGTATCATTGATAAATTCTTAAACCACAGGGGTCTACCTAGATCCTAAGCTGATTACGCATAACCTAGGTACTTTTCAGGGGTGAATCATTAGTTACCTGAACTGGAATGAACTCTCTTTGCCGATGCTACAATTGGTTCTTTGTGTTCTTTCTGCCCAAATTCACTGTCCCATTCTTTGATGAAGCTATACCCTCTCACTGTTGCATGATATCCTTGCAGTTATTTTATAGTACCATGGTGAGTGTTCATCCATTTCTTTATCCCAGGAAAAAGTATGAAGTGGGGCATGCTTGGGCATGCCTTGGATTTGTTTTTTTGAAGCTATAAATAAAATCTAGAATTCCTAATTTTAAAATATATTCCTACAAATTACATATATGGAAAGGGCCATCAGTTTCTATTGTACTCTCACAATTCTCTCTCATTTTCTATAGGCAATGTCTAGAGTATGGAGAGATGGTCAGAAACATCCTGTACATATTTACAGACTCCTAACCACAGGTAATAGCCTTTCATTGTGATTAAAAATGTATCAATATATCCTTTGAATAATTAAATAAAAAGTTTTTTTGTTAGTCTGTGCTTTAATGTCAAGAATATATTATTTTGTTAGCTAGTATGCTAATAAACACCTTTTACCCTACAAAAATAATGAATATAAAGATCTGAAGGAAATCTAATGAATGTTTTCTCTTTAGGTACAATAGAAGAAAAAATCTATCAAAGGCAGATTAGTAAGCAAGGTCTTTCTGGGGCAGTTGTAGACCTAAACAAGACATCTGAACATATTCAGTTTTCTGTAGAAGAACTTAAAAATTTGTTTATATTAAATGAAAGTTCATGTTGTCTAACTCATGACCTGCTTGACTGTGAGTGCACAGGAGAAAAAGATTATACAGGTTAGTTGTATTTTAATTGTTAATGTATAAAGTTAATTTATCTCCCTTTAGCAGTTGAAAATACTTAAATAAAGAATAACTTGTAACTATTTACTATTTGTATATGTTAGTTTTCTTTTTCTCTCAGGTCATAGGGCAACTGCCAGATGGATATTTGAGAAAATATTCAGTAGAACCTTATTCTCTCAATTTAGCTTCTTATTTCTGAATCAGTTGTGAAAAATTGAACTTGTTTAGGGAAATCTTTGAAATCCTGGTATTAATATAATGGCTGTAGAGTTAGAAAACTGTTTTTAATGTTTATTTCTCTTTTATAAAAGACATACTGCTTAACAGAATAATCCTACCGTTTATATTGTATAGAACTTATTCATAATGGGATCATACTTTCTGAGGCACTTAGCATGGACCACCATACATCTCAGTACTTGATGTAACTATTAGTGCTGCTTAAGTAAAGCTGAAAACATCAACTTCAGAATTAGACAGCCTTCAACAAGGCTAGTTCAAAAGTAGGACTTGAGCAAGCTAAATCCAGTAGTTGAAAGTTACTTGATAAATTATATTAAGATCGGTTTAAGAAATTAGACTGTATGAGACTAGCATGGAAGAATTTGTTTTATATTAACAAAATATATTTTATGTAAATTTTATATTATGTAATCCATATCACATATAAGTAATAAATGTAATCATGAATAATAGTATATAATTATAACAATATATTACATGTAATACAATAATATTTATATTATATAAAATGCATATATATTTTTATTTTTTAGTGGGTAGATTTTAAATTTCAGATAAATGTTTTCAGGTTTTCTCTTTCTTTATGGCCATTTTGGTAATTTAAAAAAATTAATTGACATTTGGTCCTCTCTATTAAATGTTTTTTCTATTTTGATAATTTATTTCCTCTCCTCCTTTTTCCTTGTATTTACTCTAATGTTCTTTTTCTGATTCTTTTTTTTTTTGAGACAGAGTCTCACTCTGTTGCCCGGGCTAGAGTGCCATGGCATCAGCCTAGCTCACAGCAACCTCAAACTCTTGGGCTCAGGCGATCCTCCTGCCTCAGCCTCCCGAGTAGCTGGGACTACAGGCATGCGCCACCATGCCCGGCTAATTTTTTCTCTATATATTTTTAGTTGGCCAATTGATTTCTTTCTATTTTTAGTAGAGACGGGGTCTCCCTCTTGCTCAGGCTGGTTTCGAACTTCTGACCTTGAGCAATCCACCTGCCTCGGCCTCCCAGAGTGCTAGGATTACAGGCGTGAGCCACCACGCCTGGCCTTTTTCTGATTTTTAAGTTTAATACTTAGCTTAATGATTGTCAGTCTTTTTTTCAAAAATGAGTATTTAAGACTACACATTTTCCTCTAAGCTGAATCTCATAATTTGGATATGTAGTCTTTAATTATTCAGAAATATTTTGTATTTTTCATTGTGATTTCTTCTTTGACTTATGAGCTATTTAAAAGTATGTTTTAAAATGTATTTTAATTTTTGTTGTTGAATTTTGACTAGTACACTGTAATCAGAA
Organism: Cheirogaleus medius; assembly: GCA_008086735.1. Lineage (NCBI taxonomy): Eukaryota > Metazoa > Chordata > Mammalia > Primates > Cheirogaleidae > Cheirogaleus > Cheirogaleus medius. Next base: position 38,849,568 of record VBSM01001124.1, on the reverse strand, counting down.
ATATGATCTACATGATACGGATTCTTTGATAACTGTAGAGACTTGGTGTATGGTCTAGTGTGTGGTCATTTTTTGTAAATATTTCTTTTGTGCATAAAAATTCTGTGTATCCTCTTAATTGCTTAGTTTAGAATTCTGTCATAATAGTCAAATTTTGTTACGGAATCAATTTTTTCTTATCTTACAGATTTAAAAATTTACTAATTTAGCTTTTTAATTGATAATGTAGTTATATATTTTAAATTATAAAATGTATGTCTGAAAACTCTTCTTCCTACTCTACCCTTGTCTACCTAATTTCTAGCCCTTCTACCCCATAAGAAACCATCATTTATTTTTTTTGTGTGTATCCTTCCAGTTATATATGTATACCTATGTGAGCAATTCTGGATATATAGTCTTGCCCAGTTTTCCAATAAAGAATAGCATAGTATATGCATAGTTTTATAGCATATCTTGAGCTTTTTCCATATCATTAGAGAGTTTCCTCATTCTTTCTTTCTCTCAGCTATATAATCCTCCATTGTACTCATATATCATAATTTATTTATCTGTCCCCCAGTGTAAATTTTTATTTATACATTTTTTTCCATATGTTCAAGTATATCTGTAATGTAAATTATTAGTGTTGCTGATTCAAAGAATATGTGCATTTGTAAATTTGATAGCTATTGCCAAAACGTTCTCTGTTGGATGTTGTATCAAATTATACCCCACCAAAACTATTCTAGAATGTCTATTTCTCTATATCTTCCTTGTGAAATATTTTTCATTATGATTTATTTATTTTATTCTTATATAGTGATTGCTTTATCCCTAATGCCTTTTGCTTTCATTTTGTCTTAATATATTATGCCAGTTTCTTATTGTTAGTATTTGGTGTATCTTTTTGCATTTTTTTAGCTTCCTTAAATCTCTCTGTGTTCTTATGTTATAGGTATCTTTCTTGTCAGCAGGGTAAAGCTAGATTTTTTGCCCAGTCTGATAATCTATTTTAACTAGAACATTTATTCTGTTTACATTAATTATTGACATATTTTGATTCATTTCTACTGTCTTTTAATGTTCTTCTTTTTATTTTTTTTTTAACAAGAGCTTATAGTGACTCTCTTAAGTCTTTGATTTTTCAGTATATTTGTTTTTTCTCCCTCTCAAATGCTGGATGTATAATTCCAGTTGATAGGGGTTTTTTGGTCATAATACTTTAAAGGTATTATTCTAGTGTCTCCTAGATTCTTAAAGCAAGCTTGTCATCCCTTTTCTTAAAACCTCAATGATTATGAACACTGATAGGAATTTGGTGGTATTAAGGAATGACTTGAGTTTTTTTTTTAGGTGTGATAAAATTTCATAAAAGTCTTTACCTTTTAGAAATGTAGAGTGAAATATTTATGAGTGAAGTGATATATCGTGTTTCCCTGAAAATAAGACAGGGTCTTATATTTATTTTTCCTCAAGAAGACATCCTAGGGCTTATTTTCAGGGGATGTGTTTTTTTTTTAAGTATGGTACAACAAAACAATCTACATTTATTCAAACATAGTTAAATCGTCTTCTTCTGGAACATCATTATAACTCTCCAAACTCTGAATTCCATCCGGAATTTCTTGCGACTCTATTTCCTTTAGAACCATTGGCCCCAATCTCATGTCGAGCAATAGAGCTTTCATGGGGCAGATGAGAGGGGCTGCTCATCTTCTTTACCACTCTGCTACGAAATGCATGGGTTGTGCAGATACGCTGCGTAGCCACGCCCATCACTAGGTCTTATTTTCTGGGTAGGGCTTATATTTCGCAAATGCTTAGAAATCCTTCTAGGGCTTATTTTATAGGTAGGTCTTATTTTCAGGAAAACACGGTATGCTGTGTGTTTTTGCAGCATAAAAGGAAATAGAGAAAATGTGAGAGTCTAAATAAAACAAAATTGGCTGTTAGTTGATTAACAGTTATTAAAGGTGGGGGTATATACAGGTTATTTATTTCTATGCTATCAACTTTTACATTTATTTGAAATTTGCCATAATTAAAAGGTTAAAAAAATATAACCTTTAAGCTTCCCATTGCTGTTAAGATAAATGCTAAAATTTTTAAAGTGGTAAGTTAGAGTAGGCTAAATGCTGCAACAAGAAACTAGAAGAGCACAGTGGTCTACCACAATAGAAATGTGTTTCTCACTTATATAACAGGTCACTGTGGGCATGTAGTAGACAGAGCCAGACTTCTTCCAATGTGGGCTTTTCTATCCCCTTGGGCCTTAGAGTCCTCTGCTGAGATCCCCTGCATTTGCCAGCCATCAGTGAGAGAAGAGAAAGAGTAGAAAATTATGCAGTTTGGGGGATGAATATAGTCCACATCTGGAAGTGGCATAGCCACCATTCCATAGGCCAAATTCTGTGGCTACATCTAACTGCAGGGGAGGCTGGGAAATGTGACTAAGTACCCTGGAGGACAGAGAAGTGGATTTGGTGAATAAAGACTTGTTTCTGCCATTCATGTTTTATATAATCCAGTCCTCAAATATGTCCTTCAGCTTTTATTACTCAGCTTTTTCTCTTGCATTATTCTTTGCCTTTGGGCATTAGGCTCCTATTAGTTCCTTAACTGTGCCAATGTCCCTTCCTTTTCATAGCTTTTGTATGTTCTTATCCTGGAATGCTTTACCTCTCTTCCCCATCTAGTTCTTGCCTCCTTCTCTTTCAGATCTTACTAGAACATTTCCTCAGGGAGCCCTTCACTTATCCCCCAGACCAGGTCAGCTTCTCTTGTCATGTGTGAGAGAGTCCCCTGTATCTTTCCTTCATACCCTTTCCTCTGTAATAAAACTCTTCAGTCCCTCCTTATCGTCAATTCTAAAATCTGGAAAGCTAAAAGACCAAAAGGTTTTTTTCCTTCATAAATTTGCAACAAAATTATTTGGTGGAAAAACCTTACCTAAATTGATATAAATTTTTCAGTAGTCTTTATTTAACCCATTTTATAAGACTATTTATATGACTTGCTATAGAATATTAATGAGTCTGATAATGGAGTGCTGACCCAGATTGGGCCAATTATTTTCTGAATTTGGAAACGTGTCGGCTCCACAGCTTTTAGATAATGGATTGTGGACCTGTAGTATTGGGTGATTATTTGTTTAATGTGTATCTAATGTGTATCTAAATGTGTATTTAATGTGTATCTCTCCCACTAGACTGTAAGATCCTTGAAATCAGAGATCATGAGTATATTTGTTTACCATTTTTACCCCTAATGCTTAAATCAGCACATAGTAAACAATTTATAAGTATTTGTAGATGGAATGAATGAACTAAATTTGTTTTAACTTGAACCATGGTGATCAAATATAATAAAACAAAAAAGTATTGTGTATAGTAGGATATTGGTTGGCCTAAGGATTTTCTCATTGTTTTACTTATTTCAGGCGAAAAAGTCACTCTCTCTAGACATTGTCAGCTTGGTCCACATCACCAGAAATCTGACTCCCTGAAACCTCTCTCCATGTCCCAGCTGAAGCAGTGGAAACATTTTCCTGGAGATCATTTAAATCTTACAGATCCTTTTCTTGAAAGAATAAGAGAAAATGTGTCATTCTTTTTTCAAAATATAACCAATCAAGCTACTGCCAAATAATGAAAGAGGATTACTTCATGACATTCCTTTGTTCCTGTTTAAAAAATTATTATAGTAATTAAGTGTAATTTTTGAAAAACAATAGAATTATTTAAATTATAATAATGTATTTTGTTGCATAATATATCATGGTTTTGACATAATAGTCAAATTGAGTTGTTTAATTTTTTGTATACTTTTTTTAATAGTAGTTGGCATGTATATATTCTTAAATGTTGAAAATGAAACATTAAAGATATGCTTCTATCATCATATAATTATTTATTAATAATTATGCTTTTATTAAGTATCTACTGAGAAATTTTTATAAGTAATATGAAAAGGTAAAATACTTAGTCTCTGCCTTTGGGAAATCTAAGCTGAGGACATATATGTGTGAGAAAATGGAAAAATGGAAGAAGGTGATAAGTTTAAACTATAGCCCAAGGGAAAAAGAGAATCAGAGGCTAGGATTGCATATGCTAAAGATGTTGACTATAATAGTTGCTTCAGGCAATTTGAGTGAGAGTAGTCAGTAGCTTGGGGCAGGTGATGAAGGACTTTGGGACACTTTAGAGCACTAGTTACTATTCTGGGACCTCAGATTCATGAGGAGTGACATGCAGTCTATAAAGCCATACCCTCCAAACATTGTTTATACACCGAATAAAATTTTAACTACCATAATTTGAGGGGTTGTCTGGAGTAACATGAAAAGGGAGTTTTAATGCACAAAGCAAGCTTTAGAAGACTGAAGCCTGCAAAGAAAAAGGAACTACTCATTTAATCTCCAATTGGGGCTTCTGTAATCAGCTTTTGCTTCCATTTAGGAAAATGTCTTTTACAATGAACACAGGCATACCTTGGATATACTGTGGGTTTAGTTCCAGACCACTGTAATAAAACGAATATTGCAATAAAGAGAGTTACATAAATTTTGGGTTTCTCAGTGCATATATAAGTTGTATTTACATCATACTGTAATCTATTAAGTGCCATAGCATTATACCAAAACCAAATGCACATATCTTAATTTAAAAATACTTTATTGCTAAAAAATGCTAATGATCATCTGAGCCTTCAGTCAGTTCTAATCTTTTCTGTTGGTGGAGTGTCTTGCCTAATGTTGATGGCTGCTGACTAATCAGGATAGTGGTTGCTGAAGGCTGGGGTGGTGGTGGCAATTTCTGAAAAGAAGACAACAATGATATTTGCCACACCAATGAAAGATTTCTCTGTAGCATGTGATGCTATTTGATAGCATTTTACCCACAGTAGAACTTTTGAAATTGGAGTCAATCCTCTCAAAACCTGCTGCTGCTTTATTAACTAAGTTTATGGAATATTTTAAATCCTTTTTTGTCATTTCAACAATGTTCACAGCATCTTTACCAGGAATAGATTCCATCTCAAGAAACTATTCTTTGCTCTTCCATAAGAAGCAACTCCTCATCCGTTCAAATTTGATCATGAGATTGCAGCGATTCAGTCACATTTTCAGGCTCCACTTCTAGTTCTTTTGCTATTTCTACCACATCAAAGTCATCCATGAGGATTGGAGTCTTCTTCCAAACTCCTGTTAATGTTGCTAGTATGACTTCCTTCCATGAATCATGAATATTTTTAATGGCCTCTGGAATAGTGAATCCTTTCTAGAAGGTTTTCCATTTACTTTGCCCAGATGCATCAGAGGAATCACTGTGGAAGCTATAGCCTTATGAAATATATTTCTTAAATAATAACACTTGAAAGTTGACTTTACTCCTTGATCCATGGGCTGCAGAATGGTGGTTGTGTTAGCAGGCATGAAAACAACAATCTCTTTGTACATCTTTACCAGAGCTCTTCGGTGACCAGGTGCATTGTCAATGAGCAGTAATACTTTGAAAGGAATCTTTGCTTCTGAGCAGTAGGTTACAACAGTGGACTTAAAATATTCAGTAAACTGTGCTGTAAACAGATGTACTGCCATGCAGACTTTACTTATGGAGCACAGCAGAGTAGATTTAGCATAATTCCTAAGAGTTTAGGATTTGGGGAATGGTAAATGAGTGTTGCCTTCAACCTAAAGTCACCAGCTGCATTAGACCCTAACAAGAGAGTTAGCTTGGCCTTTGAAGCTTTGAAGCCAGGCATTTACTTCTCTCTAGCTGTGAAAGTCCTAGATGGCATCTTCTAATATCAGGCTGTTGTGTCTACATCGAAAACCTGTTGTTTAATGTAGCCACCTTCATCAACAGTCTTACTTTATCAACAGTCTTCTGGATAACTTTCTATAGCTTCTCAATCAGCACTTACTTGCTCTTTTACCTTGCACTTTTATATTATGAAATGGCTTCTTTCCTTAAAACTCATGAACTAACCTTTGCTAGCTTCCAACTTTTCTTCTGCAGGTTCCTCACCTATCTCAGTCTTCACAGAATCAAAGAGAGAGCCTTGCTCTGGATTAGGCTTTGGCTTAAGGGAATGCTGTGGCTGGTTTGATCTATTCAGACCACTAAACCTCTCCATATCACCAATAAGGCTGTTTCACTTATCATTTGTGTGTTCACTGGAGTAGCACTTTTAATTTCCTTCAAGAACTTTTCTTTTGCATTCATAACTTGGCTAACTGATACAAGAGGCCTAGCTTTTAGCCTGTCTTGGCTTTTGACATCCATTCTTCACTAAGCTTAATCATTTCTAGCTTTTAATTTAAAGTGAGTGATGTGTGGCTCTTCCTTTCATTTGAACACTTACAGGGTATTTTAGGGTTATTAATTGGACTAATTTCAATATTGTTGTGTCTCAGGGAATAAGGAAACCTGAGGAGAGAGAGAGAGAGACGGGGTAACTGCTGGTTGGTGGAGGAGTCAGAACACAACGTTTATTGATTAAGGTTGCCATCTTATGGATGCGGTTCTTTGTGTGCGAAAACAATTACAACAGTAACATCAAAGATCACTGATAACAGATATAATAATGCGAAAGTTTGAAATATTGCAAGAATTACTAACAATTACGTGACACAGAAACATGAAGTGAGCACATGACTGTTGGAAAAATGGGGACAATCCATTTGCCTGACGTAGGGTTGCCACAAACCTTCAATTTACAGAAAACACAGTCTCTGGGAAGTGCAATAAAACAAGGTATGGTTGTGTTGTCTTGAAGTGTTAAATAAAGACTCAATTAGGTATCATCGACTATGAGTGCTTTCAATTTGTAGTGTCATACCTGGGCAGTTATACATCTAGGATTCACGAACAGGCAGTTTGGGACCAAATTTGTCAGTGAGGAAGTAGTCAACTAATAATAAGAATAAATGTTGTTTCTTGGCCCCAATGCATAGGTTCCATGTATGAAGCTTTACATAAAACTTTTTAAAAAAGAGACAGGGTCTTGCTGTGTTGCCCAGGCTAGATTATAACTAAAACTTCTTTCAATGTCTATCTTGCATCATCTATTCTCAGGCATAAAATTCTTAAAAATTAAATTGATAAGGGACAGGCAGTTTTGTTGTCTGTCTTAACAGTAGTGCTGCCCAGATTGTCCTCTTCAGGACAAAGGTGCTTTTTTCCCCAGCTGCCAGGAGTATCTCCTGCTGACCACTCAGCCAAATCTCTCCCCAAGAATAGGCTTCAGCTAAAAGGAGCTGCCTCACCCAAGGTTAGGCTCCTCCCCAGGTTGACTGGCATTCAGAGACTTGTGGATGCAGGGTCAAAGGCCCAGCACCCTTACCTCAACTAGAGACAACTTTATAAAGGGTGCTGGGACTATTTCAATAACAGAGATGCCTATGGTTCTCCATGAAGTTGTTTGCTAAGTAGTGTGGGAAGTAAACTTCCCTCCATCTCTGTGCTTCACTTTGAAATCTTCCTGAAAGGCTACAATCTCACGTATACTACATGTGAGTGATTTGGTAATAGGAATTTTAGAAGAGGTTGAGTTTCATGAGAGAATCTATGTGACATGGGACAAAAGCAGCATGTGTGACACAGGAGCCCAGAGGCTGAGAAGTGCAGCAGATGGTAAGCCATCTGGGAATTGAGGAAGGTGTTGGACTTTGACCAGCCAAGGGTTTTTGGGGGCTCAGACTCATTTAATTCAGATGTTAAGGGGCCCTCAGTTAATATCTGGGTTGCATATATAAAGTACCTTTTCTGTGGCAGAAGCTCAATTTATAAGAATTCCCTCTTTCTCCCTTTTCTATGTTCCCAGTCCTTAGCCAACTCCTGCTATGTAGCACTTAGCTCACTGTCTGTAATTACTTATTTATCCGGCACTCTCTCCCATTAGGCTGAATTCCATGAGGATAGGAATTTCATTTTATAGTATTCTTGGGACCTTGTATGGTCCCTGGCACAAAATAACTACTTAGTAATGAATGAATGAATGAAGTATTTTGCCTCTTTTGCTTTCTTAATCATCTTGATCATGTTCCTTTCTCATAGATCTCAGTTTGAAGGTATTTATTAGGCCAATTGCTGAGCCTGGAGCGGTGCTCAACACTGAAGAAAGCAGAGCTAGCAGTTTTACTTGCCTTCTGGCAGGATACAGACTCTTTTCCCTTTTTGCTTCCATGATCTATCAATCTGCTGCATGAGCTGACAAAGCTGTCAGTGCAATGGGTAATAATTTAAGTCACATACATAATTCATTTGTAATTACACGAATACACCTTTCACACAGCTTTATGTGATAATGTTCTTACTCTAAATGACAATGTAAATACATTTCAATCATGTTCTCATTAGGACTGAATTATCAATACTAACTGAATTAAAACATGAGCAGCTCTGATTTGCAGAAGTAAACTTCTGGACAGCCTATTGATCCATTTAACAGGGTGTATGATAAAGGAGCAAGTCAAGAAACCTAGCTGGCATTTCATTTGGTGCAATCCTGACCTACAATCACATTGCTTGTGCAACTTAGTGTCCTAGTATAATGTTGGCAAGATTGAAATTCTGACTGTGACTTGGAGCAAACAATACGTATAATCAGCAGAGGGCACTGTTTTTCTGAGTTGTTCCCAAATTAGTAATATATTGTGTACTGGAGGGGTTCGTAGATATGTTACTTTGGTGTTCAAAGAAGGATTCAACATGGCTTGATACAAAGGGTTGTTATTTTTCCCTTACCTTGTATGATATGGATTTCTTTGGTTTAGACCAGTTCCTGTGGCATTCTTCTATAGCTAGCCTGTGTTCTGGTTCAAATCATTACAAACTTCCAACCTTGAGATGCTTTGTTGTCCACAAAATCAGTACCAATTCAGGATACAGCCTTTATGATAAAACTATAGGGGGAAAAGCCTTATTGACACAGAACGGTTTGTTGGAATTTGTTACACTTATTTGAAAACCTGAGGTGTTAAATGTAATTTAATCTTTATAATTGTTTTAGATTTATAAAAAATTATAGATCTTTTTTGAGTAAGAAGATAATGAAATTCTAACAAAGCAGACCAAAATGAATAATGCCTTTATTTTTATTTTTGGAGGAACTGTCAACAAAATACTGAAAACAATTTTTGAAGTAGTTTTGAAAATGCATAACATCACAGCATAAAAATTCCTTTATACCTGCAATATATTTATGATCATGTATTCCTTTTTTATTATTAAAAATTTCATCTCAAAATGCTATGCATTATTTATATAGTAATTATAGATGAAGTTAGAATTCAAAATTGAGAGTTAAAATCCTTCCTGAATATTTAATTTCTGGATATATCTGTGAGGGGGTTTCCAGAAGAGGAAGACTGAGTAAAGAAGATCACCTCAGCAATGTGGGTGGGTATCATCCAATCTGTTGAGGGCCTGAATAGAACAAAAAGGAAGGGTGAATTTGCTACCTGTGTGAGCTGGAACATCCATCTTCTGCTGCCTTTAGACATTGGAGCTCCTGGTTCTCCTCTGGACTCAGACTAGAACTTAGACTATTGCCCTTGTCTTCATCTGTTTGGGTCGCTGCAACAAAATGCCATATACAGGAATTTATTTCTCACAGTTCTGGAGGTTGGTGAGTCCAAGATAAAAGACACTAGTAGAGCCAGTGTCTGGTGAGGGCTCACTCTCGGTTTTACCCTCAGTTTCCTGGATGGCACTTTTTAGCTGTGTGCTTACATAGTGGAAGGAGCAAGAGGCCTCTCTTGGGCCTCTTTTATAAGGGAGCTAATTCCATTCGTGAGGACTCCAGCCTTAAGACATAATCACTTCCCAAGGCTCCCACCTCTTATTGTCACATTGGTGATTAGGTTTCAACATAGGAATTTGGGAAGAACACAAATATTCAGACCGTAGCAGACCCCCTTCTTAGGCCTTCAGACTCAGACTAGAACTTACGCCATCTGCTCCCTTGGTTCCCAGGCCATTAGACTGAGACTGAATTATACCACTGGCTTTCCTGGTTCTGTAACTGGCAGACAGCAGACGGTGGGACTTCTTGGCTTGCCAATTCCCATAATAAATCTCTCTCTCTCTAGATCTATATATCTCTGTCTCTGTCCCTGTCTGTATCTTTGTATATCTTCACTTCTGTTTCTCTGGACAGCTCTCACCAATATAGACTATATACCGTTGTTTAGCATCTGAGTGGAGCAAATTTATAGCTGCTACATTTGCTTAAAGAAAACATGTAAGAATATCAATCTAATGCTTCTGTCTCCTACATAATATAATGGTGCTAAGTAAGGGTTTAGTATTTGTAAATATTTTATTATGTATGCAGTATAGCCATTCTGGGCTAATATAAATAGATGAGAGGTATTGTATACTTGAAGATAGGATCAGAGATTTTCTGAAATACACCAAAATGAACATGTGAAAATTGAGTGCTTGAAACATAAGTGATAGCCTACACTTATTTAGCTTTTTTCAGTGTTTATCTGGTTTGCTCCTTACAACAATGCTGGGAGTTGGAAGGAGCAAGTATTCTATTATCTCCATTTTACAGATTTAAGGCTTAGAAAGATGAAATGATTATTCAAGATCATTCAATGACAGACCTGAAACTTGGACACTACCCCCCTCTTTTAACTCAAAATCTAAAGTTCTTTCCAGTACACTATCCTGATTTCACCATGCCGTGTTCCTGAGGTGGATGTATATGTGAGAAGGAAGATGAACTAATGTGAGTGTTTCTTATCACTTTTCTCTTTTCAAATGAATTCATTAAAGAATTGGGTTTTGGATTAAAGTGTGTGAATTTCATAAGATGTGAATATTATTCTCAGGAAATGAATTTTCATGTCCTCAGCAGACAGATGAGGACAGAAGACTTTATATAAATTATTAGCCTTGGGAATATGATGACAGTGAACTTTAGACGTCTTTTAAAGTATTAATAGTGTAACATATATATCTTATTTGATATATATCTTATATATATATATCTTATTTGAGACTTTTTACTCATTTATTCATTTTCTATGTGATGGATATTGTACTAGGTGTGAGGAATACAAAAATGACAGACATAGCCTTTTCCCTGAAAGAGTTATCATTTTACTGGGGTGGACATACACATACTTATAAACAGATGATTTTGAAGTGCACAGGCAACTCTTGAGATCACAAGAGGAAGGGCACCTAACAATGACTGTGGGGCCCTGGGAAGGTTTGCTGAGGCAGCGACCACCAAGCTTCCTCCAAAGGGAGAGTCATTTCACAGGATGGGGGCGGAGTAGGACATAGTGTGAGGTGGGAGTAGAAGACTATCTCAACATCTTATCCCTCATTTTTGTTGTTAATTTTTATCTTGATATAAATATTTGGTATCCCTATTATATTTATTTATTCCTCTGTGTATCCTCCCTTTCCTGGGCTATGCCCTTTCCTCCAGCATTCTTGGACTCCTCACTGCTATTCTGTGGCTGTAATTATCAGAGAACCTTATAATATAGGGGCTTAAGGCAGAAGTTTATTTCTCAGGTAAAAGTCTGTGTCAGCAGTCTGGGCTGGTGTAATTTCAGTCACTGGGGACCCAGCTTCTAGGTGGTTGTTGCTCCTTATTCCATCCTGTGCAGTTTCCACCTTGTAGTACAGACTGGCTCCAGCAATCATGTTTGTGTTGCAGCCAACAAGAAAGACAAGGACAAGACGTCCCCTAAAGGGCTCATTTTCACAATTGCATATCACACTTTCACTTTCTGATCCCATTGATCAGAACTAACACATGCCAAGGTGGAGATATTCTTTTTTATTTTTATTTTATTTTAGAGACAGGGTCTTGCACTGTCGCCCAGGCTGGAGTGCAGTGGTGCAATCATAGCCCACTGCAACCTCAAACTCCTGGGCTCAAGCCATCCTCTTGCCTCAGCCTCCCAAGTAGCTGGGAGTATAGGCATGTGCCACCATGCCTGGCTGATATCTTCATAAATTTCCTAATCAGATAAGTCACTCTTCCTCCCAAGGGCTGGGGTGAATAAAGGAGCAAAAGGGGGGCCAGGAGTTACATAAATTGAGCTCTCTTCACCAGAAGGATGGGGAAGAAGCACTTCCCCCTAATAATGGACATGACTGTCCACAATTTTAATGAGCACTAATGGATGCAGAGCCATTCACTAGACAACTGAGGATGGTGGGGAGTGTGGTCCCCAATAAGCTTTGGAAAAATAGTTTATGAGAGGGTTTTGCAAAGAAGGTAGAAGAGCCTTTGGAGATCCTTGCTTAGAAAGCATTGCAGACAAAGGAATAATTAACATATAATTTAACATTTGATGAGACAGCAAGTCCAGAATGATGACATGTTCAAGTAGAAAGGGAAATATAATGAGAGTCTAATTATAGAATAACATTTTAAAGATACCTATGCAAGACTTATCGAGGCACAAACGCTCCACTCACTCTCTCTGTAGCTAAGTAGACCTTTGGAGTTTCTGGTCTTCCCTGGCTCCTGATCCACAAATATTTAGCAACAAGGCTAGATGGGGATTCACATTGTCCAGTATCCTGTTGCACAGAAGCTTCCTTAGTGAGACATCAAAGGAATCAGTTCCAGCCTATCTCAAACAAGGAGGCTCTGTGCCTTTGGTTACTGCTTTGCCCTAGATGAGAAATCATTTCCACTAATTGCACTGGGTTTCGACTCTCTTGGTTATGCTCCATTGTAAATATATTTAATGGTGTCACCTGACAGAGAGAAATAATGGAGAGCTGTTTTATTTCTCTGAAGCTCTGCAAAAGAAGGAAATTTCAGAATTTGGAGAGAAATCTCATGTACTTGCTTTTTATGAGAAATATTTCCACAAAAATACCACTTCTGCATGCGGTGGGAAAAAAACTGTTATCGTATGTTGGAGAGATAATGATTTGTATAATTCTGGACTTATAAAGGATTTCACTTTTTAAAAATGATGTTTGCAGCAATTTTGTGCCTATCCCAAGGGAACCAAAGCTTTCATATTAATTAAAGAAATAGAAAGTCAGCATCCCTGCAATGTGATGGTCAAAGCCCTTGGCTTGGGATCAGAAGATCTGGAGGTTCTAGTCAGAATTCTCCCATTGACTTGGCTTCTAATTGTATGGAAGTCACTTAATTTTTATACTTTCTTGTAATAATAATAATAAATCATTCATTGGTTGCTTATTATGTGCCAGACATTTTGTTAAACATTTTCTATGTATTATTTCATCTATTCCTCTTGACTATCCTAAAACAGTATTATTATTGTTACCCTCATTTTACAGGGGAGGAAACTGAAGCCTAGAAAGGTTAAATACTTCCCAAGAGCACAATGAATGCTACTTCGTGGTAGAAGCTGGATCTAATCCCAGGTCGTCATGGCTTTAGAACTTGCTTGTATGTACCAGCCTAAATTCATCAGCTAAGTGAAAATTTCAGGAACATCTTACACATTCATCAGTGTGATGGACTGTGGGCCCCCACCTTTTATGCCATGATCACTTGTTCTCATATCAATATGTATTTATCAGGAACATGATCTCAAAAAAGCAAGGATTTAGAAAAAAAGAAAAGAAGAAAATGTAAGAATAAAAGATAAGGAGAAAGATTAGGTCTATTTCAGAAAAAAAGGAAAAAAGATTATGTATAGTGTATCTTAAAAGAGTAATTGTTATTGAAGATACCCATGAAAGAGGTTTGTATTTTATCTAATTATTTGTCCTGATTAAAGAATTTGGTGGTCAAGAGATATCTATCTATAGAAGAGTTGGAAACAAAACAATTTAACAAAAAGCAAAGGGGAAACTACCATTTTGTGAGAATGACCTGCTGGTGGCAGCAACAGCTCACAACAATTGTCTGTCATCACATTAGAAATTCCAGGCACGTCTTAAAGCACATAGCTTCCTGTTTTTATAAGATTTCAAATCACAGGCTGCTGTTATGATAGCTATAAAACTGGCAAATCATTCTAGCTATCAATATGACTGACAGGATTATTTTCCACAACATTTTATATTGCCAGAGTTTTATACTCATTTTTTCCCCCATGGGTTATGTGGGTAGAGGTGGGTGGGTATTAAATTATTAATTAAATAAAAAGTGATCAAACTTAAAAAATTGATGGAAATAGTTTGTTGAAATCAGTAACACCTTAGTTATTAACTTCTGATTTTGTTGTAAGATGAATGTGGGCCAATAAGCCGACTTTTGCACAAAATGAAGATTTATTACTGTACTATGAATGTTTTGAAAGACCTCCAGTAATGATTTTTCAGTTCTCCATAAACATTATTGAAGGATTTTTTGATTGTCAAATAGCTTTGAAAACACAACAACTATAATGTTTATTCCATAAGTAGTAGAAAACAAAAATGTATGTTTCACTTGTTTTATTTATGCCTGAGGAAATGCCCATAGGGAGAAATTTTCAGCTGCTGCAGTGTCAG
>VBSM01001124.1:38791850-38828079 GCA_008086735.1 Cheirogaleus medius | reverse complement strand
CCCACCTCGGCCTCCCAGAGTGCTAGGATTACAGGCGTGAGCCACCGCGCCCGAACCCATTGCCTTTTGGGCTCGTCTCTAATGAGAAATCTGCTGATAGACTTATTGAGCATCTCTTGTATGGGATGAGTCACTTCTCTTTGGCTGCATTCAAGATTCTCTCTTTGTCTTTTGAAAGTTTGATTATAATGTGTTTCACCGTAGGTGTCTTTGAGATTATCTTACTTGGAGTTAGTTGAGTTTATTAGATGTTTATATTCATATCTTTTATCAATTTGGGGGGTTTTCAGCCATTATTTCTTCAAACATTCTCTCTACCCCTTTCTCTCTTTCTTCTTCTTGAATTCCCACAATGCATGTGTTAGTCTGATTGATGGTATCCAACATGTCCCTCAGGCTCTGTTCACTTTTTTCAATCCTTTTTCTTTCTGTTCCTTAGACTAGGTAATTTCCATTGTCCTGTCTTCAAATTCACTGACTTTTCTTTCTTTCTTTTTTTTTTAGAGATGGAGTCTTGCTCTGACACCCAGGCTGGAGTGCAGTAGCATGATCATACCTCACTACAGCCTCCAACACCTGGGCTTAAGCAATCCTCCTTCCTCAGCCTCCCAAGTAAGTAGGACTACAGGCATGTGTCACCACACCTGGCTAATTTTTGTATTTTTTGTAGAGACAGTGTCTTGCTCTTGCTCAGGCTGGTCTTGAACTCCTGCCCTCAAGGGATACTCCTGCCTTGGCCTCTCAAAATGCTAGGATTACAGGCGGCAGCCACTGTAGCCAGTCTATAATTTCTTCTAAAAGTTTTAAGGTTTAGGATTTACACTTAGTTCTTTAATTCACCTGGAATTTATTTTTGCAAGTGATGTGTGACAGGAATCTGTGGGTTTTTTTTTCCTGCTTGGATAATTAATTGTCTTAATAAGACTTGTTATTATTAGGGATGAACAAATTCATCCCTTCTCCTAGACTGGAATGTAATGGCACCTCTGTAATATTTCAGATTTCCACAGTTGCATGGATAAGTCCTGCATTTTGTATTTTTTAATATTAGTTTGTTAGTCTAACCCTGAAGAAATACCGCACTCTTTTATTTAATCATTAATGTAACTTTATAACAAGTCCTAACATATGAGTGGAAAGCCTTACTTGTTTGACTTAAAATTTGTACTGACTTGTTCTTGGTCTTTTGCTCTTTTAGATGGATTTTAATTTCAGCCTGTAAAGTACACAGAATCATTGACATTATTTGTTTTGACTCTAGTCCCTTTTAATACCGTGTTTCCCTGAAAATAAGACAGGGTCTTATATTTATTTTTCCTCAAGAAGACACCCTAGGGCTTATTTTCAGGGGATGTGTTATTTTCCCCTCAAAGCCTCAGCTTGTAGCACGCACAGGATGGCCGGGACCTGACAGGGGGAGCCAACCTTGTTGGTGGGGCTGCCCACACCTTTCCGGTCACCTCTGGGATAGTAGCTGTCACGATGGGGCAGATGAGAAGGGCAGCTCGTCGTCTTTACTGCTCCGTGAAGAAATGCATGGGTTGTGCAGATAGCTGCGTAGTCACGCTCATCACTAGGTCTTATTTTCGGGGTAGGGCTTATATTGTGCAAATGCTTAGAAATCCTGCTAGGGCTTATTTTATGGGTAGGTCTTATTTTCGGGGAAACACGGTAGTAATACAAATGTATTAAGAGTAAGTTTGAAAAGAAGGTCCTATCACCTCAAAAAGTCATTATATGTTTGTATATTTTCTTGGATTATGTTTTCTATACTAAATTTAAATTTCTTATTAATAAGCCTAGTTCTCTCTTCCTGGCTTGGACAGTTTAATATTCCTGTCCCCATCCCTCCTGCACTCTTGTTCCTGTCCCCTTTCTTTTCTTGTTTCTACTACAATCTTTGAACATTTTCTAACAGCGCAGCCCCAACAGATGTTCTAAATTATTTCAAGAAATACCTGTTTGCAGCTACTTAACTATAGATTTTCTAAAAATGGCCCACATCAACCTTCCCCCTAAATCTTAGTGGATGAAACAATATTGTGATGTTTTGATCCTTCGAGCTTACATAATCTTTAGACTTAGTGTTGTGCCTACATCTTGCCCAAATCTTAGTAAAACAATGTCACTGGTTCTGAGACTTATTATATCTTTGAATATTCATTTTCTCTGTACAGTAAGGTAAGTTTCTTTTTACCTGAGATGATATAATTCTATTGTTTCTTTGGCTGCTAGTAGGCCTGTTAGCTGTGCACACCCATAAAATACCACAAAAAAGTTTAAAACTTCTACTTAGCTTAAAGTGCTGATGAGCTCAGTCTGTGTTCCAGGATTTTCTGTAAAGGTCATTGTTGGTATCTTCTACCTCCAGTAAATAAAAAATGCAATTTTAACTGATGTTTGGAATATACTTTATGTAGCATGGATAAAATCAGTAGAAACCAAGAAATATGAACAAGTCCTGGCAAAATGTTACTAGACAATACCGAATTCAAATTTCGGTGGGGGGTGCTCTGCTGGAAATGAGCTCTCCTGCTGGGACTCAGAGTTTCACTTGCCTCCACTGAAAATGCTAAATGTTCTGATAATCAGATTGGCTCAGGTTCATTCCCTCTCAGAGAGGATTTCCATGTCTTCCTTGGAATGAATCCAGAAGAACAGAATCCAATTATCTCTTTCTTGCAGCACTGCCACAACATGTTCCTTCAGCACTGACTCAAGTTGGAAATTTCAGGCTGTTGAGCCATCAACCACAATTTTAGGAGCACCACCATGCCCCATGGCCACAAGCAGAAATCTCTTGTCAACAAAGATCTTTTATTTGGGCCCCAAGCTAGCAAGGTTGATTGCCTATGTAAAGACCTTTGATGGTTCCTGGACTGAGGAAACTCTTATAAATAAAAAGAATGGTGTCTAAATTTAGTGTTGATAACAGGCTGCTCCTTTTTCCATCCAGATCCTGTGAAGCACATGCCATTAGACAATGGTGGCAAAAGGTTTCTTTGTTGCTGCCGGCCACCCTTCCTGGTTACATGTATTCATTCACCTCATTTATTAATGACTTTGTTACTTGAGTCACTGTCTATTTCCCCAACACTACTTCTGTCACCAGACAAATAGTATTTGTGTATGCAAATTTTTCTTTTTGAAACTAAGAAATACTTTAAACATACAAAAAAGTATATAGTGCAATGTCATAGTAACTTGAAAGAATTAAGAACATGCCACCCCAAAATATATTCCTCTGATATACTGATTATTCTGAGTCAAAGACGCAGGAAAATAGCAGGTACAAGAAGATCACTCTGACCTTCCTTCTGTTTCTTAAAAGCACAAACTGAAATTCCCATGTGAAAGATGTCCTCCCTATACCAGAAGGAAAGTATCATTCTGATCATCAAGAACAGGAAGTTGAGACCAAGGGAAATCTGTACAAGCCAACCTTGTTAAACTAACCCTTATCTTCCTGTGCACTTCTTTACCCAATTAACTACCCTGCCCAAGCCCCCTTGCCCTGTCACATTTTCATAGTTTACTACTCTGTCGAATTCAATGTATGTGTTCAGTTCTAACTGCATCTGTGGGTCTTAATTTCCTCATGAGGGCTCCCCTGCCATGTAGAACTTGTGTGCAATAACTTCACATGCCTTTCTCCTGTTGGTCTGTCTCATGTCAATCTAATTCTCAGGCCCAGCTGGAAAACCCTGAGAGAGTGGTGGTAAAATTTTGCCTCCCCTACATTACTTGTGTCCATATCACACAACTTTACACAATCGTAACATCTTACTGTGTTTGCTTCATATCTTTCTTCATTAAAAAGTAAAAGCTAACAAATACAGCGAACTCTACTCTGACCCATTCCTCTCGCCAGAAATCATTAATGTTCTAAATTGGATGCTTATCATTTCCAAGCATGTTTTATACTATTACTGTACGTGTATTTGTCCATAACATTTTTATAATATTGTTTTGTAGGCTATAAAACTTCACAAAGTGTTATAATTCTGTATTCTTTCAACCTACTCTTTCTGCACTATATATTTTTTTTTTGAGACAGAGTCTCACTCTGTTGCCCGGGCTAGAGTGAGTGCCGTGGCGTCAGCCTAGCTCACAGCAACCTCAAACTCCTGGGCTCGAGCAATCCTCCTGCCTCAGCCTCCTGAGTAGCTGGGACTACAGGCATGTGCCACCATGCCTGGCTAAGTTTTTCTATATATTTTTAGTTGGCCAATTAATTGCTTTCTATTTATAGTAGAGACGGGGTCTCGCTCTTGCTCAGGCTGGTTTCGAACTCCTGAACTCGAGCAATCCGCCCACCTCGGCCTCCCAGAGAGCTAGGATTACAGGCGTGAGCCACCACGCCCGGCCCTGCACTACATATTTTTTAAAAACTTTTATCCATGCTGACATATGTAGCTCTAGTTTTTCATTTTGATTGCTGAATACTATTCAACTGTATGAACATACCACAATTTATTCATTTTTTTCTCTTGTTGGTGGGCATTTAGGTTGTTTCCAATTTTTTTGCTCTTAACAAACAATGCTCCCAAATTTATTCTTGTGTGTGTCTCTGTGCACATGGGCGAGACTTTCTCTAGAAGTAGAATTGCTCAGCCATGAGGTATATCCATGTTTATGAGAAAATTACTCTCCAGAGTGTTTTTTGCCAATGTATACAGGAGTGAAATTATATCTTAGTGTTACTTTATTTTTCATTCCCTTAACTACAAGCAAAATTGAGAATATTATCATATTTTTATTGACTATTTAGAATTTTTCCTCTGAGAATATTCTACTTTAAACATTAGACATTATCCTTTTCTTATTTTTTGATATACATTCTTTATATATTTTGAATACTAATCTTTTTCCAGTTGTATAGCAAGTATTTTCCCTTAAGTGGCTTGTAGGTTCGTTTTGTTAATAGTGTCTTTTGATATGTATAGGTTTTTAAGTTCAGTCTTTCTTTATGCTTTTCACTTCTTGTGTTTTGGTGAAAAAATCTTTCCCTACCCTAAGGTCATAAATATATTTTTCTAAATTTTAGTCTAAAAGCCTTAATGTTTTGCTTTTCTCATTTAATTGTTTAATCTGAAATTTATTCTTTTTTTTTTTTTTTGAGACAGAGTCTCACTCTGTTGCCCGGGCTAGAGTGCTGTGGCATCAGCCTAGCTCACAGCAACCTCAGACTCCTGGGCTCAAGCAATCCGCAATCCTCCTGCCTCAGCCTTCCGAGTAGCTGGGACTACAGGCATGCGCCACCATGCCCGGCTAATTTTTTTTTTTATATATATATATATTTAGTTGTCCAGCTAATTTCTTTCTATTTTTAGTAGAGATGGGGTCTCATTTTTGCTCAGGCTGGTCTTGAACTCCTGAGCTCAAATGATCCGTCCGCTTTGGCCTTCAAGAGTGCTAGGATTACAGGCGTGAGCCACTGCGCCTGGCCTGAAATTTATTCTTATATATGCCACTTGATAAGGATCAAATTTCACTTTTTTCCTTATGAATTAATCACTTAATACTAGTTACGGATTAGTTGAGTCTTTCCCCATCAACTATCAAGTTTTTAATACTGTGGTTCTGTTTCTGGGCTCTCTGTTATCTCTCACTGATAAACTTGGTTATCCCTGTACCAGTATTATGTTGTATTAATCACTGTAGCTTAATATCCAAGTATGTTCTTCAACAAGCTTTGACTATCTTTGGCTTTTCGCTTTTCCATATACATTTGAAAATCAGCCTGTCAAGTTGGCACAAAGAATGTTTTTGCCATTTTGATTGGATTTATACTAACTTTATAGGTTGATTTTGGAAGACTTGATTTCTTAGTGATAATGAGTCTTCTCATCTACGAACAACAAATAATTATCCAGTTATTTGGGTTTTTTGTAGTATCCTTCAACAATGTTTTGTGACTTTTTCCACAAAAATTTAGCACATAAATTATAGATTTAGTCCTTGGGCCTATATAGTATTTTTTTTTTTTTTTTTTGAGACATTGTCTCGCTCTGTTGCCTGGACTGGAGTGCCGTGGCATCAGCCTAGCTCCCAGCAACCTCAAACTCCTGGGATCAAGGGATACTCTTGCCTCAGCCTCCCAAGTAGCTGGGACTACAAACACATGCCACCACGCCCAGCTAATTTTTTCTAATTTTAGTTGCCTGGCTAATTTCTTTCTATTTTTTTAGTAGAGATGGGGTCTTGCTGCAGCTGGTCTCGAACTCCTGACTTCAAACAATCTTCCCACCTTAGCCTCCCAGAGTGCTAGAATTATAGCCATGAGCCATTATGCCTGGCTTGTGTAGTATTTATTATTTATGAAAAACATTAAAATTTACTATTGCTACTTGTTTGTCGCTGGTGTATAGAAAAGTAACTGGTTTTTGCCTATTGACTTGTATTCTAATAACTAGCTGAATTCTAATGGTTTGTAAATTCTCTTGGATTTTCTATATTAATAGTTCACTCTTTTTTAATACTGAGTAGTATTCCATTGTGTAGCTGTACCCACAGTTTATCCATTTACCTGCTGATGGGCATTTGGATTGTTTTCAGTTTTAGGCTCTTACAACTGAAATTGCTGCGGAGATTTGTGTAAAAGTCTTTGTGTAGACGTACATTTTTATTTCTCTTAGGTAAAGACCTAGTAATAGAATAGTTAGGTCTTGTGGTAGGTGTATATTTAAAGATATTTTGCCTCGTTGTTCTCAGCAGTATAGTTGGTTGAATTACCTAATCTGTTACAAGAAGTATAAGTCCCTTATATTTCTTCTATTTAAGTCCCTGCCAGAATTTATTTTTGTGTAAGGAGTGAGGTTTGTAACATTTTTTTCAGATAGTTAGTTAATTGTTTGTTCCAATACCATTAACTCTATACTTTTTAAAATTAAGAATTAAAAAAATATATTATGTGTGTATAATATTAATAGTTATATATCTTTATAGGGTACATGTAATGTTTTGATGCAGTCATACAATGTGAATTAATTAAGTTAGGGTAATTGGAGTATCCATCACCTCAGGCATTTATCATTTCTTTGTGATAGGAGTGTTCCAATTCCACTCTTTTAGTTATGTTAAAGTATACCCTAACTTATTGTAGATTTTAGTCATTTTGTTGTGCTATCAAGTATTGTTCATTCTATCTATATAACTATATTTTTTCACCCATTAACCATCCCTATTTTATCCCCCCTCCCCGCTACCCTCCCCAGCCTCTGGTAACTATATTTGTACTCTCTGTCTCCATGAGATAAATTCTTTTTAATATTTAGCTCCCACATATGAGCGCGAACATGAGAGATTTATCTTTCTGTGCTTGGCTTCTTTCACTTAACATAATGTTCTCCAGTTCTATCCATGTTGTTGCAAATGGTAGGATTTCATTCTTTATTGTGGCTGTATAATATTCTGTTGTGTATATGTATAATTTCTTTATCCATTCATCCATTAATGGACACTTAGGTTGATTCCAAATCTTGTCTATTGTGAATAGTGCTGCAATAAACATGGGAGTACAGATATCTTTTTGATATACTGAATTCTCCTCCTTTGGATATATGCAAGGCAGTGAAATTGCTGGATCATATAGTAAATCTATTTTTAGTTTTTTGAGGAACCTCCATACTGTTCTCCATAGTGGTTGCACTACTTTACATTCCCACCAACAGTGTATGAGGGTTCCCCTTTCTCCACATTCTGGTCAGCATTCATTATTGCCTGTCTTTTTGATGAAAGCCATTTTAACTGGGGTGAAATGATATCACAATTGGACCTTTGGTTTGCATTTCTCTGATGACTAATGATGTTGAGCATTTTTTCATATACCTGTTGGCCATTTGTATGTCTTCTTTTGAGAAATGTCTATTCAGATTCTTTGTCCATTTTTTAAATTGGATTATTTGATTTTTTCCTATTGAGTTGTTGGAGCTCCTTATATATTCTAGTTATTAATACCTTGTCAGATCAATGGTTTGCAAATATGTTCTCCCATTATGTGGGTTGTCGTTTCACTTTGTTGGTTGTTTCCTTTGCAGTACAGAAGCTTTTTAGCTTGATGTGGTCCCATTTATCCAATTTTGCTTCTGTTGCCTGTGCTTTGAGGGTATTACTCAAGAAGTCCTTGACCAGACCAATGTCCTGAAGTGTTTCCCCAATGTTTTCTTTTAGAAGTTTCACAGTTTCAGGTCTTAGTTTTTTTTTGAGACAAAGTTTCACTCTGTTGCCTGGACTAGAGTGCCGCGGCATCAGCCTAGCTCACAGCAATCTCAAACTCCTGGGCTCAAGCGATCCTTCTGTCTCAGCCTCCCAAGTAGCTGGGACTACAGGCATGCGCCACCATGCCTGGCTAATTTTTTCTATATATATTTTTAGTTGGCCAATTAATTTCTTTCTATTTCTAGTAGAGATGGGGTCTCACTCTTGCTCAGGCTGGTTTCTAACTCTTGATCTTGAGCCATCAGCCCACCTTGGCTTCCCAGAGTGCTAGGATTACAGGCGTGAGCCATCACGTCTGTCCAGCGATGGTCTCAGGTCTTAGTTTTAAGTCTTTAATCCATTTTGATTTGATTTTTATTTATGGTATGAGATAACAGTCTAGTTTTATTCTTCTGTATATGGATATCCAGTTTTCACAGCACTTTTTATTGAAAAGACTGTCCTTTCCCTACTGTATGTTCTTGGCACATTGTCAAAGATGAGTTCACTATAGATGTGTGGATTTATTTCTGGGTTCTCTATTCTGTTCCACTGGTCTGTGTGTCTGTTTTTAGACTAGTACAATGCTGTTTTGGTTGGTACAGCTCTGTAGTATCAAATCAGGTAATGTGATTACTCTAGTTTTGTTCTTTTTGCTTAGGATGGCTTTGGCTATTCTGGGTCTTTTGTGGTTCCATATAAATTTTAGGATTGTTTTTCTATTTCTGTGGAGAATGTCAGTGGTATTTTGATGGGGATTGCATTAAATTTGTAGATTGCTTGGTGTAATATGGACGTTTTAACAATATTGAGTTTTCTAATACATAAGCATGGAATATCTTTCCAGTTTTTTGTGTCCTCCTCAATTTCTTTTTCTTTTAATTTAAAAAAAATTTATGTTTTTTGTAGATAAGCACTGAATCCTCAGTTTCTCTCATCACTGTTTTATAGTTTTCATGATAGAGATCTTTCACTTCTTTGGTTAAGTTTATTCCTAGGTATTTTATTTTATTTGTAGCTATTGTAAATGGAGTTGCTTTCTTAGTTTCTTTTTCAGATTGTTTACTGTTGGCATATAGAAATGCTATTGATTTTTGTATATTGATTTTGTATCCTGCAACTTTACTGAATTTATTTATCAGTTCTAATAGTTTTTGGGTGGAGTCTTTAGGTTTCTCTCAAGATCATATTGTCTTCAAACAAGGATAATTTGGCCTTTTCTTTTCCAATTGGATGTCATTTATTTCTTTCTCTTGTCTGAGTGCTAGCTAGAACATCCAGTACTATGTTGAATAGCAGTGGTGAACTTGGGCATCCTTGTCTTGTTCCAGATCTTAGAGGAAAGGCTTTCTGTTTTTCTTCATTCATTATGACACACTAGCTGTGGGTCTGTCATATATGGCTTTTATCATGTTGAGGTAAGTTCCTTATATACTCAGTTTTTTGAGAGTTTTTTTTTATCATGAAGCGATGGTGAATTTTATCAAATGCTTTTTCAGCATCAATTGAAATGATCATATGATTTTTGTCCTGCGTTCTGTTATATGTGATGTATCACATTGATTGATTTGCATATGTTGAACCATCCTTGCATCTCTGGAATGAATCCCACCTGATCATTGTGAATAATCTTTTTAATTTTTGTTGAGGATTTTTGTGTCTGTGTTCAGAGAATTGGCCTATAGTTTTCTTTTTTGTTATGTCTTTGTCTGGTTTTGGTACCAGGGTCACATGGGCCTCATAGAATGAGTTTGGGTATTCCCTCTTCCTTGCTTTTCTGGAATAGTTTAAGTAGGATTGGTATTATTTCTTTGAATGCTTGGTAAAATTCAGTGAAGCCATTGAGTCCTGGACTTTTCTTTGATGGGAGACATTTTGTTAATGCTTTATTCAGGTTTTGGATTTCTTCCTTGTTCAATGTTGGTAGGTTGGTTGTATGTGTCTAGGAATTTATCCTTTTCTTCTAGGTTTTCTAATTCATTGGCATATAGTTGCTCATAGTGGTCTTAATGATCCTTTGGATTTCTGCAGTATAAGTTGTGATGTCTCCTTTTTCATCTCTGATTTTATTTATTTGGTTCTTCTCTCTTTTTTTCTCAGTCTGGCTAAAGGTGTGTCAATTTTGTTTTATCTTTTCAAAAAGCCAACTTTTTGTTTTGTTGATCTTTTGTATGTTTTTTGTTTCAGTTTCATTTATTTCTGCTCTGAACTTTATTATTTCTTTTCTTCTAGTAATTTTGGATTGGTTTGCTCTTGTTTTCTAGTTCTTTGAGATGCAATCATTAGGTTGTTTATTTGAAGCTTTTCTGCCTTTTTGATAAAGTTTCTTGCTATAAACTTTCCTTTTATTACTGCTTTTGCTATATCCCATAGATTTTGATATGTGTTTTTATTTTCATTTGTTTTGAGAAATTTTCAAATTTCCTTTTTAACCTATTCATTGGTCATTCAGGGGCATATTTTTTTTTTATTTCGCATATTATGGGGGTACAAATGTTACAGTTATGTATATTGCCCATGCCCCCCTTCCCCCCTCGAGGCAGAGCCTCAAGCATGACCATCCCCTAAACGTTGCACATCTCACTCATTATGTTTTTATATACCCATCCCCTTATCCCCCCTCCCACCCGCCCAACACCCGACAAATGTTATTCCTATATATCCACTTAGATGTTGATCCGTTAATACCAATTTGCTGGTGAGTACATGTGGTGCTTGTTTTTCCATTCTTGAGATACTTCACTTAATTCCATGTGTTAAATTCCATGTGTTTAATTCCATGTGTTTGTATATTTTCCAGTGTTCCTCTCGTTATTGATTTCTAGTTTTATTCCATTGTGGCCAGAGAAAATATTTGGTATAATTTCAATGTTTTTGAATTTTTTAAGATTTGTTTTGTGGCCTAACATATGTTCTATCCTTGAGAATGATCCATGAGCTGAAGAGAAGGGTATGTATTCTACAGCTGTTGGACGAAATGTCTGTAAATATCTATTAGGTTCATTTGGCCTATAGTGCAGATTAAGTCCAATGTTTCTTTGTTGGTTTTCTGTCTGGATCAGGCATCCTCAAACTACGGCCCGCGGGCCACATGTGGGTGTTTTTGCCTGTTTGTTTTTTTACTTCAAAATAAGATATGTGCAGTGTGCATAGGAATTCGTTCATAGTTTTTTTTAAACTATAGTCCGGACCTCCAACGGTCTGAGGGACAGTGAACTGGCCTCCCTGTTTAAAAAGTTTGAGGACCCCTGGTCTGGATGATCTGTCCAATGCTGAAAATGGAGTGTCGAGGTCTCTAATGATTATTGTATTGGAGTCTATCTCTCTCTTTAGCTCTGATAATATTTACTTTATATATCTGGGTGCTTCAGTGTAGGTGCATATATATTTAGGATTGTTATATCCTTTTGCTGAATTGACCCCTTTATCATTATATAATGACTTTCTTTGTCTCTTTTTACAGTTTTTGTCTTGAAATCTATTATATCTGATAGAAGTATAGCTATTCCTACTTTTTTTAAGTTTCCATTTGCATGGAATATCTTTTTCCATCCCTTTATTTTCAGTCTATGTGTATCTTTACAAGTGAAGTGGGTTTCTTGCAGACAACATATAGTTAGCTCTTGTTTTGTTGTTGCTGTTGTTGTTTTTATCCATTCAGTCACTCTGTGTCTTTTGATTGGAGAGTTTAGTCTATTCACATTTAATGTTATTATTGATAGATAAGGACTTACTTCTGCCCTATTGTTATTTGATTTCTGGTTGTTGTGTTAACTCCATATATTTGACAGCAATATAAATAATTAATACTGAAAGTATACTCTTAAAACTCACCAGAACACTGAATGAAGATTTGGAAATCTTATTAACCAAAATAAACAGAAACAAGGGTTTGTTTCTTTTTTCCAAGAGGTGTGCTTGGAAAGTCAAGAGGGACGTGAACCATTACCAAATGAAATATTAATTGTGCTTATTTTGAGGCTTTTTGGGCCATATTTAATAGAAAAACAGAAAGCAAAAGATATTTTAACCTCAAATATTTATTTATCTCAGACAATAACTTCATGTAGTCTGTATTTTTCCTCAATAACATTATGTAACTTTAAGAAAACAAAATTATATTATTTTGAATTTTAATCATGTTCATTAAATGTGAAATGAGGATAAAAAATGAAGTAGTCTTTCAAGTAGGCCAGTATGAAAAAATACAAAACAGAGTTAGTGCAATTCTCTCATATGATTCATAGTCTGAAAACAAACATTTCTTCTTTATTTTTGATTTCCCAATGATTTCTAAATTTACATTTCTATAAATATAAAAAAGAAGCTACTATTGGAAAAAAAAGAAGCTAGCACTGCTAGCTCTTTTAGATGTCTGTTGATTCCCAAAGCATGTGTTATGATTTTTTGATTACCATGTTAATAAATATAATTCTGAATATTATTATTTTAGATTGCAACCCTATTATGGTTGCTATAAGGAAAAGATAAAATAACTCCTGCTCAACAACTATGGATTGCACTTGGGGTTTGAAATATTGAACATTTTGATAAGAAAACATGCTTAACATAATGCATGATTTGTGTAGAATATAAATTTGCTTTTAAGAAGATTACATGAACTCAGTATTTCAAACTATTATTAAACCATTTTCCATTATGAATTCTCTAAGCTTTGATTTATTTTTAACTGAAGTATTTTAATTGATTCATTCAGCCAACATTTGTTACTTCATTTGTTCAACAGATATTTGTTGATACTATGAATAGGCTTAGGCACTATTCTAGATATTAAGGGTACAATGAGGAACAAAGATGGACAAGGTTTCTGATCTCATGGAATTTGGGAGAAACAGACAATTAATGTAAGAGTAAGGTAATTATAGGTAATAATAGATGCTATAAAGAAAATTAACTGTTTGACATGGGAGAGAGTGGTTATGGTCAGTAGCGTACAGGGGCATGGCTTCCTAATGTGTGCTGAGCGCAGTGCCAGGTCCCCTGGAAGATGTGAATCCAAAACAGCGCCTGAGGTCTGGGCTTTCGAAAAGATCCAATCCCATCTCTGCCCAGAGGCAGATTTCCCAGGAGCTAACACTAAGGCATTCAGCCTTAGGCCTCCTCACTTACATGTAGCAGAGCATTCTAGATGGAAGCCAGGTGGCAACCAGGACATGTTTTCTATGTAAGTATTTCAGGGGAATTGTCCAAAGCCCTCTCAGAAGAAAAGGACTCACATATTTAAGGTTCAAGTAATTAGTTGTGTTTTCTGTTTTCATTCTGAACATTCACTTTCTTACCTAATTTTGTATTTGTATACTTGAAATCTTTTGCTTCAAAAGATCCTTGCTCCCCAAACATGTATAAGCTCCAAGTCCTGTGAAGGCTGGTTTTGTTCCTGGCAGTTAGCCTTTGCCTATTTTATGACTTTGGGCAAGCTATTTAAACCCTTTGTGCCTCAGTTTCTTCATTTGTAAAATGGAAATATTACTCCTCCCCCCTGCTTGATTTCCACTGAGTTTTATTTCCCTCTGTGCACATGTGTGTAGTTCCAATTTAATAGCAAGTACATGTGGTGTTTGTTTTTCCATTCTTGAGATACTTTACTTGGGATAATGGTCTCCAGTTCTATCCAAATTGTTGCAAAAGGCATTAATTCATCCTTTTTTATGGCTGAGTAGTACTCCATGGTATACATATACCACATTTTGTTAATCTGCTCATAAATTGATGGGCACTTGGGTTGATTCTGCATCTTTGCAATTGTGAATTGTGCTTCAATAAACATTTGAATGCAGGTGTCTTTTTGATAAAATGACTTCTTTTCCTTTGGGTAGATACCCAGTAATGGGATTGTGGGATCGCATGGTAGGTCTACTTTCAGTTCTTTGAAGAATCTCCATACTGTTTTCCACAGAGGTTGTACTAATTTGCAGTCCCACCAATATTGTATAAGTGTTGCTTTCTCTCTGCATCCATGCCAGCATCTATTGTTTTTGGACTTTTTAATAAAAGCCATTCTAACAGGGGTAAGATGATATCTCATTGTGGTTTTAATTTGCATTTCCCTGATGATTAGTGATGTTGAGCATTTTTTTCATGTTTCTTGGCCATTAGCCTATCTTCTTTTGAAAAGCTTTTGTTCATGTCTTTTGCCCACTCTTCTAGATATCAGCCTAGGCAAAGAATTTATGACTAAGACCTCAATGGCAATTACAGCAACAACAAAAATAAATAAATAAATGAGATTTGATTAAATTAAAAAGCTTTTGCACAGTTAAAGAAATAATCAACAGAGTAAATAGACAACCTACGGAATGGGAGAAAATATTCATAAACTATACATCTGATAAAGGGCTAATATCCAGAATCTACGAAGAACTCAAGCAAATCAGCAATAAAAAAAAACAACCCCATACACTTTTCTTTTTTAAATTAAAAAGTTCAGTAAATGGTAGCTATTATTAATATATAGAGAAGTTTTGATTGATAACCTAATAATCTGGCATGTTTTGTTTCTAGGAACATTGTGTTTCCCTCATACAAAGGTTCCTCTTGGCATGGTGGCTTATCTCCTCTGACTAACACAGAAATAGGTGACCTCAATGTCAAAGTTCTGAATATGATGATTGACTATAACTTCATAAATATATAGTATGGTATTGAATGTTAGCAAATGTGAATGAAAGCAAATGTGTTTGTTCATAATTGTTCAACTCATCCAAGATTTCCCTGTATTATTAGAGAACAGTAGCATAATTTGACTGGGGCTCTCCATGGGACTGTTACAAATATGAGAAGGGGAAGACCAATGTGGGCAGCAAACATCAGCAAAAGCTTCAGAGGATGTGTGATGTGAATTCGAGCCTGATGATGTGGTAGATTTGGACAGGTGGACCAGATGGCTCAGGATTCAAGGTGTCAGAGGAGAAGAGAAATGTTCTGAAAGAGTAGAAATCCAAGTGTAGGAGGTGGGATGGAGAAGACATGGAGGTCCTTAAGAGGAGCCTTAATGAAGCATTTAAAAGTCATAAAAGCCTTTAAACAATAACACAATTTGAAATTTCATTTAAATAAAAAATTGAATTTGTATTGAAAAAAATATTTTAAATTTTATCTCTGTTACTAGTTCACTTCATATTCCAGCTGGCTAAGCCTTTGTTCCTAAAGGCACAAAGAAGAGAAAGCATTTGTTTTACCTTGGCAACAAATCTGTGGGTCATAAGTCTGAGAAGTGATTCAGTCAGTCATGACTTGCCCAAACTGACTCATTAAACACCTGTTTTATTAATAATGGATATTCAGCTAACAGAAAGGGAATACTTTTCAGATGATGGGGTATCCAGAAACCAGCTTTAAGGGGCTGTGGGTAACCCTAAATGTTGGAGTAAGAACTGCCCATGGGAGTGGGGATAGCCACCACACTCTAGTTAGTTGTAGACAGTAGATTCTGCACCTAGATAGATGCCTGTATGGCTAGACAGGCGAATGAGAAGCTTAAATAGTGAAGTAGAGGACATTTAAAAAATATTTAATGAAAAACATTCCACTAAGAAGAGGGTCTTGCATGACTACTCTATTTAGGCCATTTGAATCAATGTCCTACTGCCCAACACAAGCCTGGGGCAGCCTCGAGGCTGCCTGTCATCACGTCACCCCTCTTTAAAGAATGGACAAGCAGCGAGCAGCAGGATAGATAATTACAAACAACCTCCTGGCCAAAGGCCAAGGACTATGTGAGGGTCAAAGTCCAGGAAAGGCCAATAGGTGAAGAAAGTGTCAAATCAGACATCAGCCAAGGCCACATTAAGCTTTATGTTGTTGTAGGAGAAAACTGGTCTCTGTTAACCCAGTTTTGACTGAACATTTTTGTATTGTTTCATATTGGCTAACAAAAATGGGTATTAGATGTGTTTAACACTTGGAATTTCAGTTGTAGAAATGTTAGCAGGATGCGTGAGATGACTAAATTATTCTCTTGAGATGCAAAAATTTTTAATTCCCTGGTCTTCTCTCTCCTTCCCTTTCCTTCCCTCTCTTCCTTTATGTCTTTCCTCCCTCCCCTCTCTAATAAGTGTAATAAAAGCACCGGACCTTTAAAATCTGTATGTATCATTTTTATATGGGTAACTCTAACTATCCAAAGTAACAAAGTTAGAAATTTCATGATAATTTTTTAATATAAGTGCTAAAAGAAAAACTGTAGACAAATTAAATTTAATAGAGTTTAATTGAGCATGAATTGGGCAGCCCCCAGAACTAGAACCATTCAGAGAAACTCCAGGGCTGACTCATGGTTGGATAACATTTACAGACAGAAAAATGAAAATGATGTACGGAAAATCGAAGTGAGGTGCAGAAACAGCTGGATTGGTTACAGCTGGGCATTTGCTTTATTTGGACACACTTTGAACAGTTGGCTGCCTGTGATTGACCAAAAGATGGCTGCTATGATTGGCTGAAACTTAGCTATTTGTTACAGAAGCATACTCCTAAGTCAGGTTTTCAGTTTATTTACATGCTAAGTTAGATTGCAGTTTGTATGTAAGGACTCAAATGTGTGAGTACAGAGGCTTTCTCAGGCCAAATTAAATTTGATTTTACAATTCACCTCTTTCAGTCAGCCTCTCAATTTTGAGAGACTGACCAAAACTTTGGACATAACATTGATGGTCCTCTCTGTCATCATTGTAAAAGGACTTATTTGGTCTCAGAATGGAATTCACAGGTCTTATTTGGTCTCACTATGTAGTTCATAAGTTACAATGTCACATTAGTTGAATAATTCTTTAGGTTCTTGCTGATGTAGTAAAAGTGAGACCATTCAATGCTCAATGGATGCCTACATACAAACATTTATGACTTGAAAGGATACAGTGCACAGGGGAGCTATTATGATAACTATCAAGAGGATTATACCAAAAGACCAATGTGTATTCCTTAGCAAGAGTCCTTATGAAATGAACCAAACCAAGTCAAGTCAAAGTTCAGGCAATGTAGGCAGATCCACAGTATTTGAGTCTAATTGGTCATAGTCCTTGTTTGGTATGTGATGGCGATTAAGGACCATCGTTTGCTATAAAATGGCCTGATTTAAAGAGGGATTCATTTTTGTTAATTAGCCTTGTAACACAAGTCATAATAACCTGGGGACCCATGAGAGGAAATATAAAGATTAGAAAACCTTGGAAAACCCAAGCTTGTCATACACCATTAGGATGCCTGCAAATCAACCGTTAGTTGCTCTTGTAAACACATCATGTATTTCTTTCTCCTGAGAAATTTCCATAATGTATGGTGGCATTGTCTTACAAAACAGCAGTATCAGCCACCTTTTAAATTAAGCCTTCTATAGTAACAAAATCAGGGAGTTTCTCTTTCTGGTACAATATTCAGTTTTGTTCGATTCCAAACATAAGCTCCAAATTAGGCAAAAAGGAGCTCTAAATCTGAATGGTGTGTTTTAGTAAGTGTTTTTGTTGAACTCATAAGTTATCATCTACCTTTTGGAGAGTGGCTTCTACTTGTTTGAAACCCTGGGAGGTCTGATTGGCTACAAAATCCAAGATTTTCCTCAATTTATGGATTACTTTCAAATTCCATACAATTGGTACCCTACTACTGCCAAGAGAGTGAGCTCCAGGAACTCCACTAGAATCTTTCCTCAGTGGAAACTAGCTTATCTTTGTCTGTTTCAAGGTTGGTGCTAATTTTAGTTAGTGACCGTTTTGGCCTCTGAGCCTAGGAGCTATTATGGGGACTTTGAGAGGGAGCTATTTGAAAGGCAGAAGGGAGCTACCCCAAATAGCAAGATCTGAAGTAGAGAGGAGGGAAAACAGAATAAACAGATTCTCTGTAGACCCAATATAGGCCCTCGGGGGTTGGAAAAGAGGGCTACCCACTTGTGTTTGAGCAGGGGTCAGTTAAATTTGTTCAGCCATAAATCTGCATGGCTTTTGAACACAGTATGGTGGGAAATCTTTTTTGCGGCTCCTTTATAACATGCTATAAATAAGGTGTATAACCACATTAAGTGAAAAGGGACCCTATTGGATTTAATCCAGTGATATTATACACATACAAATAATTACTTCTACTCACATAGGTAATTCCCAGGTCTTGAATGCATGATGCCTGGAAGCATAATATACATTTTGCAGGTATCACTCAGATAGGTTTTCTATATTTGGTAATGATCAAGTTATTAATTAGAAAGATTAGGGTGTTGTTTGTAGTCCATGTAGGAAAGCAAGTAACAGTGATGTTCAAAATATTGAGAACAGCTTTCCACACTTCATTTGGAGTTTCAGAGTGACTCTCATTGGGTACATAGAGAGGCACTGGCGTTCATGGATTTGTTTCCTGATATTTTTGGCCTTAGCCCACAAATCCAACAATTGCTCTGGTTTTGTGCAAGAGCACAAGCTATAGCTAAAGCCATCCACTGATTATGGTCCCAAAGACTTTCCCATAGGGAAAGGGAAGGATTAGTACAATAGGAAATGAGAAAAAATGATAAGGCTTTCGTGATGGCAGAGAAGTCTTGATCCGTGACCTTGGGAAAGCTGTTCACATCTAGGATATTATCTACTTTGGGGAGAAATTTCCCTGGCCAGCTTTACTTTAAAGTTTCCAACAGGTATTCAGTTCTAAGAGTCTGAATGGGTTCATTTGAGCTGTGATATGTGG
Source organism: Cheirogaleus medius (assembly GCA_008086735.1). Taxonomy (NCBI): domain Eukaryota; kingdom Metazoa; phylum Chordata; class Mammalia; order Primates; family Cheirogaleidae; genus Cheirogaleus; species Cheirogaleus medius. Next base: position 38,809,191 of record VBSM01001124.1, on the reverse strand, counting down.
ATCCAAGATTTGAAGCCCTGAAGCTTCACTGAAGTGTGGGTGGTGAGAAGAACTTGGTACGGTCCCTTCCAATGGGGTTCAAGGGCAGTCTTCCTCTGAAGTCATTTCTGGAAGACCTAATCTCTGGTTTTTAGACTATGAAGGGTTTGATTGTCCTTGGTTGGTGGATCACAAAAAGCTTCCATTACCTGATGAAAATACACTTGGGCTAAATGCATTAAATCCTTGCAATATTTAGTCACATCAGTGTTTAGGAGAGTGGGAGATGCATGAAGTTCTATTACTAGGGGCATGGGACTTCCAGTGACTATTCCATAAGGAGTCAACTTATGTTTTCTGGTGGGAGTGGATCTGATTGTCATTAAAACCAATTGTAATACCTTTGGCCAAGCCAACCCTATTGATAACAGTTAACTTTGCCAATTTCAGTTTTAAGATGCCATTTGTTCTTTCAATCCTTCCAGAACACTGAAGATGATAGGACAATGGTAGTGCTATTGTGTCCATAACATCTTATTTAACTGCTTTATAACTTGCCAAGTAAAATGAGTTCCCCTATTGCTGGAGATTTCTCCAGGAATGCCCCATAAAGGAAATACACTTTCTAATAATTTCTTAGCTATTATCACAGCATCAGCTTTCCTGCATGGGAAAGCCTCTACCCAACCAGAAAATATACAAACTGTTATAAGAACATAATGATATCCCATTGAGTGTGGCACTGAATGAAGTCCATCTGTAAGAGTTTAAATGGTCCATCAGGTCGTAGAAATATACCACCTGGAGTTTTGACTTTTTCCCCAGAATTGAGTTTGACAAACCAAACATTGGTTGTAAATTATTTTAGCAATTTTGAAACAGTCATTCCACCAATATTTTTTCATAATTTGGATCATTTTTTCTGTTTCATGATGAGTTGTAGAGTGCAGAGCTGTTACCAATGGAAGCTTCAAAGACTGTGGAAGAACCAGGCAGCCGTCCAGGCCCTCTGTGAGTCCACATTTAACATTGAATTCACATCCTTTTTGATACGAGTTTTGTTTTTCCAAATCAGGTATATTGCACTGTTTATTAAATAGCTCGTCATAGGGAGTTGACTTGGCTCAATCTTAGGGAACTCATTCAAATTGCATATCCTAACAGTTTCAGCACTAGCTGATTTAGCATAAAAACGGGCCAGGGCATTTCCTTTATATTCAGGTTCAGTTTTAGGTATGAGATTTTAAATCTTAATCATGGAAAATCTGTGATTGTAACAGGTTAGCAGAAAGAAGTTCATCTATTTGGAGTCCATTTTTGATGGGGGTCCCACTAGAAGTAAGAAACTCTCATTTCCATAAAATGCTGAAATCATTGACTACTCCAAAATCATATCTACTGTCTATGTCAGTATTTACTGAATTGTCCTTAGCTTTATGACAAACTTAGGTGAGAGCAAAAAACTCCGCAAGTCGAGCTGACTTAACTTGGGGAGGAATTCCCTTCTCTGTTAGCTCATTTTGAGTTGTGCCAGCACATCCTCCTGAGTTTTTGACCCATCAAAAAATAGGTATTAACTCAGGATTACCCAGTGGAGTATCTCATTAATCAACATTGGGGGGGGGACTATTTCCAATACTACACTTACACAATTGTGGTCTTCATTGTTAGGTAGAGGTAATAGAGTAGCAGGGTTAAGTAGGTTGCAGCATTTTAGATGAAGATTAGGAGACAGGAGAAGAATTTCATAAGATGTTAGTCTATTTGCTGAAAAATGCTGAATTTTATTGGAATTTATTAGACTTTTCACAGCATGTGGGACTTACAAGTTAAATTCATGTCCTAAAACCAGCTCAGAAGAAACTTCTACCAATTTGGTGGCTGCTGCTACTGCTTTTAAACAATTAGGATGTGCCTTAGCTACTAGGTCTAATTGCAGGCTATGATATGCAATGAGCCTATACTTTCCCCTGTGTTCTTGGGTAAGAACCTCTAATGCCTGACTGTTATGTTCTTGAATGAACAAGGTAAAAGGTTTAGTGTAATTTGTCTGAAAGCTGGGGGGTGTTATAAGACCAATTTTATTTGGTTAAAAGGTTGGTCATGACTGTTTTCCCAATGTAAGGCATGACTCCATTATTATTTTTAGGCATGTGTCCCAAAGTATAGAATTTATTTATGAACTATACACATTTACTACTGTACTAATTGAATCGAAGTTTTAATGTTTTCTTCCCAACTATGATGGATCCACTTGTGTACTTTTTGAAGTACATGACACTCCCTACCCCAACCCCAAGAACTTCACATAATGGTTTAAATAGCTACTTAACTAGTTTAGAGAAAGAGTTTAAAAAAAATATTCCCTTAATCCTGATCACAGGAAACAATTTATAATTTTCAGAATTTAATCTTTGTTGTCAATATTATGCCTTCTGAGTTTACTCTCTGTCTCATCAAACCAATAAATAAGGTTCTGAAGAAATAGTATGAGGTAGCGTAGAGAGCTCCTGGGAGGTGGTAAAAGGCAAGAAGTTAGAGACAGGAGAATGTTTTTTTATTCAATTTTATTTTGTGTCTATTGTGTGCCAGGACACTAAGCTGTAGAAGAGATGGTCTCTCTCCCGAAGTTGTTTTTAAGTCTTAGGCTGAGGGTGCAGTGGCTAGCACCTGTAATCCTAGCACTCTGGGAGGCTGAGGCAGGAGGATTGCTTGCGGTCAGGAGTTTGAGACCAGCCTGAGAAAGAGCGAGATCCTTTTCTCTATAAAAAATAGAAAAAAATTAGCTGGGTGTGGTAGCACGTACCTGTATTTCCAGCTACTCAGGAGGCTGAGGCAGGAGGATTGCTTGAGCTCAGGAGTTTGAGGCTACAGTGAGTTATGATGACACTACTGCACTCTAGCCCAGGCAACGGAGTGAGACTCTGTCTCAAAAAAAAGGAAAAAAAGAAAAGTCTTAGTTTAGTAACTTAGACCAATTTGTCTTTTACGGAGGAAAGAGCCAGATAACCCTAACTAAGCATTAGCTTAATCCAAAGGAGAGGGAACAATGGGTAGAAACAGAAAATTTATTCCTACTAATTAATGAATATTAATTGAATACCCATTCTGTGTCAGATTCTGTCCTATATATGATCTCATTTAATAGTCTGAAGATTTTTGTAAGATAGGCATGTTATTACTACTGTACAGAGGAGGAAACAGAAGCTTAACTAGGTGAAGTAATTTAGATAAGGTCGACAGGGGGTAAGTGGTATACCTAGGATTCTAACCTGACACAAAGTAGCTACCATTTATTGAATGTTTCTTACATGCCAGGCACATAAGTGATAAGTGCTTATTTATAGTATCTCATTAAATTTTCAGGACAACCCTATTGAAGTACCATAATTTTGCCCAGTTTACAGGTAAGGAATCTGGGACTCTGAGAGTTATTCAGGGCACACAGCTCCCAAGTGGCAGGACTGTCATTTGACTTCCTTCTCTGATGGTGAGACAAGAAGGTGTCAGGGCAAGGGAGAGATGGACCAGCACTCTGAGGAGCAGCCTGTGGTGGGAAGTGATGGCGGATTCCCGTGGTCTAAGTGGGCATTGCTTGCTAATAGACTTATTCGTAGCCATAGCAATATAGGCTATCTGTAAATAGTTGACTATGCTTTCGCTAAACATTTAGTAAATTTGCTTTTAATCTTGTCTATAGAGCTTGAGTATTATGTTCTTCCCAGGAAATAGCTGGGTACAAAGGCTCACTTTAAGAACAATGGTGAGGGATTGTGTCTAACATAAATCCTACTGACTTCACTGACTGTCTCAGACTTACCCTGATGCCTCGCTGACAGAGACCCCTCAGATTGGATCTCCTCCACCTCTTTGGAAGGAAGACATCAGGGTTTATTTCCAGCCTATTCTTGAAACTTGCCTTTCCCATTCATCCTCATTATCCACCCTTCAGTCTTCTGAGTCATCTTACCTGAAGGTCTTAGAGCTCTGCTTCATTTCAGGAGCTGCAGACAACCACGTAGGTAAATATGTTTTTATTTTCCCCTGATCTCATAAAAGTAGAATTGTGACTCGGTTATATTCTCCAGAGAGCCAAAGTAATATGTGTCCATGCAAAGAGTCACACAAACAGAGTGGGGTTGCTAAGCAATATAATACACATTTCACTAATTGCAGCAATGGCACTGTTTGCTCTCAGTGCCCGTGATGGATAGGGGACTCCAAGTTAGTGTCTCGAGGACATAGGTACGGGGAAGACCAAAAGGGTCATATGTGGCATCTTTTGGTTTCAACCCCATTTTCCCTTTTCCTTCTCAAATCTCTTTGGATGATTTCACACTTTGTGGTCAGGAGTGAAATGATGAGATGTGAAAATCGGAGAGGGGGCTGAGACGCATGTCGGTCAGCTGAGATAGTAACATAGTTGGGCTTTCCTTGTGTGTGAATGTGTGTGGAATAATTCAGCTGAACAGAACCAGAATTCTGGTTCTTTAGGCTCCAGCTCAAATATCAATTTCCCCCAAAAGCCTCCCAAGACTGGATTAGGTGTCTCCTGGTATGAATATGTGCTTTTATTGTTATTATTGTTGTTTGGGGAAGAATTCCCTTATGTGTAGTGTGTGTGGGGTCCCTTACCCCTCTTCCCAGGAGGAGGAAGCTGAAGAGGGGGACATGCTTTCTCTCCCCTTCCCTAGCAGTCTAGGTCTCATCCAGTCACATTCTACTTTCTGGAATTTTCTATCATGAGTGAATGACACAAAGACAAGAGAGATGACTAGAATTCATTTCTTTTCTCCAGTGGCAGGGGCAGCTGCCTCATGGAAGAATTATTCCTTCTGTTTGGCATTTGGAGCCTTCTGGGGTCCTCCCGATTTTCTGGGCTTGTTCCTCCAGCCCTTCTAGATCCTCTGAAGCCCCCTACCCCACAGCCTTCCAGGGAATCTTTTTGCCTAACTCAGCCAGAACTTCCCAAACTTGACCCAAGAACCCTGAATGAGTCACTCTCTCATGAGCTCTCAAGAGTCTCTGTATTATTAATAGTTTCTGATGGCTGTTGTAACACATTATCAAAAATTTTGTGGATTAAAACAATGGAAATTTATTCTGTCACAATCCTAGAGCCCAGAAGTCTGACCTCAGTATCACAGGGCTGAAATGAAGGTATTGGAAAGACCATGCTCTTTCTAGAGACTTGAAGAGAGAATCCTATCCCTGTCTTTTCCAGCTTCCAGTTATGGGTGGCTGCCAGAATTCTTGGGCCTGTGCCTTGTGGTCACACCACTCCATTCTCTGCCTCTGTGGTCACATTGCCTTATCTTCTTCTGTCTGTACCAAATCTCCCTCTGCTTCCCTTTCATAAGGACATATGTGATTGCATTTAGGGCCCACCCTGGTCATCCAGGATAATCTCCCATCTGAAGATTCCTGACTTAATCACATCGGCAGAGAACCCTTTTTGCCATATAAGGTAGCACTCACAGATTGCAGGAATTTGGATGTGGATATCTTTTGGGGGCCATTTTTCAGCCTACCCCAGGATCCTCAGCTTACACCTCTGGAGCTCTGGTTGTCAGTTTATTTACCTGTCTCCCTTACTAGATTGGGAACTCTTGGAGCTCGGAAGCAATTTGTCTTGCCATCATTTATCCCTGGTGCTGAGCTTCTGGTAGGTACACAAAGATGTTTGTTGAATGAATCAATAAATAAGTTAAATTCAAGAGGCAATTCTTATTGCATCTTTTCTTCAGCACAAGTTTTAAAATTTAAATATTTAGGGGCAAATTTTATCTCTTGTAATAGGCATGCTGATAGCAGTACTACCTGTCTGTTTAGTAGAGTTACTTTGCTTTTGAACTTCTAATGGCTCTTATTTACTATAGGACTAAGTCAGTAGATATGAAGCCTGTGGACCACCATTCAGCTCCCAGGGCAGACGGTTCTAGTCTTTTCTGAAAAGGCCAAACACTGACTTAGAATCCTTGACATGACACGGTGTTCTAGGTGGCCACTCCTTGTTGAGTGACGTTGAACTGCAAGATAAAAATTTTCATGTCATCATAGTCAGAAGACAAAAAAACCAAACTCCTCAGTCTGGCCCCACTTCTCTCTCATTATTTCCAATGTTAACTCTTCCCTTCAGCTGGGATCAAACATACCACATCCGTTCTCCACTCTAAGTTCATAACATTTTGTTCATAACCTTTCCTACCCAGGCAGTCACCTCCCTTCAGGTTCCAAAACAAGTCCTCACTTTGAACGGAAGAGATTTTTTTCTTTAACCTTGACATGTATAATCGTTTCTTTTCATGCTGCCCAATCCAATCTGTTTTCTCCTCACATCTCTATAATCAGTACCTACTTACCCCAGTATGGTTCCTTTTCTTCCTCCATCATGCTAACATTTATTATCTCTTCCCCAAAAAACAAAATCTCAAACAATTCTTTTCTGTGTTTCTCAGAGGAGACTCTCACGACCTGCCAAGTGGCTCTATCACCTGCCAAGTGGTGCCGATGGGCCCCCACCTGCACTGTGTCTGGTTAAGGGGACTGTTCCAGGTGTGTCTGGTTCTGACCAGCTGTAATGTGAACTCTATCTCTGGGCCAAGTTGGAAGGATCCACAAGCCTCTGACCTTTACCTTCTCGACAGGGTGATCTCAAGGGCAAAGTGAGTGATAACATTTCCAGTACAAACAGCTTAGTCACTGTTTACAGTCTCAGAGTAAAAATTGCAAAGAAAATTCTCTGTCGTTTAGGTACCCGAGGTTAATGTTTAGTGCCAGTATCTTTTGGGGAATGGGACAGCTTTTAGTTTCTGCAGTGAACAGTCCCAAAAGCAGCTTCTAAGACGTAATTTCTACTTGTCCTCCAGGCCAGTATCAGACCAATTAGGAATAAGGCCTCTGCTCGATTATTTGCTTTGCAGCATCACAATATGGAAGTGTTGCTCATGTTTAGGTTGTTTTCCAGTGCACAATGCCAACCATCTGATATTTGTGCTAGGAGTGATCACTGAGAGAAATATTAGTGGGGCAGCTTACCAACACGACAGATTGTGGGGAGGCCCCTCAGCTATGGTAATGGGCACTTGGATTCTCCAACGTCCATCCAGAAAGGCAGGTGAGAGCTGCACTCTTCAGATGCCTGGAATTTCACTCTTGGTTGCAGCCACATATAAACATCTGGTCAAGGCAGGCAGGCAACACTGATTAGTGTTGTTTATAACAAATAACAAATGACCTTAATTTGAAAAGAAGCTATTAGGTTTTTTCTCCTATTATCTGGTTTGGGAAAGGCAAGAATGTTCTCAGAGAAAGGACTCCTATCAAATATTGGATTCATAAACAATGAGGGCATGACAAGAGGAAGACCTTGGGAAGGCATGGCTCTCACTGTTTGCAGAATGTTCTAGAGAAATGCTCCTCAAACTTTAATGTGCTCACCAACTTTAACCACAGATCACAGTTCTGCGGTGGGGCCTCAGAGTCTGAATTTCCAACAAGCTCCCAAGAGATGGCTGATGTTTTTGGCCCATGGACAGCTCTGTGAGAAACAAGGGCTTGTATCAGTGGTTCTTGTGTGAAGCTGGGAAGCCATGTTTGAGAGCTAACCGGGGAAATCCTTTCAGAATGCACAGTCCCCTCTTTCTCCACCAGGACTCTCAAATTGGGGTGAACAAGGGGCACATGCTTTTTTTTTAAAAGGCTTTATTGAGGCATAATTCACATGCCACAAAATTCACCCATTCTAAGTGTACAACTCAGTGGTTATTTGTATTAGTTATATAACCATCATCACCACATTCTTAATAATTTCTATCACTCTAAAAAGCCTTGTGCCCATTTTTCATCATTTTCCATTTTCACCCCCAGCTCTAGGCAACTATTAATACTATTAATCTATGATCCACCTCTATAGATTTGCCTTTTCCGGACCTTTCATATAAATGAGGTTATACAATATGTGGTCTTTCATGTCTGACTTCTTTCTCTTAGTATGATATTTTTGAGGTTCATCCAGACGGTGGCATGTATCGGTACTTTTCCTTTTTATGGGCATACTGGCTTTTAAAAGCCTTTTCAGAGTGATTCAGTGGCCTCCTGTTTGAGGACCACCATATATATATATCAGTTTAGAAATTATCTTTTCAAAATGAGGAAGCAGAGGCTAAACAACTCTTTCATGCAATTATAGTTGAAACTCGTATCTCTGTCTTCAACCCTAAGGCCCTTCCCCGATGCACTCGTTCTATAAACCCAGGAGGTAAGAGGTCTGGGGTCACGGCAGGCACACAGTGCTCTTCCAAGGCTCACCAGAATGCAATCGGGAGAAGACTTTGCATCAGTCTTAGCAAGGGTTGCAATCAAAGGCAATATACTTCCAACTTCAAAACAACCTTATGAAAGGATTTAAGTCTTTATTGAAATCCCTGGATGAGGCAGGGAGGAGAGGCGCTGCACCGCGTGCTACACAGCAAACTCACTGTTCTCTTTGAGTGCCACCTCCCCCTACATTGCTCTTAGCCCAGCTGCTGTCTCCTCTTCTAGGCCATTGCTCTGTGTCCGCTCCCCTCAGCTTGTGCTGGCAGGCTGGTCTGCCACTGCCTCCTTCAGGGAGGTGTGATTTCTTTGTTTTGGGAGTTCCTTGGCCTGTTAATGAAAATCGACTTGTCTTTCTCACCATTTTTTCCCTTTCCACTTGTATTTTTATCCTTTCTTCTCAGAGTGGCACTCCGAGGATTTGTGAGGACGGAGAAGGCCATGACTAGGTTTTAATTTTTTTCTCTCCTGTTCCACAAGTGTTGGAGGTGGGTGTGTAACTTGTAGAACAGTCTCACATACATTTTCTCATTTGGTTCCCTCAGCAGCCCTGTCAAGCCCAGGCTCTTGAGAACAAACGTCAGGCTGCATGAGCCCCGGTCAGTGCCTGGTTTTCTGCCTGCTTGGAGTTCTTCCAGGCCTGGCCACCCCGTGAGGTTTCCATGGCACCCTGAACAACTTACCCCAGCATCCCTCGCCTGGCCTTTCCTGGGTGCTGCTTCTCGGTCAGGACATCCTCTGGCGGAGCTTGCCCCCTTGCTGCTCCCGTCTCCCTTGGGAGACGTCCTGTGCCCAGTGACCATGACTCATGGGCTACAGGAAGTTCTTGGCATACTCCCTTCATGCTGAAGGAAAATGAATGGCTCAGCAGTTGTGCTGGTGAAGGAGAAAGGCACGGGCAACTGCAGAAAAGTGCCTGGTTGAAAACACCTTCCTGTCCAGGGGGACGTCGGCCCTGGTTTGGCAGAACTGGTGACTCCTACACGGAATCGTGGGCCAGACAGAGTTTGTGTGGGGGTCTCAGTGCTCTTGCATGTCCTTTCACTTGCCTTTCCCTACCTGAGCCAGGTGCTCCAGACTTACACACCCATGGGGGTTCCTGCCTCAAGATGCTAGTGTGGATTTGTTCCCTCTCTCCTCATCAAACAGTCAGCAGTCCTCTTTCCTCCATGAGCCTTATCTCAGCTAGCATTGAGGAGGAAAGCAGCAGTTATACCAAGCCCCACGTAGCTGTACTTGTGTAGTTCTTTAAGGAGGTATTTATCATTCATTCATTCATTCATTTGTTCATTTTCTCAAAAAGTTATTATTTATTAAGAGCTCACCATGTGCTAGATTCTGGGCTATGATGGCAAGCGAGTAATACCTGTTCTTTGCTCCAGTGGGGATTACAAAAGGGTCTGCTGGGAGGATGGGATAAGACGGCACGAGAGAGGAAGGGCAGTGTGCCTCAGAGCATGAGGCATGGACATCTAATCACTTATTGGTGGGGTCAGGGGTTACTAATTCAGGAGGGGAAATTCACAGAAATGCAGCACATCTTGGGAGGGTCAGTGCTCTGAGCCCTGGGTTCCATTTCTAGCCGAGTGACTTCAGCAAGTTAGTTACTTCCTGACCTTGTTTCCCTCTCAGCACAGCAAGGGCTTTGGTCCTAACGGTCTCTAAGGTCTTTCTCAATGCTGCATCTGGGCTGGTGCGGTGGCTCACGCCTGTAATCCTAGCACTCTGGGAGGCCAAGACAGGAGGATCACTTGAGCTGAGGAGTTGGAGACCAGCTTGAGCAAGAGTGAGACCCCATCTCTACCAAAAAGAAAAGAAAAGGAAAACAAAACAAACCTAGCTGTGCATTGCGGCAGGCGCCCGTAGTCCCAGCTACCCAAAGGCTGAGGCAGAAGGATCGCTTAGAGCCCAGGGGTCAGAGGTTGCAGGGAGCTACAATGACACCACTGCACTCTACCCAGGGAGGCAGAGTGAGACTCTTTCTCAGCAAAAACAAACAAGGAAACTGAGCACCAGAGGAAAAAAAAAAATGCTGCATCCAACTTGTTTCTCTAGGAGGCTGATTCTTATCCTTTTTTGGGTAACAGATACCTTTGAAAACTGTTGACTTTCTCCCAAGAAAAATGTCCTTAAGCCACACAACATTCTGCATATAATTTCTGGGGACTCCCTCTGTGTTGGGCAACACCTGGTAAATTTCCAGTGACTTTGACACAAAGGCAGTGAAGCCAGGGAATTTATTAAAGCAGAGCTAACGGCATAGGAGCCTTTTGAAAAGTAAACGCTGGGAAATGTTCAAGCAAACCCTTCTTACCTCCTTTTGTGTGTGTGGAGCTTTTTGCCTTCCAGGGCTCTTGTAATTCTCTGAGGAGGTGACAGGCAGTATAGAGGAGTCACACAAGTGTGGGCTCTGGTGATTTGCTGTGGGGTACAAAGCCTGCCTCTGCCACAAGCTGGCTGAGTGATCTTGAGTTAATTAACCTCTCTGTGCTTCAGTTTCTTCCTCTGTAAACTATTGGGTGTAGTAACACCATCAATAGGTCTCATGGGATTGTCAGGAGAATTAAATAAAGTGGAACACAGAGTTTGGCTCCTGGTAAGAACTCCATGAATGAGAACAACCATCAGTATTAAAGCAGACCTTGTGTGTTGCTTTTCTGTCTCCTAGTTCCAGGAAAGACTCCATCTAGAATGGATTTAAAAGTGTCACTTCCATGCCGACTCTATCAGCTGCAAGTATTGGAAGGCCCAATTAAGATTAGCTTATATGGCAAGGACACTTAGTATCCCATAGAACAAGATCTGTGAAGTTGATGGTGCCAAGGCTGGTTAATTCAGAGCTGGATGGTGTTAACCACCACCTGATCTCTTCCATCTTTCTTCTCAGGGGTCCATGGCAGGTGGGCTTTATTCTTGGGCCTGCCTCTTTGAGGTCAGAGGATGGCTGCTGCCACCTCAGGCGTCAGGTGTGGTGGGCTCACCTGGCTGAAGAAGGGGGCGTTTTTTTTCCCCATGGATCTCTTTTTAATTGGGAGGAAACACCCTCCCAAAGCCCTTTAACCCCAGCTTTCCCCAGCAGACTTCCCTTGAGACCTTATGGCCTGGATTGGGTCACAGGCCAGTGCTTGCTCTCCCTGGGAGGAGAGGTGTCTGGTAACCGCAGCTGCAGCTCTGGGGTGGGAGCACCGCTGGGGTGAGCGGTCTGCACTGTCTCCTTGCTGGCATCAGGGGGTAGGCCTTGGTAGACATCCCTCCATGTCTCTTCTGTGACAATCCCATGTTTCTTTTTTTAGCATAAAATGTATTAAATTAATACCGTCCATTGAAATTGATGCTTTGGGAAGCTGCACCTCTTACAACCTGTAGCTTCCATGATGGTGGCATATGTGGACTCCAGTGTGAGCGACCCAGAGCAGGTGCTCAATACATGCTGATTAAAATTCATCACAGCACTCACTGGAAAGGTTTTCGAGAAGTGGGGGGACTCCAGCAGAAAGCTTTGAACTCCCAGATTTCCGTGCTCCTTGGATGGACGTGGTGGTGGTAGCTGCGGTCATGGGGCAGGTCTCTATTGGAGGAATAGAGTGATGGGCATTGCCAGTCCTTGACTGGGATGTGGTGACCCACAAACCACCATCCTCTGCCCCTGCTCCCTGCCCCTGGTGATGAGCAGAGACGATTCTTCTCACACGATCCCTGGGGAAGGGGACTTTGTGGCCCAAAGCCTGCTTGGTAGCCATCTGGTGAGGGAGTCACCTGAGGGAGATTTAAAAATCCCTCTCTTGTACTGAGCCCTCGCGATGCCCCAGACCCTGTACGGGGCACTCGTCATGCACTTGATCCTCACAATGGCCCTGTGAGGTAGTATTATCCCCCATTGTATGTGAGGAGGATATTTGAAGCTGAGGTAAGCAGCCTGACCCAGGGCCCTCAGCTCCTAAGTGACAGAGCTGGAATGGACCCCAGGTCTGACTCCAGGGTCAGACCTCTGACCCATGAGATTAGCTATGTGACGTGGTCGCGCACCCCCACCCCTCAGCCTCCCGCCTCTTCCTCAGCTTCCCACAGCGGCGGTGTGGCCTCCATGTTGGAATGGCCACTGCGTGGTCTCTCCTGATTCGGCCACACACACACACTTGGACAGCCCATGGTATTACTCTGGTTTCACACAGGAATGAAGAGGCCTTGTAGAAGGCCCTTCCATTTGGCGGTGTGGGGTATGGCTGCCATGCTCCCCCTTCCTGCTGCTCTTCTGCCCTCTCAGGGCCCACCAGCTGCTCTGAGTGAACGCTCCGAACTCTGCCGCACCTCATGCGCAAAACCCCAGCCCTGGACTGCCCCCCATTCATACGTTTTGCTATAGATGTCACTGCTAGTTGTCAGTACTTTGGCTTTTAAAAGAAAAGGAGTTTTCCAGGAAAGTAACAGGTGAAGATTTGCCAGGATTCTGCAGTGAGCCGTCTCTTCTCAGAAATGCCCCTGGCTAGGTGCGCTGATTGCTTTAAAGCAAGAGGATGAGACGCAAAGCAGAGCCCCAGCTCCTGCAGTAGCAGACTGTGGCAGCTCCCAGGCCAGCCCTGGAGGTGGGTGGTGGGGGGACAGGCATGGCTGGGAAGATCTGTTTGTTCTTTGCTGACCAGAGAAGGCCGCAGTGCACATCTGGGTTTAATCAACTGTCAGCTGGTAACTAAATATTAAAATGCCCACAGAAGATGTCTTTGGCTTTCCAGTTTATAGCAGGGTTAGAGGTGCATGTGTTTGGCCACCCTGGGGCATGGCATTTAATCAGAGGGGATTTGTTTTTCATTCTGGAGGTTGGCTGGCAGTTGGCTTTCTAGGAGATAACATTGTTTTGACTTTGAATCAACAGTTTCTTTTCAAATAAGTTCCTCCTCAGAGCCAGGATTTCTCTCCCTTTGCCAAGGGAGCAACTCTTCCCAGGGTTCCCGACAGGCCCTTGTGTAAGTGCTGGTGATGAGTCACGCGGAGGGTTTGGCTCCAGGGTGGGAGTGGGGGATGGGGAGCTGGGCTGGCCTCTCTCAGGCGAAGTGCCAGGCTTCACCCTCCACGCTGCAGAGAAGGGCCTCTGTCCTCGTTGTTATAGGCATGCTTCTTATGTGCTGCTGAGAAGGGCCTACTTACCCAAGAATGGATATTTCTCAGTTGCCTCAGGCTGGGTAATCTCCCTGTCAGTGTTTTCTGGAGTGTGTACCGGGTCTAACGTTGCATGCTGTAGGGATACCAAGGGGTAGAAGACAGAACCCCTGCCTTCTAGAAGAAAATAATCCAGTGGGAAGACAAGACACACACACATCTACGGTGAAATGGCAAGACTTAAGCAACAGAGTGAGTGTCATCCCCAGTTGGGACATAATTCACTGTCAGAGGAGAGGCGAGAAACTTGGAAGGGAGGCTGAGCTTCCTGTGGTTGTCGGGAAGTAGAGAGGCGGCGTGGGGAGGGGAGCGAGAGCTTCTGCAAAGGGGCTGAGCCATGTGGGGTTTAGAGACCCAGGGAATTTGGACAGCAGGATACTAGTAATCATAACAATGGCGGCCATGCTAAGCACTGTGTGGATATTAATTCAATCTTCTTTATGGTGGGCGCTACTATATCTATTTTATGGATGAGAAAACTAGAGAAATTAAGAAACATGCCCAAAGTCATACAGCTAGCAAGAGAGGATCTAGGATTTGACTAGAAGTGAGTCCCTATCCAAAGTCTCTACTTTTGTCTCTGGGTGGTTGTTGGGAGATGACTCTCCATGAGCCTCTGTTTCTGCATGTCTTATGAGTGGGCACTGGCTGCTATTTTTTTTGTACTATCTTTTCAAAGACATTTGTACAGTGCACAGTCTCGGAAGACAGCAATAGTGTTTCCTTCCAGGACAAGGGACAGTCACATTCACTGCTCATTCTCATTCAGGTTCCCTAAGGATTGGAGTCCTCTCCTGTAATGCAACCCCACTGCGTGAGCAAGTGTCAACTGGCCTCTTCTCATTGCTGAGTGGGAATCTGAGCTTTGGGAGCCAGCACCAAATATGTTGATGCTCGTGCTGCTTGTTGTGCTTTGAGTAATAAAATCCCTTGTCTCTGACCCAGGAGTCTCGTGTCTTCTGCCAGCATTCATGAAACCATGGTAGACTAAGTTGCTTGTTTGTAAGTAGGGCAAAATCTCAGACCCTTTATAGTTCATGACAGTGGGGTCGGGTGTGTGTATATGTGTTTTTTTGCACATGGGAGCAATAGTAAGAAAATAAGAAAATAAGGGAAGATCCTGAAACTTTTTGCAGGTCAAGACAAGTGGTGGGAATGGAAGCCCTTGTTGAAGGTCAGTATGTACATGAGTTTGCCCAGCGTGGAGAGCTTGTGTAAGGGAGAAGTGATAGAGAAAGCTGAAGGAATAAATTATGGCTAGCTCATGAACATTCTACCAACTGAAAAGAGCATTATGAGGAAAAACTATGAGAAACAAGATTGGAGCCTGGGAACATTTCTTCAGCATCACTTAGGAATTAATGTTAACGTAGTTCGACAATAGGTACTGACGACATACTCTGAGCACTGGCTACAAGGACACAAGCAACCCACACTCATCCGGCGCTGATTTTCCCACTTCATGCCAGCCCATTTCTCTGTCCCCAGACCAATCCGAGCTTCAGCAGAACACACTTAAGCAGACTCAGCTCCCCAGTGCCTGCCACAGAGCTGGTATTGAAACAGTTTGCTTTGTCTGGACAACCGGTTTGCCTGAACTGTGGCTGAGGACAGTGGCCTTCCTGGGATCCTTTTCCTTCTTAGCCAGCCCTGCCCCTGGTTTAGTTAACTCAGGCTTTTAGCCTTCCTCACCTCGATTGCAGATCCAATGAGTTCCTAGCTGTTGTCTTTGCCTGCCCAGTTTGAGGTGTAACCTGCTGGGTTCACTGACCAATCCAGAAGGACAGTGATGAAGATAAAGACATCCTCAGGGGTCTGACCATCCAGCAGGGGTAGAAGACAACTAAGCTTTTTTATACAGCCTTCCCCATGGCCCAGCTTTCCCCTGCGAATGTGTCTTCCCTTTCTCTTTCTTCCTGGTTTGTGGATGCATTCCTTCTGGCCCTGAACTCCTTAGGGTTGTGATTCGTGACCTTGGTGTGGAGACGCACATGAGACCGCAATTGACTGTGGAGCTGGTGCAGAAGCCACTGTGGGACCTGGGAGTAGGGAAGGGCAGGGCGGAGACGAGAGTGGCTGGCGGTGCTCTACCTGTATCTCCCTGGCCTTCATCCTCTCCATCCGTGCCTGCCCTACTTCCAACTGCCAATACCATGTCTCTTTGCCGAAGGACTTGCTTTGGCTGCCAAGGCCCACTTTTCCCGTGTGCCAAGCAGGCCGGAAATGCCAGGGCATTAACGCCTTCAGGAAACACAGAGAGAAAAGAGTGAAGAAAATGAACTAAGTATTGGTGAATTATGGTACAGCTCAAGTGGTCTATAACACATATCTAATTAGAGTCCCTTAACAGAGTTGGAGGAGGCAGAAAAATATTTGAAGAAATGGCTGCATCCTATTTCATTATGTTAATAAACTATAATTTATTTAATCATTCCCTATTGCTGAGCATTTAGGTTACTTCCAATTTTATACCATTAGAAATAGCATTCTAATGAACACTCTTGTACATGAAAACATCTTTTTGTATCTTTCTGTTTCCTTGGGATAAATGCCTACAAGTATGTATGTTGAGCCAAAGGATATAAACATTTTTTAAAGCTTTTAAGATTTATTTTCAAATGGCCCTGCAGAAATATTGACCCAATTTACCCTCCCACAAGCAGCCTATGAGGTGCCTATTACCCTATTTGCACACACACATGGGTTGATCTTTGCCCATTTTATAGGCAGAGTGGTGTTGCAAAGTTGCATTATCACTTTTGTTTCTCATTGACAGCGCTGTCTGCTTAGGTCCATTGCCCATCTAAGCATTGTGTTATCAACTTTTTCTCACTGACGTGCGACCTTTATTTATATGTTAACTTTCATCTGTCATATATTTGCAAATATTTCTCTTGGTTTTTCATACTTGTTTTTGGCATTTTAGATCAGCACCTATCATGGTTCATTTCTAGTCATCTTTTGGACTGGTAGCACCAAAATATGTTGACAGTGCTTTCCAGCCCATGGTTCATGTGTCTCTTGTTAAATGCTATTGCTAGTGTGAAGAGTAATGAAGATTAAAGGTCTTTATTCAATGACGTGGGCATGAAACAGGTGTGCATGGCTGCTGTGTATAGTTGTGTAAGTCATTCCTGCCCAAGGACCCCAGGAATTCCCCTCCCTCCCCTAGTAGGGGCCTGCATTGGCCTGGGAATATCTTCTAATTATCATAAAGGCACTGTATTAGTGCCTCAGGGATCAGGGATCTCCAAAGAACCAGAAGAAATAGGAGGCATGAGAGAGAGAGATACAGGTAGAGAGAGATTATAAGAAATTGATGCATGTGATTATGGATGTCGGCAAGTCCAATTTTCAGGGCAGGCCAGCAACCTGCAGAGGTCTGCAGGGAGAGCTGACATTCTAGTTTGAAGGCCATTGGGCAGGAAGAGCCAATAAGATAAATTTAGTCCAAAGGCAGTCTGCTGGAAACTCTCTCTTACCTGGGAGAGGGTCAGTATTTTTGTTCTATTCAGGGCCTTTGACTGATTTGATAAGACCCGCCCACATTATGGAGGGTAGTTGTATTCTGCTTTACTCTACTGATTAAAATGTTAATCTCATCTAAATCCTACAAATTAACTATTTTAAAAAAATATTTATTTCTTAATTTATTTTGTAGAGATGGGGTCTTGCTATGTTGCCCAGGCTGGTCTTGTACTCCTGGCCTCAAGTGATCCTCCTGCCTCAGCCTCCTAAAGTACTGGGGTTACAGGTGTGAGCCACTGTGTCCTGCCTTACATGTTAATTTCATCCAAAAACACCTTAACAGAAACACCCAGAATAATGTTTGACCAAATATCTGGTGGCTTGTGGGGCGCGGTGTTCCGCCATTACAAGATGGCGCCTAGTT
>VBSM01001124.1:38775069-38791750 GCA_008086735.1 Cheirogaleus medius | reverse complement strand
AGAAGAACTCCAAGTGTTGCGTGGTCCTTGCTGGCGAGGGGCGCGCGACAGTGGCTCAGTGAAATTAATACATAAAATTATCCATCACCTAGGGGCCAGCAGTTCCCAGTGATGCACTGTGTAATTTCAAGCCTTGACCTCTGAGTAAAGAATTGAAACATAAAAATACTGGTCTTTTGGAGCCTTGAAATGAAATCATTTGGATAGTGTTCTGTATGTAATAGAATGGGACACAGGTTTGTCTGAAATGAAGTCTCACCTGTAATGAAGAAACATACCCTAAATGAGGGGAAGAATATAATACAAATATCAACATGTAGAAAGTAGAAAAGGGATACATTTGTTCTCATCTTTATTTCAAATTAATACAGTTGTAAACATACAGGTTTGTATCACATTTTCTTCAGTATCAGATTGAGTGGCTTTGAGTCTCTTCTCAAAACTCACTAACATTTATTTTCATATTTAATTATTGTAACAATTCTGTAAGGAAGATGGGCAGATACTATGATTCCTTATACCAGTTTGTCTCTCAAACTTCAGTCATTTGGTCACTACCTTTAAGATTCTTGCCTTATTTTGCTATGCCTATACTATTATTTGCTTGAAGTCTACTCACCATTTTTATTTAAATCCATTTAAAATATTTAAAAACCATATTTTGTATCACTTGTATATTAAGAACCAGTATTATCTATCATAAATAGTAGGTACCCATACCAATAAATAAAATAATAAATATAATAAAGAATAAAACATTTAGACCAGGTGCGGTGGCTCACCACTGTAATCCTACACCTTTGGGAGGCCAAGGTGGGAGGATTCCTTGAGGCCAGGAGTTCAAGACCAGCCTGGGCAATAGCAAGACCCTGTCACTACAAAATATAGAAAAATTAGCCTGGAGTGGTGGTGCACACCTGTAGTCTCAGCTACTCTGGAGGCTGAAGCAGGAGGATCCCTTGAGCCCAGGAGTTTGAAATTGCAGTGAGCTATAATTATACCTTTGCATTTTAGCCCGGTGACAGAGTGAGACCCTGTCTCAAAAATAAGTAAGTAAATAAAACATTTAAAAATTTTAGCTATTGTGTGTTGTCTAAGCTGAAGACCTGCTGTTTCTTAGTTAACCACTTCGGTATGGCGCTCGACGGCCGCGAAACCTTGCCCACAGCCGGCACTCATAGTCCGTATGATAGTTTGTGCTGTGCATTGATGACGAATCTGTTTTGCTCTTGTGTGATGAGGAAAGCTTTAAAGCACTGAAAGCTTGTTTTGCTTTACAGGCAGCTTTAGGAAAATAACTATAATAACTCCTACTAAGGACTTGTTAAAAGGTCACAGATTCGTAGTAACTTATTAGCTGAACGTACACACTGCAACTACAGAGATAAAAGCAAAAGCTTTGGGCTGTGGACTAAAGTCGCCGGTCGGCTGTGCGCCTTCGTATCATGGCTGTTAGCTAAAGTCGACGCTCGCGTTCATCTGTGGCTATCGACTATAGTTGACACTGGTACCGAAGTGGTTAAAAAGAAAATTAGCAAGTGTTAGAGGCTTGTTTAAGGCTAGTACAAAATGGAAACTTTTCCTTAGACATAATTAGATGGTTTGAAAGGGATCTGAAAAGAGAATCCCTTCTTCTCTGATTGTCATTCAATCACTGCAAACCCCATAACCCCCAGTGTGATGGTAATTAGGAGGTGGGGCCTTGGGAAGTGATGAGATCATGAAGGCAGAACACTCATAGATGGGATTAGTGTCCTTATAAAAGAAAGAGGCCTTGTCCCTTCTACCATGTGAGAGCACAGCTAGCAGTGCCATCTATAAATCAGGAAGTGAAAATCTCAGCAGACATCAAATCTGCCAGCACCTAGATCTTGGACTTTCCAGCCTTCAGAACTGTGAGAAATAAATTTCTATTGTTTATAAGCCACCCAATCTATGGTATTTTGTTATAGCAGCCTGAACAGACTACTCTTACACAACATCTCTTGTATCACTTGATTCACACACATTGGAGAAGAATCTATAGCTATATGGTCTAGAGATGACTATTTTATTCATCTCTGTGTTTCCAGTACTTAGCATGGTTGCTGAACAACAGACATTGAATGAATGAATGAACGATTCATTGAAAATGCTCAGACACTTTGGGTGCCCAAATTAGAATCAGAATTTACATCCCCTGAATGCAAGTCCCATTGGTTCTTTTCTGGATTGGTCAACATCTGGGGTTACAGAGACAATCATCTCTCCCAGGAGTTAAAGGTTGGTCCTTCTGAAAGGTGAGGTTTGACCGGTTGGGCCCAGAAATTTTCCCAGTTCTGGAGTGATTCCTTCCTTTAGTGGCTTCTGACACCACCCAGACTCTGCTTCCACTATTTTGGGGCTGTTTACAAAGTCAAGAATTATCCCTTAAACAATCTCTTCTTTAAAAACCTCTGAATAGGCCGGGCGTGGTGGCTCACGCCTGTAATCCTAGCACTCTGGGAGGCCAAGGCGGGTGGATCGCTCAAGGTCAGAAGTTCGAAACCAGCCTGAGTAAGAGTGAGACCCCGTCTCTACTAAATATAGAAAGAAATCAATTGGCCAACTAAAAATATATATAGAAAAAATTAGCCGGGCATGGTGACGCATGCCTGTAGTCCCAGCTACTCGGGAGGCTGAGGCAGGAGGATCGCCTGAGCCCAAGAGTTGGAGGTTGCTGTGAGCTAGACTGACGCCATGGCACTCTAGCCCAGGCAACAGAGTGAGACTCAGTCTCAAAAAAAAACCAAAAAACCTCTGAATAATTAACAGCAAGAGGCTACTGCTGGGTTTCCTTTGAGGGGAAGAAGAAAAGTCCTAGAGGGCTTCGCTTCAACTTGCCTGCCCTAAAGCCTCATGGAATGCCAGAATAGTGTTGCCAAGACCTGGGATCAAAATCAAAGTAATTAAATAAAATCTTCCTAAGGAACAAAAAACTTTTCATAAGGGACTAATTGTTGGGAAATCCTTCAATATTTTGCAAGTCTTAGTAACTGGTTCATATTAGCTGGGGCTATTTTCCTTAATTGTTTCCCTTTAAACATTTAAACATTCTGACTGTTGTTACTTAGGTCTTCCCTCTCCCCCTTTTTTTCTCTACAGTAGCTACAGCTGATTTAATTCACTAAGATTTTACTGAGAGTCTGTTGAATGCAAGGCCCTTTGAGGAGATGTGAAATATAATGTAATGTGATGAGGATGATAGCAGATAACAATTTTCCAGGCGATGTGCTAATCATTTTACATGCATTATTTAATTTCCTTCTCACAATGACCCTAGGAAGTAGTATGCTTATTGTTTTCACTTTACAGATGGGAAAACTGGGTACGGAGTTCTAGTAATTTGCTCAGTCACAGCCAAGATTCAAACCCACGTTTATCTGGCCTCAAAGACTGAGGCCTTAGCTGCTGCACCATATTCCCCTCTAACGAGCCATCGGTGATTCATACAATGAAACTCTTAGCTGCAAAATATTTAGAACACAAAGACAACGTGCAATACAATGTTAAAATAAGTTAATACTTAGATGTAAAACTATTTAAAAAGGATAAACTTTTACAATCATACCTAGATAGAAGTATAGAAAGTTTTCGTTTTCTTTCTTTCTTCTTTTTTTTTTTTTATTTTGAGACAGAATCTTGTTCTGTTGCTGAGGCTAGAGTGCTGTGGTATCAGCCTAGCTCACAGCAACCTCAAACTCCTGGGCTCAAGCAATCCTCCTGCCTCAGCCTCCTGAGTAGCTGAGACTACAGGCATGCACCACCATGCCCTGCTCATTTTTTCTATTTTTAGTTGTCTGTCTAACTTTTTCTACTTTTAATAAAGGTGGGTCTTGCTCTTGCTCAGTCTGGTCTCGAACTCCTGACCATAAGCAGTCCTCCTTCCTTGACCTCCCAGAGTGCTAGGATTACAGGCGTGAGCCTCCAAGTCCAGCCTAGGAAGTTTTTATTTTCATTTTTTTGTTAGTATTTTAAATATTCAGGCACATTAAGTCTTGAAGGGTAACAAGATGAAAAATGAAACTCTTTCATTTATATTGTGTATTTGCTCTATTATTTGAGAATCTTTAATTCTGTTATCAAAGAAAACAAATGGAATAGATAAAACTTAGAAGAAAGGTTAGATATAGATAGTGGGTAAGCAAGTAGCTTGTGAGACATAGGCAGATGTGTTCAATCAATAGTAGGTAAATAACCTGTAAGACATATTATATGATTTTAAAAAATGGTGCAAAAAGAAGAGACACCTGCTAGAAACACCCAGTGTGCTCCCTTTCTGACCCCACAAGTGCTATGTATACAAATACCAATAAAACCCTGGTCGGTTGGTGAGATCTTGCTATGGCCAGGGCTCCTGGCGCCTTCATCTCTCCATTTGAACAAGAGTGTGTGCTGGGCCCCCTTCCTCACCCCTCAACTCTGGTCCTCCAGCCAGCAATGAAGAAGCCTTTGCTGCAGAAAAGGAGGCAAGACTTGAATCCTGAGCTACACAGGGCAGATTATATGTCTGTTTTTCTCTCTGCAGACCCCCGGTGTTAGCCTGCCCCATCTCCTGCCCCTTACTCCTGGCTGTGAGCTTTAAATTGATTTAGCTCACTTGCTCCGTGAGTCTGTGTGTCCCATGACCTCTGGCAGAGCTTGCCTACTAGTGTTCTTGGAAGCTACCAAAATTGCATCAAGGTAATTTTCTAAATGACACTACTCTACTCCTTCCTACCCCTGGCTTTCTCAGTGGGGTAATTCCTTTGAACTTTTCCTGGTTTTCTGCATATATTCTTCTGTTTCTCTGTATATCAACTTTAACTCATACCAACTAACACCTCATTAGAAGAGATATTAACTATATTCTCCCTCATCTCCTTTGCTTCTCCACCTCTATATTACTGTAGAAAATGTATTATATTAAATCTTCTATTGAGAACTTTTATAACTTTAAAAATGAACTTAATTTATCAGCTTCCCTTTATTTTTTTCATTAAAAACTTAATAAGTACACACAGTAAAACAGAGAAACAATATGAAAGGGAACAAAATGAAAAGAATTCTCCTTCTTAGCTGCATCCTCCTTAGAGGCAGATACTGTAATAATTTATTAAACATTCAGTTATAAAATTTAGTTATAAATAAAAGAACACATATGTAAATTCCCTTTATTTTTTACTCTAAGAATATTAAATATTCTCCCAGATTTTCCTCTAGAACTTTTATAAACTCATTTTAAAATCAATTTTATTGAGGTATAATTAATATACAACAAAATGCACTGATTTTAAGTGTGTAGTTTGATGAATTAGACAAATGTAACAACCATCCATTCAAGACTTAAGACATTCCCATTACCTCTAAAAAGTTCCTCCTGCTCCTTGACCTCCTACCCCTGGCCCCAGACAACCACTGAGCTGCTTTCTGTCACTCCTGACCCTTTTTTAAAATCTTTGGTTCACTTAGAATTTACTTTAGTGTAAGGAAACAAGGTCCAGTTTTGTTTTCTTCCAAATGGAGAGCCAATGGTCTCAACTTGATTTATTGAATAATCTACCTTCCCTCATTGTTTTAAAATGCTACTTTTATCATAGATAAAATTCCTATATGTATTTGAATCTAGTATTTGCATTGATATATGTCTTTCTCTTCCTTTGCATATCCCAAAGTGTTTCAGTTACCACAACTATATTATTTTAAAATAAGTAATAGGGCAATCCTCCCAGCCCTACCATGGTCATTCTTCTTTTCAATATTTGTTCATGGCTTATCTTGCGTGTATATTCCATACAACACTGATACTTCTTTTCCTTTAAAACCAGTTTGTCTAATTCCCCTAATAATCATGTTTTCTTTAAAAACATTGAGATCAGATAGAATGCAGGGATAATTGAACAATTCAGAGACCATTTAAATAAAAGTTTATAGAGACAATTGAGTTGATATTTTTATACTATTGACTTGCCATTTTTAAGATTAAGTATATAATTTTATTTGAGTCTTATTTTATATTTCTACATAGAGATTTAAAGTTTTCTTCATGCAGGTCTGCACATTTCTTGTGTGATTCCCAAATATTTTGTCTTCTTTGTGCTTTGATCAATGATATATTTCCTTTTGTTATATTTTTGAATTGGTCTTTTTGAAGCAGTGGTATAATAACATAGTAGCTAAGCATAACAGATTCCCTGATTTAAACCTGATCTTTAGCTCTGTGAACTAGGGAGAATTACTGAGTCTCTCTGTGTGCCTTGGTTTCCTTCTCCATTGAAAGAAGGTAATAATAGTGCCTATCTCATGGAATTGTTGGGAGCATTAACCAAATTCTTTTTGGAAAGTACTTTAAAAAGTGCCTGCCATATAGTAGGCACTCACCAGATGTTAATTATGCAGCAGAGCTATTGATTCACACCAATTTTGCAATCAACCACTTTCCTGAATTTTCATATTGTTTCTAACACCTTCTTAGTGGCTCCTCTGTGTAATCGAGGTATATTGCCATTTTATCCATTAGCTTTAAAAGGGAGAGAGTATAGAATGAAATGGCAGCATGAACAGACAAAAATAGATGCAGTGGTATAATTACTAGAAATAACAACACGAAAAACAGGGCAAGAGTGGGAGAGCATAAGCAAAAATTTTTAATTAGTTTCCATATTGTGACAGTAGTATTAATACTATTATTTTTTTGTTTTTCCTCATAGTTTCTTTTTTTTCCCATCTTTTATTTTTTTGGAAGGGAAGGACTTTTTTTTTTTAATTTCAAAATATTACAGGGGCACAAATGTTTTTGGTTACGTGGATTGCTTTTGTAATGCTTGAGTCAGGGCTATAAGGGTACCCATCACCCAGATAGTGTAAATTGTCCCTGTTAGGTAGGTTTTCACCCATCTCCTCCTACCCTCTCTTCCTGCTTGATTTCCACAAGTTTTACTTCCCTCAGTAGTACTATTATTCTAAGCCTGTTGTGTACATGCAGTGTCATGTCAAAAAAACACTTGGTAGCCAACTTGAAGAGGCTCCTACTGGCCAAAGATAGTCCAACTTGAGCTTGAAAAGGAATGACAGTTGAAATCAATTGAAACCTATCAAATATATTTAATCTTCACAGTTTGGACTTGTTTGGACCCATCCTTCTTGAGAAGGTTTTCCAGGTGTTCAAAGGGAATTGAGTGTTGTGGTCTAAGTCTTTGGTCACTGTAGCTGTATCAGCACTTGGGGGTGCCCCAAGCCCAGTAAGGCTGTGACTCCTACAGACTCCTGGTGGCATTGCCTTGGTGGACTTGGGTAAGATGTAGGAGAATTCCCTGGATTACCAGACAGCGTCTCTCACCCTCTTCCTTCTCTGTGTTGGGCTGCTGGAATTGGGGGAGGAGTGACGTGGGCACTTCCTCGTGGCCACCACTGCCAAGTCACACCTGAAGCCAGCCCAGTCTCACCCAAAACCAGTGGTGACTCTTGCTTGGCTACCTCTGATGTTTACTCAAAGCCCAAGGACTCCTTAGTCAGCTGGTGGTAAATCCTGCCAGGACTGGGTCCCTCCCTTCAAGGCAGCATGTTTCCTTCTGGTCCAGGGTGGGTCCAGAAATGCCATCCGGGAGCTAAGGCCTGGACTCAGGGGCCTCAGGAGTCTGCTTGGTGCTTTATTTTACTGTGGCTGGGCTGGTACCCAAGTTACAAAACAGAGTCCTTTGAGCTCTTCCCTTGCCTTTCCCCAAGTGGAAGAAGACTCTCCCTGAGCCGTACTGCCTGGAGTTGGGAGGGGAGAGATACAGGCGCCAGCTTGGTTGATGCCGCTGGTGTCTCCCTGGGTCCTGCGCACCCAGTCCACTGGCTCTAAGCCAGCACAGTTGCAGGAATTGCCCAAGGACTGCAGCCTTTGTGGTCTGACTGCCTTACAAATTTAGTCCAGGTCCCAGGCTGCTTGTTGTCTGCTGCTGATGGGGCTCGCGGGAACTCAGGTTTCAGGGTGGAGGAGTTCCCTCTGGCAGGGCTAGTCTAAATGCTCCCTTCATGGGCGCCGGCAGAATTCTGCCCTGTGCTGTGTTCCCCTGTGCCAGGGCGGCCCTGAGTTTTAATGTAAAGTCCCACAATCACTTCACTCTCCTTCCCCCAGGCACATAGATATTCTCTGGCATTGCAGAGGGATGGGGGAAGAGTGGCGTAGGCAAGGCAAGACTGTCTATCTTGCCCTCCTCAGGGCCTCTTTCCTTGATATAATGTTAAAACCAGGTAGTATGATCGCTCACCCGATTTTTGGTTCTTCTGAAGGTGCTTGTTTCTGTGGGTAGCTGTTGAATTTGGTGTTCGTGCAGGATGATCACCAGAAGTTTCTATTTGGCCGTTTTGCTCCCCCCACATATATCTCAAATATGTTTAAATCCATGATTTCTTCTAATACTAAATTGCATAAAGAAGAAAAAATAATAAATCCATGATTTCTTAATTTATATATGTATATATTTAAATGCAATTTATCATCTTTGGAGGATGATACTATTTTGAAAACTTGTAAAGAATGGAAAAGGGCTGGGCGCAATGGCTCAACGCCTGTAATCCTAGCACTCTGGGAGGCTGAGGTTCGAGACCAGCCTGAGCAAGAGTGAGACTCCAGTCTCTACAAAAAAAAAAAGAATGAGAAAGAGCCAAGTATTTATTCTGCCTTTCCTATTTAAACTTTACTACTGGAAAACCACATTGTAAAAGAGGAAGTAGCCCTTCATGTAAGTATTCAAACTGATAAATGTGAAAGAAATGACAAAATTAGAATATCACCATTTTGCAATCCCTGATTAATTAATAGCTCTAGGCATTGAACTTGAACATCCTTTAATATAAAAAAAGAGTAAAAATTAAACATGTTGTGCCTCCTAATGAAAGAATATATAACCACCTTGAAAATGATATGCTAAGAGAAAGAAGCCAGTCACAAAAAAACACATATTGTATCATTCCATTTATATGAAATGTCCAGAATAGGCAATTCAATGGAGACAAGAAGTAGATTAGTGGTAGCCTAAGGCTGGTGGGGGGGGGCTGGGGCTGTGGACAATGATAGCTAGAAGGTTTATGGGGTTTCTTTTTGAGATAATGAAAATGTTGTAAAATTGACAAGTGAATATATCAAAACCCATTGAACTCTGCACATTAAATTAATGAATTGTATGGGATGTGAATTTTATCTCAAATCTGTTACCAAAAAACCCAAACCAAAACAACAATAACAAACAAAAAGGAAAAAAAAGGAACCTATTGTATTGTCCTGTGACAAAGATAGAAGTTGAGTCGATCTTGGCTCTGGATCCAGGTGCCCATTTGAGGAATACAGAGGAGGCGAACATGCTGAACTGCGCCGAGTATGCGTGCAGCAAAGTCTAGACTACATGCTCTCCAACAGATAAAGCGTAAGAACAAGAAAGAGATGGAGGGGAAATTTGTAAACTTAAAAAAGCCTTAAAAGACATCTAATTTTAAAAAATAAGGAAGATTAAACTATAATGGCTAGGGATGCACACTTGGTTGATAAAATGATAAAGTAGCCAAAGACGTGATTAGTACAAAAGCCAGGAAGCTTGAGACTAGGATAGTGAAAACGGAGGGGATTTGGGGGTGAGTGGCAAAGTCCTGTTCCTTGAGCTGAGTGGAGGTTAAATGGATGCTCTCCTAAGAGTGCTTCATCAATCTATTCTTTTGGTCTGTGGCTTTCTTGCATCTTTGTTTTTATTTATTTATTTATTTTATTTTATTTTTTTGAGACAGAGTCTCACTTCTGTTGCCTGGGCTAGAGTGCCATGGTGAGACGGGAGGTCTCACTCTTGCTTAGGCTGGTCTCGAACTCCTGACGTTGAGTGATCCTCCCCCCTCGGCCTTCCAGAGTGCTAGGATTACAGGCGTGAGCCACTGCGCCTGGCCCCCCTTAGGGTTTCTATTTGTCTTTTTTCACTGTGGACAAAGAACATAACTTCATATTATCCAAGATCATCCAGCTGCTTAACTCGATTATTAATGTGATTTCACCTCTCAAAGACTTATTCTCCGAGCTCCCTGAGTCTCTGATTTATTGTTTTAATTTGGACTGGTTACTTCCTAAGCTGCTGCACAACTGTTATCTTAGGCTTTAAAAAATTTCTTATTTTTTATTTTTACATTGAGCTACTGGGTTGGGTCCCCTGTTTATTGGATTCCATGTTTGTTTGTTTGTTTCTTGGGTTCCTTATTTTCTTTTGATTTGCTGGTTACTGTTAAAGGAATTTATTTTCCAAAGAGATTGGGAGGTAATTTTTTTGAGTTCCTTTTATGTGAGACAATGTCATCAGTTTCCCCTGACATTCCATTGAGAGTTTGGATATGTACAGAATATTAGACTCAAAATAATTTTTCCCTTAGAACTTTGAGAACTATTTTCTAACATCCATTGTTGCTTATGCATGTGACACCAATCTAGTTCTTACTCCTTTATAGGTAACCTTCATTCTTTTTTTTAATCTCAGGACAAATAGATCTTCCCTCTGTCCTTGGTATTCAGAAATTTCATAATGATGTACCTTGTGTGGCTCTTTCTTATTTCTCTGCTCTGTACTTGCTGAGCCCTTGTAATCTATAAAGTCATATATCTTTCCTTGGCTCTGGGAGATTTTCTCCTGTTATTTATTTCCTGTTTTTCTCCCCTGTATTTTCATAATTTTCTTTTTCTTAAATTCATATAGAGGCTACTTCCTGGACAAGTATTCTATATGACTCTTAACATTTTGCTTATATTCTCCATTTCTTTGGCTTTTTCTGTATATTCCAGGAGATCTCTTTGACTTTTTCTTGTAGCCTTTCTAATAATTTAAAAATATTTAGTTATATTTTTTGTAGTTCCTTCTTGTTTTTTTTTTTTTTTAACAGAAGCCTGCTGTAGGTTTTCTAGGCATTGTTGCCTCAAGTCTCTTTATACTAATTAAAATTATGTTTAAGTTGTCTTCTTGTCAATTAGCCGTTTCCTTTGGGGTCAGATACCTAGTTTGATCACCTAGGTCCCACTGTTTTGTGCCATTAGTTTCCACTGTTGTGTAGGTCTGTGGCTCCTTCGCGTGGAAGCTGCCATTGTCAGCCCGGAACTAGTGGGTGGACTGGCAGCCTCTGCTGTAGGATAGGTGGGGAGGAGGCAAGTGCTGAATAACAAGGGCACAGTCTAGGTTTATGTATCAGTCATGGTTCTTTGGATGCGAGGGGAACTTACAGATATGGGGTAGCATTGAAAGCCCAGGGCAAAGCAGAAGAACGAGGCTCAGGGCAGGACTGGAGCTGGGGCCCACAGAAACTGGAACATCTCTGGGGATTTACCTTTAGGCAACAACCACAGATTAGGAACCAACAGCTTCTTCAGGGCTGTATTGGAGGGTGAAGGAATCTGAGCCACTTTCAGTGTCTGTGTCAGTCTGTTTGAGAGGTGATCTGATTGGCCTCATTTGGCTCAGGTGTTCGCCCCTTGGTCAGGAGAGGAAGACACTTTGGTCCACGGTCAATTGATTTTAAGGGCTTCTTTATTCTTGACAAATAATCTACACTTGTTGAAAGTTATATAGGAAGCCCCTGACATGTCCAGCATTTTCCTTGCTCATGACGGAAGAGAGACTTACCGTTTATTTAAAGCCATGCTTGGGTCTTAGCAGGCATGCCATAGATCAGGCACAAGGCACTATAGCATCTCAAACTCCTCTGCCAACTGGGCTGAGCTCATTGCTGACAGGCCTTGGCCCATTTATCTTCTCCCTTGACTTTTGTGCTTGCCTGGATGCTAAATTTTAAAGACAATTCCCTTCTCTCATCTCCCAAAAGAAACTAAAATGAGGATCTCTTCAATTTTCAAAGGCTTAGGTTCCCTTCATTCTGAGAATCTTCCAGATGAAGGCAAGGGCAGATTCTGGGACAGTTTTTTAAAAAATAGAAACCAGAAGACCTAAAGTTTTAGCCCTTGCTTTGTCACTTACCAGTGTGTTGACCTCTGAGCCTTGGTTTCAACATCTGAAAAATGGGGCTAGGAATACTGCCTCTTCTTCCTTCACCTGGATGTCATAAAGGTAATATTTAAAGAAGCACTTTGTAAACCATTATATAAATGAAAGCAGTTGTTCAGAAGAGTTGGCACTGTTGAACCTATCCTTACAATTGCCTTAAGCGCATAGGCTCTAGAAAAAGTGTGGATCTGGGGCAAAATTTAGTGGTAAGGTGTGCTCTGTGCTATAGAGAGTGTTGGCTCTAAGGGTGCATTTATTTGTTCAACAAATATTCACTAAGCACCTTCCCTGTGTCTGGCACAGTGCAGGGCGCCGGGGATAGAATGGTGAGTGAATCGGTGTGGTGCCTGCCCTCCTGGTGCCTACTGACTAGAGGGGAGATGGACATTATCCAAGTAACCACCTAGGTCAATACAGTGGAATGTAAACCGTAAGATAGTAGGCACTGTTTTGTTTCTGCCGTGTCCCCAGTCTCAAGAATGTCCAATAAATCCTTAATAAATATTTGCTGGACTTGTGGCAATCCCTAGAAGGAAAAGCACAGGCAGCCAGAGAGTGAATATCAGGGCCCTGCTTAGGCATGGGGCTGAGGAATGCCCTGACCAAGTGGTATCAGTATGAAGGATGAGTAAGAAGGAACTGAGAGGAGGTGGGTGGGAGGGAGAGTTCCAGCCTTATACACGGAAGGAAGAAAGAGCTTGGCATGTTCTAGCAACTGAAAGGAGGTCAGGGACCTGCAGTACCCCGGGAACAGAGGCAGCAGAAACATGGAGGGAGGTAGGGCCAAGGAGAGGTGTCACAGGGACTTAAGGAGCTTTCGAAGTATATGATCTTTGTCCTGAGAATGAGAGGAGCCAGTGAAGGGCTGTGAGCAGGAGAGGCCAATATGAGGTTTATGTTTAAGTCAGCTCTGTGGTCTGGGAACTCGGAGAGGAACCCACTGGAGCAGTTGCTTAGTTCAGACGAGAGAGAACAATGGTTTGGACCAGGTTGCCATGGGGGAAATGGAGAGAAGTGCATGAAATCAAGATTCATTTTGAGGTATTATCAACAGGACTTTGTGATGAATTGAAGGTGAGGAAGGAGAGAGATGGAAGAGTCAAGCTTGACTCCAGAATTTCTGTTCATAGCTCGATAGATGGGGGTATATCCATCGAGAGAAGGAACTCAACGAGGCATTGACCTAAATGTAAAAGTGTCTTCTGACAACATGAGCCCTTGGTTACAGTTCAGGAACATCTCTGAGGGTTCTCCCATACAGTCCTCTCTTCTTGCCACCCTTTTATCTCTCATCCAATTTTATTCTGTTGTCAATGGTTATTACCTCCAAGAACACCACCAAGCAAGTTATCCCAGAACCTAGAAAGGCTCACTGAACAAATTAAGGTGCTCAAATTTGCTGAGTATGGTGGCTCACGCCTGTAATCCTAGCACTCTGGGAGGCCGAGGCAGGAGGATCACTCAAGGTCAGGAGTTCGAAACTAGCCTGAGCAAGAGTGAGACCCTATCTCTACTAAAAATAGAAAGAAATTAATTGGCCAACTAAAAATATATAGAAAAAATGAGCCGGGCATGGTGGCGCATGCCTGTAGTCCCAGCTACTCAGGAGGCTGAGGCAGGAGGATTGCTTGAGCCCAGGCGTTGGAGGTTGCTGTGAGCTAGGCTGATGCCATAGCACTCTAGCCCAGGCAACAGAGTGAGACTCTGTCTCAAAAAAAAAAATGCTCAAATCACATGGCTTATTAAATCAGTTTAATAGATTTAATAACATAGCAAGAAACAGGGAAAGTGATGGGGCTGGTTACACACTTAGGACAGGGTGCAAGGACCACACTGCCTGAATCCTGGGCTATGCACTGTTCATATGTCCTGTCTCTTTCTGCCATATCAGTGTTCCCTGCAGATGGTGTGATTACAAGGACCAAGTTTGACTAACACAGATGGAAAGAACCTGGGAAGACACATATGCTTGTTTTATCTGCAAGACCTAGGGCAGGTACACCTGGCCACAACTGTAATCTACCAGTTAGCCAACTATCAAACAGGGGTGGGGAACCTGCGGCCTTGGGGCCACATGTGGCCTTCTGGATCCTTGCATGAAGCCTTTTGACTGAATCCAAATTTTACAGAACAAATTCTAGTGTAGAACAAATATGAGACAAAGATGGGAGTGTTATGCATGCCAAAAATGGATGGTCAATGCCAGGGTTCCATAGCTATTAGCTCAAAGGCACAAAACCATAACTTTTGACTCGATCTGTCCATCCTTTTTTAATAAGTAACACTCTTATTTGTTCTATCACAATTCCATTTATTCTATTTTTACAGCTCTGACAGGTTACTGATTTACTTACTCTTTATATTTAACATATTTTAACACTTCTGCCTAATTCTCACAAACTACTTATTGAGTCATCATCTATGTTTAACACATTCTATGTGCTAACTTACCACTCATATAGTTCTGTAAATAGGTTTCCTCTATTCCACTTATTTCTCTTGCCTTTTATAGCAGAGTTGAATATTCTCAATAATAAATAACACATACATTATATACTCTATTAAGAAAACGCTTTTGTATTTTCCAAAAACAGTGAGCACAGAGTCTAGTGCCTTATAGTATCCAAAAACAAACAGTAGCTATTATATAAATATAAAATGTTTACATTTTATATGCAGGCATGTCTTAACTTTAGTCAAACAAAATATGTAATAATCCAGGTTAAAGATGCTTATTCCCTTTATAAAGTGTTGCTTCACTTTACAGATGATTCTCCATGGTAAATTCTTGTAGTGTATTTGAAACACATCCAGTTTATAGCAATGATAATTATATGTATGATCTTAGGTAATTCTTAAATAAAGTGAGGACACTTAGATCACACAGGGCATTGCTTATTACCTCTCCTTCTCAGTGGCTTGTTATCTTGTTCTGCCTTATAGATAGTGCTTTAAAAAAGGTAGGATCTAATACCACTCAAAAGCATAAAACTGAACAGGAGGATTATATCAGTTAGGATGGCAATTTGGTTGCTCTTGCCAAGACCAAAATAATAGTGGCTTAGAAAGATAGAAGTCTCTTTCTGTGTTGGCAGAGTAATGGCCTCCCAAAGAGACCTATGTCATAATTTCCAGAACCTGTGAATGTTACCTTACATGGCAAAAAGGACTTTGCAGATGCAATTAAGTTTATAGGCTTTGAGATTGGGAGATTATCCTGGGTTACCTGGGTTACCAAGTGGAGAATCTTTCCTGGCTATGGTCAGAGAGAGGTGTGACGATGAGAGAAGAGTTAGAGATGAGACATTAGAAAGATTCAGCCTGCTGCTGCTGGCTTTGGAGATGCAGGGAAGAGGTAGACTTCTGACCTACAGAACTGTAAAATAATAAACTTGTGTTGTTTAAGCCAGTAAATTTGTGGTGATTTGTTATCGCAGCAATAGAAAACTAATAGAGATTTTGGTACCTGAAAGTGGGGTGCTGCTATAACCAATGTAGTGAAGCTAAAAAGGTAATGTAATTAAAAATATTGAAATGGCTTTGGAATTGAACAGTGGGCAGGGGCTGGAAGAATTTTGAGGAGCCCAGATTGCCTTAAGCAGACTCATAGTAGAAATAAGGACATTCAAGTTTTTGCTGGTGAGGGCTCAGAAGAATCATCTTAGAGAATAACTGAATGATTGTGAAGAGACTAGAAATCTGGATTTAAGGAAGTTTCTGGTGAGGCTTCAGAAGGAAATGAGGAACATGTTATTGGAAACTGGAGGAAAGTGTCATATAGTTAGCAGAATTGTGACTTGCACTTATATGGAAAGCAGAGCTTGTAAATGATGAACTTGGAAATTTAGGTGAGGAGATTTCCAAGCTGAGTGTTAAAAGTATGGCCTGGTTTCTTCTTGCTGCTTATAGTAAGATGTGAGAGCACAAGATAACTGTTAAACAAAAAAGACCCAGGACTTGATGTTTTTGGAAAATACGTAGCCTATTGAATTTGCAAAAGTCACTAAAATTGAAAGATTTATTGATAGGAATGCATTTTCTTTAAAAAAAAAAACAACAAAAAACCTAAGAGTGTGGCTGTACAATCTTTTGCCACTATCTCAGAAAGATCGAAAGGTCAGAATAGTAAGTCACACAAAAGCCTCTTTGAAGGGTGTGTCACACAGATACCTCAGTTAACCCGGAGAGCATCTAAGAAGCTTAAGGGCATTGGTCCCTCAGCTATCTCAGCAAAAGCAAAAATAGAGATGGGATTATCCAGCAAAGATCTGTGGACAAGATTCTTGCTTCATGGAGTGAATTCCTATGACATATGCAGGAGACCCACAAGGTTCTTGAGAACTTTATATATGGCCTGAAAGGGACAGGGTATAAAATGAAGGAAGGCTATTAGATAATGCCTCTTCCCCTCCCCCACATCAAATTCTACACTGGGAAACAAGCTGATAAAATTGCTTAGCTGCAAACACATGCTACTACTCATGAAAAGAAAAGTGCACATGGATGGAAAAGGAAGAAAGGAGAATTTAAAAGATGGTCGTTTTTGAGTGCCCTTTCTAGATAGACTTTGTATGAAATGGGCACTGGGTTTGTTTGAGATGAGCTATAAACAAGCCTGCTTTCCCTTCTGCACAGCCAAAGAAACTGTCAAGAGAGCAAACAGACAACCCACAGAA
>VBSM01001124.1:38745888-38766104 GCA_008086735.1 Cheirogaleus medius | reverse complement strand
TTTTTTTTGCATGCATCAGATCCTTAGGTGGTTTCTGATTGTTGCTACTGCAAATGATGCTTTCATGAGCATCCTTGTGCTGTTTCCTTGTGTAATATATAAATAAGATGCACATTTAAAAGTGGAATTGCTGGATCACAAAGGATACACCCATCTTTGATGTCGATGGTTGATTTCCAAAGTGGCCATACGAACTTACACCCCCTCCAGCTGGGCATGAGAACAACTCACTAACCCGGGTGTTGTCAAACTTCTGAATGGGCATACCCTCAATCCCTACTGTAATCAATCTTCTTTGCAGATGACAAAACTGAAGGTAAAGGGTGGCATGCTCAGAGAAAGAACGAGTGAATGAATGAATGAATAAATGGGGCAATATTTTATTTATTATTTTTCTTATCAGAATAGAATTTACGTGAGTGTAAGGATCTTTTCCTTAGCCCTTAGAATAGTTTTTGCATAAAGTAGATGCTCACTAGTTATTTGTTGCTTAATGAACAAATGAATTGAGGAACCCGGGCAGAAAATGTTCACTTTCTTTAGGAGGCTCCCCTCAGCCTTCTGAGATGCATTCTGCTCTTACTCTGCAGGATTTAGAGGAAGAGCTCTAGCTGGCTCTGCCACTGGAGCTGGGAACGCCTGCAGCAGGCTGGGCTAATGGAGTGGAGGAGGGGTGATCACTAAGAATTTTTTTAATGGAAAATTAAATCTGCTCTGCAGGAGTCTGATGAGAAGCTGGGGGCTGGTCTGAGGAGGATGCAGCTGGAGGGGCTATCCATCTGGATCTCGCAGGCCTGTGGCTGCTGGGAGGTTATTCTTAGCCATCTTTTCTTCAGTCTTTATTTTCTCTTAATCAGGGCTCTTTTGATTTTGCAATTGAAACCTTTTTTCTTTCCACTTCTGTAAAGCAATGATTTTCCGTATAGTAATTCTTTCCTTCTTTAGACTTCCCAGAGTGGGTGGGTGGTTCTTTTTGTGCTCAGACACTTTGCACATTGCCTCCCACCCAGCTCCTCCCGAGTATTTTTGTGGCTGGTGGAGACCTGTGATGTGTACTGGGTATTTAATCCCCATCTTCTTGTTTACAACAACCTCCTTGCTAATTATTTTTTCCTAGTAACATTTAATATGTGCACATTTCCCGTCCTTCCTCCTTCTACCTCATGTGTCCTGAATTCTGCTGGATTAATTTAACTTGAGCCTTAAAAGGCAGCAAAACGGAGGGCAGGTGGCTGAGCTTCAATCCTTGGCTCCTGCGTCATAATCTTCATCACGCTCACTGACACAGTGCTCCGTAGTTAACAAGCACTTGCACACTCAGTTGCTCTTCAGTCCCCAGAACAGCAGAAGCCAAGGCCTCTGGGGTTTGGTGACATCTCCAGCCGCACATGGATGAGGAGAGGAAGGGCCTGGGTTTGAACTTGCTTTTCTGACATTAAATCCCCTGCCTTTTCTTTCAGCCTAGGCAAGGATCAAAAAGTCAAATGCCTTCAGGGGGGCCAGGTAGATAATATAAGTAAGAAAAGCTGGTTGGAGTAGAATATATTAGGGATTAGTAAGAACTGTGGGGAGTTGGCAGAGCTTGCCTTGCCTAAAGGCATTAAAATGCAAAACATTTAAAGAACAATGGGGGAAAAAAACCATTTATTTTATCGCCTACTCAGTGCCTGGTTTATAATCTACCTCTTTGTTGGAGGAAAAGGGAGAATATTTGCATGGTGTCCCCTTTTCCACTGAGTAGCATTTACTTGAGGGCTTGGGCAAGCACTGCCTTGGTCAGTCTGTAGCATAGATGAGGCAGTGTGCTATGTTCAAGACTAAGTGACTGGTTCTGTTTTCGAATAGAATTACAGCTTTTAGAACAGCATTGTAGATCCGGGCATATACAGACCCTGGGGCCTGCCTGTCATCCCTCCTCCCTTAGAGTTTTCAAGGGGTGATATTCAAAGGATTATTATGTTAGTGGTTCTGTACCCCCCACCCCCTTTTATTCACAGCCCCCATGCTTTTCCTCCCCTCTCATCCTATTTGAAACCTTGGGACCTGGTTGCTCAAGTCTACGTGCTGAGAGAAAGACAGTAACAATGACAGAGGTGGGCAGGCCTCCAAAGGGAGTCCAAGTTCCCCTTCTCACCTAGGACAGAGACGTGGAGAAAAGAGAGGAAAGCATGGCTCATGCCTTTAAGTAGAGTGACCTTGCCCACTAGGGACAGGTGGTGCAGTGAAGGTCATGGGCTCTGGCCAGTCACATAAAAACTCCTCTTTTGAGGGGAGTTGGGGAGGTAGTAGGCCAAGGTGGGGCTAGCCTGGGAACAAGGTCTGAACTATATCCCCCACTCTAAATAGGACAGAGGTCAAGACTGTGGCCCCTGGGTGCACAGATCTGCCACCTAACAGCTCTGTGACATTGGGCTGGTTACTTAATCTCATTGCTCAGCACCTTCCTCCATAAAAAATGGGCAACTGCAATGGTGATGCGGATTCACTGAGATGGGCAAGGATTTTGGTCAGTAAAGCAAGTTGTTTTTGTTGCTTTGAGTTTTGCCTCTTTGCTATACTTTTGAGCTACTTGTTTTAGCTAGAAATGGAAGAAACTTCAAATGTTGGCAGGAGGAATACAGAAGGAATAATTCATAGAACAAGAAACTGCATTATTCTGCCAATTTTTCCTCTTCAGAACTCACCACTTGCCCAAATGCCCTGATCCCACCTTTTTTCTCCAGCTCCATATACCCTCATATGGTCCCAGTGAGCTGGAGTCTTGGACCAGGTAGATGGAGCTCTACTGGATAATATTTGGCTCTCAAAGTGCTTACTGTGAGGTGTAACTGTGGTTTTTCTCTAAACAGTCATTCCAACCTAACTACCATTCAGTCGAAACTTTTCCTAAGTAGTTGTTTTCTTATTTGTCTACAAGTGGCTTCTAGTGGGACAGAACATTTTAATAAGCAGATTCTTTTACTGGAATACAGCATTGCTGTGCCTCCCCTCCTCAGTCTTTCAAGTTCATTTTCTTTGGTTTCACATAGACCAATGGGAACTAGTTCATAGTAGCTATTGCCTAGCATAGAATTAGGTTCTCAGGAATATGAAGTATCAGGTTCTTATCAATGGGCAAAAGTAGAATTGAGAGACTATATCATGTGCTTATAAACTGATTTATTCTTAGTTTTCACTCCCATGTTTCTGTTGAGACCAGTTGACAGAGTAAGAAGCTCAGCATGAGAAAAGCATGGAAAATTCTGAAATGCAGAAAATTCACCAACGACATGTGTTTTAGAGTGAAGTCAGTGATACACCCTTGGAGAGCACTCTTTCTCTCTCTCTCCCTGTCCCTCTCTCCCTCTCCCCTGCCTCTCTTTTCCTTTCCCACATCTGTAGCCATTCCCTCCTGGCTAAGCCCAAAAGAAAAACTTGACAGAGTTGGGCATTGTTCAGAGAATGATGATCCCCAGGTTCTAGTTCCAGCTCTGCCATCTCCTAACTGAGTGGTCATCCTCCCTCTAGGTCTCTGTTTCCTTATGCATTAGATAAGTAGAATAGGGTTGGCACGGTGGCTCATGCCTATAATCCTAGCACTCTGGGAGGCCGAGGCGGGAGGATCGCTTGAGCTCAGGAGTTCCCTTTAGCTCAGGAGTTCAAGACCAGCCTGAGCAAGAGCAAGACCCCATCTCTACTAAAAAAAAAAAATAATAAAAAAATAAGTAGAAGACTGGGGCCGGGATGCCTGAGACTAAAGGAACTCTAAGTTTCTATTATTCTGCGGATACCACCTTTGCCAGCTTGGGACCTGGCAGGCCTTAGATAATCCCCAAAGCAGACGCATGCCTGTGGGATAACTGAGAATCGGCCCTAATCACAGCAGAGTCCAGCCACTTCTATAGACGCTTGTGCCTTTGGCTGCTTCCTAGAGCCACCAGCCAACCCAGAGATGAAGCTGGCTGGAAAAGTAGATGGCTATGTTGGAAAGGCCAGCATCATCTCTAAACACAGTCTGGGAAATGCCCATGTCCCCAGGAAGAGGTCACTGAAACCCTTCTCTGGGTGGTGCAGTGCAGAGAGTCAGGCAAACCAGGTTTTGAGTCCTGACTCTGACACTTACACCAGCTGTGACCTTGGGCAGGTTCTTGGTCCTGCGTCATTTTCCTCCTCCATAGAATGGGGGTGGCAATGTATCCACCTTGCAGAGCTGTAGCCAGGATGAAGGTCCCTGGAGGCCTAACAGTACCTACTAAGAACAGGTCCACAGAGGTACTTAGTAAGTGGTCCTAGTAGTTATTATCCTGTGCCCTATATTCACAGGAGTCTCTCGCAGGGACTCGCGCTCCTCCCCATGGCAGGGATGCCTTGGCTTGGCGCCTGAGGCCCCGCGTGCCAGGGAGCCTGGTACAGAGATGCTGCTGATTGGGATGCTGATTGAATTCCCTGATTGAGGAGCCTCAGCATTCTGGCCCAGAGCAGGAGGACCAGAAATATTTAGTACAATCTGCGTGGGTCCTTAATTATTTTCCCAAACTGCCCTTTTCAAGGTCTGTGTCCCCTTCCCTCACCTCTCTCTGGCCCCTTCTCTCTGGGTCCCTGCCAGAGCAGGGAAACGAAGCCTGTGGGGCTCCCTCTCCCTCCCCCATGCAGAGAGAAGGTGACAGGAGGCAGGAAGAGGCTGTTTTCCTCACAGAAGGCAGAAGATGCGGCTAAATCAAGCCCTGGCCATGCAAGGTGGCTGCAGCCCCGTCCCGGAGGCTGAAGTCTCCGCGCACTCCCGGCTGATCCCTGTTTTCTTGGCAAAGGTGAGCTCCTCGCAACCCTTCTTCCATCCTTTATTTCGACAGCCCGCGAGTGCTTTGCTGGGAAGGGCGATTAAGTGGCACTTAGTGTATTTTTCCATTTTCCTGTGTCCACCTGGTAGAAATAAAATAAAACAAAATAAAGGAGGCCCGGGATGGAACTGTCATTATTTTTTAAAAGGGGAGAGGGGGGTCACATGACTGCGAGTAACTGATTTCGCCAAGAGGCTGCCACTCGGAGTTTGCTGCAGAGCCGCCCCCTCCCGGCGGGGGCGCTGACGTCACGGAAAAGCCCCGTCGCGGGGCTGCCGGGCGGTTATAAACCGCGGGCCGCGGCGGCTGCAGGCGGCGACACGGACGGCGGGCACCGCGGAGCGGCCCCGGGACCCCGGCGCGGACCCACGCGAGCGCGGACACACCGGCGCCCACCCGGCCGAGCCAAGTAAGGAGGGCGGCCGAGGGGTGCTCCCGGGCGCCCGGGGAGGGAGAGGGAAGGAGCGGGCGTCTCCAGCCCGCAGAACTTTCTAAGTTGAGGAAAGAGCCCCTGGAAGGTGCGGTCTGCGCTGTGGTTTTCTGGTGGGGGCCAGAGCTCCAGGTGCAAAGGATGTCACTTCTCATCAGCAGGTTCCTTAGTTCTGTTCGGTCGGAGGGCCACCTCCTCCGACAGACCGGGTGGTCAGAGGGCAGCCCTCAATGATGCTTTATGCTTTTGTTGTTTGAATGCAAGTCGGCCAACTAAGGCAGTGCTTGAAGATTTAAAAACCAGCTGGTCGTCCTTGTCTTGGTTAGTGGCCGAGGTGTTGGGGTGTGGCGGGTGGGGGTCAGGTGGGGAGAGGAGTGTTTGTGCGTTTCTCCCTTTCAGGAGTGGCTCTTGCTGATTCAAATGTGAGAGCTTCTACTTTATCTCAAGTAGCCTGGGAAACACAGAGCTCCGTGCAAGGGAAGGCAGACCTGCCAAGGAAAAGTTGTAGGGAAGTTGCTGAATGTTATTTAGGAAGAGTCTTTGGTCTTCTGATTTGCTTCAAGAAGGTGGGAATCTGAGTTGAATTAAAAACTCTCCTGGTGGACGTGGTTTGATAAGAGTGAAGCTCTTTCTCTGCAAATCTGATAGGTCTGAATGCAAGCAGGTCATTTCCCTGCCAGAGTGACTAGGCTTGGAGCTGGGATGTTTTTCAAAGTGGTGTCTGTGGGCAAGAGGGCAGAGCTGAGGCATGAACCTGAAACAGGAATCTCCGCACCTCGGCCCATAATGGTCTGTTCACGCAGCTGGAGAGCATCGTGGCAACTTTACTAAACATGGAAGTTCCAATAAGTGCCTGTCCAGGGCAGCCAGGGGGAGTGATGTCATTGCCACATGTTTCCCACCCAGGCACAAAAGCCTGCTGGACGCCGGTGCAATTAAGAGCCAAGTTTAGACAAGAGCGGCTAACCTGGCCAGCTGGTCCCCAGCAACACTAACTTGTTGCTTTTCAAGCCATCTCTGGAGGCTGTTAGTTCCTTCCAGCTGCCTCTCTCCCGGCTCTGAGCGGGGATCAAGCTTCTTTGAGGATGGAGGAAGCCCATGGGCAGTGGGCAATGTTAATGGTACTTTTTGCTCTATGCAAATGACAGTCTGCCTGAGGGACTGGTTACCGATAGGGTGGGGAGTGTGTGTGTGTCCAGTTGCAAGCCTGGCTTGCTGGGGTTTAGGGAGCGTTTCATTGCTTTTCCATATATTAGGGATACTTGCTTCTTGCCCCGTCTAATGAAATATCACTGATGACTGACCATGTGTTTGAGCTCTTGCTCATGCTTACTAATGCTGACATCTTGGCTGCTTTGCTCCCTAGGAACCAACGATGACTCTGAATAATGTCACCATGCGCCAGGGCACTGTGGGCATGCAGCCGCAGCAGCAGCGCTGGAGCATCCCAGCTGATGGCAGGCATCTGATGGTACAGAAAGAGCCCCATCAGTACCACCACCACCACAACCGCCACTCCGCTGCCCCCGAGGACCACTGCCGCCAAAGCTGGTCCTCTGACTCCACAGACTCAGTCATCTCCTCTGAGTCAGGGAACACCTACTACCGGGTGGTGCTCATAGGGGAGCATGGGGTAGGCAAGTCCACTCTGGCCAACATCTTTGCAGGTGTGCACGACAGCATGGACAGCGACTGCGAAGTGCTGGGAGGTAGGTGGCCCAGCCCCAGTGGGCTTCTGTCCATCAGCAGTGGTCCAGGCAGAAAGAGCAAGAGTGGCTGGGGCTCTGCGGAGTTGGGAGCTGAGGCTGCGGGTCCTTGGCACTGGTTGGGGGAACTGAGTCCTCAGAAAAGCCCTGGCACAGGCTCTTGGGGCAAGAAAATGAAAATGCTCGTGGATAGGACCAAAATCTGATGTACCTGGGCCAGAAAGGGAATTTCTTAGATTGTATTTCTACACCGCCTGGGGAAGGCTGATGAAAGAGGGCAGAGCCAGAGGGTCAGGATCTGGCTTTTGCTCACTTTGACCTGAATGCTCTTCCCAGAGCTCAGTATAGACACAGCCTTTCTCTCTCAAGCCAAACCAATGTGAAAAACTGTTAGAATGGATTGATCAATTTGTTTCCATCAGTATTAGAAGCTTTTGAGGGTGTAAAATAGCTTGAAATAGTACGATAATTTTTTTAAAAAAATTTAAAGTACAGCAATGATGATAAACACTTTGTACAGAGTCTTACAGCTTTTCTAGACAATTTTCCCTGTACAGTCTCATTTCAGATGTTTGTTTATTGAAGCCTTGCCTATTTCCAAAATGGGTTGGGGTGACATTATCTCATAAATGCATGTACTCCTCAACTATGGGTAAAGCAGAGCCCTATATTCCAGTAAATAATATGAAAATCCTAATAGCCAAGGGTATCCATTAAGTGTCTTTCAGCCATGGCTTCAGTCTTAGCACGCGTGACCAGGGTAGCTATGTGCAGAAATGAAGGGAGAGCTGTCCAGTGCTTGCCCAAGTCACATTGTCTGTCTATACTCTCAGTTGCGACTCACAACTGAATCACAGGCTTCCGGGGTAGGAAGGTGTCTTAGTGATGACTCAGTTCTCCCCTCCACTGGATGCGCGTGAATCCTACTCCTCACTACCCACAGCCTGTTTCGTCTGAAGGTTTTATTCTTCTTGATTGTCTGTCTCAGTGTCAAGGAGTTCAGTGCTTTAGGAGGCAGCTCAGGAACTGAGCTATAAATGATGACTCATTGATGTACCATCGATTTCTCACCTTGCTCCTGGAATCTCAGGGACTATAGCTAAACAAGAATTGAGGGAGAAATAGTGCCAGTGTTGTACAATTGATTATCCCTTGCCTTGTAAAGGCTGGCAGGTGACTGCGGGGGAAGAGAGGCCAGGGAGGAAGGAACTAACATTGGAGTGAACGTTTGCAAGGGTAGAGGTGCTTTCTTAGGCGCCTTATATTTGATGCTGTTTATTTTGGTCCTCACAACATTTCTGTACTCCTGAGTAAACTGAGTCTCATGGAGACCAAGTAGCTTATCTAGACTCACCCAGTGGGGTAGCTAGGTTTAGAATTTGGGATTTTATAATCTTAGTTCAGGGCTTTTCTCATTTTACCATTTATGGGAACCTGCTATGTGCCAGGCACTGTGGTAAGTACTGCCCACACGTATTTTTGATAATACTTAAAAAAAAATGAAACCAACTTGGTATTAATATCCCTATTTTACAAGTGAAGAATTGGAAGCTTACAAAGTCAAGTGACTCTCTGAGGGCAAAAAGCTAGTACAGGCTGTGACCAGGATTCAGACCTAGTTGTGGTTAAACCCAAATCTTGTGCTCTGTCACTGTCCCCTGAAGCCTCAGGATTTAGCTTCCAAATGCTGCTGAGTTCTATGCTACATTGGGTATCAGCCACGTGCCTGGCTCCACTCTGAGCTCTGGGGTGCACAGTGTTGGATGAGGCGCCCCTACCCTCTTCCTAAGGAGCCAAGTGCCTGTGGCTACCATGCAGAGCAGGGTAAAATTAATGATTACCGTAAGAAGTAACAATAAAGTACTTTGGGACTGACATAAGCAAGAGATCAACTGAAAGTTTTTTGTTTTTTTTTTTTTTTGAGGGAGGAATTGAAAAAGTTAGTGGATAGTAGAGTTTCTAGAATGTTTGTCCATTAATTAAAATGGAGTGTTATCTATCCAGAGGGTGGTAACCCCATAGGCATAAAGTATTAAGAAGGACTAACTCATACCTGGAATTTGGGATGGCAGGCTTCTGTATTTGGGAAACCTTTTTGTTGAGAGAGGGAGGGAGAGGACGAGAGAAAGATGATCCTTTCTTTATCTCCTTAAATAATAAGAAGCTTCTCAGGTGACCCATCGTATCTAATGTGTCCTGTTTGAGTAACTTGATTTGTACTGTGTAGGATGACATCACCTATCTGTAGGCCCGTTGGAATCACTAGTTGGCCTATGTTGCCCAAGAGGAAGGTTTTCCAAGGCACATCCCTATGTTGTTTTTTTCCAGCATTAACCATAAGAAAAATCTACACAGTATTCTTATTTCTCCTAATAAAGATGAATGTTACAGTTATATTGCAATAATCTTATGACTCAGTACACATTTAATGCCATTCATTCATTCCTTAATAGTTACTGAACATACACCATGGCACTTGATGGGGCACTCTGGGGACATGGGGCTTCTTCCATAGAGATGCTCACAGTATGCAATGGTGCATACTGTGTACGCCAACTATAAATCAAGATGGGATGTGATAAATGTCTTGAAATTGGTATAAGGAGAGTGCTATGGGAATTCAGAGGTGAAAAGATTATTTCTGGTTATGGATATCAAAGAGAAGCTTCATGCAAGAAGTGGTCTCTGAGCTAGACCCTAAGGACAGCTAGGATTTGGAGGCCCTGAGCTAAATGAGAAGCCTCCACACACAAGCTGTTGCAGTGCAGGAAGGAGCACTGGATTTGGAGTCTGATGAATGGGTGCTCTGCCCCCAGCTCTGACGCTAACTTAGCTGGGTGCTCTTGGACAAGCTTCCTTATTGGTATAACCCGGGTAATACCTACTTCATAGGGTGTGTGAGTATTAAAGGAGATAACATATTAAGCCTTGAGCATAGTGCCTGGCACAGAGTAAGTGTGGAATGAATATTAGTTCGAGAAGATTCTGCATCTACTATTTCCTTTTGATGTGCTTGTCTTCCAAACCTGGTGGTCCCATTGCTTGTAGCCTCTATCCTTTTGGGTCA
The DNA here is from genome assembly GCA_008086735.1 of Cheirogaleus medius. Classification (NCBI taxonomy): domain Eukaryota; kingdom Metazoa; phylum Chordata; class Mammalia; order Primates; family Cheirogaleidae; genus Cheirogaleus; species Cheirogaleus medius. Next base: position 38,756,084 of record VBSM01001124.1, on the reverse strand, counting down.
CTCTTGGCCGGGGCCTTTGAGATGTGCAGAGGAGACCTGAGCCACCAGAGGAGAGGACAGTATCTCAGAGCAGGCATTTCTTCCAAGGCTCGTTCGGATCCCTTGGGCCATGAAAGCTGAAAGCAGTTGAAAATTCTTTGGGGGAAGGGAGGCTGGAGCCTCAGAACTTTTGAGGGGCTGCAGGTGCCGGTTCCAGTGTGTGAGAGACCTTCCGTGTGAGTTCCACACACAGCGCCTGAACCAGTCTTGGGAAGGAGGGGCCTCCAAGCACAAGGAGCGTTAAAGAAAAAACTTTTAACCCAGACTTTATTCCTCACTATTGCAGTAAGACTATTGCAGTAGGCATAAGACTATCCCAGTAGGGGAGTGAGAGCGGGCCCAACTCCAAAGGCAACAAGAACAAGTGGGTGTTTATAGCCAAGGGGCAAGTTGTGGGGGAGTCGGTGGATGGAAAATTACAAAGAGGAGACAGCAAGGTTGGGGGATTCTTGCTGAAGTCAGGCCATGGACTTAGACATGAAAGGGAGGGAGGGGATGAGGGATTTGATCAGATATTGAAGATGGGAGATCCTTGTTAAACTGACTTATCAAGGTTCTTGCTAAAACTGAATTCTGCAAGGACGGACACGGCAGCCCAAGGTGGAGGCCTAGTGGGGAAAAGAGTTGAGAGGAGCCGGGCTAAAGTTTGGTGGAGGAGAGTTTGGTCTGTGTTGGGGGATCAAATGAGGAAAGACAGACAGGTGCACTGGCCCAGGGAAAATGGCTACGGCCACAGTCACCTCCCTCTCGCCTGTCAGGAGGATTTCTCCTGCTATGCGGAGTGTGCATGGACACCCCCAGCTTTGATCCAGAGCACTGGGGAAGGGAGGACGTTCTCAGACCCCGTCACCTCACAAGCTCATGGGCCTCAACCCTTGCTCTGCATTCCTTAACCAGGAGCCAATTTCAAAAAGCCCTGTTGGAGTTTGGTGTTCTTTTATTTCCCCTCTATGCACCTGATGAGCACTTGAAAAGGCTAAAAGATGAGCTGAGCTACTGAACCAGAAAGAGAAACCTAGAGCTTTGGTTACTCCCTGGCTGGCACCTGGTGAGCGGTGGGCCTTCAGACAGGATGCACGGTGTGCTGGAAGAGTTTCTGGGGCGCGTGGCCAGAGGTGATATAGAAACCCACATGAAGGGATTGGGGGTGGCGAGGGAGGGGCCACATGCACAAAGCAGGGAGGAGATGTGTTGTTTTGGGCTCCCAGGTCTCCGACACTGTGATACTCAGGCAAACCTAAGACCGGGCAGAATGATCCTGCCAGGAAACTTGCAGAATGGCAAAGCGTCTTGTTTCCACATTCGCAGCTGTAATCCTCTGTCTGCTTTGGCTCTAGACTTGTTCTGAGCCCTCTTAAACCAAGAGAAAGTTTGGATTTGCTTTTCCTTTTCGCTACTGGAATACAGTGTGTTTTTTGTTGAACTACCAGGCCCTCAAGCAAGTCCCCTGTGCCTGCTGTTGGGTGGTGAGTGGGAGCCAAGGGCAGAGAAAGTGCCTCATGGAGAGAGTTTTCTGAGCGCAGGAAGGGGTTGTAGAGAAAAGAGGAGCTCTGTGGCAGTAATGGGCAGTCAGCCCCCATGCCCGTCTGTTGGTTTCCATTCTGTTGGATAAATTTGCGTGTTGTGGTCATGGGCGCCACCACCGCAAAGCCAAATAGTATGTCCCACTGGGATCTCACTCATGCTGCTTATTGTGGGCGCAGCACGGGAGATGGGCGCGACAGAGTTTTAATCCCCCAGTGGGAAACAATTATCAATGATTAGAAGAATGACCTGCTTAATTCTCCTCATTTGTCCACGGTTTTCTTCTTTTCCTTCTCCTGATTCCAGTTTCTAGGAGAAGAAACATTAAACCAGGAGCATTGCTTTTCAGAAACGCCTTGCTATTATAAAACAAGAAATGCCCTGGTTCCCCCTATGGAGCTAGGATTCCTAGCAAGTTTAAATCCATGGCCAGGAAACAGCTCCCCCAGAAGGAGGGAAGGGGGTAAGGGAACAAGCCTTGCAGATATCTGAGGGCAAAGATTCCAGGCAAAAAGAACAAGAAACTGGATGAAATCATTATGAAAATCATACTTTTCAGATGATAAAATTGGAAACAGGCAACCTGATTGTGAAAATATTAGAGTGGGGATGGGCTCGATTATATGGGGTTGATGGGAATCCCTCTTGCAAAAATCCCAGTACACCCCTTCCACTCCCTCCCCTGACAGATTTTTCCAGAATGGAGCTACTTTGGTGCATTGTACTGCATTCACCCTTTACCTACACTCAGTCTGGGCTCCAGCACAGGGACGAAAGTTTCCATTACCAAGTGGAACTGGAGGCAGCACTTCTGTGTACTCAAAAAGGAAAAACAAGCCCATTTATTCCTAGGGAGCTGCATTTTTTTTTTTTTACCAAGGAAGAAAACTACACAGCCAATACAGGGATAGTCTCAGGATCTTTTTCTTGTACTTCTCCAAAGAGGAGAAATGTCTCTGAGCTCAAAGCTCCTGAAATTGCCAGTGAATGTTCAGTAACTACCCACTGAAAGGTACAATGGATTTCCATGTACAGCTTATGAAAATGGGGCTTATGGTTCCACGGGGCAGTTAATATTTTCTCGTAGCATCATCCATTGAATCTGAGTCAAAAGCTCTTAAGTGAGTTTATCCTCATAAATGGTTTTCCTATATAAAGGAACCAGGAATGATGAACAAATGCCTTTTACTGTGACTGGTTCAGTGATACACGTTCAAGAGATACAGGGGTTCTGCTTAGTAATTACTGGAGGAATATATGTAGAATATTGTTGAAGGTGATAAAAAATTTGTAATTTACCTTTGCAGATATCTGTATATTTACATTATTAGTTGCATATTTAGTAAGTTTATTTTCTAGCATAATTGTCTACATGATCCTCTTGTGGAAAAGTGTTGCATATTCATCTGACTCCAATATCACTGTTCTTTCCTTTCTAGAAGATACCTATGAACGAACCCTGATTGTCGATGGGGAAAGCGCAACAATTATACTCCTGGATATGTGGGAAAATAAGGTATGCAGAGCTCATAGTTCTCTGTGAATTCCTCCAGGGCTTGCCTTTCAACAGGCTGTTTGGTGTAGGGGTGACCTTGTCCTATATAGCTGGTGTTCCAGATGAGGTTGGGCTCATTTTCTTGATTAAAAGCCTTTACTGCTGAAGGTTGAGACTGTTCTAAGGAACAGGTCATTCGCAAATGAGTTCTGAATAACAAGCAAGTTGCAGTGACTCGCCCTTAGTTCCATTTAAAAAACACAAAAAAGTGTATTCGTCTTAGGGAAAGTGTAAACAAACATGGACAATCATTTAAAACTACATCAAACCATCTCATATGAAGTTGACATTCTTAATACTAGTTTTCGACATTTGCTTTTCAAAGATCTTGGGCTTCTGAGCATACATGTTAGACCTTCTGTTTATTGAAAACCCCTTCTATTCTCCCAAAACCGATCTTAATTGTATCAGTTGAAAAAGGCAAGAGGGAGTTTTGAGGAAGTCAGAAAAGGCTCATTTTGGGTAGCTTGGATAGAAATTGGAAATACTGTTTGGCAGAGCAGTTGTGTAATTTATCAACTCAAGCAGCAGAAGATACTGGAAAATAAAAAGGTTTTGGCATAAATACTATACAAGGTAGCAATCTTTACAGCTACTAGACATCTTGTAGGCATGAAAGACCAATGCATTTTGGGGGGTTGGAAGTAGTTTTCTTCCTTTCCCTTGTGGGCAGGGAAATTAAGGATACACTTATTGTTTCTTTGCAAACTGTCGTGTCATTCCCCAGGCCAACCTGAGCTCACGGAAGGTCTTATTGTTTTATTAGGGGGAGAATGATTGGCTTCAAGACCACTGCATGCAAGTCGGGGACGCCTACCTGATTGTCTACTCCATCACAGACCGAGCGAGCTTCGAGAAGGCATCTGAGCTGCGAATCCAGCTCCGCAGGGCCCGGCAGACAGAGGACATTCCTATAATTTTGGTTGGCAACAAAAGTGACTTAGTGCGGTGCCGGGAAGTGTCTGTATCAGGTAAGAAGAGTGATGGTGCCAGTACCATAGAAACAGTCTCTGGGTCACATGCATTTTCCTTCAGATGGGTGTTCTTCCCTTCCTCTTTTAGGAGGCTAGAGCCAGGGACTTACTAAGATGCTGCATGGGGTTTTAGGTGTGCCCCTGCGACTCCTGCAGTCCCGAGAGGGCATCTCCATGCTGGGTGCTGCTCCCTTGTCCGTCTGGTCTCCCTGCAGGACTCCAATCTCCCCACCTCCAAGGGGTTTCCTGGAATTCCCCAGGGAGTTTGGGGAAGTGAAAGTAGCATCTTTGTGCAAAAAGGATGGGGAACTCTGATTTAGGGGAATTGTAAGTTTCACTGAGATAAAGAATTCTGCTCTGGCTGCCTCTGGCCCCTGTAAACCCTAGAAACACCCCTACCCCGATCCCCTGCTTCCAAAATTTCAGATAAGGCATCAGTCTGATGGCGTCACATATCTTCATATTAGTTCAGGGGTAATTCCTGTTTGTTGAGTGTGCACCCACCCAAGTGCTTTTAGAACCTTGAGATTTTGCTGGTTTAATACAGATTTGGTCCCTGGTACAATGATAAAAATGAGTTACTGCATTGCCAGGCCCTGCTCAGGAGGAGAGACATGTGATAAAGACAGTGCGCACAAGCAGTTTGGGAGTGTCGTACTGCTAGGACATGACTGTCTATGGTAATTGTATTTTTCCAAACCAACACTTGACACATGGTCATTGAACACACTAAATAAGTGAAATTGAGACTGTTTTAGAAAAGCTTGTATATATATAGTTTTCTGTAACTGTATTATACATTTGTGAAATTCTCAAATATCTCATCATAGCTTTCCTATTTTTTTTTTTTTTGTAAGGGAGGAAAGCCAAGTAGTAGAATTCTTATTTTCAATTCAGTAGACTGAGTCAGGAGAAAGAGTTAAGAATACGGGCTTGAAAACTGAGCGGGCCTGGATTCACTGCCACTTACAGGCTGTGTGACAGCCCTCCAGGTTTTAAAAGACCCCCTCAGTTTCTTTACCCACTGATAGGGATAATAATATATTTTCCAAGGTTGTTGTGAGCACTGAAAACCATGTTTGTAAAAATTTAGCATAGTCTGCAGCAAATTAAGAATATGGTTTTTACTTTTATAATTAATATCACTATATTCGATGAAATTGGACCTGCAGACAGTAAATTTATGGTAGACCAGATCCAAAGTCCATCTCTCCTGCTTCCAGGGGTCCTCCAGTGAGACTCTTTCCTTCTATTTACACCCTAGGAGGGCCTGTGCCTTAGTGGCTTTCTCTGTCCACTGCACGTAGGACGGACTTAGAGTTACCTTGAGGGGTCACCCAGCTTGGCTGTGTGCAGCACAACTCTGCACGGTCACACCTGGCAGCCTCCCTGACTTCTCCTCTCCTTTGCTTTCCAGAAGGGAGAGCGTGCGCCGTGGTGTTCGACTGCAAGTTCATCGAGACCTCCGCGGCTGTCCAGCACAACGTGAAGGAGCTGTTTGAGGGCATCGTGCGGCAGGTCCGCCTGCGGCGGGACAGCAAGGAGAAGAACGAGCGGCGGCTGGCCTACCAGAAGAGAAGGGAGAGCATCCCCAGGAAAGCCAGGCGCTTCTGGGGCAAGATTGTGGCCAAAAACAACAAGAATATGGCCTTCAAGCTCAAGTCCAAATCCTGCCATGACCTCTCAGTGCTCTAGGCACCCAGAGTGACGCAGATGTCCCTCCTAGTGGACATCGCTGATGGCCATTGGGACCCATAATCTATATTAGATTGGATACTTAAGTATTATTAGATGTGGCTTCCCCCATTGCAGCCGGGAACTAATGTGTTAGCCTCATGGGCAACATGATGCACGAGAAATGAAAGATCTTTGTAAAAAGTCAGTATTTATTTACAGGAAACGCCTGACCTTACTACTTGAACACTCAAGACTCATTAGTATATGTGTTTGGTGTTCACATGTGTTTCTTCTCTCCTTTGGGCAGCAGAGAATTGAAGCTTACGAAAGAATGCCCAGAACGAGAACTTTTCATCATTAAAATATCACCCTGTGTTCTGATATGTGACTTTGAGGCCAATGGGTCATAAAGAAATACAGGACAGCTGACAAGGGGTTTATGCAAAGGAGGGAGTACTTTCTACATACCTTATATCTGTGGAGCTAGAATCGTAGAACTGAACTCATCAAAATTGTGACTCTTATTGCTCCGTCTAACTGTGAAAAGAAATTGCTGGAAACTAAAGCTTAGCAAACAATTTTTGTCCAATGCCCACAGAGTCTTGTAGAATTGGGAACTGATACATGTACCACTTATAGGTTCAAAAATTATATCTTTACCTATGTGTCTTACAGGTTTTTATTTAGGGGAAAATTATTTGAATCAAATTCTACTTAGTCATACCACGTTTTGTGTTTTATTATTTTTGCAATCATGGAGCCATCATAAAAATATTTTTAAATCTGAATTTGTTGATAGCCTGGAGTATAAAATGTCAATTTTAAAAATATAAGCAAAGTCTGAATTTTGATAAAACACATAACATAGAAAGTTCTAGTACTTTGGGTTGACCCTCGTATGCCACAGCTCTGCTCTATTTATTATTATTTTGCAAAATAACCATTTTAACATTTGATAAAGCATATTTATGAACACATTTCTTAATGAGAAAAATATCCATTTTATTACCATTTTCTATCTTTTTCAAAATTATGCAAGTTTTTACATATATGTCTTATAATAAAAGAAATAAAATCTTTGGAAAAAAAGGCATTCTTAAATGTTTTTCCTCTCCAAACAAGATGATTATGATTATTTTTATGTAGCTCTTAGAGTAAGCACATTCTACAGAGACACATCTATTATTTTATTTCTTTTTCTCACTAGCAATAGCCACGTTGTTATCTGTTTTAAAGGGTATTCCTGACACCTCTGCTTTGGAATCCTGATTCACAGTAATGCAGAGTTATTTCTGGCTGTTGCAGTTGGGAATTATTTAGGGTCATCACAATGCTAAGTTGCAGTAAAAGCCAGATTGACCTTTCCCTTTGGGCTGGCACATGCCCCACGGAACAGATGGGCTTCGCCCTGCTCCCTGGAGGCTCATGGCCTTAAGCTTGACTAAGGCATTAGAGGAAGTTATAAAGGATTAGGGAAAAATTAAAAAAAGGAAACTGGCGATTTCCAGCCTGAGATCTAGCCAGGCAAGGCTTTAGTCCAGTTCTCCTCTCTGACATTAATACAATTTGATGTTAATCACGTGGCATCTGTCCAGCGGCCGCGTGCGACCCTTTCGCTGGACTGGAACTTCCTGGTGTTCCCCTTTCATATCTCCTCTGGCCCTGCATGCACCCGCTTTCACTCTCCCCTCCTATCTTTCTGGGTTGGTACTCAGACACATGTTGATGGGGACAACCATGGGACTTCAGACATTGCTGAAAGAGATTTTTGTTTTAAAGAGACGGGGTCTCCCTCTGTCACCCAGGCTGGAGTGCAGTGGTGTCATCATAGCTCACTGAAGCTTCCAACTCCTGGGCTCAAGCCATTCTCCTGCCTCAGCCTCCTGGGTAGCTACTATGACTACGAGCACTCACCACCACGCCCTGCTAATGTGACGCAGTTTTAGTAGGTGTCTCTGCTCTGCTTTCTTGGCCCTTTCTCCTCCTTTTCCAAGTTGAGAGCAAAGGTGGTCATCTCTATGCATTTTGCATCTTTACATTGCTCAAGGAAATAGTACAGGGAAGTGATAAGAGTAAAGATTCAGGTTACACAGGCCTGGGGTGAATCTTGGCTGTGCCATTTAGTATCAGTGGAGTAAAGGTTAAACATTTCCAGCCATCAGTTTTCTCATCTGCAAAATGGAGTTGCTAATAATACCCATTATGTAAGGTGGTTGTGAGATTAATGTCTTTTCATCTGTCATACAGTAAAGAGCTCAAGAAATGTTAGTTTTCTTTGCTGCACATCTCCCATTCTGTATAAATTAACAGTTAGTTGTATATGTTTGCTTCCCCCAATTTGAATGGAAACTCCTTCAAATCAGGGACCGCTACTCTTTCCCCTGTACCCCCCTGTTCTTCAGTGCAGTGTCCCGCGTGTATTGGGACTTCCTAACAGAGATGCTCCTGATGTCTCCATGAGGTCAACAGGCCATTTCGTAGCACGCTAGTTCAGGTGGATAAATGATGTGTCCAAGATCGTTCAGCTGTGAAGCGTCTGAGCTAGGACTGGAGTCAGTGTGACTCCTGGTCATTTGCTTATTCTCATCTCTGAAAATCTTTCCTATAAACGCACTCAGCCTTTTCATTCCCATGTATCACCCCATACCCAGCACGCACACACAGAGCGTGTGCACACCACATACACACACAGCAAACACAGCACACACACGCCCTATGCGGACACATTCTTCATACTATTTTCTGTTCTCAGTCTCAATCTTCCTCATCACTTCTTTCAGAGCTTCCCAACCCAGTGGCCACTAGATCCCAAGCCTCCCTGGCTTAAGGGTGTCAGACCAGGGTTCCCTAGGCTTGACTCCAGGCAGGCTGCACTCCAACCTGAGAGGCGTTTTGGTTAAGAGCTATAGCTCTGGAGTCAGACAGACCCGCTTCCAATCTGGTTTCATCACTTACTGCACATGTGACCAAAGGTAAGTTTCCTATTCTCTCCAAGCCTCAGTTTTCCCATCTGTAACATGGAAATAATAATAATGCCTACCTCATAGGGTTGTGGTAAGGATTACGTGAGACCTGCAAAAGTGTCAGTTATCATGGCAGGGAGGACAATGACTACCCCTGCCCTAATGTGGCATTCGCCCCCACGTTCACGCTTGTGTTCTTCAGATATCATTGGGCACCTGGGCACTGACAGTCCTGGAATATAATGATGACTAAGGTATTGTCCTTGTCCTCAGAGACCTCAAGAATAGTAAATTTGCTGTCCCGAAAAGCCACAGAAGGTGGCATTAGAGATAGGAAGGAAATGAAAAAAATTTGTAGGATTATACCAGGGAAGGTATAATCCTTGCTGCTAGTAGATAAAATTCAAATGAAGGAAAAAAATTATTAAAATGATTGGGTTAGATGTAGAAAAGAAAATTAGACCATTTAAAAAATTCGATTTTGGGAAAGTAGAAGCATTAGAGGAAGGTTGGTTTTTAAGCATCCTACATTTTTGCTTACTAATACATGAACTATTCAATGCAGGGAAAAGGCAAACGATTACAAATTCACTTGGCCAACCTTACGGAGCTCCTGCTTATGCAAGGCGCTGTGAGGAATACATGGTGGGAGAAGGCTGGTTTGCCTTTGACCACTTCGAGACCAGCGTCGACTATAGTCGACAGCCACAGATGAATGCGCACAGCGACTTTAGCCGACAGCCGTGATATGAAGGCGCATAGCCGAGCGTCGACTTTAGCCGACAGCCGTGATATGACTTTTCTAATTTTTCATTTATCAAAATAAAATTGTGAACATTTAAAAATAACGTAATGAAAACACATATGTATATGTTACCTATTCTGATTTACATTTCAAGTAAAGCTGCCTGTAAAGCAAAACAAGCTTTCAGTGCTTTAAAGCTTTCCTCATCACACAAGAGCAAAATGGATTCGTCGTCAATGCACAGCACAAACTATCATACGGACTATGAGTGCCGGCTGTGGGCAAGGTTTCGCGGCCGGTGAGCGCAGTACCGAAGTGGTTAAGAAGCTTATAATATAGTTAATAGTGGCAGGAAGCAGACATGGTGGCGAATGAAGACAACTACACAAAAACCTAGATGATGATGTCGAAGATGATAAGGACCATCAGAGACACATGTAGTAAGGCATTTGAGCTTGGGTGGGAGAAAGAATTCCTTGCTTGGCTGGTGCAATCATGGAGGTCTTCTGGGAGGAAGTAGTATTGAGCTTAACTTTGAAGAATACTCAAGATTTCCACAGGCAGGCTTGGTTGAAGGGAAGAAAAAGGGAAAGATTGGTCTATATAAAGAACACAGCATGAGCAAAGACAGAGAGGCAGTGGCTGGGCGTGGTGGCTCACGCCTGTAATCGTAGCACTCTGGGAGGCCAAGGCGGGAGGATCGCTCAAGGTCAGGAGTT
>VBSM01001124.1:38690631-38738325 GCA_008086735.1 Cheirogaleus medius | reverse complement strand
CTGGTTTAAACATTTTACCTCATCACAGTAACCCCATGAGGCAGTTAGTATTGTCTCCATTCTACAAATGAGGAGCCTGGGGCTTGGGTAGGTTAAATAATTTAGCCAAAAACACACAGCTGGAGGATGACAGGGGCAAGACTCAAACCCAAGTCCTTCTGGGTCCAAAGTCAGGGCTCCGCCACCACGTTCCTGCCCCTCACTCTGTGGTTTTCCAGACGTGCAGGGTTCAAAGTCCACTGGATGTGAGGACACCTCATAGGAGGTAAGTGGCTGGTCGGTGGGGGCCTCCCTGCCTGCTGAAAGCCGGCCCTGCTGGCTCTCGTTTTTAATTATCTTGCAAGCGGCCATGATAAGCTGAGACTCACTGGTTAGCAGCAGGAAGTGTGTGGGTCATGCAGACACTCTGAAGGGACCTTCTACGGTAGCCAGCAGCTCGGGCACGGTCAGGGCTGGAGTAAACAGCAGCCCAGAGCTGGATCTGCAAGCTGCAGGGGGCTGATCCAACTCCTGCAGGCCCCAGGAGAGGCGGCTCTGACGGCTAAGTCACCCCCGGGTGACAGAAACTGATGGATGAAGGTCACGGCCTCCACAGAGAGGGGTGTGAGGCATGCATCGGTGAGTCACGGTGGAGCGACTCACAGTCATGCCCTGAAAGCCAGGGACCCGGACCAAGCTGTCTCCACAGCCGCCCTCCCATAAAGGAGATGATTAATTATCATAAAAGCTCCTCACAGATTCTGGGAGGCTCCAAACTGGGTTTGCACTCAGCATGAGAGAGGGCGCTTCACATTCAATTAATTTTTATCTGACCTGCCTGCTGTCCTGGGGGAGGGGCCGTGCCCAGCTGCCAGATGAAATGGGCTGCCAGGGCCGGAGGGAGCCGCAGCTCGGGGCCTTCCCGGCTCGGAGGCACTGGGGCGTGCTTGCGAGCTGTGCGAAGTGTAGACGCCAAACACCGAGCAGATGGAGAATAATGAGCTTAATTGTCCTCTTTCCCACCCCCTGAAGACCTGGGGAGGTAAAATCAAGCCTGTGTATTCTCTTGGAATTTGAAAGAGGAATCAGGTGACAGTTTTGTTTTTTTTTTCCTAAGGAAACATAATTTTTGAAGGGGGAAATTTCCAGCGTGCACAGATGATGTTGACCCTGCATTGGCAGAGAGGCGGGCTGGGACAGGAGCCTTGGGGCGGGCTCTTCTCCGTCCTGATGTTTGCTGTGCCCCCGGGCATGGCTTGGTTTTCTGTCCTGTACACAGAGGGTTGGCAAACACGCTGGGGTGTGAGGCCTGCTCTGAGCCCCCGAGCACGGGTTCTGGGGAGCAGGAATTTGATCCCTGGAGGGAGCAGGGAGGCGTGACTCCAGCTGGTTCTCAGCTCCTGATCTGAGTACCCCACCAGGTGGGGGAAGGACAGCATGGCCACAGGAACACCGAAGCACTGGTCTTGTTGAAAGCAGTGCAGACGGGATCAAGGAAGCCAACAGGATTATTCATTGGAGCGAAAAGTCCCAGGCGGCGGGTTGGGATGGGAGTATTTGGGTCCGGGGATTTGGGATCACCTTATTCAGGCTTCAAATAAGGGCAGGGTGCAGTGGAGGCCTGGGAGCTTGGAGTTTCATGAATAAATGTTCAGAACTCTGTCCGCGGAATTAGATACATTCCAAGAGCTTGAGTCAACATACCTGGATCCCCCACTTCCCCACTGAGTCATCTTGGGAAGGTTATTTAACCTCCCTAATCCTCGGGTTTTAAAATGAGGGTAATAAATATCCCCCTGCTAGGGCTGACACGAGGATGACATGGAGTGACACCAACACGCTCAGGCTGCTGCAGTATGTTTCTGAGCCCTCCAGCCTGACAGAGTCGCTCCTCCCTTTGACATCCCCACAGACCTACCCGGGCCCACTCCACGTGCTCTGGCCTGTCCAATCTCCCCTCCCTCACAGCTCTCAGAATCCTTTGGGACACTTTGTTCTTCTTCTGATGACCTCTCGCTCTCATTTCCTGCCTCTGCAGAATTTTCAAGCCCCCCTGAGTTACAGCATAGACCAGACAACAACTTAAAACCGAGTATCAGACATTACCCTTCTAAAGTCTCACAGCCATCTCACTAGCCATTTGTTTCAATTAGTTAATTCTACATAATCATCCCAAACTTAGTGATGACAATTCTGTGTATTAGCAATTTAGGATCAGCTGGGCGGTTCTTCTGGTTTCAGCTGGATTTTCATGTGGGTCTTCAATGAACTGTGGGTCAATTTGCTGGTCTTGTTGGGACTTTCTCCTAAGTCTGGGATCATGGCTGGGACACTTGGGCTCTGGTCCATGTGGTCCGTCAACTTGCAGATCAGCCTAGGCTTGTTGGCATGGCCAGTGAGTGGGGAGGTGCAAGGTCCCTGAGACCTGGGCTTAAACTGGAAGCCACTGCATTCTGTTGGCCAAAGCAAGCCACAGGGTCAGCTCATGCTCAAGGGGAGGGGAACAGACTCCACCTTTGAATAGGAGGAGTTGCAAAGTCATATTGCAAACGGCATGGAGGCAGGAGGAGTGGAGTACTATATCCAAGGTTTGCAACTTACCACACCCACTTTCCCCTTAGGGTCTCACCCAGTGTCCTTTTGTTGGATCTCCAGTCTCTCCTCCTAGACTATCTAGATCTCTTTCCAAATATTCTTCTCTCTATTCTAGGGCCCCCAACTCTTCTTCCCATTTGAAGAAGACTCCAGATTCTTGTAACTTTGTTATACAGAACATTTATTTTCTTTGTTGACAATTTTTTCCTTTCCCATCATGTTCACAACTGAAAACAATCCTAAGTGTGTTGGACTGAAGTAAACCAGTGGTTCTCAACCTGGCATCAGAGTCAGAGTTTAAAATTGCAAAGTTTTAAAATATTCCTGATGCCTGGGTTCCACATCCAGGACCGGGGTAGATTTTGGATACTGGTATTTTTTAAAAGGTTCCCAGGTGGTTCTAATGTGTCGCTAGGCTTGATAACTACTGGGATAAATAAAAACACTGTGTATCTCAGATGAATTTTGCTTCCCTAAAATATGGACATCTAGAAGTTGTTTTTGGTTTTCGTTTTTCTTTAGATGAGCAGGCTCCTCCTTCCGGTTATATTGGTAGAGTGCCCAGTGCCCTGCAGGTACTACGCATAATATAAGCTGCCATCGTGGTGACTGTTGCCATCACCCGCAGTACAATGTGGTGACGAGGAATGCGGGCTCTGAGATACCACTTCACCCCTCTCTGCTTTAGTTGCCACATCTGTAAAATGAGGGTAATTAAAGTACCTACTTCATAAATAGCTACCTACATCGTAGCATTGTCGTGAAGGTTAGATGTCTAAATGGTTGTACTTAGACATACAGTAAGAGTTTAATAAGTGGTGGCTAGTGTGTAATCACCATTCTATTCCTTCAGCATCCTGTCGTTTATTAAGCTCACACTCAGTTTACTTTCTCTTTGGTCCAGTTTCCAAGCAAATGAGATGACAGGAGAGGCAGAGTCAGCAGGACCCTTTCACGTCTAGACACAAGGACAGAAACAGAATCTAGAAGAATGACCCATATCCACAGTCATGTGACTGGTGATTGGTAGAACTCAGACTAGGGGAATCATGGGAATTATAACTGTCATTGTTTCCATCCTTGTATCGGGCTTTGTGTTAGGTATTTATCTTTACTATTTTAGTGATATCTCACAACTCCAAGAAATAGAGATTACTGGCTCCATTTCATAGTCAAGAGAATGGAGGCTCAGAGGTGTTATGACATCACAGCACGCATGGGAGGAGTCCGGTCACACTAGCAGGACTGTGTAAGGCATTGGAATGACATTTTTAAAAACCCTATAAAATTTCTACTCACCTTAGAACACACTGTTCACCTACCTGCAGATGCAGAACGAGATTATCTCCATAGTATGATTTTAGGAAGACCCTGAATTTAAAAAAAAAAAATCTTTCCCCAAAAATAAAAACCAGAAAACCCAAATCTCATTTCAGCTTCCTTTCATCTCATTCATTGAGATGTAAAAATAAATTAGTACTTAATTTAAGGTTTTAATTTCTGATAAAATGGAAGCAATCCTGAAAGAAACTAAAACTTACTGTGACCTAAAAGAAGCAACACCGTGTAGGGAAGTGAGCACTGGATTAAGAATTTAGTATGATCTCAGATTTTAAATAACCTTCTTAGGTTAAAATTGGCTAGCCCAGTAAAAGTCATGTATTTGGGAAATTATGGAGGAAAGGCATGGACAGGATATTATTTAGTAGAAAAAAATTTAAATTGTAAAATATTTAGAAAACACACAATTTTATTATGGTATTTATTATCAACCAGTGTATGTGATACTATTATGCAAAATAAGATGGGAAAATTAAAAAATAATACATCTCAACAGGCCTTATAATGTCTCATTAGCACAATATAATTAGAATGCAGTGTGGTAGAGTGGTTAGGTTTTTAGACTTGGGAATAGGACTTGCTGGGTTCAAATCCTGATGGTACCAATTTACACGCTGAATTCTTTTGTGCAAGTTTACTTACATTCCCTGGGTCTGAGCTTCCTTACCTAGAAAACGGTGATAATAATGGTATATGCCTCATAACTAGTGTTGTTTTCAGATCTGAAGGAGTTAATATGTAGTTATCTTTTTCCTGGTGCAGGATTCTCTCACACTTACCACCTAATTGCTAGTAATATGGTTTTTGAATTAAAGCAACCACTTTCCTGGTTTCTGATCATTATCTTTTTATTAAACTGCCTGGATTACCCTTTGGCAACTGCAAGTTAGTACTTGCACATAGCTGCCTTGGCTTAGACTGACTGTGCATTGTTTTCCAGCCTGGCTATGACTTTCAGAACTTTGACAAAGGTGCACTGGTCAACTGTTTGCAGCAAGAGGCACTACCGGGGGGAGGGTAGACTCTCCTGTGTCACTCTCACCAGAAGACGGCCACGGCAGAACCGGCTTGCTCTGGGGTCCCGGCTGGGTCACACGCCATGGACTGGTGTGTGATTTTCAGTCATGCCTGCATCTAGAGTACCTGTGACTCTGCCACACGCTCAGCCTCTCCCCCTGTCCCCAGGCCCTGGTCCTACTGAAGGCCAGATGGTGAACTAAAGCAGGAACAGGACTCTCTTCACCATTTGATGCACAAAGTTGGGGGGTGGGCGGGAGGAGGGCAGGGGAAGAAGAAAGGAGATAGACCAATTTCCCAGACCCAATCCCAACACAGACTTTAAAAGCAAACAGCACAGGTGCTTCTATAACAATCACCGTCTGGACATTTCTACCCTCTGAACACTTGGCCGTGAACAAAGGCAGTTCTAACCGTGAGCCAAGGACATGGTCTTTCAGAGGAACCCTGGAGTGGGCCGTTCAGGGTGCTGTAAGGGGACGCTAGAGACCAAAGAGCAGCCAGCCTTGTCACCAGCTGCCTGCATCTCAGTGGCTCTTTGGAGTAGCTCTGCCGCCAGCTACAAGCAGCGGCGAGTCTAGGTGTAGCCGTGCAGAGATCGGAGGCCTGGCTCGCGGCCTCAGTAAGAATCTCCAACAATGGCGACTGTCCAGAGAGCGTAGCGGATTGGGAAATGTGGACTCATCTTCCTCCTCAAAGCACCCCCAGATCTCTTTAGAAGGGGAGGTTCGCAGGCGTGGCTGTGTCTCTGCGGGAGTGCACCTTCCCACACTTCCCCGAGCCACAGGGGGGATCACGGAACAACATGTGTACGACACGCTCACCGTCACAGACTCTTCTGTTACCGACGTTTCTGACCTTCCTGTTCTCCTTGCCTGTGGGGTAGCAGGAAGAGAAGTCACAAGGGATATCTGAGGACCTGTGTTCAAATTTAGATTCTTCCATCTATTAGCTGATGAGTGCTGGGCCAAGTCGCTTAACCGAAAAGAGTTTGTCTGTGAGAAGGGGATTTAGCAGTATTTACCTCAGAGGTTTTAAAAAATAGCATCTTAGATACATAATGCCGGTTTTCAGAATCAATGGATTATTTTTCTCTTTAAAAGAGAGGAGATAAAATCCTAGCTTGGAATCGACGCAGTGACACTCAGCGTTCCTCTCACGGGGCCTGCGGCCTCCTTGGTGCGTCCCATGACAGCCTTGGCGCTGGCATCAGCACCTGGGGCTTCCTTTCTCACTTTGTCGCAAACCTTGCTCAAGTGTGTGTGTGTGTGTGTGTGTGAGAGAGAGAGAGAGAGAGAGAGAGGGGAAGAGGGAGAGAGAGAGAGAGTGTGTGATGGTTAATTTATGTGTCAACCTGGCTGGGCCATGGTGTCCACATGTATAGTCAAATGTCTTCTGGATATTTCTCTGAGGGCATTTTTTGGGTGAGATTAATGTTTTAATCAGTGCACTGTGAGGGAAGCAGATTGCCTTCCCCTATGTGGGTGGGCCTCATCTAATCAGTTGAAGGCCTGACTAGAACAAAAGACTGGCCTCCCCCAGCAAGAGGGAATTCTGCAGTGGACAGCTGGCCTTTGGGCTTGAACTGTGGTATCGGCTCTTCCTGGCTCTCCAGCCTGCTAGCCTCCGTAATCACATGAGCCAATTCCTTAAAAGAGATCTCTCTGCATATGGTACACAGCCTATTGGTTCTGTTTCTCTGGAGAACCCAGACTCACGCAGCCAGGGAGAGACAACAAGAACATTGGCATTTTCTTTTTTTTTTTTTTGAGACAGAGTCTTGCTCTGTTGCCCTGAGTAGAGTGCCATGGTGTCAGCCTAGCTCACAGCACCTCAAACTCCTGGGCTCAAGTGATCCTCCTGCCTCAGCCTCCCGAGTAGCTGGGACTACAGGCAGGTGCCACCATGCCCTAGCTAATTTTTTCTCTCTATATATTTTTAGTTGTCCAGCTAATTTATTTCTATTTTTTCTAGTAGAGACGGGGTCCTGCTCTTGCTCAGGCTGGTCTCGAACTCCTGAGCTCAAATGATCCACCCAAACATTGGCATTTTCTACTGCCTTCTCTAGGCTGAGGGCTTTACTGAACAACCCAGTTCACAGCTGTTTTCCCACAAAGATTTTGCATTTGAGAAATAACCTTTTTTTGTCTCATGCTCGCTTTTCATTTGCTTATTTATTTGGAATAAATTAAAAGCATAGGATGGGAGAATAGTATGGTGATTATTAGATTGCACTGTGTTTAAGTGAGTCTTAGACTAAGACCAAAGACATACACCTACTCCTCTTTTGAAGACAAAAGACAACACAAGCCAATTTTAGCAACCTACTTCTATAAGTACCTACAAGTCAAACATCATGACATAGTTCTAATATTAATTATTATTATATATAATTATATATTACATAATATATAATTAATATTATATATTAAATAATTATATTAATTATTATAATATGATAATAACAATAGCTGCCACTTAGGAGCCCTTACCAGTTATTAGGCACATACAAGCCTTTTCCATATGTTATTTCTTAAACATAACAGATGCCGAAGACCTTCCCAAATGCACCGAGGAATCACTAGAGGCTCCCAAGTTGTAGTGCTTAATTTCTCCTTAGAAATGATATATGATGAAAGGACCATCTCTAGATCATTTTCTATTATGTATTTTCTAGTTCAGTCTGTCCTCTCCACAATCTTCATGTGATGAAGTAAATATGTACAACACAGTGAGTCAGATTTATCTGGATTCAATGGCAGAAAAGTCAGTGTGGCCAGGGAATGTGCATTACTCTGATTCAAGTATTCTGTTTCTATAGAGTTCACATAACCATATGTGGCTGAACAGTGACCGATAAATTTAATTCAATAAAGGTACATTTAACGCTCTGCCCCTTTGGAATATAATTGCATTTTGATGATGAGTCATAAAACTCTTAGGATAGCTCGCTGCCTTTGGGTCATCAATTCTCATTGTATTGTATCACTACTTTCTAATCAATAGGATGCTAAATAAATTAGCTTTTAGGACATTACTTGCCACAAGGGAAAAGGGCTGCATTTGTCTAAAATATCCTTCATGATCTATTTAATAGTGATATCAGGTAATGGGGAAAAAAAGAGCTGGGAAATGCACTTCCTTATTTCCATTTCCCACCAGCACCTGCCAGGCTCTCTGAATGCTTTTGCCCTGGATTTGCTGCCTAGAGGAATGACTGAGGCATGATCTATCTTCTGAACACACTGGCTTTCCTGGATGGTGCTGTTGCCGTTATTGCAAGGGTTAGAATTTTTACCCAGGAAATGCTCTGTGTGTGACCCCTGCAGTGGCACCAACCATACGTGTCCACAAAATGCTGCTCCACTGCCTACCAAACCCAGACAGTGGAGAAAGGGTTTTGCAGGCAGACTGCCCTAGGTTAGAGGACAAGCTGGGTCACTTACCCACTGTGTGACTCTGAATAAATCACTCAACCTCTCTGAACCTCCTCTTTATCAGTCAAAATGTGGTGTTAATATCTATGTCATGGTGGTTGTGTTAACGAACCCACAAAGGGGCGGGGGAATTCACTGTTGCTTGCAGCACAGAAAGCCAATTACTGAGACAAGGAGGATTGTCAAAGAAGAGAGGATTTATTGCAGGAGATGCATCAATTGGGAGGTGGGAGGTATGGACTGCCTCAAATCAGCCTCCCTGACCCACAGGTCAGGAGTTTTTCTGGAGGTGAAATGAATAAGGCATGAAAGGAGTGAGCATCCTTACATGTTTGGGGTGGAGTGCAGGGCACGCAAGCACAGTGAGAAATCATGTTAGTACATACATCCCATGATCAAAAAATAGCAGAGAAGACCCTCCCAGGGTGAGGATTTTAGTAGTATAATGAGGTAGGGGTGAATATTGGTCATTCTTTCAGCCTTGTGCACAGGTGGGATGCAGGGAATGGGCTGCTCAACAGGTCCTTTGGCATGATCTGTAGTGGGGTGTTGCTTATCTTGTCTTTTCTGGACAAACAGGTGGTGTAAGGCTTTGCAGTTATCCTGTGGCTGCAATGAGATTCCCCTGTTTCTGGGAAAGAAACTCAAAAGGAATGCATCAGTACAATGGAAAGTTACAAAGTTTTGGTCAGCAAATCTTACTGAGTCTGCTAAGAGCTCTCTTTTCTTTTCTGCCTACTTTGAAAGTGCAGTTGCTACATTACTGGTGTTGAGATAAAACTCACTGTCAACGGTATCATCAATTCAAGATCAGCTCTAGCCACAATGTGAACACTGAAAACTCACTTAAAACATAAGGGAACTAACAACACTATTAAAAAACATTTTCTTGCATATGGACATTCCCCCTTCTTTTTGTTCATTCCTCAATCTTGGGGAGTCAGGGTGTTGACTGATCTGGCTGCTTCCTGTGAAGTGGGGCATAGCTGGGGAGTGAGGAATGAAAGTTTTGAGCCTCCTACTGAAAGTTCTCACGAATCGTAGGTGAATGATTGAATGTCTCTAGTACCATTACTTGGGTGCTTTTGTCTATTGCTTTGAAACAACATTTTAGTCCACATTTCATTCATATATTTGTCACGTGGCAAATCAAGACAATAAGTAGCAAAGGGGAAAGGCTAAATCTTAAGATCCCAGAAAGAATAGAGTGAGGAATGTAATAGCATAATTTGGAGAACCAGTCTCCCATTCCTAGATCATCCCTGTTACCCTGTTACAACCATGAAGCTTCTTGTCTAATTTTACCAACATTTATTTCCATTTCTGTGGAGGTATTTATATAAGTGCAGCATTAAGAATTAGCTATAACACAAACACCCCTTCATTCTGCTAAAATATAGTCAAGAACAATGTGATTATCAAGAACCACTTGAGCTAAAGCTTTTTGTTGAGCAGCTGTTGCTAATGCAGTTTCATTAGCGATAATTCTCCAGGTTATGGATTCTCAAGGTTGCAGAGCACATGTGGATGAGCTGCCACTCCCCACTGCGGTAGTAGGGTGTACCCAAAGAAGTCGTCAGCTCCATCTGGGATTCCCCCTGGGAGATACTGCCTTGGGGCTCCCCAGATGGAGTCTCGTCTAAAATTCCCTATGTTATTCGTGAAAACAATTTCAGGGAACTAGTCTCATGAACAACTTCAGATCTGTTATAGACCGAGAAAGGAGTGGCAAGAAGTCCTAATAAACCAGTGTGCCCCATTGACCAGCTGTTTAAGCAACCATAAGCCCAAGGAGTTCCTTCCTTGCCATCAGAGACAAAAATATACCCAAGGGGTGCACGAACAGTACCTGCTCCTGTTTGAAGGTTTATAGAGCCATTTTTAGGTAACATTATGGTTAACATCTTAAACCAAGGGTCTGTATGAGAGAGTTATCCTGTCCCTCCAAGAGCTCACAGGCTGCTAGTTTTCCCAAGCCTTGAGGATTTAATTTTTGCTAGTGTATTATGGTATAGATAGGAGTCTCATCATCCTTATCTGAGGGGCTAAAACATTTCTTAATAAGTTAATCTGAAGTGGGTGGTGTGGAAAACACTGTAACAGTCAAGTGTTTACAATAGGTGGTCAGTTTAGCGAGACCGTTTACCCAGGAGAAAGTACACTTGTGAGATTGCTGGTCCTTGCTGCCACCTTGTACATAAGTCTGATAAGGGGCTGGGTAAGAAAGAAACACGGGACCTCTGAGTATGGAGTTATTACGCGTGTCTGTAGGTGATCCGAGAGACAGGCTTCTGTAAGTTCAATGTCCAGGAGGGTACATTAGAGAAATTGTATACAGGGACAACTATAGGGTCAGAATGGTCCTGCACTGAACAAGGTTTAGGATGACAAACTCAGCAGTGAGACAGGTTAGCAGAGGAGGCGATCGTTTGGGGGAGAAGGTGGAAAGGTTCAATGAGGCAATTAATATAAAATGCTTAGTGCATAGTCTGGAATGATGATTTATAAATGGCAGGTAGTATAATTGCTTGTAACCCTGTCATCAGCTAAGATCTCCCTGACCATAGGAGACTCAGACAAAACTCTCTACACCTCAAATCATGCTG
This sequence comes from Cheirogaleus medius, assembly GCA_008086735.1. Lineage (NCBI taxonomy): Eukaryota > Metazoa > Chordata > Mammalia > Primates > Cheirogaleidae > Cheirogaleus > Cheirogaleus medius. Next base: position 38,727,350 of record VBSM01001124.1, on the reverse strand, counting down.
TGAAAGGCTACAGACATCCCCACAATTCCTGCCACTTCCTGAGGCTTAGTCTCAAGTGGACAGGTCACCGGCTTCTGTGTCTGCATGTGCTATGTCTATTTCGCCCTGCACCCATGGGACACGAATCCCAGCTCAGGTGGGAGGTTTTACATGATTTAGATGCTAACAAGACAGAACGGTTCAATACCCACATTTTAGTATGTTGACCTCCAAATTTACCTCTAATTCAGGAATCTTCTTTCAAATTTTCTGTAAGGCCAGGTCCAGAGTGTGAAGTGGGAGGGTTCAGCACACAGTGCTATGGTAGAATTGTCTCTTCTCAGGCAGCTTTCCAATCAGAATGTGTTCATGACTATTCTTAAAGAAGTAAATGTCTTGATTGTTTTATAAAAATCATTCACTCATTGTTGACCCAGAACCTCTGCTCAAAAACAAGAAGAGGAAGGTAGGAAAAGTCAGGGTGTGCGTGTGTGTGTGTGTGACTTGAATTTTCTCACTTTAACATTTTTTAGTAGAAAATTTAGAACAAAACAAAAGTAGAGAGAATAATGCAATGAACAAATGAACCTTAGCTTGGGGAATTCTCAGCTCATGCCCAATCTCGTTTCATCCACATTTCTTCCTCTGTACCACACTATCCACCCCTCACAGCTCAAATGGAGTCTTTTGAGGCAAACCCAAGACAGCAAGCCACTTCATCCATAACTATTGCTATATGCATATGTAACTGATAAGAACTCTTTAAAAAATGAAACCACATAACCATTGTCACACTCAAAAACGGACATTTGAATTTCCCTAATTATACTCTTTTTCCTTTTGTTATTTTTTTAAGAGCTGGTTTGTTTCAACCAGGGTTTCAACATTCTCTTAAATTTCTTTTAATATACAGGCTTCTTCTTCCTTTTTTCCCTTTTTGGTTTATATACAGAAAACACAGAGTCATTTGTTCTGCAGTATCTCACATTTTGTATTTTGCTGATTGTAACCGTGGAGTGTCATTTCATCTGTAACCTATTTCTCTGATCAGCATTTCATATAAATTCTAGACTCTAGAATCAGAAGTTTAATCTGATTCAAGCCTAATTGTTTTCATCAGGAATCCCTCATAAGGACGATCGCATCCTTCTCTCCGGAGGCACGTAGAGGTCCGTCCCATTTGTGATGCAGCCACATTAATGATCTTTGCCTAGATCCACTATTTTAGTAGGGGTTGCAAAATGGTAATATGCTAATTCTATCATTCCTTCATTATTAGCTGGAAGACTTCCATAAAGAGAAAACTTTCCTTAAAAACTATTTGGTTACCCTGAGATACAGTTTATACAGCAAGGACGGGTTACATCCTTGATTCTTGCCCTATGTTTACATGTTTTCAGGATAGTAAGTTGGTTCCCTGGTAACCTCTGAAGGTGGTCAATGAGTATTTGTTGTTGAGTATAATTATGACCTCATGGGCTTTAATATATTTGAGGTGTTTAAGTTCATCAAAGTCATTATTCTTACTGGTTCTCAAATTTTTCCATCTTTTGCCAATGATAGCCTCTTCTTGTTGGCTCTGAATGTTTTGATACAACTCCAGTTTTTGGTAACTTCCTTATTGTCTGGTCTGACAAATGTTCTAGGCACATTTTGTATATTTCCTGCTTCAGACTTATAGTCAGCAATTTTCCCGAGGAGGCTTGGGTCCTGTAGATGTTATTTTGCAATGATATTTAAAAATCATAAGCTGGCTTTAGGGCTTCCCTTCGTTTAAGAGTTGGGCATTGTCTTTAACCTTTTTTTAGTGGATGGAATTGAAAACAATACTTAAGAGAAAATGCATCATGAGTTCATACTAATATTTTGAATTTGAATTTAGTATTGCAGGTTTTTAAAATTTAACTTCTTTGATTTTATCTTTCTCTCTTCTATCTAAAAGTCTTGGTTCCAGACAATATTAAGATAATTACTTATTTGCTTTACTATACATTTTAGAATAATAATATTGATATCATTGCTAATGGCATGATTTCTGAAAACAGTTTAAGATTTTTTAAAGTTATTTTTTGTCCTTAGGATCTATCTCACTAGGGACATACAAATAACTGTTTTTAAATTACTTGGATTAATTCCTCTCAGTGGTTTTATTGCCAACTCAATACACAGTGAAGTTCATTTGTTTCATTTTACTTTCAAATTTTAGGAATTGTTTTTTTAATTTTGATTTAATGTTGTTTTATAAAAATTTGTAAAGAATTTACATGGTTCCAGTGTAAAATCTTTAGGGTAAATTCTATTTAGAAAAGTTCTAGCTTCTGTTCTTGTTTTTTCCACTTGATCTGTCTTTTTCCCTGTGGTAACTAAACAAAGGTGGTTAGCTTTATATTTTCTAAAGTATAAACAAATGCATATATATGCATGTTTATATATGTATATAATTTTATAAACACACATATATTTTACATATCATATATTTTGTATATGTAATATTTGTAGCTACCCCTTCTTAGATACTTAGATAAATAGAAGCATACTATACTTTTTTTCTACCATGCCTTTTTCACTTAACAGTATGTTCCAGAGATTGCTCCATAATGGTATATAGAAATCATCCTCATTTCTCCTCCACCCAATTCCTTTTAACAGCTGCAAACTATTCATTGAGTGGATAAATCACATTTCACTCAACTAAAACTGTACTGGTGGACATCTTTGTTGTTTCCAGTTGTTTTGTTTTTTTGTAATAACTAATGCTGCAATGAATAACCTTGTACATACATCTTTGGACAATTTTTTCAGTGTATCTATAAGATATATTCCTAGAAATGAGATTTCTAAGACAAAGGGTGAATGTAACTTTGCTAATATTGTCAAATTCCCATCCATGGGGCTGTATCATTTTGCGTTATCAGTAGCAATGTATGAGAGTAACTTTTTTCACAGCCTCACCAAAAAGGCATGAAGTTTGGGTTTTTGTTAATCTGATAAGAATAGTTTTTAATTTACATTTTTTTATTTTTAGTTTAAAAAACGTGTTTGAGTCATTTGCATTTCTTTCCCAAGAACTGTTGTCCATATTGCTTGTCCACTTGTCTACTATTATTTTTGGTCTTTTTATTTACATTTTTAGAAGCTCTTATATGTTAAGTATATGAAGCCATTCTCTGTTATATGTTGATACTTTTTTCCTAGTTTATCATTTCTTTTTACTTTGCTCTTAGTGTTTGTTTCCATGCAAAATTAAAAAAATTAATATTATTATCAGTCTTTTCATTGTTGCTTCTGGATTTTGAGTTCTAATTAGGAACGTTTTCCATTTCTTGGTTATAGAGGAATTCACTCCTGTTTTCTTCTAATACTTGTATGATTCCTTTGTTTAACAAAAACATTTAAATCTCTGGTCTATTTGAAATTTATCCTGGTGTGAGGTGAGGAATGGATCTTTTCCCACATTCATTCAGGTTTTTGACCATTACTGGGCAGAAGCAGCAAGGCAAAGACTCGGCTTTCTGGTTAAAGTCTGCAAGGCAATTACCCTGAGTTGCTGACGGAAGGAGCAGCCATAGACACAATCTCTTCAACTTACGAACGTCTGTGGTTAAGAGTCAGCAACAGTTTCTCAAAACTGTTGACCACAAACAGGTGATGTTAGAAGTAAGTTGGAGAGTGCTACTTTAGACTTGCTGCACAAGCGGATTTAAAAAAAGCTTCTTAGAACCCAACTCCTTCGTAAGTTAGGAGAGCTTCTGTACTTTGGATACCGGTTAGGTAGACAGCAAAGCCGACATTCAGTTTTATGAACTGGCAAGTCTGACCAAAGTACAGGAACATTTCTGGCAGCCAAATAACTTCTGGGTCCTTTATCAACTTCAGATGGGTTGTCGACCAGGCTGTCTGCAATTAGATAGGCTATCTTTGAAAAGCGTGCAAGGTTCCTGCTGGGAAGAGTCGTAGGTGTCACAAAATACGAAGACATTGCTGCAGGGTTATCAAGTCAGGGTAACTATCTAGTAGCTACTTACAGAAATCAGAGTCCCCACTATGCTTCCAGAAGCCATTTGGTGAGAAATGGTATGTCCAACTTGTGTTCACTATGCTGTCTAGTGGCCAAACGCAAGGTCTCTCACTGATGCTTGCTGTATTTTGTTTCTTAAAATAGAAACTTATCTGAGAATTTGAACTTAATTTTCTGTGGCTTTATTTGTATTTGGTTTGATGTGAATGACACCAGGTTTTAATTATAGTTTTCTAACTACCTATGAGGTGATCAGCCTCCTGCTTGCTTAAGCCTGTGACAGATAAGGCTGATTGCTGTTGGTTTCTGGTCTGAGGTGGTTGGGAGATGGATGGGAAGATACTATTAGTTCAGGGAGAGTAGAGCTGAAAGGCTTCTTAGAAAAGCAATTTATGGGAAATTTAGGGCTCTCTTTCGGACAAATACAGTTCAGATGTCCCTAAAAAGACTCCTAATCCACCTTAGTTTTTACCCCCTTCATTGGGCCGTTATAGTTACGAGCCCAAACAGAGGAGGGAGTGTGATATCGAGGGTCTAGCCTAAGATTTCCAAAGCTATGTTGGTGATAAAAATACAATCCAAAGAACAGCATTGGAATTGGAATTCAGATCCCAATTTGCCAGTCTCCAAAGCAGGGGTCCTCAAACTTTTTAAACAGGGGGCCAGTTCACTGTTCCTCAGACCATTGGAGAGCCCTCGGAGAGTGCGGCGCACATTCCACACATGCGCACTGTGGGCCCGGGTCGAGTCGGCTGCTAAGCAGGACAGGCAGCAGCGGCAAAAACTGCTGGCGGGCCGGATAAATGTCCTCGGCGGGTCACATGTGGCCCGCGGGCCGTAGTTTGAGGACCCCTGCTCCAAAGTCTTTGGTCTTAAACACTATGCCTTAAAGAATACCAGACTAATCTACTAGGGGGCTGAATCAAGACTGGGAGAGGTGAGTGCTCATTGCCTGTGTCAGGCACAGGAAATGTGTCATTGACACTGAGTCCCGTGGGACTGGGTCCTTGGTAATTCTATGACTCTTTGCTTCATGACCAAAAAAGAAAAGGAAATTGTATTCCAAAGATACAGGAAAATTAATTTTCAAAAGTCAAGGTCCTTGAAGACCAATATTAAATTCCAGAACAAAGCAGGTCAGCATTGTTGTGTTGGGAGCCACATCCTACCCTAGCCCTGGAGAAGATTTTCAATACTGAGGGGAGGAGGGTACATTTTAGGAAGCCCACTGACTTGAGACAATTCAGTTAGTGCTGGGGGCGAGGTGCTCGGGTGTAATGCATAACTCTGATTAATGCTGGCTGGCCAGGCCTGGCTCGTCCAAGTTGAGCCGAGCTATGGTGAAGCTAACCACTTCCTCATTAGCTGCAGGAGAGGGCGACCTTCGTCCCGGCTAGCTGAATGTGAGTGGGTCAGATGATGCTACTGCTCCGTGATAAGGGCGGGTGGGAGGAGATATAAGAAGATATCAGCTGGTGAGGATTTGGGCACAAGGCTCTATGGGATAGAGCGGTTGGTGTGATCGGTTAATGGGAATGCCACCTGAGCAGGTTTCTCAGCGGGCGCAGGGCTCCTAATGCTAGAACTCTCAGAAAAGATCAAGTGGGAGGGACAGCTGGTGAGCATGTCATTAGGGTGGAAGTGTTAACATTTTGGCTGCGGATCTGGGAGTTGACCTGTCTTAGTGGACTTGCACCACCCCTGTCCGATCGCTGTTCCTCGTAGGTAAGTAGAGCTGTGCCCGAGACTCGTTCCACAGCTGGTGTCGGAGCTTCAGCTGAGGGCGGCAGATAAGGGCTTTTTTAAAAAATTATTTTTTATTTTTACATCAGACCTGGATTCAAACCTTAGGGAATCTATTTTGATCTTCTTTGTTCCTCAATTTCTTTGTTTGTAAAGTAATAACTACCTTCCAGTGTTGTTGTGAAGATTAAATGAGATAATAGATACGGAGCAATTAACAGTACCCAGCAGGGAGTAGATATTACAGTGGCAGTTTTCCACCTCGCCTGCCTGTTGGAACCAAGGGGTCTTTTACAAACAATTGTTGTCGGGATTCCCCAAAGGCCAATCACATCAGAATCTCTACTGTTCGATGCAGCCAGGGTGGAGAACCCCTGTACTCAAAATTTATGATTTGTACTCAGAAAACTCTCTTAGGGAATATAAAAAAGCGGTGGAGTTTGGTTAACTTTTAGTCAAGTCTGGTGAAGTTAACTACCATTGTTTCTTTGTATAAAGTGCTAATTTAGAAAGGGTATAGCCACCTCTATCTTGTAAATCTGGTTGGATATAAGCTTGGTTCTAGTCAATTCTCTTGGTTTCTCAAGCTTAGGGGAGCAGAATTGAGAATACCTGGGAATAAAAAAATCCCTTTGTAGCCGCGCCTTTTGGAGAAGCTGGGCAGTCTACTCAGGTTTGAACCTGGAGCACGTGGGCTAAGCGGGGCTGCAGCTGGAGTGAGTCTCTCCCCAGCAGGGTTTCCATTCTCCCTCCCTCCTCTGCATCGCGGACTGCTCCTGTGGACCACCCCAGGCAGGGGAAGTAAGTAGATCCACAGATGTGAGATTTCAGTTTCTGTGTTTCCTCTTGTAGCAAACTGGAAAATCCCAGCTTTAAGATAACATGGCTTTTCCCAGAAATTCTCCTGGGTGGTTCTTGGGACTAGGCTTAATGTTATCCTGAGTGGGAAGACCAAAGGGAGGAATATTTGTCCTGCTTGTCTCCTGAGTTACTGGGTTTGGTCACGTAAAAGAAAACGCTCTTCTCTTTTAGGCAGGCAGTGAGGTCGAGGGGCTTATCTAGGGTTGAGCTGCTGAGCTGAACCACTGTGAGAGGGACAGAAGGGCTACTGTGGTCACCTTGTTTTTGTTGCCTTCTTTGTTCAGGGCAAAGATAATCTTCATGTATGGAAATGCTTTTGTTCACATTTTAAAAAGTAAAACATAAAAGACATAAAATAACAGATAAAATTAGTACGATGCATATATTTAAAGGAAAATAAATAAAACCCCTAAGACATTTATGATAATAGAAGACCAATAGAGATCTGAAGTGACCAGGCCGAGGTGACTAAAAATGTTTAGCGTTTGTCTTGTATATTTATGTCCAGGTAGGATTGGTTGCAGGGAATACTTCCCTATTTTTGGAACAGCTTTATTGGGATAAAATTCACATACCACCACACAGTTTGCTTACTTAAAGTGCAAACTCGATAATTTTCAGTGTATTTGCAGAGTTGTGCAACCACCACCACAATAAATTTTAGAAAATTTTCATCACTCACAAAAGAAATGCCGTATCCTTTAGCTCTCAGCCCCCAATGTCCTCCCACCCCCCAACTCCAGGCAACCGCTAAATCTGCTTTCTCTATGGACTTGCCTATGCTGGAAATTTCGTGTGAATGGAATTATACTGTATTTGGCCTTTTTTGTCTGGCTTCTTTCACTTAGCATGATGTTTTCAAGGTTCATCCATGTTGTAGCATGTATCGGTGTTTCGTTCCTTTTTATGGCTGAATAGTCTTCTATTGTGTGGATAAACCATATTTTATTCATCAGTTGATGGATATCTGGGTGATTTCTACATTTTGGCCATTATGAATACTGCTATGAACATTCATGTACAAGTTGCTGGGTGACAAATTATTTTTGTGACATACGTTTTTATTTCTCTTAGCTATATGCCTGGGAGTGAAATTGCTATGTCAAATGGTAACTCTATGTGAAAGTTTTTAAGAGAACTTCCAGACTGTTTTCCAAAGTGGTTGTATTATTTTACATTCCCACCATAAATCTATAAGGATTCTGACTTCGTCACATTCTCTTCAATACTTGGTTTTACGTCTTTTTTTACTGATCAAGTAATTATCAAGTAATTATTTTACTGATCAAGTAATTATCCTGGTGGGGATGAAATGTATCTTATTGTGGTTTTGATTTCACTTATGCCTAATGATATTGAGCATCTTTTTATGTGCTTGTTGTCATTTGCATATCTTATTTGTTTTTTAAATGTCTACTCAGGTCCTTTGTCCATTTTTTTATTGGGTTATTTGTCTATTGAGTCGTAAGAGTTCTTTATGTATTCTAAGTATAATTCCTTTCTCTGATATTTGATTCACAAATATTTTCTTCCATTCTTTGAGTTGTCTTTCACTTTTTAATAGTGTTTTTTTGAATCACAAACATTCTTAATTTTGATGGAGTTCAATTTATCTGTTTTTAAAAAATTGTTATTTGTGCTTTTGGTGTCGTATCTAAGAAACCATTTCCAAAGCCAAGGCCATAAACATTCATCCCTGCTTTCTTCCAAGAATTGTATAGTTTCAGCTCTTACTTTTTTTGTCTTTGATACATTTTAGTTAATTTTTCGGAAGGGTGTGAGGTCACGGTCCAATTTCACTAATTTACACGTGAATTCCATTTTCCCCGTTGGTTGAAAAGACTATCCTTTCCCAGGAAATACTTCTTAAGGGCAAAGTTTCTGGAGGCAACCCCATTTTGGTGTCTAGTGAGAGACCCACAGGCAGAGAAGGGAAACCAGTATTTACTAAGCCCTGGTGTCTAAGGACAGAGGCCTAGGTGAGGTGGGTTATACCCAGGCATGTGCATGCCAGTCTCTGATTTGTGCCCACGGCAGGAATTCCTTATCTGTCACAGCACACTGGCTCAGCTGTGATGACTGCCAGCACTAACACAAAGGGGTGGTGTCCTAGGAAGAGCATGTTTTGCAGGAATTGAACTAGTGAGGTTCACTTTGGGTATGTGGAATTTATTGTGCCTGTGGGACATGTGGGTGGAGCTGTACAATAGTAGTTGGATATAGAAGACGAGAGCCTTGACCATAGGAGAGGTCTGGGCTGGAGACAGAGACATGAGATGTTGGCACATACTGTGTTTCCCCGAAAATAAGACAGGGTCTTATATTTATTTTTCCTCAAGAAGACACCCTAGGGCTTATTTTCAGGGGATGTGTTATTTTCTCCTCAAAGCCTCAGCTTGCAGCATGCACAGGATGGCCGGGACCTGACAGGGGGAGATGACCTTGTGGTGGGGCTGCCCGCACCTTTCCGGTCACCTCTAGGATAGTAGCTGTCATGATGGGGCAGATGAGAAGGGCTGCTGGTTGTCTTTACTGCTTCACAACGAAATGCATGGGTTGTGCAGATACGCTGCGCAGCCACACCCATCACTAGGTCTTACTTTCGGGGTAGGGCTTATATTGCGCAAATGCTTAGAAATCCTGCTAGGGCTTATTTTATGGGTAGGTCTTATTTTTGGGGAAACACGGTAGATAGGAGCAGATCTAACCTCCCAGAGTGAGTGACAATGCAAGATAGTCCAGGATTGGACCCAAGGAGTCAGATGAGCTCACACTTGGGACTGCTGGGGACTGGCACAAGAGGTAGAAGAAAAACCAGGAGACAGTACTGGCGAGGAAGCCAGGGGCAAAGGGCAATTCGGGGAGAGCTACTGATGGTGTTGAATGCTGTGAGAGGTCTGGTGAGGTGCAGATCGGACAGTGTCTACCCAATTGCCATGAGGAGGTCGCGGGCCACCTTGGCCAGGGCAGTAGTCCTTGTGGAACAGTGGAGGTGACAGCCAGATGCAGCGATCTGAGCGTGTGCTGGATGTGAGCAAAGCCTTGTTGGTGCACTCTGATAAGAGAAGCAGAGATAAGCCTCAGAAAACCTACAAGATTATTGCTACTTCTTGGAATTTAAAGAAAACCCAAGATCAAATAAAGAGTTCAGCTGACTGTGAGAAAAAAAAACATCTGAGGGAAGATGGGGATATTTGTGTTGCCAGATCCAGCCAGCACGTTCAACGTCAGACCAACTGCACCATCGTCTGAGACATTCCTGCAGAAATGGGTCCTACATGGCGGGGAAATTAATCTCAGTTAAGGACAAGCCTTGCTAAAGAATATTAATTGGCAGATAAAACACAGAATCACTAAGCTAGTGTTTCTCACAGAAGGTGGTCTATGCGCTCACCCATGTCAGGAATCCAGAGTGCTTTAAAAATGTTGATCCCAGGGATGTACCCTGGACATACTAGACCAGGATTTCAAGGTATAAGGCCCAGTTTTAATAAACTCTCTCCTTTAGAAAGCACTAGAAGGCACATGTCCAATACAGCTGATGATGTGAACACTTACTAGCCATTCCATTCATGGGATTTTCTAGCAGTTTCATGGCAAGGGTAACTGGAGCTATATTAAAGCCCTTGCCTACTGGGCAGTTGCTTGGAACAACTATCTATAGATGAAGTTAAATATCCCTGGAATAAACAGCTGCAAATTGGGCCCACTTCTGTCTGAGTAGATAGCGGGGGTGGGGTTTGTGTGTGTGTGTGTGTGGGGGGATCTTTACTAACCTCAGACTGTCTTCATTAAATATTTTTTGGAAGAACACAAGGTGGCTGCTAGCTGAGATTTTGAAACAGCATTATGTATGATTTAATGTTTCTTCCTTGGAACTAGTGATTCATTTTGTTATCTAAGTTTTAAATCCTGTAATAATTGTCTACAGTGCTCTGGTTTGGAAAATTACCAAAACCCAAATAAAACACAACAACAGAAAGCCACCAAACAAACAAACAGGAAAAAACCACAAACTCCAATAAACCCCCCAAAAAGTATAAGAGCTACATGAAACTGGGAACTGTTTTGCTTAAGTTTATCAGAAAACAGACTCTGTCCTGGCCAGTGGAAGTATTGTAATCAGAGAAGATTCTGCTTCAGCAGAAAATTAGTTTTACCTCATTCTTCTAAATAAATGTGGAACAAAAACTGAAAAATATTGGTTTGAGGTGGTAAAATCATTTGCTTATCTGGATTTCTGTTGGCCCTTGTTGAGCCTGTAGGCAAATCCTGACTATTTGGGATTATTAAATTAAATAACTGAAAGGAATTCAGTTCTAAGAAGTATCTATTGAGTGCCAATGGAAGACAAGGTTTCTGCCATCATTAACAAGAGCAAGACAGATATTAATTAAAAATATTATACACTGCTAGGTCAGGCTTGTGTGTTGATAGATTCATGATAAAATGTTCTTAAAATATGGGATATGTACACAAAGAGGAAACATTAAAATGAAGTGCATGAAAAACATGAAAATTTAGCACTCAGATTCCACTCACTTTGAGTTTTAAAGAATAAAAATATTAGAAATGTAACATACTTTGAATTTTCAGAACAATTCTAAGTTTTCATGAAGTTTTTATCTGGGAGGCTATCTATTCTTTATTCCTTACTAACTAGCATTGTCCATAAATTACTTATTTATTTTCTAGGGCTAATATGGGAGAAATGGTTAAAATATTATTATAGACAAAAGTGCTGAAATGTTTTCATCATTATGAAGCTGTCAGTCAAAAGCATCTGCCCAGGTCCTTTTATTTTTATTTTTTTAATCTTTTTTGAGACACAGTCTTGCTCTGTCACCTGGGCTAGAGTGCCATGCGTCAGCCTAGCTCACAGCAACCTCAAACTCCTGGGCTCAAGTGATCCTCCTGCTTCGGCCTCCTGGTAGCTGGGATTATAGACGTGTGTCACCATAAAATTTTTCTATTTTTAGTAGAGACGGGGGTCTTGCTCTTGTTCAGGCTTGTCTTGAACTCCTGAGCTCAAGTGATCCTCCTGCCTCGGCCTCCCAGAGTGCTAGGATTATAGGCATGAGCCACTGCACCTGGCCAGCCCAGGTCCTTTCAATTGTTCACTTGTTCTCATCACATAAATCATATCTCCTTTGCTTTGAAAAGTGGAATCAGTAATCTTTATCAGTTACATTTTCCTTATTCCTATTATTCTTATTACTAAGTCAGTATTAAACTATTGAACTAGCAATGTTTCACTTTTGCATGAAAATGAGTTCCTAAAATGCAGTGATGTTCACCCTGAAACATGCTCTTAATCTTTGGATTTAATATGGAAGGATGTATAAGTGATGTAAATGTAACAAATGTATACACAGCTCTCAGAACCATGTTAACCTATTATCCCAGAGAGTACAGAAAAAGCCTCTATAATTCAGAGATGCAATCACCTGTTAATTTCTTTGATGGATGGTTTTGGCCTTTTCAGAGTTTAATCAACCCAAATGCCTGAGTTGGAAGCTAGAGGCTAGAGTTAGCGTAACATGTACAGCAAAGCCCAGTGTAGGAACTTGGCCATCTCCCAACAGGAATGGACTCACACAGAGGGATTTCTTCCTATGGAATTTTTGTTATTCACATAGAGCTGGAAGGAAAGTAGTCTGAGTCCATAGTTATAGTGAATAGGTTGGGCTTTGAACCAAACAGACTATAGTTGGAGTCCTGATTCACAGGCTGTGTGACTTTGGACAAAAGGTACAACTTCTCTGGGCCTCCCTTTTCTATCAATATACTGTAATCTACTTCATAGAGAAAGATTAAATAAGAAAACATTTTAACCGATATACCAGTATGCCATGAACATAGTTGTATAATGCTGCTGAAAAACAATAATGACTAAAAAGTGATACATATATGCACTTCCTTTTTTAAAAAAAATCTTATAAAGATACACACGTGCACCTATATGTGTGTGTGTATATATGTGTGTGTGTGTATTTATATAAAATGTTTCCAAAGAAGAAGCAAACTTCTTTCAGAGCAACGCCCTGTGAAGAGATGGTTGACGTTGATTCCAGGAAGTGAAACATGTGGCCAGTGGAAGCTATTTGCTTTTGTAGATCAAGGTCATTTTATTCAGCTAATGGGAGGGCAGACGTGTTAAGAATGTGAGAAGTGCTTAGCTTCACTAACCTCACTTTCTTAAACATAGTCACACTGGCTGTGAGATGGAGGAAGAAAGGTCCTTGCTAAACCCGCGGGTCCACCAAGGATGCTAACCACTGGCGTGCAACCAGATGGTTTCGCTTTCAGGGTCCCCAAGATGAAGGAGGTTTCTTCCCACCAGTGGCTTACGGTGCTCACGAGGGCACCCTCCTGGGATCTGGGAAGGAGGGGCCCTTCTAGACAGTGCCCTGGGCTCTTGTGCTTCCACCGTGCCAGATGCACATTTGCAGACGAATGGAAAACACAGCCCCAGCTCAGGAGAAGCCCAGAAATGAACAGCAGAAAGTCCACAGAAACAGGGCAAAGTGGGACACATCAGACACAAAAGTGACATCAAGTCTCATCTTCAGTGAGGCTTCCCAGAAGGACTGAGGTGTGGGACTCAGACTGCAGTCTAAAAGAGGCCTTGCCTTGAGAAATCTGGGGGTATTGGCTTTTACTGGTTAATTGGAAACCTCATTTTGAGTGGGAAAAAATAGCTTGCTTTTAGGTAAATCCATTCCCTCAATTGTATGTGTGTGGGGTCCGGCGGGTGGGAGGACTTGATTTGCGTTTTGGGGAAAAGTTCACTGTTGGTTGTTGCATGTGGCCTCTGAAAGGGACCCTTGAATTTGGAAGCAGGCACAGCCAGATTGTGTCGCTGTCATGTCTCCCAAGTCATTTACTATGACATCTCTTGCAGCTGGTTATCAATGAACCGGGTCGTTGCTTAGACTTGGCACCCTCTGCTCTGTCTTTTGTGTTTGAGATGATATCCACACAAATATTTGCAGACTGAGTCTCCGTTGCAGACACTACACTAAGTGTTGAGGATGCAAAATGTGAATAGAACTGTCTTTGACCTCATTGTGGAGGGGGCTGGGGGAAAAAAAAAAGGAAAAAGAAGAACTCTGTCTTGGATGCCATGGGGCTCACACTCTAGAGATAACTGAATACACAAAAAACCTTTTCCACTCTGCTTGTCTTTGAACTTACTCATCTACATTCGAAAATGTAGCAACCTGTCTTGAGACGTATCAGAGATAAATTAAACTTCTTTTAGTACAAATCCATTTCTTTCCTGGAGTGAGTGTAATGATACCTTTTATGATAGCTGGAGTTCCCGAACATCAATAAAAATGTTAATGGTTAATGTTTGACTGACGGTGAAGGGAGAGGCTTGGGGCAGAGCAGTACAGGCCTGTTCCCCGGGGAGATACTCGAGCCGCAGCAAGAGTCTGGACAACCGAATGGAAGAAAATAGCTTTTAACCACCATTTTGTTACTTACAGAAAGGTAAGGGCCGACATGTCTCAACTGTGTCAGTAACGTATTTCTTCTAGAATGACAAAACAGATTGCAAGGGGAGACTTAAGTTGCTGGACAAATGCATTCCTTGAGGTGAGCTATGTAGCATTGTGGGGAAGGGGAGTTTGTTCCTGGTGTGACGAGTTTTGCTTGCGGAGCACGATTTTTTTCTTTTGTGGTTTCTTTGCGTTAGTCTATATTTTATAAATTCACTTGATGAAATAGCTTTGGTTGAATCAAGCTTGGCAGCGGAATTAAAAGGAAGACTGATGTTTAAACAAGGATTATAGCCATTCTTTGTGATTAAGTATAAAAGTGCCTAGGCTTAAGATGCTTTGGGGCTCTTGTATTCTAGACGTTGGGGATGGAATCATATTCTTACAAAGCATGTCATCTCTCAGATGTGGTCTTCAAAAATCCAGCATTCTGTCTATTTATCAGAGAAAAAGATTTGATTTGGGATTCTTAGGACGGACTGGGACACAGAGGAGGAAAGAAGCCTTTTGGTTAGAAGTACTGGAATAAGAACTTCAGACAGAGAGACCGACCTGCCTGCACAGTTGGGACAGGAAGGCTGACGTGCATGTTGGGCAGCTTCTGGGCTGCTTTTTGCCTTGGTGGTGGAGGTTCTGCCCGTGCATGAGTGATTATCTTGAGATGCTCAGTCGCATACAGCTTACTGGTATCCTCACAGGTGTAGTCCTTGCCTCTGTCTTTTTAAAAATATTTTTTATTATGGCTGACTTTATGGAGACGGATGCCCTCTGTGGTAGGGGATGCCAAGCAGGAGATCAGAAGGGCAGAGCATTCTCTGATATTTTCTTGTGTTTATTTTTCTTTAAAAACTTAAATAGCAAGTGAGGCATTATTTGAAAGAAGAAGGAAGCACATGTTTAGATGAAAGAAAAATGGACAATATTCAGCTTTTTACCAGGAAACAAAATGAGTCCTTTGCTGAGTGTGGATTTGTAGTAGATTATAGGGTACACCCTATATGTATGAGTCTTCAGGGCTGGTCAGGTGGGTGAGGCCCTCTTCCTCATTTCCCAGCCGGCAGGCTCTGAGCAGGGTGCTTTAACTTCCTGAATCTAACTTTTCTCATCTATAAAAGGAAGATACTTACCTAACCTGGTCGCTGTGAGAAGTAATTAGGTAAGTAGGTAACAAGCTACTACATTGCTTGGCACATGGTGGACATTCAGGGAGTGTCGGCTCTCTTTTCCATGAGAAAGTTCAAGTAGGTGACTCAGATCAATCTAAGAAGTTGCTGTTTCATTCTCTAGAAAAAAAAAGAAACAGTAATACCACAAAAACAATATCTGCCATTGTACAAGTGAGCAACTAATTCTATGCTAAGGAAGTGGGATCCAAAAATATAACAAGAGAATGATAAAATTATTGGATTTTGCTATTTTTTTATAAGAAGCATTTAAAAACCCCTCCGGTGGTTCCCATTGAAGGCTTCAGGTGTGGTGTGGGTGTGGCATCCTTTGAAACTCACTGAAATGACCCCGGAAAAAAGTCATCGCTCTTCAAGGTGAAGGTTACATTTCCAGCACCTCCTCTCTTCTACTACAAAGGGCAAAACATATCCTGGTAGCAACTCAGCCTCTTGTTCCATTGTCAAAGGAAATTTCTGGAAAGGAAAGTATGCCTCCACTTCCATGTCGAGCAGGAAAGCTGGGAATTGTCTTGCTGCTTTTTTGGAGGGCCACAAATAGTACTTGTACGGGTGCTGGTTTACATGGGTGTAGAGAGAGTTATTCATAAAATTGAATTCATTCAGAAATCCCTGGTGTCACATTTAAAATGAAGCTAGTCGTTCTGTAGCTTACTCATTAATTATCTAAACAAGGAGAGACATGCAGAATTTTGTTCGGGGAATCTCTATATGTTCGTTATTTGTGAGAACAAGCAGGAATGTTTACTTAGGTACAAGAAATATTTTTAATAAAAGCAGACCTTCACCCAGTGGCTGAGGTATTAATTAGACTAGAATCGATTTTTTTACTTAAGCAGTACATAATAAACTAAGCTATACTTGGTTGTTGTATAAAGCTTAGTCTTAGTTTTCAGAGAAAAAGTAATTTCTCTTAAAATATTCTGACATGAAATTCTCTCATCCGTGATATTCTGAATCAATCATCTTGTACTGTATTTTTATTTTAAAATTGTTAGGACTTGTAGTTCTTCAGTAAGGGACAACGCAAATCGAAATGGTAGATTTGTGCTTTTAATAATTAAACTAAAGATGAACATACCTTGCTCACACATGGATTGTCTAGGATCTGCGCCTGGTCTCTGCATTCAGACTGACACTCCTTCCCCAACCTCTCTGAGCTTAGTTTCCTGCTCTGTAGCATAACAACAGGACCTACACTGCAGACTTGTTGTGTTGTTTAAATGAAATAAGTTGTCTAAAGTGCTTAACTTAGCTTTCATTTATTGAACATTTGCAATTTAAAAAAAATCAATTATAATAAAACCAATTCATGAATGAGATTTTGTAGAGGTATGGCACCCTTTATTAAGTAGAGTTAAATTCATTTTCCCTTACTGTCCTACCTATTCCAGTTGTCAGTTATGATTTAATTACAGAAATCAGAAAATCAACCTGCCTTACTTAAGCATGACTGCACATTTTTGTCATTAAAATTCTTGCCTTGGGTCACCTTGTAAAGGAACTAGTATTAAATCCTATGGGATGAAATCTAATTTAGATTTACTTCCTACTGAATTTCTAAGGCCACAATGTGTTACTTTATTACCTTGACAAAATGCTTATCTGTACACTTTATAACACACAAAGAAATGTTGTGTGATGATACAGGAGGAAACACTTTGTCAAAAATAGTTAGGCCACCTTTTATGAGAAGTAGTAATTCCCGTCCTCTTCTTTAGGCCAGGGAAGACCCTTGACGTGTTGCTCTGCTGGATACGGAGGAAAGAAAGTCCTTCCCCTGCCTCCCTCCCAAGGTTTCTGAGGTGTAGACCTGCACACCTCAGGGGACTCAATGCTGAAGTCCTTACTGTCTACCTGCTTAAGATGTCAGGGAAGCACCTGGCGAGATAGTCATCTGTTGTCCCCAGGCTGGTGGCTCCCTTCCCTCTGACTACCCTGAGTCACCTTCTGATCAGGGCTGGGGCATCCTGTGAGACTCTGAGGAGGAGACACCGCTTGTCCCCAGATGCCACATCCCTCGCTCAGCCTGGGGGAGTGCTGGGTGGAACACAAGCCAACTGGGAATGAGCTTGACCACATTTCTCAAAATGGTCCTTAGAATTCATTATTATTTTCTTTAATAAGAATAATTATGCTAGTAATTATGATCAATCACATATATACATTTAAACCATGCTGAGTTCTCCGGGGCTGCTATCTATTCTCCCATGAGCCCGGTTACCCTATAGCAAGCCTATTGATAAAACAAATAATCACCCCTGATTTTGTATGTGTGTAAATCCAGATTGTTGTATACTGAAAGATTGGCATATCTATATTGCAAAGTTTAGTGAGAGAGAAAGCGCTTATGCTTCTCTGTGTATGTGTGTGGGGTATGCCTCTCTCCCTCCCCTCTTCTCTCAGCTCTAAAACAAACTGCCAGCTGCCTCGTCTGCCAGGTGGAGTAATCCATCTGCAGTGGGAGGCAGCAGCCCAGATTTTATTCCTGCCTGTTTGTTTCTAGCTTATTAATGACCACTTTAATCGGGCCCTTAATTTGTCAAAAGTGCAAATTGGCCAGATCCTCCTGTGTTCTCCAAACCTTAAGCGATGCTATTGGTGCCAGAGGTTTGTGAGCCAGACCAAAGAGATGGGCGGAGCAGGCCTGGCCGTTACTTGATGAGTGATGGTGTGAGTGAGCTTTTCATCTGCTCTTTATTCCCGTCTTGCCTGGCCTTATGTTAATAATTTATGCTGCTCTTAGCAATATACAGTGCAGAGGAAAAACGAACGGCACACAGGGTGTTTGGTGCTATTTGGTCCTGGTGCTGTTATGAATTCTAGTCACAACCTTTCCTGCCCACACCACCGTGTGATATTTGAAAGCAAATTTTGCAGTCCTTTCCTTCCACACCTCTTTGTTCTTAGGAGCTACATGGCTCAACCTTAGTGCTAGGTGAGTTATTTTAATTCAAAACACTTAATGCTTTTATTTTTTTTAAACAAAAAGAACAAGAAATGACCGATTCTATTTAAGATTCTCCTATCACTAAGCTTTGTTGCAAGGTGGTAACAGTGCCTTACTTGGTCAAAGCCAGAGTTCCTTGATGTATGAGTTTGCTAGGACTGCTACGACCAAATACCATAGAATGAGTGGCTTAAACAACAGAAATTTGTTGTCTCACAGTTCTGGAGGCTGGAAGTCCAAAATCAAGGTGTTGGCAGGGTTGGGAAGGATCCCTTTCAGGTCTCTCTCCTTGGCTCGTAGATGGCCATCTTTATGTTCACACGGCATTTGCCCTGTATATATGACTCCATCTCTAAATCTTCTGTTTTGATGACACCAGTCATTGGATTAGGGCCCATCCTAATGACCTCCCTTTAGCTTCATCACATCCGCAAAGACTCCCAATACCGTCACATTCTGAGGTACTTGGGAGTGAGGACTCCAACATATGAATTATTTTTGTGGGGGAGGGGGCCCAATTCAACCCATAATACTTGACTTGATTAAAAAATGGGAGGGGAAATGAGAGACAACGTGACAGAAATATATTCCCCGTTGGAACAAAACCTCCCAGGCTGATGCAGCCTTTTCCTACGGGTGGAACAGGCGGAGACCATGTTGGCAAGGAAGAGCAGCTGGGAGGTGTGTGGGTGGGGATCTTTTTCAAATTTTTGGAAAGATACGTATTAGACTAAATGATACTTGGTGTGTCATTATCAGGATGCTTGTGCTTTCAGAGGGAGTGACCTTGGGCAAGTCTCTTCTACGACTTTTGCCTTTTTGATTTTTGATTTGTAAGAGGTAGATTATAATAGTATTTGCTTTCTAGGGTTCTTCTGAGAAATCTGTAAGATAATTCATATTGGCCGGGCGCGGTGGCTCACACCTGTAATCCTACCACTCTGGGAGGGCAAGGTGGGAGGATCTCTTGAGCTCAGGAGTTGAGACCAGCCTGAGCCCCGAGCAAGAGTGAGAGCCTGTCTCTACTAAAAAATATAGAAAAAATCAGCTGAGTGTGGTGTTGTGCACCCATAGTTTCACCTACTCAGGAGGCTGAGGCAGGGGGATCGCTTGAGCCTGGGAGTTTGAGGTTGCTGTGAGCTAGGCTGATGCCACTGCACTCTTGCCCAGGTGATAGAGCAAGACTCTGTCGTAGGAAAAAAAAAAGATAATTCATATAAAAGTCTTAGCATTGTGTGTGGCAAATTGTTTTTGGTCAATGCCAGCTGCCTTTGTGTTGTTATCCTGGTTGGCACAGATTCAGGATGTGGAGGTATTTCTAAGTCTTCTGGGCTGTGTGAATGGAATGAAGACACCACCCCTGGAGATGAAGGCCAGCGGCAGCTCCCATCCCCCCATGCAAGAGGAGGCTGGGCCCGTGGTTAAAGCAAGTGCTGGTGGTGCTGTCCGCTAGCCGAGGTGCATCCAAATTTTGTGGACTGAGGTCTTCTTTTCCAAACTCCTCCTTTTCTTTTATAAATTAAAAACCTTTGACTTGTGTTGCTAAGGGTATGCTTGGCCTCTCAGATAGTTGCCATAGAAACTGTCTGAATTTAGTTCTTGTCCCTAAGGGAAACCTTAACAAATAGCAAAAATTCCAAGCGGATGGTTGGACCAACTACTGTCAGTAGTTCAGATAAAATATCACCAAATTATCTGGAAATCCACTCCAGTCCTTTTCCAAATAGTATTCGTGAGGAAACCCACCATG
Organism: Cheirogaleus medius; assembly: GCA_008086735.1. Taxonomy (NCBI): domain Eukaryota; kingdom Metazoa; phylum Chordata; class Mammalia; order Primates; family Cheirogaleidae; genus Cheirogaleus; species Cheirogaleus medius. The sequence continues at coordinate 38,707,360 of VBSM01001124.1, read as the reverse complement.
TGCATGGCTTGGTGGTTTTAGGCAGTTCCTCTGAGAAACAGTGGTTTCCTGTCAGCAGCATCGTGGTCCAGGTTATGATATTCATTAGTGGCATTATGTCCATGTAAGGAAATATAAGCAAGACTTCTTTGAAAGACCAAAGTCCTCTTCCGACATAATCCCGGCATTAGGGTAGTTTGCCTTGAATCATTCAGGTAAAGGCTTTGCCTCGCTGACTCGTTCGGTCCTGAGGACATTGCCGTGGAGGCTCTTTCTGGAATATTGTTCTTAGTAGTCCACCAGAAGATGGGAATTGTGAAAGCAAACGTCCTGTTGGACAATGTTGACAGTTCTGACTGAGCAAACTTGGATGGCAGAATGAACTTTTATTTGACCATTCCAAATATTAACTCACTGAATCTTACAAGTCTCAAAGGTAGATCCTATCGGTATCCCTGCTTTACACATGAGCAAACAGAACCACAAGTCAGTGGTGGAGCCGGGACCCGGACCAGCCAGTCTAACTTCCTGGTCTGTGCTCCTAACAACTGCATGTGCTCTTAACAACAACGGTATGGTAGGTTTGTCCTCAAATAAATCAGGGCACCCTATGCGTGGAGTGGAAGGCAGTTACTTCTGTTTCCCGGTGGAAACCCTTCTGTGAAGATTAAGACTAAACGTGAATGTCAAAGGGTAAGTGCATTTCTACTTTTACCTTTTAGATCTCCTTAAAACATCCCAGGCAGTGGCCTGTCTGGGCATCTGACTAAAATAAGGCATTCATTTTATTTTCATTTGCTTTCTTTTTATCATTTAACTTATATTTCTTCGGAAGATTAAAAGTGCTAAAAAAAATTAGTTCAAGGAGAGAGAATATTTCAACCAGTTCTGAGCTATTTACTGAGCAGAAATCTGTTAATGTATTTAAAAGAGAAACAACCCATTTCATCAACAGTAAAAATGTATTACTTTGCATCAAATAAAGCTTTAAGTTAGAAATTAGTTTCTTTTAACGTGTTATGTTTATTCTGAAAGCTCTTATAGATGAGTACAAATTAATAAGATATCCATTTTAGATAATCACAAGTGTTTTAGAATTTAACCAACATCTGTTGAGGGCTTAATATATGCAAAGCATAGTATGAAGAGCCCCGAGAGGTTAAAAAAAATAATAACAATTTTAAAATAAGGCCTCTGATAGAGGCAGTTATGTGAACAGGTAAATAAATAATAAAAGATAAAAGGTGGTTAGGAGAGACTTCAAGAGGAAGAACCTTCTGGAAATCAAGGAAAATGCCATGAAGGAAGTAGGGTTTAGGTTCTAGCTTCATGCAGGCAGACCCTGTACACCTTGTTTTCATGTCCCAGTTCTTACTGCAGTGTCTGGCACATAACAGAGGTTTAGCTCAATGCTTTTTAAATGAATGAATGAGTTGGATCTAGACGGTAAAGTATGAGAAGTAGAAGCAGAGATGAGGAGGGATAATCTCAATCCAACTTCCTTAAGCAAATATCCATTGTCCATTTTCTCTGGGCCAACCCTTGTGCCAGGCAGGGACAGCAGCCAGTGCCAGAGCTTGGATACCGAAAAGTTCAGGGGGCAAAGTCCATCCGGGTGGCTGTCATGACTGGGCGTGGGAGGGGTGTGGGAGATAAGGCTGAAAGAGTTGGGAGCAGCATTTGAAAATCTTGAACACTGGGGAGTTTGAGGAGACAGATCCCCAAATGTGTCATTACTGACTGTATTTTTACCTCTATTAAGCAAATATTGTCTTGATGACTGATCATGTGCATTTCGCTTATATTAAAAAAACCAGTTAGACTTAAGAATACCAATTCTGTCATTAATATATATTTCATCTTGCAATATGCCAGAACCTGAGGTTGTTACTTATTTCTGTGTTTCCAAACCAAACAAGCAGTCTAAAGCAGTAGAAAACTGTCTCAATTGTGTTTATTAATATGAGTTAATTCTAAAACAATGTTTAGATGTGTCAGCCGAATTAATTCTGTTGCAAAAACTGATTTTTAAACATTCTAAAACTTTATGAATCCAAGAGTTCTAAAGAGTTTTATTCCTAGGTTTTCCTTAAAATAGCTGTGAAACTCAGGGCAACTTGCTTAATTTAGATAGCATTTGTATATCTACATCTCTAGCTGTCTATGGCTACATCTGCGTTTATGTAGCTATCACGCTATATAGGGTCAGGTAGAAAGAGTCAGGAGATGTTTTAAACCTTGGAATAGACAGATCTGCTTGGAAGCAAGGGAGTGCCACTTCCTAGCTGTGTGTTTTTAGTAAAGCAAAATGATCGACTTTGAACCTCAATTTCCTCGTCTATCAAATGAGAAGAACATTGTTAACTCATTATGTCTGTGAGAAAATCATGAGAGCACACGCTTATTATTGAGGAGTTGCTATGTATTTTCCATGGGAGGAAGCCGAGGCACCGGGAGATGAAGTGGTACAACCATGGCCACACAGCTAGTGGAGAGCAGAGCTGGGTTTCCAGTCCCGGCTCTCCGACTCTGAGCCCACCTACTGCGCTACGCTGTTGTTCTGTTTTTATAATAAAGACCTCTCCACAAATCTACCTCCTAGGGGAGGCTTAATAAATGGCTCATTTCTTTCTTTGTCCCCTAGGACAATGGTGAGGCTAAAATGGAATAGCATTTTCACCTTTTTAAAGGTGGCGTATAAGCTCTCCAAATGTAAGGCATTTAAAATTTTCAGCATCTAAATTTTTAGAATGTTTAAAATTAATGACCATTTTTCCATGCTGATATTAGCTCAGCATGTTCAAGGTAGAAAAACTTTAGAAAATAAAAAAAAAAATGAAGTAAACCAAGATCATCCATAATCCCGGGAGATAATAAAATGATTGGAATTTTAGTGAAATGAATATGTTTTTTATTTCCTTGGTGGTTTTTTTTTCGTGGGTTTGTTTTTTGGCAGTTTAATAGTATGTGGAAAATTTATCTCCCATTTTAAAATCAATTATGACATGTCTCAGGGTGAAAGTTATAATTTCTGTGAGATGTGAAGCTTTAAGGAGAAAAAGCAAACTAATATCAAAGAGAATGAGGGCAGAGTTTGGATTCTTATTTGGTCTCTTTTGGAGTAACAAGGAGTACATTTTTTTGGCCAGGGCATGGTGGCTCACATCTGTAACCCTAGTGCTTTGGGAGGTGAAAGTTGGGGCTTCGCGTGAGCCAAGGAGTTTGAGGCTGCAGTGAGCTAGGATCGTACCACTGCCCTCCAGCCTGCATGACAAAGGGAGATACTGTCTCTAAAAACAAAATAAACCTAAAAATGCATTTCATTTTTTTAAGGGTATATTGCATAGGTGATGCCAATATTTGGAAGACCAAACAGGCACCTGGTGAGGTCTTTGAATGAAGGTTTGTGAGCATATGTGGGTTCTTTCCACTTGAAGAATCTCATCTATTTGCAGCTTTGAATCAGAACCATGGAAATTTTTGTATCTGGCTCTCCTGGCATTTGCTAAAACATATATTTCCCATCCATATAAGAGTGAAAATGATACTGCCGATCATTTAAGACTCTTAAATGAAGAATATTATAATAGAATGAAAGACTTAAAGGAATGGAATTACCGCAAGCATGTTTCAAAATGTTGACTTGGATATTGTTGTGGATGAGGTGTCATGAAGCTTCTAGAAGACCAGGATGTTCCATACAGGGGAAACTTTAGGGATCCCATTTTACTGGGTTTATAAGTGGATTATTGTCCAATGATTCTTACAGGTCGGAAAGATGTGATTTTAACAGACTGGAAACTAATCACTTTTATTTTTGGTTTATTCACAGGACTTTGAATAAAGAATTCCATGATGCTTCAAGCCCGTCTTTGCTCTCTGTGTCTTCTTACACTTTATTTGGTAAGAGAAAAGGGCATTCTTTTCTATTTATTTACTAGAATACTTTCTGCCATCTTTCTACCCCATATGACGGGAAAGAATGATTATCATTACTCAAAAAAAGAAAAAAGATGGCCTACTAAAATAAAGTTGTTGTATAGAATGGATGCATAGTTTATCCCAATGTAATATTTTCAATGAAATGGCTACAAATCATATGTCTGACTTTCACCTGGGGGATGTACTGTCTCCTTAGCTCTTAAAAGCCAACGCCACTTCATGGGCAAGGCTGAAAACAAATCCATCTATTCATGTACAGCTCAGGGAGTCTGGAAAGAATTATACTGATACATTGCTCTGTGTCCCTTAATCTTGACTTTTTTACGTTGGCCATGAAAAATTCCCACCAAAACATCAAGAAAAGCATTTTTGATCATGCTCTGCTCTGTACTTTTCTTCTGATAAAAAGTGTAGAGTTTTCTGGTTACATTTGTCTTTAGCCATTTGTTGAGTTAACCCTGTTGACTGCCAGGCTTTGGGAGCTTGAGGGTCCCAGCCCTCGATCTTGGGTGCACAGTGGGTGCCAGCCTTGTTTCACCCGGGAGGCTCCTGAGGTTCATTTCGCCACAAAATATTGATGATTATAAAGCAAGACTATGGGGAAGCATATACTTTTTTTTTTTCTTAATAGGGAAACTTCTAGATCCTTGTAACTAAAATCTTGTTTCCTTTCTTCTGGGACCCAAAAATAATACACCAAATTTCAAGTCCCAGAGAGACCTGAACCCTGGAGCCCACACAGTTCAAAATGCTTATAAAGTGAAATAGAGTCAAACTTGTAAAACTACCTCTCAAATGTCCTTTGCTACTGGCATTATCACAGCCTGGTGGTGAAGCCAGACCTGGTTTCGAACTTGGTGCTGCCACTTGTCAGTGATAGGAACTCGGGTCAGTTACCTAAGCTACGAACCTCAGTTTTCTGCCCTGTAAACTGGGTCCAATAATAGTACTTGTCTTATGGGATATTGTGGCAGCTAAATGAGATAATGCATTATAATGCACTTGGATCAGTGACCAGCACTGGCTAAGCACTCAATAAATATTAGCTATGATTATTATTACAGCATTTTAAATATACAGTGTTTACATCCACATGGACCCTAATCTCCATGAAGAAGGGACTGTGTTTTAGTCATCTTTGCAAATTCAGCACCTAGCACAATGCTGGCAACAGGGTAGAAATTATATACATGACTATGGACATATTAGGAAATGACAATAAAGTCTTAGGAAGGATTCTATCAGAATAATTTGATATTAGTAGGCTCATTTGCTTCTTGTTTGAGATGGAGACATGTATTTTTCTTCCTGGATGAAAGGTGAAAATAAGGTTTCTTTCTCTTTCCTCTCACTCCAGTGGGATTTCTACCTAGAGTAAGAAATACTGCCCGACCACCACTGGCAGCAAGTGCCTTGCCCAGGAGATAGCCGTAAGCACGGCTGCCCCTGGTGAAGCCAGGGGGTGGGACTTCAGGGGCGCCAGGATGGAGCCACTTCCCTCCTGCCCCCTACCTCTAAGCTCTCGCCTGTGAAGATTGGAAGTTGGAGCTTCTTGTCTTCTACACGAAGCTTTATTCAGCCAGAGACACTAATGTAAAACAATTGCCAGTCATTCATTCCATACTGCAAGTGGCTCTTCTGTTCTTTCCTAAGACACTGTTTCACAAGAGGGTTGGAAACACAGCATGGATGTGTTTCCAGGGCACTGAAGGGAGCATGAGTCAGCAATCCAGGGTTTGGGAGAGGGTGCTGGGTGGGGTGGCGAAGGAAACCAAGGAGGAGCCACCTATTTTAGAGTTTTGCCTGGGACTTCCAGAAGGAAGAAGAGTTTGATACAAATACTACGCAATCCCTGCATTGAACTCTTGATGGCGGCTACCAGGCAGGTGGACCTGGCCACCACATGTGTCATTTGGCCCAGAAAGCAGTGTAGCAATGTGGGTAAGAGTTGGGGGTGGTGGTCCAATGGAACTGGCTCCAATCCCAAGGTGGCACTAAATGTGAGCGCTTTGCCTCTGCTGTGGGACTTCTCTGGAGATACTTCGATAGCATCAATCAGAAGAAATGATGTATGTGAAGGGTCTCGTCCAATCACTGCCACATGGGAGGTGCTAAAAATGACTAAAAGCTATCAGTTCCATTCTCTTTTCTTCCTTTCACCTCTTTGTGCAAGATGGTGGGTGCTATTCCCTCCAACTCGTGCATTGACCCGCCACCCCCTTGTCCTTTCACAAGTTTCAACCACATCATCCACCCCGGTTCCAGGGATGTGGCTCGATGACTCATAGGGTACACATGCACTTGGAAATCTTTATAGCCGCAATAGCCACGTAAAGAGGCAGGAAGAGCGATGTGTTGCCCTGATATGAAGATGCAACTTTGAACCCTGGAACTGAGACCTGAGTCTCCTTTCCTGATAAGTGAGCCAGCTTTTCCACGTGGCCCCGTTTGTGAGGTTTGCCCAGCTGATGTGGTTTTCGCCGGTGTGACTGACTGAAGGGCTGAGTGCTCGCCGACGTGAGTGCCACGCTGACGAAGGTCGTTTGCCATCAAGCAGTAGCTCCACGGAGGGTGCTGCCCTCATCTCGGAGCCACCATGGGGCACCTGGACGTCGGTACCCAGTGTTTGCGCCCCACCTTCCAGAGGAGTTAATGAAGCTGGAAAAGATGTGGAAAAGGGGCAGAAAAGAAGAAGAGCTCCCAGAGGAAGATACACTTAGAAACGAAGGGATGGGCCACAAGTCTGTAAAATTATTATGAGTTAAGAATGCTTATTGGCTACAAGTAACAGGAAATTCGACGTTAGAGCTAAATAAATAGGGGTTTATTTTCCTCAAATAACAAGAGGTCTGAAGTGGGCAATCCAGGGCAGGTTTAGCAGGTCCATGGTGTTATCAGAGACTTGGGCTTCTTTCTCTTTGCTGTCTCATCTTTTGCATGGTTTGTCCTCTCATGGTTCATGATGGCTGCCCCAGCTGCAGACACATGGTCCCTTGCCTCAGCAAGAACCACGTGGAAGGGTGGTGCCAGCCACATCTGTTCTATTTCACCAGGAAAACAACAGCTTGACCAGAACCCCAGCAGGCTTCCCTTCTTGCTTCACAAGCCAGAACTGGGTCCCTCAGCCACCTTCCTAGCTGCAAGGGAGTCTGGGAAGGAGACCGCTTGGTTTCCCAGCCTCTCTGGCAGGAGGAAGCAAAGGAGGGGGGTTGGCAGTGGCCTGGGGCAGCCAACCCAAGGACCTGCCACAGCTCGGAGGGAGAGAAGACCACATTTCAAAGCCTTCTGTGTTCTCGTTTGTTATTGCTCATTTACCAAACATCCAGTATCAACTTAGTTAAGCTCAACACACTGAGGGATACAGTATAAGACCTTCTCCCCTATCACTGGCATACTGATTGCTTTTGGGTTATTCCCAGAGAGGGGCAGTTTCCACGGCAAGAGTGCGTCTGTTCTTCCTAAAGAAGAGGAAAACAAATTCTCTCCCCTGTCCCCAGTTCTTCTTGTTCTTTGGTGTTATTTGTCTAGCTCCAAAAACCATTGGCTTGCCATGTGCTTCTGATTATACCCTATTCTACCCCTGATTTCTACTACAAATGGGAGACCCAAAGAACAACCCAGGAAGGAGGGAAGACCAGCATGGGTATGAGGCCCTCAATACCTGGTCCTATAGGGTGCCCTTAGGTGGGTGTATGGCAGCTGTCCCTTCCTGCAGTCACCTGCTCTGCTCTGCCTCATGTCTCCTGTCAGAGGGCCCAATGTAGGGAGGACTTTCATGATGCACCCCATTCTTTGGGGTGGGAATAGGGGGTCATACCCTTGTGCACATCCTTAATGCAGCCAGCTTTTCCTCCAGGTTGTCTGGGCCACTTTTGTTCCTTGTGGTGGATACTGGCATGTAATGGCTGAGAGGACAGGTTCTAGAGTCACAACTTCGAATCCTGCTTTTAGCCACTACCTGGGCAAACTATGACACTTAACCTCCCTATGTGTTAGTCTCATCACCTGTAAAATGGGACTAATGATAGTAATTCACCCTCGTAGGGTTGTCATCAGGATTAAACGTGTTTAGGACAGAGCTCCACATGTACTAACTTAGCAAGTGTGAGCCATTCTTACCATCCCAGCTGCACTGACTACTATTCCGGCCTGGATGTGGGTGTCTGCAGAGGCTGCTTGGCTTTCAGGTTAGGGGTTTTTTAATTTTAGAATTGTTGTAGGGCTCCTGCTTGAAGTAAACATTTTATGTTTTTGTCATATTTCTAAATGAATGGAAAGAGCTAATGAAATGTTAAAATAGTAAGCTCTTCTTAAATTTACTGTTGAAATTCAGATTCAAATTTTCCTAAAATTTGCCGTGTAACTACGTGCTATGCAAGCACTGTACTAAACACATCTGAGTGTTCTTTTTTTCCCCTTTATAAATGCAATTGTCCTTGAGGTGATTGTGAACTCCAGAGTGCTGGAAATCTGCCAGGAATGTGCTCATAAAATAATAGGCGTGGAGGGAGGTATTTTATGAAGCTGGTATAAAACTATGTAGAATTTAGAAGGCAGAGTGAGTGGCATTTTGCAAAACCACAAGCTTTCGCTCAGCCAGAACCAAGAGTGTGCCGTGTTAACCTAACATCCTCATGGGGATGTTAATGCGCTTCTCATAGGGGAATTGCTCTGATGGTTAAACATGAAATGCAATGCAAAGCTCATGCAAGCTACTTTGACATGATTGAGCTTCAACAAACACTGGACCCTTTTCTGTTTGTGTCGACCGGAGTTCACATTGTTTTCAGGCATGATAGAATCCTCTGTTTCATATGTTGGTTCTGGAACCCCTAATCAAATCAACAAGTGACACACATTCATAATATTAGTAGATACTCATTTTATCTTTCTTTGTGAACAGGCAGCTGGATATGGCCAAGAGGGGAAGTTTAGCGGACCCCTGAAGCCCATGACGTTTTCTATTTTTGAAGGCCAGGAACCGAGTCAAATCATATTCCAGGTAAAGGCTGCCCTTGCCCACTGTCACCTTGATTTCGTATGCTCTCTTGGTGGACTTTTACTCCTTTATCTACCGTACAGCTGGAAATAAAATAGAGGCATGGCCGTCTCATTATCAAAAATGATTGCGGAAGCGAAGGCAAACAGAGACATGGTGGCCTCAGTGTTGTAAGAGTTACACTTGACATTCTCATCGCACTTCCTCAATCATCTCTGGGGCGAGTGTTCCCATCCCTCCCGGAGGGATCTTGGTGCCTGTAGGCTCCACTGCTTGTCTAGAGTGGAAAGGGAGCTGGTCCCTGGAGAGGGGAATGGCCATCTGATCATGGAAGCTGTCTGTTTGATGAACTTTCCACTCGAAGCATCTGAAGATGTGGTTTCTCTGGGAGTCAGAGCTGGGATGGCCTCTGTCTGGCCAGGGCCTGCCTTTTCCTCAGTGCCGCCTCTGAGCCCGGGCCTGGCCATCAGCCAGAAATGCTGGCAAGCGGTTGTCGTGTTTAGTTAGGTAACTGTGAAAGGCATCAGATTGGGGGTGGGTGGGTGGTGGCCTGCAGGTGGGCGTGAGGGAAGGGACTTCAGCTATTAAGAGCGCAGAGATAATCCTGCAAATGTAATGGAGAAGGAGAAAAACGCACCACTGTATTTACCAGGCATCCACTCAGGAAGCTGCGCGGCCCTGGAGTGGGTGGAGGATGCTTTGCCGAGCCTCTGCAGGGTATGCGGGACTCCTCCCCGCCCCACGTCACGGGGAAGTAGCAGAGGGTTGCCAAACTACCTTCGAAGGCAGGTGTCTTCTGTTAGCTGCAGTGCATGTGCAGTTGGCTCTCTGTATCTGCAGGTGCCACATCCATGAATTAACGAAGGATTGATGATATTCAGACAAAAATAAAAAAATAATGATACAACAAAAATAACACAAATAAAAAATACAGTATAACAACTACTTCCATGGAATTTACATGGTATTAGGTATAAATAGTCTAGAGATGATCTAAAGCACACAGGAGGATGTGTGTAGGATATGTGACGATAGTACACCATTTGATATAAGGGCCTTCAGCGCCCATGGATCTTGGTATCTGCAGGGATCTTGGAATGATTCCTCACAGATCCCAGGGATGAATGTATCATGCTGGATGCTTCCCTTCTACAGAGGAGAGGCTGAAAGTTGTCTTTCTGTCCCTTCATTTGGTACCAGCTTAGTGCAAAGGGCCCCAGAGTAGGAGCCGGCCAGGGTGTGCGTGCAGCTGTGTGCAGCCCTTCTGTGTCAGTGTCATGAGGGGCCTCGGCCTCTCCCGTCAGGGAAGTCAGGCGCTGAGGAAGTGGCAAGTATGTTGAGAGGTGGAGGCTGGCCGGGCTTCACTTGGTAAGGAAGGGAGGGAAGAGAGCCCAGCAAAGCTACAGCGGGGACAGCCTCCCTGCGATGGGAGAGGACAGGGCACGTACCTAGGACTGGCAGAAGGCCACATGGCTCAGAAGGACAGAGCCAGGAGGAGAGGAGGCTGCAGAGACAGGGGGGAAGGTCCTGACTCCTAACGCTCTTAGGTTCTTTCCTAGAAGCAATGGGTCTTTTCCATTCAGAAAAGATCACTCTGCCTGGAGACTCTGGGAGGACGGGGAGGACGCAGGGAACTGGTTAGGAGTCTACCATGGCAAGGGCTCACACAGGAGATGAATTCGTTCCTCCTTACTTTCTCCGCCCCGCCAGGGAGCACTTGGTTGTAGATTCTCTGGCATTTTCTATTTTTTTGCGTGTGTATTATGCTTCTCAAGCTGGTAAGAACTTCGTGTGCTAGGCACACATTCATTTTCTTTTATTAATCATATATGGAGTGACTACTGTATACCAGGTGCTCTGCTGAGTGCCGGGGCTATAGGATGACCTGGACACTGTCCCTGCCCCAGTGAGCTCCCAGTTCGTAGGAGAAAACTAACAAGCAGACAACCACATGTGCCGAAGGTTCTGAGGGGAGTCTGGTGGGATGCGGAAGGGGGCAAAGGGCATGTGAAGACAGTGACCAATTTTATTTATTTGTGTTGATTTCTTAAATTGAATAAAATTGTATGTATTTATCATATACAACATGTCATTTTGAGATATATACACATTGTGGGATGGTTAAATTGAGCTAACTGCATAGGCATTTCCTCACACACATGATTTTTTTGTGGCGAGAACACTTAAAATTGAAGAGTGATCAATTTTAAGTGGGGATGGTAGTGGGTGAACAGAAGATGTTTTATTATCCCCTAAGCTGAGTATTCAAGGCTAAGCAGATGCTCACAGCCAGGAAGCAGGCACTGAGTACAGGATGGGGAAAAGCGTGGAGGTGTGCATGAGAAAGAAAATGACAGAGGACAGGTGGTCAGGGTCCTTGTGTTGTGAATATGCCCTCCAAAATAAAATGAACTAAACAACCATAGACTTCTTTCATTGAGGATTTTCATCTAGCCAGCTCAGTGCACTCTAGGGGCTTCTAGATCACAAGACAGTATGATATAAGTCTGAGACAGGTCTTTTTTTCCTTTTTATTTATAATGAGATGTAGCTCACATACCTTATTCATGCTTTTAAAATGTACAATTCAGTAGTTTTTAGTATATCACAAAGATATGCAACTATCACCACTATCTAATTCCTACAACATTTTTATCAGTCCCCAAAGAAATCCCGTGCTCATTAACAGTTATTCCCAGACTACCTCCCTTCGGCCCCTGGCAACCACTAATCTGCTTTTGGTCTCTATAGATTTGCCTATTTGGTCTCTATAGATTTGTAAATGGAATCATACAACATGTGGCCTCTTGTGTATGGCTTCTTTCATGTACCATAATGTTTTCAGTGTTTATCCATATTGTAACATGCATCAGAATTTCATTCTTTTTTATGGCTGAATAATATTCCATTGTATAAATATACCACATTTTGAATATCCATGTATCAATCGATGGACATTGGTTTTTCCCCACTTATGGGTATAATGAATAATGCTGCTATGGACATTCATTCATGTACAGCTTTTATGAGGACATGTTTTTGATTCTCTTGGGTGTGTGTGTGCACACACACACACTTAGTAGTGGAGTTGCTGGGTCAAAGTTAATTTTACATTTAACTTTTTAAGGAATTGAAGAGCTGTTCTACAAAGCAACTGAACCATTTTACATTTCCACCAACATTGTATAAGAGTTCCAATTTCTCCATATTCTTAAGACTTGTTATGTGTCTTTTTTATTATAGCTATAATGGTTGTGAAGTGGTATTTCTTTGTGCTTTTGGTTTGCATTTCCCTAATGACAAATTATGTTGAGTATCTTTTCATGTGCAGATTGGCTATCTATATATCTTCTTTAGAGAAATGTCTGTTCAAATCCTTTGCCTATTTTTAATTGGGTTATTTGTCTTTTTATTGTTGTAAGTGTTCTTTATATATTCTGCATACAAGTTCTCCCTTATCAGATCATATGACTTACAAATATTTTCTCACATTCCATAGGCTTTCCTGACAGTGTCCTTTGAAGCTCAAATGCTTTTGATTTTGATGAGATCCAATTTATTTTGTTGTTTGTGCTTTTGATGTCATATTTAAGAAACCATTGCTTCATGTAGGATCACAAAGATTTATGTGTATGCTTCTCTTTCAGAGTTTTATAGTTTTAGCTCTTACATTTAGGTCTTTGATCCATTTTGAGTTAGTTTTTATGTATGGTATGAGGTAGTAGGGGTCCCACTTCATTCTTTTGCATGTGGCTATCCAGTTTATCATGCACCATTTGTTGAAAACACTATTCTTTCCCTATCAAATTAGCACCCTCATTGGAAATCAATTGACCATAAATGTAGGTTTGTTTCTGGACTCCCAGTTGGATTCCATGTCTATCCTTATGCCAGTACCACACTATCTGGAACTGTAGTTTTGTAGTAAATTTTGAAATCAGACAGTGTTAAGTCTTCCAATTTTGTTGTTCTTTTTTAAGATTGCTTTGGCTATTCTGGGTCTCTTACATTTCCATGTGAATTTTAGGATCAGCTTGTCAATTCTACAAATAAGGTGGCTGTGATTTTGATAGGGATTGTGTCGAATCAGATTGACCTGAGAAGTATTGCCATCTTAACAACATTAAGTTTTTCAATCCATAAACATGGGATGTCTTTCCATGTATTTAGATCTTTTTAAATTGTTTTCAACAATGCTTTGTAGTTTTCTTTTTGCAAGCCTTTATATTTCTTTGGTTAAATTTATTCTGAAGTATGTTATTCTTTTTGATCCTATTGTAAACAGAATCATAAAATACTTTCGGGTTGCTCTTTGCTAGTATATAGAAATAAAATTGATTTTGTATATTGTTCTTTTATCTGACTTGTTTATTAGCTATCATAATTTTTTTAAGATTCCATATATAAAATGTCATCTGTGAACAGAGATTATTTTATGTCAATCTGGATGAATTTTATTTCTTTTCCTTGCCTAACTTCCCTTGCTAGGACCTCCAACATGATGTTAATCCGTAGCAGTGGCAAGATTAGACATAACTTGTCTAGTTCTTGATCTTATGGGGAAAGCTTTCAGTCTTTAACCATTAAGTATAATGTTAGCTGTGGGGTTTTCTTAGATGTCTTTTATCAGGTTGAGACATTACCTTCTACTCCTAATGTGTTGAGAATCTTTATCATGAAAGGATGTTGGATTTTGTCAAATGATTTTCTGCCTCTATTGAGATATGGTTTTTGTCCCTTATTCTATTAATAGGAGGTATTATGTTAATTGATTGTCATGTATTGAACCAGTTTTGTATTATGGGACAAAGTCCACTTGGTAATAGTATATAATCCTTTTATAGGTGCTGGATTCAGTTTGCTAGTATTTCATTGAAAATGAAATTGAAAATTTCACAAACATTGAAAATGTTTGTGTCCATATATTCATAAGAATTATCAGTCTGACATTTTGTGTTATAGTTTTATGGCTTGGGTATCAGGATAATGGCCTTATAGAATGAAGTGTTCCTTACCCTCCCTGTTTTTGGAAGAACATATGAAGGTTTGGTGTTAATTATTCTCTACGTGTTAGGTAGAATTTGCCAGTGAAGCCATCTGGTCGTAGGCTTTTCTTTATGGGACTTTTTTGGTTATTAATTCAATCTCTTTACCTGTTATATTCAGATTGTCTTTGTATTCTTGAGTCAGTTTTAGTAGTTTTTGTCTGTTTAGGAATTTGTTCATTTCACTTAGGTTGTTTAATTTCTGGGAAAACAATTGCTCACAGTATTCTCTTTCATACTTTTTATTTCTATAATGTTGGCAGCGATGTGTCCTCTTACATTCCTGATTTTAGTTATTTGAATCTTGTCTCATTTTTCTTGGTCACTGCAACTAAGAATTTGTCAATTTTGTCAACCTTTTCAAAGAATCAACTTTTGGTTTTATTGATTTTTTTCCCCTTTGTATTCATATTCTCATTAATTTCCACTCTAATCTATATTATTTTCTTCTGCTTTGGGATTGTTCTTCTTTTTATAGTTTATTAAAGTGGAAGATTAGGTTATTGATTTGAGATATTTCTTCTTTTTAAATATAAGCACTTACAGCTATGGATTTCCCTCTAAGAAATGCTTTATCTGCATCACTTAATGTTTGGTATGTTGTGGTTTATTTTTCATTTATCTCAAAGTATTTTCTAATTTCCTTTTTGATTTCTTTGACCTGTTATTAGAATGTGTTGTCATTTCCACATATTTGTGATTTTTTTCCCCAATTTTTTTTCCTATTGATTTTTAATTTTACTCCATTGTGAAATACTTTGTATAACTTCAGTCCTTTTAAATTAAATGAGACTTGTTTATGGACTAATATATGATCTGTCCTGGAGAATGTTCCATGTGATTGGCTTTTGTTGGATGGAGTTTGTTAGCTTCTAGTTTGTTTATAGTGTTAAGTCTTCTGTTTCCTTATTTTCTATTTGTTTTATATAGTATCAAAAGTGAAGTCTCAAAATCTTCAACTATTACTGTTGAATTGTATATTGTCCCTTCAATTCTGTTTTTCTTTTGTGTATTTTGAGGTCTATTGTTGCATATGTGTTCATAATTGTTATGATTTCTTGATGGGTTGACCCCTTTATCATCATAGAATGTCTTTTTTTGCCTCTAAATGTTTTTTCTTAAAATGTGTTTTGTCTGATAGTAGTAGAGCTTAATTTCATCCTCATTTTGAAGAATAGTTTTGTTGGATTTACAATTTTTTACTTGAAACTCTTTTTCATTCAGCACTTTGCATGTGTCATTGCATTGCCTTCTGCCCTCCATGAAAAATCAGCTTAGTTTTATTGAGCATCCCTTGTATGTGATGGACCTATATACTTTGAAGATTCTTTGCTGCTGCTTTCAAGATTTTCTCTTTGTATTTCCAATGTTTGATTATGATGTGTCTAGGTTTGGATTTCTTTGAGTTTATTCTATTTAGAATTCATTGAGCTTGTTGGATGTATAGATTAGTGGTGTTCTCAAATTTGGGAAGCTTTGGTCATTCTGTCTTCAAACAATATTTCTTCCCCTTTTACTCTTTCCTTTTCTTTCCTTCTGGTACTATTATAATGCATGGGTTTGTTTGCTTGATGGTATTTCACTGGTCTCTTGGGATCTCTTTATTTTTATTCATTCATTTTTTTCCTGCACTTTTGGGTGGATGATTTCAATTGATCTTTTTTTCAAGTTTAATGATTCTTCTGCTAGCTCAAATCTTCTTTTGAGCTCCCTCTAATTAATTTTTCACTCCAGTTATTGTACTTGTCAATTTCAGAATTTCTATTTTTTAAAATAATAAAATTTCTATGTCTTTATCTATATTCTCTGTTTGGTGAGACATTGTTTTTATACTTTTGTTCTTTAGAGATAGCTTTATTTAGTCTTTGAATCTACCTAAAATGGATGATTTCAAAATCTTTATGTAGTCAATTCGACATCTGAGCTCCCTCAGGGACAGTTTCTACTGACTGCTTTTCTTCTCCTATATATGGGACTTATTTATTTGTATGTTTCAAAATAATTTATTGAAAATTAAACATTTTTTTTAATTTCAGCAAATTATGGGGGTACAAATTTTTGGGTTTCAAATAATGCCCTTGCCCTCCCCTCCCCCCACAATTCTGAACTTCAAGCGTGCCCATACCTCAGACGGTGCACGTCTCACTCATTATGTATGTATGTACCCCCCCCCGCCCAATACCCCATAAATGTAGTTCCTATGTGTCCACTTAGGTGCTGCTCTGTTAATACTAGTTTGCTGGTGAGTATATGTGGAGCTGGTTCTTCCATTCTTGGGATACTTCACTTAGTAGTATGGGTTCCAGCTCTATCCAGGAAAATACAAGATGTGCTATATCACTGTTATTTCTTAGAGCTGAATAGTACTCCATGGTATACATATACCACATTTTATTAATCCACTCATGAATTGATGGGCACTTAGGTTGTTTCCACAGTTTTGCAATTATGAATTGTGCTGCTATAAACATTTGAGTGCAGGTGTCTTTTTTGTAGAGTGTCATTGGATCTTTTGGGTAGATGCCCAGTAATGGGATTGCTGGATCAAATAGTAGATCCACTTATATCGCTTTAAGGTATCTCCATATTGCTTTCCATAGAGGTTGAACTAGTTTGCAGTCCCACCAGCAGTGTAGGAGTGTTCTTGTCTCTCCACATCCACGCCAACATCTATTGTTTTGGGACATTTTGATGAAGAACATTCTTACTGGAAATAAGTGATATATCATTGTAGTTTTGATTTGCATTTCCCTGATGATTAGAG
>VBSM01001124.1:38628788-38690531 GCA_008086735.1 Cheirogaleus medius | reverse complement strand
AGATTGTTTTAATTACTACAGCTTTGTAGTAAAGTTTGATATCTGGCATATTAACACCCCCCATTTTGTTTTTATTGCCTAGAATTGCTTTTGATATCTGGGGTCTTCTCTGGTTCCAAACGAAGTGTAAAATTATTTTTTCCATATCTGTGAAGAATGATGTTGGGATTTTAATAGGTATTGCATTGAATCTGGAAACCTCCCCGACACCTTTTATGATGCGAACATAACTCTGATTCCAAAACCTGGAAAGGATGCAACAAAAAAAGAAAATTACAGACCAATATAGATGAATATAGATGCAAAAATTTTCAACAAAATTCTAGCTAACCGAATTCAGATGCTTATTAAAAAAATAATCCATGATGACCAAGTGGGCTTCATCCCAGGGATGCAGGGATGGTTCGACATACGTAAATCTATAAATGTAATTCACCACATAAACAGAAGCAAAAACAAAGACCACATGATTCTTTCAATAGATGCAGAAAAAGCTTTTGACAAAATTCAACATCCTTTCATGATAAGAACACTTAATAAAATAGGCATAGAGGGGACATACCTAAAAATGATACAAGCCATATACGACAGACCCACAGCCAGGATCATACTCAATGGGGAAAAATTGAAAGCATTCCCACTTAGAACTGGAACCAGGCAAGGCTGCCCACTATCCCCACTTCTATTCAACATAGTGCTGGAAGTCCTGGCTATAGCAATCAGACATGAAAGAGGAATTAAAGGTATCTGAATTGGGGCAGAAGAGATCAAACTTTCACTGTTTGTGGACGATATGGTATTATATTTAGAAAACCCCAAGGATTCAACTAAGAAACTCCTGGAATTGATAAATGAATTTAGTAAAGTCTCAGGATAAAAAATCAACACACAGAAATCAGAGGCATTCATATACGCCAACAACAATCAAATTGAGAACCAAATCAAAGACTCAATACCCTTCACAATAGCAAAAAAGAAAATAAAGTACCTAGGAATATACTTAACCAAGGAGTTAAAAGACCTCTACAGGGAAAACTATGAAACACTGAGGAAGGAAATAGCAGAGGATGTAAACAGATAGAAATCCATACCATGCTCGTGGGTCAGCAGACTCAACATCGTTAAAATGTCTATATTACCTAAACATTTTAAATAATGTAATATGGCAATTCTGGAAATCATCTCTTCCTTTCCCCAGTGTTTGTTGTTGTTGCTGTTTGTGTAGTGACTTTCCTGAACTAATTCTGTAAAGTCTGTGTTCTTTGTCATTTGCGGCTACTGAAGTCTCTGCTCAGTTAGCTTAGTGTTCAGCCAATGACTAGACAGAGATTTCCTTAAAAGCCTTGCATCGATAAGTCTCTCACCCTTACAAAGGGGCACCGTGTGCGTGTTGGGGTGCTCCTGCAACAGTGTGGCAGGCAGTTTACAACTCTGCCTTAGCCTTTACTTTCTGCTTGTGAAGAGCCTCCAGGTCAGCCAGAGGTGAGGGATTAGGGCCATCTCAGGCCTTTCCCAAAACGTGCACAGCCCTACTCATGAATATGGCTTTCTAGATTAACAGGAATATGCCAATGATTTTCAAAGCCTCCTGTGGACATCTCATTCCCAAGCTTTTCCTTTTAAGTGTTTTGGTCAGCTTCTTATTTGCTTGCCTTGGGCAGCTGCAATGTTAAACAATTGCTGATGATTGTTTTCAACAAAAGCCACAGGGGAACAACTGTTGGTAGTGAGTGAGTTCTGAGTCAGGTCGAATAAATACAAGCCCCATGAGTAGATGTTTTCAGGGAAATGTTAGGTCAGATGATGAGAGTTCTCTGCTGATGGGGCTTTTGGGAAATTCCAAACCCACCTTGCCCCCACGGTGGTGATGTGGTTGTGAGGCTCCTGGTTTTCAAGGATACTTGCGATCTTAGAAAAGGACAATGGGATTAGGGCATGTTAAAAGACCACAAAGCTTGGTTCTTACTGATATTCAGTAATTTTTAAGAAATTAACATTTCTTGGATTTTATAAGCATTTGGTTAATTTCCCAGGTTCTGATGAAGCTGATATTTACTATTTTTACCAGTGTTCCCATTGCTTTTATGGAGGAGCAGTTTTGTGCAGGTTCTTACTCCACCTTTCTCACCCATGTCTGGGCCTTTTTCTTAAAACACAAGATAGCAACATTTTCATTTATTATATAAACAATATATCAGCAAGCAAACATGCACAAAAAAGTCTTTACCTATAATCTTACCTGGTTGACACATCAACTGTTCTCATATTTTTATTAAAAATTCCATTTCTTGCCTACTGATATGGACACTTTTGGTACCATTATAATCATAGTCTAGATTTACTCTTAAATTTACTTTTGTTATTTTACATCATATCATTGTTTCTTATGTTTCTTCATAATTTGTAGAATAAACATTTTAAAAATTAATATTCTATGAAGCTTATGTGCTGTAATAATTTCACTGTCCCTTTTCTCTGACCATTTAGGAGTTTTCAACTTTACCAGTATTATAAATAAAGCGACTTATACTATAAGCATATAGTTTATTGTTTTAAAAAAATTTTTAGGATAAATTCTGTATAGTAATGTTTGCTATCAAAGGCTACAAACATTTTATGTTTCAAGTTATTTCCAAAAGGATTATATTAATTTATATTTCTCTCAACAATGTTTTTTTATATGCTTAATAATATTGGCATTATTGTTTAATTTATCAATAAAAACATATTAACATATTAAAACTTAATGAAGTTGAACAACTTTTATGTCTTCTTAGATTTATGTGAATTGTCTATTCTTGTGATCTTAAAAAGTCCTTTATATATAAAATATTGTGGTTGATACTTTCTTCACTTCTAAAATATTAATGATTAAGAGATTATCATATAGCATTTTATCAAGTTGAAGTCACTTACAAATTGTTTTCCTTAATATTAACATGTCTATTTATCTTTGTCACAATTTTTAGAAGTACTGATATCCTTTTATCCTAGCAATAAAGCATCCCTTTTCAATGTTTCTTAGAAGCTAGTAATGCCATAGCTTTCAGATATTCCCAGAAAAATCTCCTGTAACCCCAGCTACAATTTAAAGCATCAATGGCTTTTGTCAATGTATTGAATTATATTATACATTGTTTCTTGAAAAATACATTGTTTATATTTTGCACATTACATAGTTAATGTGCAAGCAAACTTTCAGAATGTACCACTTTAAAAGCTGAGGATTTCTTTTTTAGTGATCCTCAGCTTTTAAAGTGATACATTTCTTTTTTAATGATTGTACAAAGGCAAACTTTACCTGAAATTGGTGACTTTCTACAAATTCCACAACATAGTTTTTCCTTCCAACCTAATCTATTTTTTTGCTTTTTTGCAGTTTAAGGTCAATCCTCCTGCTGTGTCCTTTGAACTAACTGGGGAGACAAACAACACATTCAAGATAGAACCAGATGGACTTCTGTATCTCATCAAACCCCTGGACAGGGAAACAAGATCTATTTACAATCTCCAGGTGAACTGAGATCAGACAAAGGGACCTAACTCCAACCTCTCTGAGCACCATTTGTTCTAGAAGTATCATCGGCACCTCATCCCTTGCTTAGAATCCCGCTATAGCTCTCCTAACATTAATGGCTTACTTTGCAAACCTGATATGTCCTTTTTTAACTAGCCACAGAGGAGCATGTCAAAGGGACCCTTTTCCTTAGGCTTTTTAACCAGAGCAACCCAATTTACATTGCCAGGACTCTCAGATGTTATTATTCATCCAGGTATGGCCATGCTCAGGCACCTGAGTCAAAACCAAGCCAACGGTTTTCTGATGCTTCACTGGTATCTGCCTGTGGCTATTGGGTGAGATCTGGACCCACAAAGAAGGCAGCATCAGTGCTGGGGTGGAGCCACTTTGGTCCTGGGAAGAGGCAGAAGGAACCAATGGACAAAGGCTAACTAAATAGACCCTTCTCCCTCTTTTCCCCCTTAGTTTTCACGGTTGGTATCTGAATATCTAGGAATAGCAGAAAGCTAATGGAATAAAAGTGCAAGCCTAAAGCTTTCTGTCTGGTACCTTCTGCTGTGGGCTTTGCAGGCTGACCACCATAATGGCTCTGTAAGATGACATTGCACTTCCATAGCCTCGAGGGTGAAAGTGCTCTCATTTCACTTCAGCCATTTAGGAACAGAAGCATGTCCAGTGTCCAGCATACCCCACTGCTGGAAAGTCACTGTCATGACTATCCAGGCTGAACTGATAGGACCCCTGTTTTAGCAGCTCCCACTTTGGGCTTTTGTGGGTTCCTTCTCCCCTACAGTCACCAGGCCATTGGTTCTTTGAGCTCTAATTTCCTTCGAGTGACTTTTGGGCATGTGATATGAAGTTCAGTTTCACCAAGGTCATTTCCTTTTCCTCAATGTCAGGTTGCGGCTCTGGATGCTCATGGAGCTATAGTTGAGGGCCCCGTTCCGATCACCATAGAAGTGAAGGACATCAACGACAACCGGCCCATGTTCCACCAGCCAAAGTATGAAGGCTCAGTAAGGCAGAACTCTCGCCCAGGTAACAGGCCGGAGCCAGGAGATGTTTATGGAAAGATGGAAGGGCATCAGGTGGAAGGGGCGGATTTGTGTGGCTAACAGCTATAGCAATCACTCATTACACATTGAGCATCTTATTTAAACTTCACACTGATCTTCTGGGAGTTGCTTTCTTATTCCTATTGTTCTAGAACATGGTTTCTCAACCTTGGCACTTGGTATTGACATCGTGGGCCTGATAGTTCTTTTTATGTCAGGGGCTGTTCTGTCCACTGCAGAATGAGTCTCAGTGTCTCAGACCTCTATCCACTAGATGCCAGGAACAGCCCTGCCCCAAGTTGTGACAATAAAAATGTCCCCAGACATCACTAAATGTCCAACTGGGCAAAATCACCCTCAGTTGAGAAACAGTTTTCTAGGGTGACCTTTAAAAATACCTTAGAGCTCTAGAACAATCTAGAACATTCTGGAAAGGTGAGCTCACTCTCCCATATCCTCTCAGGAACTTACATTATCATAGTCATTGCTTTTTCCCCAGTTTTTTTCTTCTGTTACATCTACCTCCCAGCTTCTCCCTTCTCTCTGCTGCATTGACAACCTACTCTCCATTTGTACAGAAACCCTTTATCAAGGCATACGTGTATGCAGCAGGCACCTAGGAGGAGCATCGCATCATAACTGTGCACAAAACAAAAATGAATATTAGATTCTGGGTTCTCATAAAGACTCCTGGCCATTTCCATCAACTCACCATTGAGCTTCCCTTTATGTTACTTAGTCTCTTAGTCTTCAATGCCCACTTCCAATAATTCAGAGGGAAAAATTTCCTTCCACTTTATTATATGGAGCAATTTCACTGTCCCTGTCCCTTAGATTGCACACCGAAGACTCCCTAACAGACTCTGATAGTGAGGTCTCCAAAGAACATTTAGACAGGTGGGTTCTGTCCAGTGGTGTCCTGGTAAATGTTTAACAGGTGTTTCTTGGGAGGATGGAGGAAGCAAATCCCTGATTTGTAGCAGTTGCCAATTTCCATGACATAAATAACTCCCACAATGGCCTCTGTCAAACTACCAATGATGTTAAAAATTGACTCACAAAATTTCTTTAAAAAAATTTTTTTTATTGAGGTAAAACATACATATATAATTTACCACTTTACCATTTTTAAGGACTCACAGAAGTTCTGAAAATTCAACGATTGGCTCCTATGAGCTGACTCCAGTATGTCACTCATTCTATCAATATTTATTATATTAAAAATTAAAACTGAGAAATTAAAAAATATTAATTCACTTAACATAATACATTTTAATGAAAAATAACTACTTTCAAGTGAAAATAATTTAGTGGGAAAAATTGTTTTAATTTTTGCAAATCTCTTCATGTCTGAATTAATAGAAAACAACTGAATTCTCATGTCTATTTCTACATTCATTCCGTTGCCATATGATATTTTAGTTGTAGTATATGAAGAAAAATTAGACCCCTACAGATATATTGTTTAAAAAGAGATGAATATTTTAATAACATTTTCAGATAACTGTGGACATTCAGTGATACTGTATCAAAACTCAACAGGTAGTGGTTACTTAAAGATCACTTGCAATGTGGAATATGAAACCATATCAATGATATATTTTGTATTTCTTTACACTAAAATCCATTAAATTATCTTGTACTTTGAATGGATCTTTTACACATACACAGTTTTTAACTTTATGGATATCTTGAAACAGTTTCTGGGACCCCTAGAGGTTCCTGGCCCACACTTTGAGAAATCTTATCCTAGGGGAGAAGAGCAGAATAAAGATTTATTTCTCCACTGATATGAATTTTCACACCTTCCCCCATTCTGTCTCTGCTTCTTAGAAGGCAAAAGTGGCTATGGTTGGTTTGGGTTTTAATTAATATCTTATTTTATTTTTTTCCCTGGGTATAACAGGAAAGCCTTTCATGTACGTCAATGCCACAGACCTGGATGATCCAGCCACTCTAAATGGCCAGCTTTTTTATGAAATTGTCATCCAGCTTCCCAAGATCAACAATGTCATGTACTTTCAGATCAACAACAAAACAGGGGCAATCTCGCTTACCCGAGAAGGTACGTTGACAGGTGCCCTCTAGGACTGTTTCGGTCAGAAAAAGGGACTTAGGTGTGTCTCTGAAAGTGTCTCTTTTCTTCTCACCAACTTCCCACAGGGGCTCAGGAATTGGATCCTGCTAAGAACCCTTCCTACAGTCTGGTGGTCTCAGTGAAGGACATGGGAGGCCAGTCTGAGAATTCCTTCAGTGATTCCACGTCAGTGGATATTACGGTGACAGAGAATATTTGGAAAGCCCCAGAACCTGTGGAGATAGTAGAAAATTCCACAGACCCTCACCCCATCAAAATCACTCAGGTAGTGCCCCAGTAACACCTGGAACCTATTGGATAAATGGCCTCACTTTGTAGAGCCCCACCCTCATGGTCTCTGCTGATACATTTCTTAGATACATTTTTGCATAGCATAAGGCACATGGAATAGTCTCTGGACTTGACCATCATGGGTAGAAAGCTTGGGTTCAGATACATATTTGAGCTTTCAGAGAGGACTTCACTCACCCTCACCTTGAAATCAGCAGTCACATTTGTTCTTTCCCGTCAGTAGTGTGGGGAATGGCTGCCCTACAGTGGGTTGTACGTGGTGCACACATTGTCTATATGTATATGGTTTGAACTTGAAGTTGCAAGTATTTTTGAAAATCTGCTTCTTATGCTTTTGGGAAAAATCTTGACCCAATGGACTCATCCTGTCAGAGGCTAAGGGATAGAGACAGGACTGCCAAGGGTAAGAGAGTCCTAGTAGGCAACCTTGAGCCTTGGAGACACCCTTTCCCCACACTGTTCCATCTTCCATGTGTGCCTCTTGCCTCTATTCAGATGCTCCTCCTCCTGGCTTCTATGGGCTCCCTGGACCCCCTCCTACCTTAGCTCCTGAAAATCCAGCCTAGACTCTATCTAGATCTGAGCTTTTCTAGAAGCCCAGGAGGTTCCTTGGGCGATCCCTGGATTAGGAAGTAGACAACCAAAACCATGTTCTTGCTCCATTACTTTAATGACTGATCATGAACCACGTCATTTAACTAGTCTAAGCCCCAATTTATCATCTGTAAAATGGGGATAATAACACCTCTCAGTGTTATGAAGATGAACTGAGGTAGTATCTGTGAAAGTGAATAAAAGATGTTAATGTTATGAAGAAGTACTTGTCTGTAGTTCCCCTAAAATTTTTTTTAAAAAAATGATACTATTGCTGTTAGGGGACCCTAGAATGGCTCATCCCACCATATCTATCATCTAACCTAAAGAGACTCTTATATATTGAATGATAAATTAATGAACTTCATCTTCAGAAAAAAAAAAAAAAAAGAATGAAAGCAAGAGGAATTGTGCTTTCCCAGCTAAGAAAGCATGTAGCATTCATTACCATGAGAATTTCAGACTAGGGGCCAAGACGAAAGTATTCCTACCTATTATTCAAGTTATCCCATAGGGATCTATAAATGCTCAGAATAATCAATATGCTCAGTTGCTGTTGGGGTTGTCAAAGGAAATTCTGGGTGCCACACCTGATTTCCAGGCCTGTACGTTTTGAAACTCAGGAGAGTGGAGAGGTGCAGGTCAAGAAAAGAAATCAGGCCAAGTTTTTAGGACACAAGGGAGCTCACAAGGGAGTTTTAGAACCAGGAATGTAGTCTTTGGCATGGATAGTGGGTGATAGTTAAATGACTAGCAAGGGACAAAGTTGTGTCCTTGATACCTTCCCAGGCTGGTCGAAGAGAATTGTTTAGTGTGGAAATTTCAACTAGCTGTAGGACCCTGGGCAAGTCACTTGAATATTTTGTGCCTTTGTTTCCTCATTTTGAAAATGGGGATAACAGTAGCCTCTACTTCATAGGACTGTTTGAGGATTAAATGAGACAATACATAAAAATGTTGAGAATTACATGTGGCATGTGGTCAACCCTCCATAAATATATTATTAGTATTAGTATTAGAATATCTAAGAGATCAGGCCCTGTTTATATAGCAAGGAAACTGGTCTTACTAGTGAGTTTACCAATTTTTTTTTAATCAGGTTGTTTACAAAACAACTCTAGGAGTTGGCAGTTATTCTTATCCCTGAAGTCTTTCAGACTAGATATTTAGGGGAGGAATGTGCCTTATCTAGGTGTTATTTGTCTTTCTTAAATAGTAGCAAGGAAAAGGGTCTAAAGTGGCCGCTGTT
Source organism: Cheirogaleus medius (assembly GCA_008086735.1). NCBI lineage: Eukaryota > Metazoa > Chordata > Mammalia > Primates > Cheirogaleidae > Cheirogaleus > Cheirogaleus medius. The sequence goes on along the minus strand of VBSM01001124.1, from coordinate 38,681,724 downwards.
GCTCTTATTCATCTTCATTGGTAAGTTTTAGAAGCTTCATACATCATGGCTTGGTCTTCAGATAACGGTAGCTACAAAGTCCATTTCGTTTCTTAAATCGATGTTTCATGGATATGCAGCTTTTACAGACTTCTAAAAGAAAACAACCCACAAACCCTTTAGAGGGTTCAACAAAGAATTGCTTTAGAGAAGAAAATTCCCTGGTGTGTTTTTTTTTTTATGAGCAATATAACTTGACGGGGAAAAAAAGGACTCATTTTAGGTTGAAAATGAAAAATGCAATTGAGTTGTTATAAGAAACCACAGACATACAAACAAGGTTGTCAGAAATTTCAAATTGAGAACCAAAAAAATTGTTAATTTCCTTTCCAGTTCTCTCTAAATGTGTCTTTCCTCACAATTCACTTCGGGCCCTGTAGGTGCAGTGGAATGATCCAGGTGCACAATATTCCTTATTTGAAAAAGAGAAGCTGCCAAGATTCCCATTTTCAATTGACCAGGAAGGAAAGATTTATGTGACTCAGCCCTTGGACCGGGAAGAAAAGGATTCAGTGAGTAAAACGGGACGAGTTTCACAGGCAACAAGATGAAGTCCTATGTCCATCTACAGTTGAGAGTAAAATTGATTTTACTTAAAAAAAAAAAAAATCTGCATTCCAGACCCCAGCATATTATTGGCTTTCAAATACATTGTAATTTGGTAATTTTCCCACAATTCTGACCCCTCTCATTTTTTCCTAAGCCAACTGAAGATAAGTAGGTAAATGAAATAGAAATGAAACAGCTATTTCCTCTGCCTTATAAAGGGGGTGGTGAGAAAGTCTTGTCTTAACTCTGACCTTCCTGTTGTAGTATGTTTTTTATGCGCTTGCAAAGGATGAGCACGGAAAACCACTTTCATACCCTCTGGAAATTCGTGTAAAAGTTAAAGACATTAATGACAACCCGCCTGCATGTCCATCTGCAGTGACTGTATTTGAGGTCCAGGAGAATGAACTAATAGGTAAGAAATGCTGTGTAACTGTCCTCCCTATGCAAACTCTGGAATCCCTTTCTCCTCTCTGTTGGGTAAAGGTGGGCAGGTAGACCTAACTGGGAGTCAATAATCCATGTCTGTAGTGCAGCATAGAGGTTAAATGCACCTCAGGTTTGGATCAAGCAATATCTGGGTAGTATTCTTAAATGGGAGCTTTTATAATGACCACTACCACTACTGCCACTATTACTACTACTATCACCCTTACTACTATCATTAGTACCATAACTACTTACATCAGTATCCTGTGTATGTGCATAGGGATATCTCATTTGCAAGATTTTCCCCATAAATTATTTGACCTCTAATAAGCTCATTAAAAGAGATACAATTTCATCAAATTTGCTAAATAATTTAAATAAACATTTACACCCAAAGTCAAGATACCCTGCAATAAGTAAGCAATACCAATGGAAGTTGACTTTGACCCTTGAGCCTCCCTCTCTAGGAAGCTGATAATAATTCAGGAGGCTGGTAGATGAAGTTTGAGTCCCATCTATTTTGTCCTTTTGGTCTTGACTTGCTATGTTTTCTTTCACTGTGTCTCATGATAGCTTTAGTTTTGTATGGGAACAAGTACTATAAGAACATTACAATTTCTGGGAGTCTAATGACTTCCTTGGTTTTGGGACAACCCTTGTCTATTTCTCCGTTGGTGTTGAGACCATTGACTGAACAAGCTGGCTCTCCTCGAAATATTTTGGTCTGTATTGCTGTGTACATTTCAGAGGCTTACAAGTTTAACAGCCTCTGATAGCTATGATTTCTAGAGCTTTGCTGCCCTTGAAGGCAGATTCTTATATGCTTTGTGGATGTTCTCATCATTTTCTTTTGATCTCTCTACTCCTCTTCCTACATACCTCTGATACAGTGATGCCTTCCTGACAGCTTGGTGGGTGCTGCTTGAGTGGCTTGTTTGTGCTATGCTCATTCTTTTTGCTGTCAGGTGTCATGCATAGGCTACCTATAGTCTCTTTGTTCAGCTCAGGTCCTTTCTGTTTCATTTATTCTAACTTTTGCCACAACAGGAAGAGTTAAATGACAGCTTGAAGGATTTCAGTTAATCATAAGGAAGAATCTTCTCACAGTGACAATTGTGTAACAATGGAATGTGTAATAATAGCCAACCAACACTTGTGGCATCACCCTTTTTGGAAATCTGGGATGGTCTGTGATGCTGAATAAAGGCAGAAAACCTTCGAAGACCTTTCTAGATGTTACCTGATGTCTCTTTGCATTGGGCCAAACATTTAATGTAGTGTTATTTATTGCTGCATAAAAATTGCATTAAAACTTAGCAGCTTAAAACAACAAACATGTATTATCTCTCAGTTTCTGTGAATCATGGATCTGAGGAAGTTTGGCTGGCTCTAAATCAGAGCAAGAGCAGAGAGAGAAAGAGAAAGAAAGAAAGAAGACAATATGAAAGTCACAGTTATTCTATAACCTAATCTTGGAAGTGACGTCCTATCACTTTTGCCATGTTCTATTCATTAGAAGCAAGTCAGTAGGCCCAGCCCACACTCAAAAGGAAGGGGTTATGGAAAGGCATGAATATCAGGAGATGGGGATTACTGGGAACCAATTTTAGGGGCTGCCTCCCTTGTTTGGGCAGAGAATAGTACTCATTTTCTCAGACTGGTGAAGTCATTGTCGGTAGAATAAATTATTCAGGGATCAGCATGCTATTTGCCTCTCTAAAGGTGAGAATTTACTTTGTAAAGATATTTCACAAAGTTTTTAATGGACCAAGAATTCTTATAAATCAACTGAGTGTGTATGTGTGTGTGTGTGTATGTATATATATATATATAGCCTGAAGCAGCAGCCAGATGATGCCCCTGCCCTGTGGGGCTTCCTGTCTAGCTGAGCTGACAGCACATGCATAGATGGAAACATTAACAAATAAAACCGCAATAAAATGCTAAATCATTCCTTGGTATATTTAAATTTTCCTCTTTGCTGTCTTGTATTAGCCAGTATCTTGTAGGATTTGTGTCCTCAAGTCTTAGCAATATCAACATTGATTCTTGCATCCCACTTACAATCAAGTCCTACATATTCATGCTGGAAATTTAGCCTCTATAAAAGCTCCACCTCCCTGGAGTGTTTCCGGATGCCCCCAAGGAGATGCCATGTGTACTCCTGAATCAATCTGGGCTGCCACTAGTTTCCAGCTTCAGTCACTCAGAACCAAAGACGTGGTTCTCCTTTCACCTCTGGCTCCTGCACGAAGTCCTACACTCCCACCGAGGGGTGTCCCCTGGTGCCCACAGTCCTCATGGGGCCTCTGACCAGGACATTCTCTATGGAGTGAGAGAATAGTGGCCTTGGTGTTGTGCTCACTTGCTGGTTGGAAAAATCCAAAGCCAAGGGCTGCTTAGACACCAACGCATCACAGAATTTAGCAAGATGTTCCTTCAACCTAACACACAGGTACTTTGTTTGCCGGGGCACATGCATGCCACGAATGTTATTTGGTTGTGATGGATTCTAAAGTAAGAGGCTGCCACTGCACTAGATGTATATCCTCTTCTGTCCTGTTGCTCACGATGATCCCTGCACCCAGCCCCTGAGACACATCTGCATGTGTCCAGCTCCACTGTGGATATAGCATAGGTACTTCCCTCCCCTTCCCACACCCCAAACCCAAAACACCTCTACATTTCCATATAGGTCAGTGGATGCAAACTGATATGGGGAGCAGGGTGTTAACTAACTGCACAAACGGGGTGAACTCCAGTTTTAGCTCCTAGGTGGGATTCTTGCTGCATATAAAGAAACCACACCACAATTCCCATTTCACAGAATAAGATCTAGAACCTGACAGAACTCATCCAGCACTGGAGCATTGAGTCACAGCCACTGACTTGTGGAGCTCCCTGCACTGAAATGCTCACAGGAATACAGTACTTAGGCTGTGAGATCCTCTGCAGAGAGGATCGTGCCTGTTCTTTGCCCTGCATTATCTCTGGGGTGCAGCATTTCGGTCTCTGTAATTGTTCCACAAAGTCACTTAGAAGCAACCCAGGGTTGGCTGCTCTTTGCTTAGTTATCCCATTTGCCATGCACATTGGTGTCCTGGGGCTGCTGTAACAAGTCTCCACGAACTTGGTGGTTTAAAACAACAGAAATGTATCCTCTCGCAGTCCGGAGGCCAGGAGTCTGAAATCCAGGTGCCAGCAGGGCCACGTTCCCTCCAGAGTCTCCATGGCAACCCCTTTGCTGGCCTCTTCTGGCCTCAGCTGGCTCCTGGCATTCCTTGGCTACCTGTGGCAGCAGCACTCCAATTTCTAACCTCCTCCTCCTATCGTCTACTCTGCTGTGTGTGTCTCTGTGTCCTCCCTTCTTGTAAGAACACCTATAACTGGATTTAGGGTGAGATTTCATCTCAAGATCCTTAGCTAGTTACATCTGCAAGGGCCTTACTTCCAAATAAGTTCCTATGATGAGTCTCCGGTAGGCATGAATTTTGGGGGACATTATTTGTCATGGGCTGAATCTGTCTCTGTCAAATTTATCTGGTGAAGTTCTAATCCCCAGTATCTCAGAACGTGACTATATTTGGAGATAGTGTATTGGAAGAGGTGATCAAGGTAAAAGTTTAATAGACCACATGGAACCTGTTGGATTTCCTTCTTTCCTTCTCTGCAGGTAGCAGTATTGGGACCCTTACTGCCCGTGACATGGATGAAGAAAATACTGCCAACAGTGTTTTAGGGTACAGAATTGTGGCGCAAACTCCCCAAATTCCCATGGATGGACTCTTCTTGATCCAAACCTATTCGGGAGTGTTCCAATTAGCTAAAAGGTCCTTGAAAAAGCAAGATACTCCTCAGTACAACTTAACGGTAGAGGTGTCCGACAAAGGTTAGTGTCACACCTGCTGTCTTGAGTACACATAATTGCTTTACTTCAGTTTTAATTTGTTAGGCTGCTCTAATGCCTGAGCATGTTACAGAATGATGCCATGCAAACATTCTTTGATTCCTTTATGAAACACGCTACACAGAGACAGCTTGGGTTCAAAGGCCGGAGTTGCAGCTCAGGCAACGTCACTGTGAAAGTCCAGGTCCTCTGATAAGCAGATGCTAAAAATAAATTAAATGTACAAGGAATTCATTAGGAGGACGCCTGTGATGAGAAATGGGGAGAGGCAGGGAGAAGGCTGGGAGAGCTGTCAGAGCACAGCACAGGCCTGACCCTGAGTGAAGGCGAGAGGGGAAGGAAGGCTGGTGGGGATGTCCCACGCCACTGAACAGTCTAAGGAAAGTTCCATAAGGCTGCTGGGGAGTCCAAAGTGGGCTGTCAAAGCAGTTCATGATCTCAGAGAATGTGCTTTGCTTAGTCACTGGCTGCCAGTAGCCCGTGGGAAGTGAGGCCTTGGTGCAAATGCAGTGAAGGGTTTCGGAGTACAGAGTGAGGCCATCATCAGTTACTGTCCCTGTTGTTGGAGGTCTGTCTAGCAGGCACATTCTGCAGACCATGACCATGAACAGGAAAATCATGTTTCCCGATTCTTGCTGTCAAACTCAAAGCAAGAGTCTGTATGAAAGGCAAGGAGAAATGCATGTTTTGGGAAGCTCTGTCTTTTCCTATCAGCTTGCAGTTGACCATTTGACAATTATTAGGAGACATTCTTCCCTAATCCTTATGTGATTTCAGATCAAGTAGTTCTTAATCTCTGTCGGGTCACAACATGCTTTGAGAATCTGATGAAAACTATGCTTCTCAATGGAATGCACACGTTCTTAAAAAATTTGCACAGACACATAAAAATACACTTATCTAGAGAGAGACTTATTTCCAAGGCACTCAGACTCCTAGAAGGTTAAGAATCCTTCAAGTTAACTAGCACTGGATCTTAGATTACCGAATAATTCAGTAATTGTTCTGGGAGGCACAGGTTATGTAGGTATGGAGGAGAAATGGGCATCATTTCACACTGTGCTTCACGTTGTCTCCTTCACACGGATGTTGACATACCAGGGGGAACCTGGGTTTTGCAGGTCTCAATGCAGAATGTTTGAAACCCAGTAATTAGACAAATTTCAAGGGCCTTTTCTATGTTAAGAGGTTAAAGCAGAAGTAAATATAATAAACCCCCCTCATCCACGATGAACTAGCACATCCACACTATTAGCTGTTCATTCTTTTAGTTATTGAGCATTTGCCTATTTGAGACACCATGGAAGGTACTGGGGATACTTTACAGATGAATAAGCATTAGCGTCTGTCCTCAAGGAGAGCTCGTTCTGGTAGAGGAGATGGACACATGAATCAATAAACTGCAAGAAACTATACAAGGTAACCTGTGAAGGAAAGGAGTGGCTCAGTGGAGGGAGAGAACAGGTACGGCTTTCTGGAAGAGGTGTCACTGAGCTGACTTTTGAAGAATGAATATGACAAGTTACAAACTCATGCAGGGCTTAAAAGGGAGTGAGAATCCCATGTGTAAATGCATGGGGACCTGAAGCAGTTTGAAGATATAAGTATAAAGTAAAAATCGGAGTATGAATTGTTTACGTGCATTAGTACACGTAACCTGGAACATGTGGACCAGATTAAGTATATTTACATATAAATATGTGTGTTGATAGACTTAAACATTCAATTGTGTACTACAGAAAATTAGAGACCAGCCTATAATTAACATAGTTTTACATACAATCAAGGACAGCTTGTCACCCAGAAGGCCCACTGCTGGCCCAAATGAGGTCTGTGCAGAGCAGTGAGCCAGTGAGTTCTGGGCCTGGGACCACTCTAATCTTCAGCCATTCTTGTTTACAAATGTTCTGGGGACCAGCCTCAACTTCAGTCAATATGCACTTGCTTGTAATTAGATTGTGAATAGATTATGTGCCTGGTGTGTGTTCAGTGCATTGAGCACAAGCTGTAGAATTGGACTGCCTGGGTGTATTAGGATCGTAGCAGGAAACACAGGGCCCCTCGAAGAGTTTCAAGAAGGGTTATTTGTAAAGGTTGTGGGCAGGGTTAAGGGAAACCAGCAGGAGGTGATCGCGAAGCACAGGGGCAGCCTTTTCTGCTCTAAAGCCCAAAGAAGCCAGGGAAGGGAGCATCCCTTGAAGGAGCAAGGCCTGTGCCTGTTGCAAGAAAAGAGGGCTTTTGGCAATGGGGGCATCACACCCCCAATTACTCACCTCCTGCCCTTTCTGCAGGCTTCTGCCAGGCCTCCCATTGGCAGAACCCAACTGTTACCCAAGGGCAAGACGTCCACTGATGCAGGTCATGAGGTCAGCCCCTGGGACACAGAGCATGGACAGAGCAGTGGTCAGTGGACACAGAGGGCACAGGGAGCACAAGGATTTGAATCCTGGTTCCACCACTAGTTAGGTGTATGACCTTGGTTTGGTTACTTATCATCTCTGTCCCCTGCTTCCTCATTTGTTATTAATAAATGGGAATGACAACAGTATTTACACACCATGAAGTTGTTGTGACGATGAAATGAGTGATATAGGGAAAACACTTTACTGTGCCTGGTGCATAGAGACTGCTCACAATTTGTATTACAATGAGAATCCTGGTGCTGTTATTATCCATGTTTTATAGATAAACCACTGAGGCCCAGAGACATTGAGTGACACAGCCAAGCTCTCACACATCTGATAAGTGGCAGAGCCGGAGTCTGAACAGTGAGATTCCAGAGCCTAGAGTCTTAACCATCCTACCATATAGTTCATTGTGGTTAGAAAGATGGTAGCCCCAACAAAGGACCTGTCATTTTGTTTCTTGTTCTGATCTCCCCCCACCACCTTCATTCGGTGCTCCTCTTGGATCTAACTGAAGCCACTGTCTCTGACTAGGTCTTTGAATTGTCAAACTCACCCTTGAAAGCCTGAGACATTGCCCCAGGGTTCCTTGAGCTATGTCTGTCCCTGCTTTGCTTCCTGCAGGCTGGGCAGCCACACCCTTTGGAGGAGGCTCATTGTACCACTTCCTCCCTTGCTTGGAGAGGAGGGAGCAGGCACTCCTGAATCTCCCCACCATGGAGGGCAGAGCGGGTATAGGACAGATGTGTTCAGAGAAGGAAACATAGCCACTAGGACAGCTTTCTGGAAGGATAATTTTACACTGGGCTTTAAAGACTACTTAAGTTTTGCTGGTCAGAGAAAGAGAGGCTGCTTCACAAAAAGGAGCCAACCTGCTCAGGAACAGACCTTCCCTAGGATGGGGCAAGTGGAGAATAACAGGAAGCCCAGAAAAACTTCTCTCAGGTCTGTCTTCAGCTCTCTCTACTCTGCCTGACGACCTGCTCGTGGGTGCAGTGGGAGCAGAGAACCCTCTCTCCACATAACTTGCATGTCAATTGCAAAATTGTGGCTAAGGCTGTCACTTCACTTGCCAATTATTTTCTTACAGATTTCTGATTTTCATGCATGATTTTCAGTGAAAAGTTCTGTGATATATAACTTTGGTTTTTCAGATTTCAAGACCCTCTGTGCTGTGCAAATCAATGTTATTGACATCAATGATCAGATCCCCATCTTTGAAAAATCAGATGTGAGTAGTTTTCCAGTTTGTTTTTTCTTTACTTTGTTCATATCACTTGACCCCTGCTTCTGGGATGAAGACACAGACAGTAGTTAGGAAAAGTGTCAGACTTAACAGGTAGCCTTGGTCAATGCACTGATAACAAACCCAGACACCATCTTCTGTGGAAGTCTTCAGGGAACAATAACTTTCACTGCTATAGTTATCCAGGGATGTCTGTTTATAAACTCCTGCCAACGGCTCATTTATTCCAAGGGCTGCTTAAAAGCTACCACACAATCTCTGTCAAACTGAAAGAAGTTGAATAGCCACTTGCAGTTTATCATTATATATTCTCTGTGAATCAGGACAATAAATAGAGTTCTGCTAGGTTCAAACAAGCATTTTTAGTCAAAAACTTAACATTTGGAATCTTGACAATTTAAACTCACTTTGTAATAATTGGGTAAGAGAAAGAGAGAAGAAAAAAGTGAATCTCTGGCTTATGCCAAAGAAAAATGCACTCAAGACGTTTGCAAAAATTAGAATTGGATGAAAAGGAAAAAATCAGTTTAGAACCTTAAGAAAAGTGCAGATTACTGTTTTTTGTGTCGGTATGGGCTTCAGACTTGGTGATGGCTTTATCACCACTTCCCTTACAAGGGATGTCTCTGTTTACTTTGAAGGAGAGAGAAGCCCATTTGAAGAGATTGTTATGTCATGTTTGAGTCAGTTATGAGGCGGCCCAGAGCCCTGTGATGATGTTCATAAATCAAAATCGAGACAAGGCTGTGACAAAGAAGGGAATTGATTTATGAAGGGGCTCGATGTGGGAAGAAGTAAGACTAGGCGTACCCTGTGTAACAGGCACTGAGGTTAAGCAAGCATAAAATAAAGAACCTGTTTCTTCTCAGCCCCCACACTCTCGGGCATTTTAGCCTTTTCTAATGTTATGATTTCTTCCTATTTCACCTCCTCGACAGTGCTTTTTTAGATTGAGGGTAAGAATCCTGCTTTGGGAGTGTCAGAGCTTAAAAACACATCTGGCTACAGAGAGAGGGGACCTGCTGCTTTCGTTGCTGTGGTCCCATGGTCGCTCCCAGACCCTGCTTGCTGCCACCTCTAAGATCGCGATGCTGAGAGATGATCTGGGGGTGTCTAGGGGAGTGGGAGATGGGCTAGGCCAGTGACTAAGAGCACAGGCTTTGGAGTTGGCAGACATGGGTTCACATCCCAATTCTGTGACTCACTAGCTGTGTGATCACGGGTGGGTCTAACCTTTCCAATCCTTTGCTTCTCTGTAAATGAAGATGGTAATATAGCTACTCAGTAGGGTGTTGTGTTGCTCTATTGAGCACCTACTATGTGCTAGGCATTCGGGGGCTTTACATACATTGTCTTCCTTAATCCCCATGGCAAACATGAAGCAGGTTCTATTATTATTATCTTCATTAGACAGATGATGATCACTTAGTAAGGTAACTCGCTTCAAGCCATCCAACTAATAAGCGGCAAGCCTAAGATTCAGATACAGGCTGTTTAACTCCAAAGTTCAAGCTTTTAATTAACCTCTATCCTTGGTTGATTTAAGAGTTAAAATAGTACATATAAAGTGCCTGCCACATTATAGGTACTCAGTCCATTGCAGCTATTTATTTATATCATTACTACTATAATAATAATTATAGTTATTAAACATTGGATAGGGGAGGAAGGGATTCTGTCTTAGAATCCTACCAGTACCCGTCTGAGATGCTGTGTTCCTTGGTATGATGGACATCAGTTCATGAGTATGACTGATGTTAAAATCAACTGCCACGTCGTCATCCATAGGGAAAACATGCCCAACGCATATTAATGCAAATTACGACTTGTGTCCATTCTGAAACCAAAGAGACAAATTTGTCCTTTGACAGTGATGCTTGATGACAGTGGACGTTCTGTTTCCTTTCCCCGTTTCCTCCTTAGTATGGAAACCTGACCATCCCTGAAGACACAAAAGTTGGGTCCATCATCTTAACCATCCAGGCCACTGATGCTGATGAGCCACTCACAGGGAGTTCTAAAATCCTGTACCGTATCACAGAGGGAGACAGTGAGGGACGACTGGGGGTTGACACAGATCCCCACACCAACGCTGGATATGTCACAGTCAAAAAGGTAAACAGCCCATTTAATGGAATTTGTCTTTTTGTGGATTAATTTACTAATGACAGCATGAGGATCTATAAGCAGAGGTGACATGTTAGCAGTGACCTCTCAGACATGGTGGTGACTCTTGGAGCACTCTTTGTCCTTCCTGTCCTCCTGTCAGACAGACAGCCAGGATTCCAGTCCTGGGTCTGCCCCTGGTAGGCCAAGTAACTTTTGCAGGGAGGTAATGTTACCACATAAAATGTAAAATACTGCTTGTAATCCTAGCACTGTGGGAGGCCAAGGTGGGAGGATTACTTGAGGCCAGGAGTTCGAGACCAAGCTAAGCAAGAGTGAGACCCTGTCTCTACTAAAAATACAAAAATTAGCCAGGCATGGTGCCATGCGCTTGTAGACCCAGCTGATTGGGAGGCTGAGGCAGGAAGATGGCTTGAGCCCAGGAGTTTGAGGTTGCAGTGAGCTACGATGATGCCACTGCACTCCAGCCTGGGTGACAGAGCATGACTCTGTCTCAAAAAAAAAGAAAAATACAGGATGTAAAATGTATGTTCCATGCAATATTTGGGACATACTTATACTAAAAATTTATCTGAAATTCAAATTTTACTACTGTGTTTCCCCGAAAATAAGACAGGGTCTTATATTTATTTTTCCTCAAGAAGACACCTTAGGGCTTATTTTCAGGGGATGTGTTATTTTTTTACGTACAGTACGACAATCTACATTTATTCAAATATAGTTAAGTCGTTTTCTTCTGGAACATCACCATAGTAAAATGGCAGCCGCAGCTTTCCTTCTTCCCCCTGGGGACACACAATACCCAAAGCGGAGCATCCTGCTCCTCACTTCACTGAGGAGACTTTTCCCTCAAAGCCTCAGCTTGCAGCACGCACAGGATGGCCGGGACCTGACAGGAGGAGCCGACCTTGTTGGTGGGGCTGCCCGCACCTTTCCGGTCACCTCTGAGATAGTAGGTGTCACGATGGGGCAGATGAGAAGGGCTGCTCGTCCTCTTTACCACTCTGTGACGAAATGCATGGGTTGTGCAGATACGCTGCGCAGCCACGCCCATCACTAGGTCTTATTTTCGGGGTAGGGCTTATATTGCACAAATGCTTAGAAATCCTGCTAAGGCTTATTTTATGGGCAGGTCTTATTTTCGGGGAAACATGGTAGGTATTCTATATTCATATCAGCTAAATCTGGCAGCATTGTTGGAGGGAACGCACCCAGGGCTTCACTTCCCCCTTTGCAGATGTGTGGAGTTGGGCTGGACGTGCTCATGGGACCTGCAGGCTGTAACTCCTTCATTCACGTGTGCCAGACAGAGACACTTCTTGAATAGTGACTGGAAATCAGCAGGTCTCCTTTCAAGCTTGCACAGACAAGTTTATCCTTTCATTCTTCCTCCACCTTGCTTTGCTCTCATCTTTCATGCTCTCACTCTCTCTCCCTCTGTAAGGACTGGGTAATCTGGAGCCAGAGTCTTCATTACATTAGTTCCTATTTCCTCGTACAAGATTCCCCCCAACCCTTCCTCAATCTCTCCTGTCCCCTGCTGTGTACACCTAAACCTTGGCTCTTTTCTCCGTGGCTGCCCCATCCCAGATGACTCAGTTGGAAGCAGTCCTCGCTGTCATCCAAGGTACTTAAAGTTAAGATACTTTCCTGGGAGAGAGAGTGAAGCCTCAGGTTTAGAGAGGTCAGCACTGCAGCAGCAGGGATCTGAGAGCGTGGCCACCATCTCGGGCTCGCAGTGCCGGGTGCTGGAGGCTGCAGAAAGCCGCCTCTGCAGGACGGTTTGAAGCCAGAGTAAAGGAAAGCTGAAAGTAGAGGCTACAAATGAAAATGAAATAGAACAATTTCACAGAAAATGGACAAAAGCACAGAGAAAAAAGTGCTGGTGCTGAAGTAAGCCCTGGGACAGAGTCTCGCAGTTCCGGTCCCGTGGTTACCACATGTTCCAGCTCTGGCGAGGGGTCCTGCTGGGACCAGCTCAAGGCATTAGCCTCCTGGGAGAGTCTCACATTTGGAAAAGGTGCCGTTACAGCTTGCCCTTCTGCCTGTGGCTGTCTACGTGGAGAGAGAGAACCACAGAAAGAAAGGATAAAGGAAAGGGCAGTTTTCAGAGTTAGCAGTGGGTGGCCCAGGGAGCATGTTGGATGAGGGAAGCCGACATGGAGAGGGCAAGCACTGAGCCTGGCGGAGGGGGAGAATTTTTTCAAATGGTGGGGAAGGGCAGGCTGAGCCAATGCAATCATGCCTCCGTGTTTTGCTTTATGAATGGGATATTGCCATTTCTGTTTAATGGGTGAGAAACTGATATAAATTAAAGGACAGCTCCCCAGGAGGTCCTGGGTCCTCTAGGCCTGCAAAATGAATAAAACAGTGTAGTTTTCATAGTCTGTAATATACCTTTGGGCTTTGGTTCCTTCATATTTTGGGGTTCTGGGTCCCTTTAAGAATCTCATAAAAGCTACATAGCCTCCCCCTTATGAAACAAACAAATAAAAACATATGTACATAGATCCCAGGGGTTCAGAGACCCCCTGAAGCCCTTAGTTGAGAAGCCCTACTTTAGGGGCTGTTCTACTCTTCATCGGGTTCTTTAGGATTAGAACTCTTCTCCCATAGAAATATGGATTCTTTGCCTTGAGAGGGACCTTAAATATCATGTAGAATCACTTACTTATGATATTTAAGTCCTTTTTACACTGGCTGATCACATGTTATTTAAGCCTATGCTTGAAAACTTCCAGAGTTGGGAACTTACTGGTTTTTGAAGCAACTCTTTCCATCATGGGTAGCTGTAACTGTTAAATTCTTCCTCTTACTAAACCCAAAGTGGTTTTTTGATGCTCATTCCTGGTTCCATCTGGCCTGGCCTGGAACAAGAGCAGATCATCCATCATCTCTGCTTACCCCTCCCACCCTCCATGAATTTAAAGTCTTTGAACTTTAAATTTGGGCCTCAGGTTTGGGCCCTGAGGCCCCTGGGAACTCATTTTCCACACGGAATGGAAATCTCTGTGTAAGCATTTCCCAAGCTGATTTCTGAGAACTGTCTTTCTTGAAAAAATCACATGTGTGCTAAATTAAGTGTCCCATGGTTAAGTTAGAGGCGTGCTACATTCCATTTCCTTTCCTAGGAGAGTCACAGTGCACATCAGTGTGTTACAGGCTCTGATAAGTCCTGCAGTAAAGACTTTTTCATGGCTCTGTCATCACTCTGAGAAGAAAGTGTTTGCTGACCCTGGATCGAGAACTGTTCTGCATGAAACCTTTGTAATTGACACAAATTATGTATATTTTTGGTGAATAGCATGTTTCGAAATATGTATACATTGTGGATATGGCTAAATACAGCTAATTAACATATACATTACCTCACATATTTATCATTGTTTTTGTGGTGAGAGTAAAAAAAGAATCTGTCAGTAATTTTCAAGTATATAATACATTATTATTAACTGTAGTCACCATGTTGTACAATAGATCTCTTAAACTCTTTCTTTCTGAAATTTTGCATTCATCGATCAACATCTCCCCAATCCTCCCCTCCCAACCCTGTAACCACCATTCTACTCTCTGCCACTGTGAGTTCAACTATTTTAGATTCTACCTATAAGTGAGATCATGTGGTAATATTTGTTATTTTGCATAACATCATGTTCTCTAGGTTCACCCATGTTGTGGCAAATGACTTTCTTTTTAAAGCTGAATAGTATTCCATTGCATGTATACATGCTACATTTTATGTATCCATTTATCTGTTATTGGACACTTAGGTTGTTTCCATATCTTGGCTATTGTGAATAATGCTGCAGTGAACATGGGAGTGCAGGTATCTCTTCAACATCCATCAAAGATTTCATTTCCTTTTTTATATATATCCAGTAGTGGGAATTCTAGACAATATGGTAGTGCTAGACTTGTTTAAGTCTTTAATCTATTTGAGTTGATTTTCATATATGTGAGATATAAGGGTCTAATTTCATTCTCCTGATGTGGCTATCCAGTTTTCCCAATGTCACTTATTGAACATATCAGAGTTTAAGACGCATGTGGGATGTATCTTTTAAGGGAGCAAATCATCCCAAAATTAATTCTCTCCTTTTCCCCCCCACATAGCCTCTTGACTTTGAAACAGCAGCTGTTTCCAACATTGTATTCAAAGCAGAAAATCCTGAGCCTCTGGTTTCTGGCGTAGCATACAACGCGAGCTCTTTTGCCAAGTTCACGCTTATTGTAACAGATGTGAATGAAGCACCCCTATTTTCCCAATATACATTCCAAGCAAGAGTGAGTGAGGATGTGGCTACAGGCACAAAAGTGGGCAACGTAACTGCCAAGGATCCAGAAGGCCTGGACATCAGGTAAGGAGCACAGTGCTGGACAGGCCTGGCTCTGTGCTTGCAACCAAGGCCAGTGGAGAGGAGGAGGAGCGGGGAGGGCTTGAGACACTGGCCTGCACTGACCCCGGGGCTGTGCCCTAATGGAGCAACCAGCAGTGGTGAACTTGGCCTTGGTTGAGGCAGGTGTCAGTATCCCGTGGGGCATTCCAAGGGATGGTGGTTCATCAATGTGAATCTAGGCTCAGAGAAGTGGGATGCAGTGTCAGGCTCCATCCAGCCCACTTGCTGCAGGTCTCACCTGGGAGAGCTGGTGAGTTTCAAGAGGTGGCGTTCACCTCCCAGAGCCTAGCAAGCCTCAGCAGGCCCTGTGTCTGAACCAGTTAACCAGTTATGTGGGTTGGGGCTTGGGGAAGAGTTCCAGCCTCTCACATGTACTGAAGTTCTAGTTGTAGAGAATGAAACCAAACCCCAACTGGACAGACAAGCTTACCTTGTAGGGTCAAGGGAATCTTTGGGATGTTGGGTGCTTAAGTTCCTCAGCTCTCCAGAGAGCTGGTTTGGGGTAGCAAGAATCAGTCTAGACTACACCCTAGCAGAGGCTAGTGCTCAGGCTGAAGTGGCTAAACAAAATGTATAAATATTTCCATTTTAGCAATTCTCAATCTTTTTTTTCAGTGCAATGGGACCCAAAAAGATTTGTCTTAAAAATGTACAATGATGATTAATTTGCTCAAGATGTATATGTATGTGTATATATCTGTATAATAGCTATAAAATCTTTAAGATTATATAGCTGATAAGCACATAGATAGGATTTGAACTCAGATATTTTGCTTCTATTGTACAACACACAACATGCCCATTGTCTATGCCATAAGAAATATTTTGGCATGACTCAAACCAACGCATGTAGCTGTGACAATTCTTTAAGTTTCCCTAAACATTTGAGGGGAGTGGTGCACCCCCATTAAGCTGTTGTTTAGTCACTTGGAATCAGTTCTAAAATCTTTTCTGTTTGTCAAGGAGTAAAGTTACCATCTACTGTTTTACTTTCTAACTACTTCTCTAGTTTCATTAAGAAAGAACAGCAGGGTTTATACTCTATGGTTTAATATAGATACTCAAGAGTCACAAATTATAAGGAGACTCAAAATGTTTAAATTTTTACAGCCATTTATTTAACAAATGCTTCTACCTTCTTAATGAAAACGCTATAAAAATCATTGGTCAAAGACAAGTAAATACAAATTTTAGTTTATAAGTGGGAAAAACAAAGGCATTTAAGAGGATTTCTCTTATGAAACAAGGAAAAGATATATGTACTATCAAGTTGAGGTCAAGAAGATGAAGTTAGCAAGGGAGATTGAGGTGTCCTGTGAGTACGGTTCAGGAAAACAAGTATCTAAGGAATGAGGAAGAATTAATAGTTCAGGTGCTGGCAATAAGTCAGTTACAAATTAAGGATGACTCCAAACTTTTGGTATGAGCAATTTAATTCTCCAGCTCCACAACCTTACAATCCATTCGCACCTAATGGATCCTAATCCAATTCATCAGCAAATATTATAAATTCTTTCACTGAAATAGACCCAAAATCTAAATGCTTCACATTACTTCCAATGTAGTCCCAGGTACCACCATTTCTCTTCTGGATTCGTCCTTGCCACTACCCTTCCTGCCCCACCGTGAGCTATTCACCGCAGTCCCAGTGATCCTTTAGGAAAGTAAATCAGATTGTCTGACTCCTCTTTCAGAGCCCTCCAAAGGCTTCCCATCTCTTTCAGGATGAAATCCCAGGTATATAGGATTTCTAATTCGTTACCTATATACATAGCCTAACACAGTGCTTGGCATATAGAATATACCAAAACACACACACACAAACATTGTGAGAAAGGAATTAACTCGCACATAACTTTTATGTCATTCTCTTATTCTTCGATATGTAGGTTGTTTAAAGTATTTTTTATTATAGAAAACGATTTGAATATATGCATATATTCTTTTTAAACTTCTATTTTTTTTATTTAGGTAAAATTTCTAGGAGTGGAATTATTTGGTCTAAAGATATGAGCATCCCTGTGACTATGATGTGTTGCTTTCCAAAGGGCTGTGCCCATTGGTATTCCTGGGGTTCTAGTCTTGTCTCTCTCAAATTCATCTTTCATGCACCTACCAATGGATTCCTTTGAAAACACGGATACGACTGGGTCACTTTCCTGCTTAACGCCATTTGATGGCTGCCCAGGGGTTCCTATGATCTGGTTCTTTAAAGCTCTGTGGCCTCATCTTTTGCTGTCACGGCTTCCCGTTTATATCCCAGCACCGCTGAGACACCTGACCCCACATTCCTTGGCCCTTGGTACTTAGTTCATACTCTCTCTTCTGCTGAAGCATCCTCTTCTTGCCTTTGTTAACTTCTACCCCTTCAGAAAGACTTCTCTGATTTCCATAAACTTCTCTTGAATTCCACAGGTCCCCTTTCATTGTATTTACCATATTTTACTGGAATCGTTTGTTCCTGTGCCTCTCCCCTCCACTGACGTGGGAGCCCCTTTGTGTGACCTCCTTCTAGTATTGCCTGGCGCTCAATAGATGTTTGCTGATGAGGAATTCACTGTCTCACCAGCAGCCTCTGAGCATTAACCCATTTTACCCAATGTCTCCACCACTGGGTGTTTGAGTTTTCTTAGGGGTGGTTTGCTAAGAGTTTTTAAAAGATACTTCCAGATTGCTTTAATTGGAATGTTTCAATTTCCAGAAAGTGTAACATTTTTCCTCAGAAGCACAAACACTGCCAGTTGTAAGAATGAATGAGTCCTCCTTTTGAAGACAGAAAACGTGCAAATGAAGTATTAATGCAAGACAATGATCCTTTAAATGTGTTGTAAATAATATACAAATTATGCTGATATAACAGTATAGGGATGCATAAACTATCTTCACTCAAAGTAACGTGGGACTTCTTTTGCTCTTTTCACTTTATGAAGGTATTCACTGAGAGGCGACACAAGAGGTTGGCTTAAAATCGACCCTGTCACTGGAGAGATCTTTAGCGCGGCGCCACTGGACAGAGAAGCTGAAAGTGTGTATCGGGTAAAAGTGGTGGCCACTGAAGTAGGTAAGCAAAAGAAAAAAATTATCGGGGTATATATCAATAGAAATGGAACAAACTTGACAAGGTTAAAGCACCAGAATATAATCACCTTAAGATGGAAAGATGAGAAAGGCACAAAAGACCAGAGTATAGGGGAGTGTTCATACCTTCCTGGTTAAGATAAGAACCACCAGTGCCCTGAGCAGGGCTTCTCCGGGTGGGGTTGTACCTGGAGGCTGGCCAGGCTTCAGGGATGCGGCTCACTCTGTGATTTCTTCTAAGGGCTACAGCCTCTTCTAGAAGGTTTCTGTGTGCCTGGCTGAACTACTTCCCTTATTCCAAAGTAGTTGTAGGTTTCTCCTGGGAGCTCGGAGCACAGTCAAACCACTGCCTTGTTGACCGAGACCACTACTCACTCCTTCAGCCTAAAATTGCAGCTTGTCAGGCTTCCTCCTTTTTGAAGCAGAGAGTGTTCTGTGCAGTGTTCTCCACTTTGATATGTGTTAGAGTCACCTGGGGAGCTCATTTGGTATAGATACTAGGAGTCCACCCCTGGGGATTCTGATTCAGTAAATTTGGGTAAACCTGGGTATCTGTGTTTTGATGAAATAGGGTAAACTTTCAAAAGGGAAGACTATATTGTACAGATAAGCCCAGGAGGTTTGAACGATCTCTATATAATCTTTGCATCTCATTTAGTTCAGTTGTAGTAATGTCTATCACCTGCTGGCTTCAAATGTGGAATTCCAGAGAATTTTTAAAATAAAAATTAACTTATAGGAATATTTTTACCCAGTGGTAATTAAGTCATTGAGTTTCTTTGCATTTAAATGGAATTTAAAAATGTACAGCAGGAATTCTGTTGATCTTATGCTGATCAGAGGCTGTAATTAGCTAGTAAATATATCTGCCCAGTTCCCCCGCTCCCGAAAAAAGAGAATTAAACAAATTATTACTAAATATAGTTTTAGACACACACACAAAAAACCTTTCAAAATGTGAGGCTGGGGTCGGGAGCTGAAATGGGAACAGAGAAGGGAATCAAAAATAGTCCCTGCATATGAAAATATTAAGGAAAACAAAAGTACTTCAGTCAAGTTCAAGCAAAGTGGTAGAATTGCAGGAGTGTGTGCCAACTTGGGAACAGTGGGTGTGAGTGGACGGGTCCTGTGTCTGTCACTTGCTTCAAGTTAAGCCCAGTCCATTATCACGTTGTATATGTTTAGCTCTTGATTTATTAAATAAATGCTCCCAGATAATCAGCAGGAAGTTTCTGGTTGAGCCTTTATGCCATACACTCCCCTGCATCATATCATCACTACTTCACTTTGCATATGTCCTAAAAATTTCTCACATTTTAGAAGTTTCAAGGAGCAAAACCAGGTTCCAAAAGCCTGTTCCATTTTTAGAGTTTGGCACTCAAATGATATAAATAGATTAAAATGACTTTAAGAACACAGTGGCTTTTTCTTCTTTGGTTAAGTGTAGTCCTGGGCATAAGTACCAGTTGAGAAGTAAAGCAAGAAAACAGGGCTTACTGGAAACGAAGCAGGAGCAAGAAAACAAGTTTCACGGGAATCAGGTCAGAGTCAGAAACTGTAGAAACAATATCTGTGATTGCAGCCGGGGAGAAAGCTGACAGCAGTCAATGTTTGAGTCGCATTTACTTTCCCACACTAAGCACTTAGTGTAGAAACTTCTCATGCAAGGCTATGAGGTAGGTACTATTACTGACCATATTTTATGGGTGAGGAAGCAAGGGCACTGAGAAATTAAGTCACTTGCCCAAGATCACACAGCTACCACCCAATCATGCTGCGGAGCCCACGTTTTGTATCGCTATAGCATAGTAAACGACATTGGTGCAGCCCTTTACTATTTTCTAGAACATTCACTTGCACATGTGATCCTCACAGAGGCATACGTGTCTGACACCTGAAGAAATGAGGCTTAGAAAACTTGACTAACAGGCCTGAGGCAAGGCATGGAAGGAACAGGTGAGGTTGTGGGAGCTAGAGTCAGACCTTGGATTGAAAACCTCGCCCCTGCTCCCTGGCTGTGTGACCTTGGGCAAGTCACAGCTTCTCTGAGCTCAGTTTTCTCATCATCGATGTACATCAGTATTGAAGTAACATACATGAAATATCAGCACATAGACCTTAGTTAAGATTTTTTAACCAGTAATGAAACTAGGTCTCCAATTATAAAAATTTGTCTTGTATCTCAGTCTGTCTAACTGCTTGAATTTTATTTTTTTCTTTAAGAAAGGGGAATGTCCTTGTTAAGATGAAAATGAGTGAGCTGATACCGTGTTTCAATCATTCAATTTCTTAGGCGGGTCCTCCTTGAGCGCTGTGTCGGATTTCCACCTGACGCTTATGGATGTGAACGACAACCCCCCACGGCTAGCCAAGGAGTACACGGGCTTGTTCTTGTGCTACCCGCTCAGTGCACCCGGAAGTCTCATTTTCGAGGCCACTGATGATGACTGGCAGTCATTTCGGGGTCCCCAATTTACATTTTCCCTCGGCAGTGAAAGCTTACAGAAGAACTGGGAAGTTTCCAAAATCAATGGTGAGTTGTCAGAAGCACATGGAGAAAAATCATGATGGATGATGAAATTAAGTTTTTATTTTACTTGGTGAGTTTGCAGCACCCCTGACCCCTCAAAGCTGAGCTGCTTCTATGCTCCAGGAAGGAAGTTCATACTTTGAGGTCTGCAGAGGGGCAGCACCCAGGCTTGGAAGGGAGAAAAGACTGTTACCACATAGCATCTCCCTTGGTGTAGGTGGATAGTGAGACAACTGAGCATCATTTGCAAAATTTCCAATGACAGCTGAGAACAGATTTTATAATTTTTTAAAAAATTTATTGAAATATAATTGATGTACAATAAGTTGTATATTATTCAAAGTATACAACTTTGAGGTGATATATGTAAATGTCACTGAAACCATCAGCACAATCAAGGTAATGGACATTTCTACCACCCCCAAAAGCTTTTTCATGTACTGCTGTCATCTCTACTTGCCTGTCTGCCTGTCCCCTCTCCTCAGGCAACCACTGACCTGTTTTCTGTCACTATTGATTAGTTTTCCTTTTCAATAATTTTATCTAAATAGAATAATAAGTACCATGCGTTTTGGGTCTGGCTTTCACTTAGCGTAATTGTCACGGTCCTGAGTGGAGGTTCTTGGTGATCAGTGGGAAAAGAATTTCAGGACACACCACGTAAGCCAAGCAAGCAGCTTTTTTGAAAGATTGAAAGCAAAAGTACTCTCTCTTAAGAGACGGGGGCAGGCTCGACAAGAGGAACTGTACCAGAAGGAGGTGGTTTTTGGTCTTTTGAAGTCTTGATAGAGAGGAAAATTATTCCAGGCTAAGGGGTTAGCTTTTACTAAGAATTCTGGTGATGATTCCTGTCATTGGATTCCTTCCCATTTTTGTACTTTATATGGTGGTGTTAGTACTGTCATGGTGATTTCAAGGGTGGAGAAACTTTAAAACCACGATGTGATATTATAATTACACAAAGTTCATGTAAAGTAGCAGAGAGCTGACAAGCCAGTTGAAGCTGGTTTTTGTCTGTGGTTAACTCCCTTTAGATTTTACCACTGGAACCCACTCTGCAAGCCCCTGCATCCAGCTCCTAGCCTAGTCACCTTCATCCATATAAGATGGCAAACTTCATATTGAATGTTGGGTATGCTCTGACCACTCCACTGATCAGGCCTCTCCCCCTCTCCTGGGGCCTCCCTGTACCCTGAGGCACTATATTGAAATTGGGCCAATTAAGCCTACAATGGCTTCTAAGTATTCAAAGAAGAGTCATACATCTCTCACTTTAAATCAAAAGCTAGACACGATAAAGCCGAAACAGGCTGAAAGCTAGCATTGCTCAGACAGCCAAGTTGTGAATGTAAAGGCAAAGTTCTTGAAGGAAATTAAAAGTGCCACTCCGGTGAACAGAAGAATAAAAGTTTGAGTGGTCTGGATAGAAGATCAAACCAGCCACAACATTCCCCTAAACCGAAGCCTAAATTAGGATCAAGGCCCTAACTCTCTTCAATTCTATGAAGTCTGAGAGAGGTTAGGAAGCTTCAAAAGAAAAATGTAACAGCAAAGGCTGGTTCATGAGGTTTAAAGAAAGTTGTCTCCATAACAAGGTGAGGCAGCAAGTGCTAATGTAGAAGCTGCAGTAAGTTATCCAGAAGATCTAGCTAAGATCATTGATGAAGGTGGCTACACTGAACAACTTTTCAGTGTAAATGAAACAGCTTTATATTGGAAGATGATACCATATTGGACTTCCATGGCTAGAGAGGAAATGTTAATGCCTAGCTTCAAAGATTTAAGGGACAGCTCGTGACTAAGTTGAAGCCACCATCCAAAAATCCTAGGGCCCTACGAATGATGCTAAATATACTCTGCCTGTGCTTTATAATTGAGGCAACAAAGCCTGAGATGACAGCTCATCTGTTTATGGAATGGTTTAGTGAATATTTTAAGCCTACTGTTGAGACCTGCTCAGAAAAAAGGTTCCTTTGAAAATATTACTGTTCATTGACAATGTACCTGGTCACCCAAGAGCTCTGATGGAAATGTACAAGGAGATTAATATTGTTTTCATGCTGCTAACACAATATCCAGTCTGCAGCCCATGGATCAAGGAGTCATTTCAAACTTCATTTAAGAAATACATTTCATAAGGCTATAGCTGCCATAGTGACTCCTAATTGATTTTTCTCATTATGGGTCATATTTTTATCTTTTCTTTCATATCTAACAGTTTTTTAATGAAATGCCAGACATTTAGATGCTGATTTTTTTGTATTCTCATAAATATTCTTGAGCTTTCTTTTGAAGTGCAGTTATTTGGAAATAGTTTGATTCTTTCACATGTTGTTTTTAGGTTTTGTTAGGCAGAGCTAGGGCAGTATTTATTCTAGGGCTAATTTTTCCAAACATCTGAGGCAGAACCCTCTGTGTACTCCACCTGATGCCCCGTGAGATTTTCCACCCTGGCTCTTGGGGAGCAGGAACAATTCCTGGCCCTTTGTGAACTCTGTTCTCTCTAAACCTCTTGCACTCTCTGTATGCAGCACACACTCTGTCTCTGGTACTCTGCAAACTCTAGTGGCCTTGATTTCCCCTTACTCTTGTATCCATCACCTGAACCCAGGGACATCGCTGAGCTCTCCCTTCCTGTGCTGAGACCTGGACGATCACTCTGGGTAGTGAGCTGGGCAATTGTTTGTTTTTTTCCTGCTTTCAGGAATCACTATCCTTCATTGTCCAATGTCTTTAAAACCATGGTTTCATGTATTTTATATGTTCTTTGAGTTGTTTTTGGAGGAATGGTGACTCTGGTCCCTGTTACTCCAGGGCCATAATAATCTTTAAATATGAAAATCTCCCCAAATTCTGGAAAATTTCTTGGCAGATACACGAATGGGGAGGGTATGTGAATGAGTTGCAACAAGACTGAAACTGACTTTAGTAATTTGAAGCTTAGTGTTATTTTGTACTCTTAATTCTCCATTTTTTTTTTTTTAAAAAAGGAAAGAGGATAAATACCTGAAGATCAGGTAGAATATGATACATCCCCTTAATTTCAGGACTCAAAGGGATTCAGAGGCCTACAGATGTTATCACTTGCCAATGTCACCTAGCTAACAAGCAGCAGATGCTCTGTCCCAGGCACAGTCCTCATTATTTGCTGATTTCGTATTTACGGGTTCAACTATTTGATAATGGAGCTTGTGCATTTGTGGACACTGGCGGAGTGGTCAAAAATTTGAGTTAGTGGACACACTTGTTCCCAGCTGAGGGTGAAAAATGTGACACTCTGCCTTCTAGGTTCAGGTTTAATACTGTTAACATGTTCTTTTTGCAGTCTACGTAGTGTCCTTTTTCCCCCCACATGGTGTGCTTTTCATTTTGTGATTTCACCATTTAAAACGGTTCTGAACCGTAGTGCTCAAATGCTATCTGGTGTGCCTGTGAGGCAGCTATGATGTGCCTTACAGCAAGTGGGCCCTAACCTTTCTGGCACCGGGGACAAGTTTCATGGAAGACAGTTTTTCCATGGACCTGGGGAGAGGGGCATGGTATGGTTTCAGGATGATTCAAGTGCATTACCTTTATTGTGTACTTCATTATATATTATAATGTATTAATAATAAAATAATTATACAACTCACCATAATGCAGAATCTAATGCCACCGCTGATCTGACAGGACGCGGAGCTCAGGTGGTGATGTGAGTGATGGGGAGTGGCTGTAAGCACAGATGAAGCTTTGCACACTCGCTCACCTCCTGCCGTGCGCGACCTGGTTCCAGTCCACCACCCAGGGGTTGGGGACTGCAGCCTTATAGAGATAATATATGTTAGATAAACTTTGTTCAGGCAGATGTTCTATTGCTGTTAATCATGAGTTAAATGTTAATTAGTCCACTATATATTAAATAAGGTGTCTTTAAACAGAAACACAGAAAACAACATTATATATTAATCAGTTGATGAAAATGTTGTGACCAGAGGCTTACAGGACCTAATCCTATATTTTCTGTAGGAACAGTAGTTCAGTGTTTGGTACAACTTTATAGACCACAACTACTGGAAATGATGAGATTTGACTGCAGTTTATATTCACTTCTACAGAGAAATCATGAATTGAGAATTTAAAGGTTACTTTAGCTCTTTTTTACACTATAAGATACATGTGGAGTGATATGGGTGATACTCTGGGTAGTTTAACTCATATCTAGCCACTTTCCCAGTCAACCTTCGTATGTGATGCGAGGATAAGCTTTATCGATTCCTGCTGATCCAGGGATCTGAAGTTGTGTGTTTTCCTGCTCTGACAGGCACTCATGCCAAACTCTCCACCAAGCACACGAACTTTGAGGAACGCATTTACGATGTCCCGATCCGCATCAACGATGGGGGTCGGCCACCCTTGGAAGGCACTGTCTCTTTACCAGGTGGGTATTTTGCTATAGGCAACTTAAGATAGTCTGTCACCATGGGCAGTTTGAGGGAATTCTAGTCTTGGGTATGAGATTCTGTGACTATTCACTTGAAAATTTATCCTACCAAATACTGTGCTACTTTTCAGTTTCTTTCTGTACATGTGTGGAGGGCAGGTGTTTCCGGCCAGCAGCTCGCCAGCCTGGGATACCCACTGTGGGCATGGCAGTTGGTATACTGCTGACCACCTTTCTGGTCATTGGTGAGTATAATTTCTCCAAAGATTCCTATCCTGGGCCTGTCTTCATGGGCTGGGCTGGTGGCTTCTCCAAGGGCAAGCAATGCACTAGCCAAGAATATAGATCACCGGTACACTACACGAGGCTTTCCTGCTTGGTAGCTACTGCGTTAGTGCCATCTGCCACCTGTCATCGCCATATTGGTTAGTTTGGGAAATATAAGAGGCTTTAGAGCATAAATTATGTTTTATCCCTACTTACCAAGCTTTCATGATGGAGAAAAATGCAGCAGCTGTGCCTCTGCTACATGGCAGGCACTGTGGTTGATGGAAGATACGGTGATGGGCAAGACATGCACAAATCCTATATCAGCGTTTACGGTCTTGTCTGCCATTGTTCTTAGCCTTCCAGTGGAGATGCTGCTAGACCTGAAACATACAGTGCAGAACTTCTTTGTATATTTTCATGACTGGGGACGCTGATTCTTATTACCCAGAATAACCCCATTGTATCACGGCTCTGGCTCTACCTTCGCCCCTCACCTGGCCAGACAGCAGAGTCCTCTGATCTCACTGTCTTTTTTTGCAAACTCAGTGCCTACAGCAGGTTGCATAGTCCCTTATCCAAAATGCTTGGGACCAGAAATATGTTGGATTTTTTCAGAGTTTAGATTATTATACATGATGAGATTATCTTGGGGATAGGATCCAACAGAAAATTCACTTGTTTCACAAATACTATATTTATATATCCTGAAGGTAATTTTATACAATATTTTAAATAATTTATGCGTGAAATAGTTTTGACTGTGTTTTAACTGTGACCCGTCACATGAGGTCAGGTGTAGAATTTTCCACTTGTGGTGTCATATCAGCACTAAAGTAGTTTTGGATTTTGGAGCATTTCAGATTTCAAATTTTCAGATTAAGGATGTTCAAGCTGCATAGTAATTACCTTCTTGTCCTCACGAGTAAATATTAGAAATACTTCATTAGTTCATGTGCACCTGAGTAAAGGGATTCACAGTTTCATATCCTTTTTCTTTTAAAAGGAGGACTGGGATTATTCTCACTGCATCCGGTCTTTTCTTCCATGACACAACCTGTTATATTAGACTCTGATTCATGGGTCTAAAAGGGATCTCATTTCCTTATACCCTGCAGTCCAAACTGCTTATGGCATGGCCACTACCTACCTGCTGTCACAGTGAACATCATTTCTCCTAGAGAACAACTAATTGAGCTGTATTTTTGAGGTCCCACTTGCTTACCCCCCCACCCCTATGCCTTTTCTTATTATATTTGCCCTTCCATCTTGAAAGGATTTGAGTTTATGGACCAAGTAGCAATTTGCTTACATAAGAATTAAATCCTAGCATCTTACCACAAGTTAAAGGTTGGATGAGTTTGGGGATATATAGCAGTAATAGAATCTCACAGTTTTGTACCCTTACTCTTTTTGAAGTAGAATTGGGGTTACAGGATTATTAATGGGTTTCTGAACACCCAGTCTTTTCTGCTATGATTCCTCCTGTAAACTTACAGGTTAATTTACATAAAACAAATCCCTTTTTCATAGTGAGTTCCAATTGATAATAATACAGTTAGTGCTGAGATGCACATTTTGTAGAAGTTTAGGGATGAGAGAAACCAGAAAAATTAAGTAGTCTACTCAAGGTCACTCAACAGCACGGGCTGGAGCTGTGAGGAAGGCACCAAAGAAAATGTTATATTTGGTGTGGACACAGTGAAAGTCAGCTTTAGGTCTGACAACAGCTTTCTGGTTGTTCAGGTTGGGTTGTTTCCTCTAAAGAAGGGGAAGACAGACAGACTGAAATCAATACTTACAAACTGTCAGATACTCACACTCTCAGTGTGGGACATTAGGTCCTACATTCCTAGATACAGACCCAGTGAAAGCCACCAGGTCACATATGATTTGGGGCTTGATACATACATACTGATGACAGGACAAACAATAAGCTTACTTGTCCAAGAAAGCCAATGCCTAGAGTCCCTTATTCACCAGGACAACGAAACTTTGTTAAACCACAAACAAAAATGAAGTTATGTGAGTCATTTTTTCCTACCAGGATACTACTTTATAAATGAATGTGACAGTACATTTTAAGATTCCATCCATTTGACTCTGAGCTTTCTATTTTAGGTATAATTTTAGCAGTTGCGTTTATCCACATGAAGAAGAATAAAGGCAAAGATAATGTTCCAAATGCTCAGGCATCTGAAGTCAAACCTCTGAGAAGCTGAATTTGAAAAGGAATTTTTGAGTTTATATACCAAGTGCTATTTTAATAACAATTGTCTAATCCTATAATATTACTTTTCATCCAACATGTGCACTATAACTTCTTACAGATGTTCCCCCTTGCCCTTTAATATTTTACTCCTCCTAGATAGTTCATGTGCTACAGACATTAGAGATATTTTTTTATTTTCCCACGACATTTTTCCTCTCTGTAAAAGCCTTAGCTACTTATCTAAACCCCAAAAAATATGCGTTTTTCCCTTTCGGGGAAAGATGGGCTGATTAAATATTCTGTACACTTCTTTCCTTCATCACGGAGGGATAGCAGTTATCTACCACAGAACTTCCCGGATTCCATTTATGCTTTTCCCGATTCTATCCTGTGTCCTTTCATCCATGTCTCCCTTGGTATGTCACCGAATTTAGAACATTTGTCAAAGAACAAAGTGGCGTTTCAGGAAAAAAATAAAAGAACAGCCTTGTCCTTCTGTATGGACAGAAATGCTTCTGTATCACTAACCTTTAACCAACATGGCGCGTGCTGCTCTGTGGTCAAGGCTCTTCGGCCTGGGAACAGCACAGACCCACGGGAGCTGCTCAGAGTCACCTGTGTCCGCAGAGGCTGCCTTTATCAACGTGGATGCAGGAAGCGACCAGCTGACCGGGCTTACTCACCGCCTGCCATGCTTACATGCTACGCATGTTTTTGTATATTATATAATAACCCAAACTTTATTATTTAATGTGTGGAGGAAAATAAGAAAGCATGAAAAGAGTAGTGACCAAAATCAAGAATAAATGTTGGTTGAGGTTGCTTTTGTTTTACGGATCTCTTTGGCTTTGCTTCCTGGTTTCTTAAAATTTTTAAATTTTTTTTTTTATTTCAGAATATTATGGGTACAGATATTTAGGTTACATATATTGTCTTTGACTCATTTGAGTCAGAGCTACAAGCATGACTACCTTCCTGGTTCTTTTCATTTGCTGAGAGGAAGAACTAGTTAATAATGGTTAATCCACTGTTTATCAAAATTGCCTCCCATGTGGAATTAAGCCCAAGAGTAGGAGCCTTGGGCTTAATATAAAAATATAAACTCACTGCTCACATGATTGTGGGTTGAGGTGTTCCAGGTAGGTACTTCAGGAACTTTTAAAATTTAAATAAGAGAACCTTGGATATTTTAAAGCATTCCTAGGCCTGAAACACTGTCATCTGGTTCCTGAGAGGAGCCTTGGGAACATTCAACATTACACAACCCCTCAGAAATTTTAACCATGAACAAGAACACAACTGTGAAAGGATGCTCATACAACGGCTGCTTTAGCAGGCCATGAGCTTGTGTTTTTGGTAAATAATCCTTTTTGTAATCATCTGTTATTTTTTTTTTTTTAGAAGCAAAAAACTAAAATACCTAAACTCTGTTTTTGAGACTCAAGTATTGCTTTCTTGTATACTATTAGACTGTGGCTTCAAACTGTTGTTTTTTTCACACAGGGCTCATGGGAACCCTCACAGTAGGGAAGGTTATCTCATGTCTCACCTCATGTTAAAAGACCAAACAAAAAATCCAAAAGCACCAAAAGCAAATTTACTTCCCAAATTATACACCAAGCTGAGGAATAGCACAACTTTATCAGCAGCTCTTTAGGTATTTTACCTGTGTGTTTTTAACTAAGGAATGACTCTGATGTGACATTTAGGTCACTTAAAATTACATGATTGCTTGCCCTGCTTGCTTTCTGGAAATTGTATCTTCACTAAAAGACTGAGGCAGGTCTGCTGAGGTAGATTTGGGGGGTCTCTCCTGCTTCAACTGCATGTTATCCACACTGGACCAACTGGTGTTTCCTGATAAGCTGATCACACAGAACTTTTCCATCAAGGACCATTGATTAGCACTCAAATTGCTCACGATGTTTCTTCCATGAGTGGGTCCCTCGCTCTCAACCCTCTCACCCTTCCATGACCAGAGCCTACCCATTTTTAAAGACCAGTTTAAATACTGGTCCCTCTGGGAAGCCTCTGACTTCCTACAGGAGAACAGGCCACTGCCTCATCTAAACTTCCACACTTTAGCAAGGAAAATGGTTTCCTCGGCCAGGGTCCATTCCATCTTCTTATAAGAATGTTGAATTTCCCACTGGGAAGCCCTGATCCAGTCTATATAGTTTGGGTAGAACCAACTCTCCATTTTTCTCCAACCCTTCAGCTCTCAAGTTGGGTACTATCTCTCAGTGAGTTTCACTTCTAGAATTTTAGTTGCAACTCTTAGGAAAGAGCTCTCTTTGTGTATAATTTGCTAAACTAGTAGGAAGTAAGCTGAACATTCTGGTTGCCATAAGAGATAAACCTTCCCCAGAATGAGAACCACATAAAGTCAGGAGATGAGAGAGAACATTTTGAAGATGTTTAGTACCTAGATCTAGCTGTGTGTGAAGGCAACCTTGTCCTAGACTTTTCCATCCTATGAGCCAATACCCTTTTTTGCTTACAACACAATAAATTTCTTCCCCTTGCAACTAAAAGAATGGATATTTGTACTTTGCATGTGCCTTTCTCATGGTCTACCATGAGTGCCTGTTCGATCTCCCCAACTAGTCTGGGACTTCTCAGAATATCTCTTTATGCCACTGTGTGATCACAAGTCCTGGCTCATAGTGGCTCCTCTGTAATTATTGGAAGAATAAATGAAGCAGCTGACTCAATTTGGCCACTTAGCTATTGCCATTTAAGTGCCACACATTTGACAAAGCTTGAACTAGAGGAAAAGGTGTAACTCTCATCCTTTGTGTTCACTTACAGTCTCCTCAAAGACCCCTTAAACTTCCCCTCGACACCCTCCTTTTCCCTATACACAAACCCTGGTGTTCTGTTCAAACACCCTCAGAGCAGTCGTAGTGGTGAATGAGGCCTGGGAATGAAAAAGCTCCCGAGAATTTCTGGATGGCCAAGAAATAGTTGTGAGATGAAGAGCGTCTCAGGGTGTGTGGGGATGTAGGTGGAGACTCTTGTGAGCAGCTACGTAGACAGTCTCAGGGGCTTCTGCAGAGCAGTAAATTAAGAGTAGAGACATGGAGGTATTGGCCCGTGGTATAGATAATCACACGCAGAAAGCAGAGATCACCTCCTAAGTATCTAACACAAGAAGGGAAGGGTTTGCTTCCAGGGTTCTGTACAAGGCTATACTCTTCATGGGAGCTTGGCAAACTTAGAAAAGATACAATATCTTACAATATCAACTTTGAAAAACTATTTTAACAATTTTCAAGTGTGCAGTTCAGTGGCATTAAGTACAGTCACACTGTCAGGCAACTCTCACCACCATCCATCTCCAGAACTTCATCCTTCCAAAGGGAACCCTGCGCCCACTGAACACTAACTCCCACTTCTCTTCCCCCAGTCCCTGGGAACACCACTCTTTCTGTCTCTATGGATTTGATTATTCTAGATATCATATGCAAATGGAATTATATACTATTTGTCCAAAATATCAGCATTTTAAAGGTTTTAAAATAGTAACAAAAAAAGTAGCATTCAAACCTAGAAAGTTACCTCTTGAAAAGGACTACCTCAAGACTATTTTTGATTTTTGCATGTATTTGTCACACATTGTATACACATAAATGCACATTTTGCACATATGTGAAGATATCCTACCCACACATGTATACATAATGCAGTTGTGTTCCCCAAACATACATCCCAGTTTATGAAATCCTGTCTCGTTCTTGCTGAGCCCCAGGGAGCATGTTTAGGTGTTGGCTGAGCAGCCATCTACAGGGGTTCTCAGTGGATGTCTATTAGAATCACCTGGCAGAGCTTTCACGACTACACATTCCATGGCTCCACCCTCAATTGAATTAGCATGCTTGGGCACAGGCCCCAGCCTTAGTAATTTTTATAAGAATCTCCTCCAGGTTATTGTAATATGCAACCACAGGTGCAAACCCTTGGTTCCTGGAAGACCAAGTTAGTACCAGGCTGGTGTGGAACAATTCTCTTTAGAGTCTGCTAAGGACTGATTTGTGTCTCCCCAAATTCCTGTGTTGAACCCTGAGCCCTAATGTGACTGTATTTGGAGATATGGCTTTGAGGAGGTCACCAGAGTGGGGTTCTAATCTGACAGAACGACAGAACTGGTGTTCACAGATTCAGAGGCAGATACCAGAGCATACTCGCTCTCTCCACAAACACACAGAGGAACAGCCACGTGAGGACACAGCAAGGAGGTGGCCATCTGTAAGCCAGGAGAAGAGGTCTCCCAGAAACTGACCCTGATGGACCTTGATCTGGGACTTCTAGCCCCTAGAACTGTGGGAAGTAAGTGTCTATTAAGCCATCCAGAGCATGGTATTTGGTTTTGGTGGCCTGAGCTGACTTACACAAAGACCGAATCAGGATCTTTCCTAAGAACAGCATTGGCGTCCCTATCCCCTCAACCTCTGGGGCTCTTTTAACCCTAACCTGCCCAGACCCTTCCCAGATGTCCACTCAGACTGTGACCCGGAACTCGGGAAGGCAAGAGGCTCTGCTGTTGGGAAAGCTATGCCTTAGGTGAAGAGATCCTTCAACTGAGAGCAGCCTAGGTCACTCTGCCACCACGTCAGAACCTGTGAACCTCAACCATGAAGCCAAGAAGGAAAAGGTGCTTCTTGCCCGCAGGTAGGCCAGAGCTGAGCGACGAGTGACAACGCTTCACTTTTCATCGCGGTTGCTGCTCTCGAAAATACATATAGAATACATGCTTATGTAAAGTGACTCTTGTGCATGTGCTTGGAGAAATGACAATATAAAATAATATTGATGATGTAAAAACAAAGAATATTTTTATAATACCATTACTTCCCATTTTATTGATTTTCCATGTTTGTATTTTTACATACCAGCATGATGCAAGCTCCATTCAACATTGCAAAACGATTCCCAGAGCATCTGCTATGTGTTAGTCATTTGCAAGCCATCTGGGCCTTTAAGACAAAGGGGACAGATTACGGAGATGACAGGCAGTTCTGAAGGGCAAGGGCTGCCCTGGAATCCAGGGATAATAACACCGACGGCTAAAACACAAGTCAGACTCGAGGGCTCCATGTGTTATTTGTCTCCAAATAGTCAATGGTTTCTTTGGACAGAAACCAAAGCCCCTTTTTTTTCCATGTGTTCCTTGTCGTGGGAGAGTCGGCCGCGTGGGCAGGGCAACAAGAAGGTGGAGGGAAGGGGTGGGCCATGGAAGCAAGCGTTCCTCTGATGGAGGGAAGCATTTCCATTTTTCCATTGCAACAGTTGGGTGGATATGGATGTGTAAGTCAGGACTCGAAGGCCACATTTGGAAGAAGAGGAGGGTGTGCACATGGGAGGTAGGAATAAAAATAGCACATGTGTTTACCCAGTGATTTTAGTTACTCTCTTGGATTAAGCACAGGACTGAGAGGAAATAGAATATATTTTGGGTAGCAGAAGACAAACTGAGCCTCTTTTACTCCTGACCGAAAAAAAAAAAGATCTCCAAAGCAGAATTTCCTGCGGCTCTGCTCAGGCACAACCAAAGTCGATCATGGCCTTGGTTCGGGGTAGACACACAGAACTAGGGAAAGGGTCTGGAAGCGGCCAGGCCAGCTGTGGGGCTGGAGGGGAAGGCCCTGGCTAGGGGTTACCTGCCGAGTGCTGCTCTGGCAGCGGGATCTCAGGCAGGCTTCCTGGGGCCTGTGAGGCGGGAGGACAAGGTTTTCCGTGCAAGCAAGCGTGGCCTACTGGGTGGACACTTGCTGACGCCCTGGCACAGTCTGTGCTGAGCACACTGGCACTGAGGCAGGCCTTCCACCACGGGGCTTAAGTTCTTCCTGGGCGGTTCCTACATCTTCTCAGTCCAGCTCCCCCTCTGGCAGCACCACACTGTCTAAGCAGGAAACTGGGAAAATGTTTGGGACCACATGGGCGGTAGTGAGTTCTCTAGAAGGCTCGCTAATGGGTCAGAGTTTGGCCCTCCAAGAAGCAGAGGCCATGGCAGAATCAGACAGCAAGAGATCTATGGTGGGAAAGGCCTGTGGAGAATAAAGGGGAGGAACAGGAGCAGGTGGGGAGAGCCCCTGCCCACGATGAGATGCGAGAGCTGTTCACGCAGGGAGGGAAGGAAGGACGATTAACAGGAAGAGTCTCAGGCCAAAGTGCAGTTCTGAGACCGCGTGAGCCAGGCTGGCACAGAGCGCCACCACAAAGGTCATCTGTTGCAGGACCCCAGGTTGGGAGGAACCCACCTGGCTCTAGGACCCCACCATGCTCGGTCACAGACTAGGTGGGCGATGCTGTGATCCCAAAGATAACAGAAACTGGAGGTCGCAGTCAGCACCCAGCACGTGCTCCCACGGCTCTCAAAGTCCCTCATTTATTCATCAGATTTTCACTGAGCCCCATGGCCAGATACTGAGCTGGTTACCCGGAACACAGATAACAATAGCTAATAACAATAGCTAATAACAGCGTTTGCAATGTGCCAGGCACTATTCTAAATGCTTTGAATCCTTATAACAACTGTACGAAGTAAAGACAATGATGCCTGTTCTTCAGATGACAAACCGCCACACAGAAAGGTTAAGTATGTAACTTGCTCAAGGTCACATACCAAATAAGTGACCCCAGCCATCTGTCTCTAAAGCCCGTGTCCTACGTCATCATATTTCATCTCATTGAAGGTGCCATTTATTGTAATATGTTTCATTATATGACACTAAGAAAGAAAGAACACTGTCAATTAACTACAACATGCTACTATTAGTAAGATGCATCCTCAATTTCAGATATATTAAGGTGTTAAATGTGAATCAATAGTTATATTATACAAAGGCATTATGCTGGTTCTCAAAGACTTCACAATTGAGTAGGATAGACAGACCCATGCAATTGTCATGCTATGTGGTCAGTACCAAGTGTCACCCGAGAGAAGCATATAAATTGCTGCAGTGGCAGAGAGGAGCAAATCATTTCTGCCATCTGAGGTTGTCTGGAAACCAGCACCTCCTCTGACCCCAGGAAATGACACCCAGCTGAGCCTTAGGTTTCTCCAAATAGAGAAGGGAAGGGTGGAATTGGAAAATTTTGAGTATTTTAGGGGCCTTCGCTGATAATGCTAATAATAATATAACATAACTAACAATGGCTAATAACGTATTGAGTTTACCACATGTCAGGCCCTGTATTTAGGGCTTTTCATGCACCATTCCGTTTAATCCTCACAGAAATCCTGAGAAAATCCTCTTCTCAGACCCATTTTATGGAGAGGAAGCGGAGGCTCAGGAGACGAACTGACCTGCCCCACAGCACACAGCTTGTGGATACTAGAGCTGGGGTAAGAGTCACCAGCAGTGTGGCTCTCGAATGTCAGATGTCAACTGTGCTGCTGCCCACCTCTCAGAAGACAGTTAGGGACAAGGCATGCTCGCCCGTCATGTTCTGGGAGGAGCCTGAATGAGGGTGGACGTGGCCAACCACAAGGATTGCGGGGGATGACTGATGAGTTGGGAGGTTCTGGAAGTGTTGGTGCAGCAAGACGGGGATCTGAGTCATCTCAACCTTCAAGTATTTGCTGAGCGTTCACTCTGAGCAAAGGTCTGTGCTGGGCATCAGGGGAGCCATTGGAGGGAGTCCTGGGCTGAGCACCAAATGTTGAACGAATGATGTGACATTGGGTCCCTCCCTCCCTGCTGGCCTCACCTCCTGCCTCCTTCCCCTTGCTTAACAACTTCAAGTCACCCTGGCCATCTGTCACTTCCTCAAGAAGGCCAAGCTCTCTCCACTTCCATTCCCCTATATGTGCCTCTGCCTGGAATGTTCTCCTACCCTCAAGCCTCTTCTGCATGGCTGGCTCTTTTTCCTGCTTTAGGTCTCAGTGTAAAGATTATCTCCTCTGAGATGTTCTGCCTGTTAGTTTCCATCACAGCACCTTGTTAATTTCCATCCTAGGACTTTTCATAATGTGCAATCACGCCCACTATCACTTTGCATCTTTAGGGGCAGGACCTTGTTGACTGTTGCTTCCCAACAGTGAGCATCTTGCCTGCCATAGAGTAGGTGCTTCATATGTGAATGGACAAATAGCTTAGCTTAGGATCTAATTAAAGAGTCAAGTTGTACACCTGACACAGAATAATCAAGTGCTGAACTTCTCAGAGAATGCAGAGGTTGATGTGTGCTGACACTATCAAGGAGATGGGAGAGTTGAACAGGGTGGGTGGAAATCTGTTAGGAGTGACCAGGGAGGAAAAACCAGCTGGGGAGAAGAACTAGTCTGTGAAGAGACAAAGCAATTTTCTATCCCCTGCAGGTTTTTTTTTGTTTTTGTTTTTGTTTTTTTTGAGACAGAGTCTCACTCTGTCGCCCAGGATAGAGTGCTGTGGCATCAGCCTAGCTCACAGCAACCTCAAACTCCTGGGCTCAAGCAATCCTACTGCCTCAGCCTCCCGAGTTGCTGGGACTACAGGCATGCACCACCACGCCTGGCTAATTTTTTGTATATATTTTTAGTTAGCCAATTAATTTGTTTCCATTTTTAGTAGAGACGGGGTCTCGCTCTTGCTCAGACTGGTTTCGAACTTCTGACCCCAAGTGATCCACCCGCCTCACAGAGTGCTAGGATTATAGGCGTGATTCACCGCACCCAGACCCCTGCAAGTTTTGAAGCACCTTCATTTTCAGTATCTGAAATCACCTTAGCTTTTCTCACCTCTTGGGCCCTTCCTTCTACTTACTGGAACATGGAGCTATGACCACAAAGACCAGTTGTCCAGCCCTCCCCAGCAGGTGTTGGTGGCTCCCCCAGGTACTAAACATGACATTAAAACCGAACTCACATATGACTCTTCAGTGTAGGAAGGAGGGTACTCTGGGGGAACAGTTACAGATGCAATCCTCACTTTTACTCTGCATCATGTACAAAGTGACCCCCAGTGACCGGAAAGGCTCTCAGATGGCCATATTTTAGAATGTCTTCAAGGTTTCTAGAAGTAGAGATAGATGAGTACAACGTATGTGATTTGGGTGATGGATAACCTAAAAGCCCTGACTTCACCACTATGTAGTATATCCACGTAACAAAATTATACCTGTACCCCATAAATTTATACAAATAAAAAAAGTAGTAGAAATAGATTCCACTGATTACAATGCATTCTGCGAGGTGTTTCTGTTTTGTTTCTCACACAGGGATATAATAGAACACATCATTTGATTCACTCACTGAATTAATGTACTTGCACAACTTTGAATTTCATGGATTTCCATACCATACATTTTGAAAGTAAATAAAGGTCAAGGCTTGTTAATCATTTTTTCTATGTCCTGATTGATGTTCAATAGGCATTTTTCTATCTTACTTATATACAGAGACATCTCTCTGTAGAGTACCACGTCTCATTTTTGTTATTTATTCACGTCTCCCTCCTCCTACCCCACACCTCCTTCAAGAGGACACTCTAAGGCCGGGCGCGGTGGCTCACACCTGTAATCCTAGCACTCTGGGAGGCCGAGGTGGGCGGATCACTCAAGGTCAGGAGTTCAAAACCAGAGCGAGACCCCATCTCTACTAAAAATAGAAAGAAATTAATCGGCCAACTAAAAATATATAGAAAAAATTAGCCGGGCATGGAGGCACATGCCTGTAGTCCCAGGTACTCGGGAGGCTGAGGCAGAAGGATCGCTCGAGCCCAGGAGTTTGAGGTAGCTGTGAGCTAGGCTGACGCCACAGCACTCTAGCCCTGGGAACAGAGTGAGACTCTGTCTCAAAAACAAAAAAGGACACTCTGAGTTCCTTGAGGGCAGGAGATCATGTCTTATCATCATAACTCTGTTGCCTGCAAAGAATATTCAATAAAACAGCAACTTGGTAAATATTGAATTAAATTGAAACATCCTGAGAGCTTCTAGAAGTTCAGTTCTCTGCTCTTTTTAGCAGAGCAAGTTGCCTCAATTCATATGAGCCCAAAGTTGTTGCCTGTTAACCCCCCGTATAGACCAAAATCTGTGTCCTACTTGTCAAAAACTATTAAAGAGCAGAAATCTCTTTTTAGCTTGAACCGATCTGTGACTTAATTTGGAAAGCCTCTCCTCACCCCAAATTAGACATGATTGAATAAGAATAAAGAAGGAGGAGCTAAAAATAACTTTCTACTATAGTGGAACAACAATTTAAAAATTTAAACAAAACCCTTTGCTGCAAACTCAAATGATTTAAGAAGCTTCTAGCTATTTCAGAGTTTGAAAGGAATATTAATCACTGCATTTAAGCCAAGGACACCATGTGACAGAGCTAGAAATGAAGTCATCTGGGTATGTGTTTTCTGGAACCCTGCCCCGAATGGCTTTCTCCTTGACACATGTCCAACTCTTTAACACAGCTTAACATTAGTAATGTTTATAACCTTTTTATAAAATCCTGTTTAAAATATAAAGGAATCATGGAAAAATGCTCAGGGTGAAGGCAAGGCAAGAGAAAAGAAAGGCGGAAGACATTTGTTGAGGGTGAGTGAGTATCCGCCCTGGCAGCGTATGGTAGCGTGTGGTGGGCTTTCTCTGTCAGTCACAGCCTTGTTCAAAGAGTCATCTCCATGGTTGGCAGGATATTTGCTCCTTGAATTAGGGTACTCTGAATTTAGCTCAGGATCATTTTCTTCAGATGCATGTGTTATTTACTTAATCCGCAAATTACTATTACTTTTGTTTTATATCCCTAAGCAGCAGTCAGAAAGTAATGGTAACAGTCACTCCAGCCCTTCTTCTTCCAGTTTCCTTTCCACTAATCTTTCTCAACACAATCCCATCAGGTCTGCAGAAGGAATTTTGGGTGTTCCCAGACTGCAAGTTCCAGGACTCTTCCACCAAATGATTAGCAAAATCAATGTTCACAGTAATATCTGCCCACCTTGGATCATTCTTATCTATGGTATTTTTGCCATGATCAGAGCCCGATCCTAAGATCAGCTGGAAACTATTTTAAGGAAGCAAAAGGTATGAAGACCTGTCTCTGTGAGGCCAGATTTGTGGAGTTACAGAAGGACTTAGTAAAGGCTCCCGACAGCTGGGAAAAGTCAGAGTGCTGCAGAATTCATAAACCATGTTAAGAGGTTTGGTGCTTTGGAAAAAAAGCGCCAAAATGTTCCGATCATTAAATCACTCAACTTAAATCACTTTCAGATGAGGAAACTCAGGACAAACATTACCAACTTTTTAAACTACATTATATGTTCCAAAAGCAAAATGGAAAACAATAAAGCTGAATGGTCTGTTCTTCTCCACCCCTGCTTTATACAGGTGATTTCAAATTTTGTAAAAGCAGAGTAGAGTCAAAAGAAGTTTTCAGTATGTATGCCCTTAGAGCCAATAACGTGAAAATACAGAAACCGTGGACCACTGATTCAAAGGAATCTAATCTTTACATGGTTCTGCCAGTTAGAGTGCTCAATGTCAGAGCATCCAATACATGTTAGATGCTTAGTAAATGTTCACTTGATACATGAATAAACGCCGATAATGCAAATAAGCTGAAGAATAAAGTACTTTCAGAACTCTACTCTTAAAGTTTGTCAGAGTAAGATTATCCTATGAAACAATAAAAATAGTGGCCAAAAAAAAGACGACAAAAACTTACAGATGAAAGTATTGACAAAAATTAGAGAAGAAAATTATAAGGAGGAAAAAGTGGTTGAAAAGGTATGATGCAGTAAGAGGCCTCGAAAACAGGACTGATTTCACAATAAAGTGATAATGAGGGTGATCATGTGGGTGGCAACTTGTATATAAGAGTAACTCAGCAAGCAGCCTCCAAGACTGCCCCCAACACTCCCGGCATTCATGCCCCTCTGTAATCCCCTACCATGAGTGTGGGCTGGATTTAGTGACATCATCCTACTGAGTACAATCTGGCAGAAGTGATAGTTTGTCACTTCTGATATTAGGAAACAAACAGATGATGTCGCAGGCTGCCCTCTCTCCCTCGTTCAGTTGCTTGTTCAGGGAGACTGGCTGCCATGTTGTGGGCTGCCATGTTGTGGGCTACCCTACGGAAAAGCTCATGTGGCAAAAAACTGATGTTTTTGGTTAATAATAGCCAGTGAGAGCCTGAGGCCTGCCAACAGCCATGTGCATCCAAGTACATTCCTGCAATCATTTACTATGTTAGGAATATGTATTAATAGATGTGGGTTCCTTTTATTTATCTCAAGTATCGCTATGTTATTGCCGAAGAGCACATTGTAGCCATTCTGTCACCTCACAGAGATGAATGGTGGCCCCGTGGGCTTAAGAATGACCCAGAACACATCCTTGCCTAAAGGACTGGGCTGAGAAAATAGATGTCTTCTCAGACTCAGTTTACTCCTTTGTTCTCCCAATTCATGACTTCGCTTCAATGTCTGCTTAGAAAATTCCAATCTAATTTGACGGGGGAGACAAAATAGGTGACTAACAGCCAAAACAAAATAGTCCTCAAATTGTGATATTTTAAAATGAGATTTGTCACTTTCTCTTTTTAAAAACAGATACTTGAAGAAAAACATTTTAACAGGATTGACTTATAACACAGACATTTGGATGTGGCTATTTTGATTTAGGGAATAATTTGATACAACTGATTTAACCTCAGTGTTTTGATGCTTCATCAAAATGAAAAATGACTGCTTTTTAAAATTACCAAATGAGATAGCAGATTTCTGGACCTCTCCATTCCTGATCCTCCTCTAACCTAGAACACCCTGATCTTAACTTCCAGCTAGAAGTTGTCATGGGTGAAATTTAGGGATGGGGTAAGGATGCCAACTTTGCAGGATTATAAAGTTTATGGCACATTAAGATGACCTGTTGTCTTAATTTTTGCTAATACCACTTCGCTTTTGAGATCTGTATTCAACATGAGCAGTCTCCACTAACCTAACTCCATGCAAACGCATTTTCCAGCTTTGGATGTTGATGGACAGCAGTGTGTAATCTATGTGCCATCTGGTGAGCTCCCTAGTAGATAAGAGCACAAGATCTGGTGTTAGCATTCTATCTACTCACAGTATGACAGAGGGCAAAACTATTTAATATCTTTAAACTTTGGATTTTTCTTTATAAAATGGATCCAATAATAGTATTTGTGTAGATTAAATGAAATGATGTAAATGAAGTCCTTGGCAGACTGCCTCTATAATAGATTATATACTATTAGTACTGTTATCAGAAATGTTTATTTAAAGTGGACCTGAGAAGGTGATTCCATTAATAACTTCCTAATGTTGATAAAATATAGATAAGAATAATGACAGTGTTAGTAACAGTGGTTCCCAAACATGGTTGCATATCAAAAATCACATGGAAAAACTTCATCTTCCTGTGATGATGGTATAAGGTGGTCTGTACTTAACCTTCTATGATAAACAACTATAAAACTGAACAAAATACAAAATACATGCAGTTGTTTTCAGATATTGGACTACAGGCAGCACATGACTGATTCTTAAATGAAGAGAAACAAAAAGTGAGCCATGTGAATTCCCCAGCTCACTGCCTGAAGGAAATTTATGGACCACTGACACAGGGAAAGGGACTCCAAAGAGTGTGTGGCAGACTTGTTGAAGTGAAGAGATGGATGTTAGAGTTTGGGTAGGCCGAGGTGGCTGAAATTGTGGGACAGAGTAGAAGTAACACAAGAAAAGGAACTACGAAAATTTGTATAAGGTTTCCCTTGAGTTTTTGCTGGGTACTATGCTGCATGTGCAAAAATGTAAAATGCCACAAATCTGGGCACAGAAGATGACCACTGAGTTGTAAGCTGAATAATTCTCTGAGTGCGCACAGGGGGAGGGAAGAGGTTTGAGCTCTGACCAATCATACTAATGAGTCCTTTTTGATCATTCACAACATTCAGTGGAGAACTGAGAGGAGTCACATCACAGAAGAGGGCTGTACCATTCTTGGAGCAAAGAATACTCTAGACCTAGCAAAGCTTTAAAACTGGCTTCAAAGGGATAATACAGAATAGCAAATAACTGCAAAATAAAACCCAATACTCTTTAAAGGAATACAATAAAATTCAGACATTCGGCAAGATAACATTCATAATGTAAATATCCAATTAAAAATTGCTAGGTATGCTAACAAAGAAAAATACCACACATGCGTAGGAGTCAATAGAAACAGACCTAGAAATGACAGACATAGGAAACTAGCAGACAAAGATGTTAAAATAATTATTACTATATTTTAGTAAAGAAAAAACATGGTGAAGAGAGCAGATATAAATAAGAACTCAAATAGAAATTATAAAATGAAAAACGCAATATCTGAAAAGGTTCACTGGGTCATGTTAATGGACAGCCACCACAAAATATTAATGAACTTGAAGATGGCAATAGAATCTATCCAAACTGAAGCATAGAGATAGAATGAGGAGACAAGCCACAAACTGGGAGAAAATATTTGCAAAAGACATTTCTGACAAAGGACAGTAATCTAAAACACACAAATAACTCTTAGAACTCAACAGTAAGAAAACCACTTGATTAAAAAAATGGACAAAAGACCTGAACAAACACTTCAAAGAAGATATACAGATGGTAAATAAGCATATGAAAAGATGCTCATCATGTATCAGGAGGTTATTGCAAATTAAAATAATGGGGTACCATCACACACCTATTAGAATGGCTAAAATCCAAAACATCGACAACACCAAATGCTGGAAGGATGTGGAGCAACAGGAACTCTCATTCATTGCTGGTGGAAATGAAAAATGGTGCAGCCACTTTGAAAGACAGTTTGGCAGTTTCTCATAGAACTAAAAATACTCATACCATACAATTAAGCACAGTCCTTGTTATTTACCCAAATGAGTTGAAAACGTGTATCCACATAAAGAAAGTTATAGCATCTTTATTCATAATTGCCAAAATGTGGACAGTAGGTAAATGGATAAACTGTGGTACATCCAGATGATGAAATATGATATTCAGCGCTAAAAAGAAATTAGCTATAAAGCCATGAAAAGACATAGAGGAACCTTAGATGCATATTACTAAGTAAAGGTGCCAATTTGGAAAGGCCATATACTGTGTGATTTCAACTATATGATGTCCGGAAAAAGGCAAAATTATGGCGACAGTAAAATAAATCAGTGGTTTCCAGGGCTTGAAGGGGAGGGAGGGATGAGTAGGCAGAGCACAGAGGATTTTTAGGACAGTTAAACCATTCTGTATGATACTATAATGA
Organism: Cheirogaleus medius; assembly: GCA_008086735.1. Taxonomy (NCBI): domain Eukaryota; kingdom Metazoa; phylum Chordata; class Mammalia; order Primates; family Cheirogaleidae; genus Cheirogaleus; species Cheirogaleus medius. Next base: position 38,638,881 of record VBSM01001124.1, on the reverse strand, counting down.
CGGATACATGTCATTGTACATTTGTCAAAATTCATAGAATGCACAATATCAAGAGTGAATCTTAATTTAAACTATGAATTGGGAGTAGGGGAGTGGGGATGAATCAGTTGTAACAAGTGTAACACTCTGATGCTGTATGTTGATAGGGAGGGTGTACATGGGGTGGGGCAGGAAGTGTATGGTAAATTTCTGTACTTTCCATTTAGTTTTCCTGTGAACCTAAAACTGCTCTGAAAAATAATTTTTTAAAAAATAAACAGAGCCTCAATGACCCATAGGATAATATCAAGCACTCCAACATTTGTAACTGGAGTCCTAGAAAAGGTGTTAAGAGAGAAAACATTTCAATAGTGGCTGTTAGTTTTCTGACAGTGATGAGTACTATACACTCTTCCCACCCCTCCCCCTCTGCTCAAAATACACCAAGGTACACTGTAATCAAATTCCTAGAAAACAGTGATGAAATTAAACCTTAAAAGTAGCCAGAAAAAAAAGACACACCAAAAATAGGTAAGAATGAAACATAGACTTCACATCAGAAAACATCCTGGCCAGAATACAATAAAATGACTTTTTTTTGGAATGCTGAAATGAAATCTATCAATCTAGATTTCTATAAGCAAAGACATTCTTCAAAAATAAAGATAAAAATAAAACTTTAAGACAAGAGCCAAGGGAATTTGTCACCAGCAGTCTTCTCTACAAGAAAAGTTAAAAGGAAGTTCTTTGGGCAAAAGAGAAAACACAGATGAAAATTTGAATCTACACAAATGTGATGGTTAATTCTATGTACAAACTTGACTTGGTTAAGGGATGCCCAGATGTCTGTTAAAACATTATCTATGGGTGTGTCCCTGAGGGTGTTCTAGAAGAAATTAGCATTTGAATCAGTAGACTGAGTAAAGAAAATCGTCCTCACCAATGTGGGTGGGTATCATCCAACTTGCTGGGGGCCTGAATAGAACAGAAGGGCAGAGAAAAGGTGAATTTGCCATCTCTGCTTGAGCTGGGCCATCCATCTTCTCCTGCCTTCTGACATAAGTGCTCTTGGTCCTCCAGACTTTGGACTTGGACTTACACCATTGGCTCCCCTGGTTCCCAGGACTTTGAGTTTGGACTGGAACTACACCACCAGCTTCCCTGGGCCTCAAGCTTGTAGATGGCAGCTCACAGGACTCTTCAGCCTCCATAATTGTGTGAGTCAAACCCTCATAGTAAATCTCTTTCTATAAATCTATATATATCCTATTGGTTCTGCTTCTCTGGAGAACCCTGACTAATACAATGAAGGAATAAAGAATACTGGCAATGGTAAATATATAAAGTAGATATTAGAGATTTAAATTTTTCTTTGAAACATAGTTGACTGTTGAAAGCAAAAATATAATGTATTTTGGAATTCATAACATGTAGCAATAAAATATGTGACAATATAGTAACAAAGGATGAGATGCAGGAAATGGAAGTATGCTGTTAAAAGTATCTTATATTAGGCACAAAGTGGTATGTTATTATTATAAACCTTAGATTAAACTTAAAATACAAAGAGATATAGCTAATAAATATTATGGTTTATTACAGAGATAAAATGGAATACAAAAAATTATACTTAATCCAAAAAAGGCAAAAAAAAAATATATAGATGGAATAAAAAACATTTAGGAAAATGGTATATTTAAACTCAACTAAATTGATAGTTACATGATATGAACAGTAAAATTAAAAATATTATCAGACTAGATTAAAACATACAACCCAAATATATACTGTCTATAAAATAACTTTAAATATAAAAATGGTAAAAAATAAAAGGATTAAAAATTATATATCATGCAAACACTAAGTATACAAAAGCTGAAGTGGCTATATTAATATCAGACAAAGCAGAATTCAGAACAAAATGGTATATTACCAGAGACAAAGAAGAACATTTCATAGTAATAAAAGGACCAATTCATTGTGAATAAATAATAATCTTAAATGTGTATACATCTAAAAGCTTCAAAATATGTGAGGCAAGAACAGAAAAATAGAAGAAGTGATAATTATACTGGGAGATTAACATTCTTCTTTCAGTAATTTATAGAAGTAGGCCAAAAATCAGTAAAGAAAAGATTTGATCATCTCTAGCAACCAACTTAACTTAATTGACACTTACAGAATGCTTCATTCAACAACAGAATACACATTCTTTTCAAGTGTGCATAAAACATTCACCAAGATAGAACATATGTTGAGCTGTAAAACAAGTCTCAACATATTTAAAAGAATCAAAATAACACAAAATACGTTTTTGACTACAATGAAAGAGGTCAGTAACAGAAAGATATCTGGAAAATTCCCAAATTAAACCACACACTTAACTATTCATTGTACCTAAAAAGTAAATGAGAAAATTAGAAAATGTTTTGAACTAAAAGAAAATAGAAACACAACATATTAAAATGCTAAGGTAGCTGTTAAAGGGAATTTTAAAACTCTATATGTTAACATCAAAAAAGAAGAGGACCTAAAATCAATGATCATTCTAAGCTTTCATCTTAAGAACAAGAAAAAGAGTAGATTAAACCCAAAGTTAGTTGGAGGAATACTAAAGATGAGCAAAAAGTAATAAATTAGAAAATAAAAAGGCAATTTAAAAATCAAGTTATGTAAAAGCATTTTTTAAAAGAGATCAATGAACCATTAGCCTGATGGAGAGAGCTCAACTCGAGAGAGCTAGCGAACATCTGCACAAATTATCAATATCAGAAACAAAAGAAGGGACATCACTACAGATCCCACAGACATTAAATGATAAGAGAATATTATAGAAAACTTTATGCCTACAAATTTGAAAACCTAAATGAAATGGATATATTCTTTGAAAGACTCAAATTACCAAAACTGACTCAGGAATAGATAGGTGACTCATAATGAAGCCAACCTAGCACTGATGCACTGAATGCCACTGAAAACCACTAGTTTGATTTAGGTTTCATCCCAACATCTCAGCAAACCAAAATCATAGAAAATTTGAGCAGGATTAGACTGTCTACATAAAGCCAAACAATCTATTGAATAAAATATACAATTCCAGTTGATGGTAATTATATTAATATATTGGCATACAATTGTATATTGGTATACAACACTGAACAAATCTCTAAATATTTTTTTACTGACATGACTGAAAAACTTGAGTCAGTAAACAACTGTTTAGAGATTGTAAAAACAAACTCTTCAAGATTCAGATGTGATGACATAGTGGGTTGACTCACCCAATACCTATGCCCTATACCCTTCTTCCTCACTTACTTTTTGAGCCTCCCTTTCAGCTAGATACAGGTAGCCATATGCCACCATCTGGCGAGTGAGCATAAGCAGATGTCTGCTAAGGGTGGGGGAAATATTAACACCTTGATAAAAGGGGACATAGGATCAGCAGCCATCTTGCAGAACAGAAAACAAGAGACAATAGTCCTCACATCGTTGAGCTGTTGAATCAGTAATGACAACAATGGCCTCCCTCTCTTGATTTTTCTTTTTGGTGTTATTCTGTGAGAAAATTCCCTATTTTTTTAAAAGAGTTTTAAGTTGGGTTTTCACTTACTTGCAACCATACACAATCTTAATAGAAGACCATGACACATTTATACACCCCCATAACCAAGGAGTCAACTAAGGCAAAAAAGGGAAACATCAATTTAGCTCTTCCCTTGACTGGCTATACAGTCTTGGAACCATCCCTTAGCATCAGTGAACCTGAGTTTTGATATCAATAGACAACAACAACAACAACTATCTAGTGAAGATAGTGCTGAGAGGAAACAAAGCACAGGCCTCAGAATCTGTTTTGGCCACTGGAAAGAAAGACAGCATGCCAATACCAGAAGTCCTTACACATCAGGACATTTAAATCTAGGCTGTAATGATTCACATAGCATAATAGAACTTCATTCAGCACCAGTTTTAGCGTAAATATGAAGAGCTTTGCAATATTTTTGGAGGCAGACACACACACACTGAGACAGAGCCAACTCTTAGGAGGATCACGAAAAGTAAATTAAGCACATTCGATGTTTTTCCAACAGAAGCCTATGGCAATATTTCATATGAAGGAATCTTTGCCTCCATGATTCACTTTGCAAATCCCATGACCCATGTTTCTTTTCACATGATAAACCACCAGGGTTCTGAAGAACTCCCTGTTCAGCAGATATTTGTGGTCAAGGTTCAAAGAAGGTTTTTGCCCATAAATGGCTTGCATTCTACACAGTTGGAAAAAAATGGGAGCTCACAGAATTTCACAGGAAAGCTAATGCCCAGGCAAAACCATGGAAGCCAGCTAGACATGTACGTAAACAAAGACATAGTCACTTGCCACTTCCAGTTGAAATGGAGGGAGCAATGAGATTGGAATCCACACAACCATGCCACCTTACCTGTCTTTCTCAAAGTGTGGAGCTGTGTTAGCTCAACATTCTAACTGCTGTCTTCTATAAAAGAAAGGTTCCGGCATTACCCAGCTCTACTACTTACTAGTTGGCTGTGGTGACATTAGGGATGTAATTTAAATGTGCAACTTCCTCTTATTTTGTAAAATAGAGGTAATAATGACTCCTGATTAATAGTAACAGAAATAAGAAACATTTATCAGGAGCTTACTGAATAGAGAACGCTGTTTCAAGTACTTTGTGTTAAACTCATTTAGTCTTCACAGTTCTGACATGTTTTTCCTTTTATTTCATCATATAATGGGGGTAAAAATATTGTTAGGGTTACATACATTGCCCCTACCACCCCTCCCCCCCCACGTGCCAGAGCTTCACGCGAGTCCAATCCCCAGGTGGCACACGGCACACATTGTGTAACTATATACTTCCTCCCCCCTCCTGCCTGCCCTCCATCCGACAAAAGATTTTTTTTTTACATTTTGGATACATTGTATAACTTTTGTGTACCCTTAGGAATGGTTCATTCTTTCTCCAATTTCTTCATCATAAAATGCAATAAAAACATGTCAGATATGGAAAATGGGCTCCACATCTGACATGTTTTTATTGCATTTTATGATGAAGAAATTGGAGAAAGAATGAACCATTCCTAGGGGTACACAATTGGTGCGTAATAGGGAGAGGGATGCTGTCAGGATCGAATGAGATTAATTAAAACATGTAAAGATGCACCCGGCACATAGGTACATGCTAATTGTTATTTCTAGGTCACCTTCTGCTCATGACGTCACCTTAGAAACAATTATAGAAATCTACTGGAGGTTATGAGTGGGGAAAGTGGCACAGATTACAGCACTGAAACTGTGTACTGAAAATCAAGTTAGTGGGTAACACACCAGGGCAAGGCAGTTATAGGTGATCCCTAAGAATCCGCTGAGGAGAAACAGGCAGTGCAAGGCAGACAGAGCGCCAGTGTAATGGAAAAATAAAGTGCAGCTCAGGAGAGGAACACCGAGTTCTCACCCTGGTAGGGGGGTTAAAAATTAATGCAAAGGGGTAACCCTGTAACAGACACTCTCCCAATCCTTCCTAAAATACCCTACAGTGGTCTGATCCTTTTGTTTTTGTTTCATGACTGTAGAGTCGCCGGCTATCTTTCTGCCCCACAGATAACCCCACTCTATTAATATGGACTCTTGGAACATTTTTTCCATTCCCCAAGAAATACTTAACGCTAATCCCACTTTTGATTTCATCTTTCGCCAAGTTGGATTTTATGCATCTTTACTTGTATTGCCTCCAACCCTGTTTAAAACTTTTCACTGAGTTCTCATTTTCTTAAAGATGTTTCCTGCAATAAAAAAGATTTATTCTTGAAATGAACATCCATGGAAATAGTTTTAAAGGTTTTCTTTATTTTTGTTTGTTTTTTAAAACAACTTTCCAGCACAACTTTCTGTTCTGATGTTTTTAGAAATCAGGACCATTTGGGGCTGTCTTGTGATTTGTGACGTCCTTGGAGAGGTGACTCCCTCCCTTCCCAGAGGCCCGTACCCTTGGCTCCATTCTCTCCTTCCCGCCCCTTGATTCTGCTCTCCCTGTTCTTTTCCAGCATCATCCATCTCGCCCTCTCCTGTGTCCCCTTTTCCCACAGACTGTCCTTATTCCCCGCTCGTCCCTCCAGCTTTCTTCCTTACTTTCTGCAGTGGTCAGTTCTCTCCAATAAGCACTATCAGTTGGAATTTCAGCTTTGTCACCTCCTTGGTCCTATTACCCTCTCAGAATTCCCTCTCCTTGGTGACCTATGACCTCCTATTCATCAAAGTCAATACCCCTCCCTAGGTGTGTCTTCCTTACTCTGAGCAGCATTTGGTGCTGTTGACCACCTCACCCTTCCTGAAATTCTGCTCCTCCCGGAGAAGGTGCTAGCCCTGACTTCCCCAAATAAGAGGTGACTCCCTCCTCCCTGCCATCGCATGTGTCTGTGCCGCACCTGTCCTCACTGGTTATAATTTCCTTGGGGCAGTGACCTTGTTTTTGTGCCTCTCCCCTCCAACACACGTGTGCAGCCTGGAGCTAACACGGTGCCCTGCTCATGGCAAGTATTTAGCAGACATTGAGTAGAGAAATGAGCATGGTCTCACTGTTAGGATGCAGCTAAACGTGGCCCAAAGATGAGTTTAATCTGGGCTGCCTAGTGATTTTTAAATATCTGAGTCAGTTATCAGCATTTAAAAACCGTGGTATTTTACATTTAAAAAATTTAGATTTCTTGGTCATTTTATTTGATAAATCCGATTTAATCCAGCCTGGGACCCTACTTGTGCATGGCAACAGTAGGCAGCATCTGAGCATCTGCTGTCCCCTTGTGTAAGACATGTGTCCTCAGTTTTCCACTTCACCCATGACATTTCCTTCGTGGCCCCTCTAGGCTCTTTAGTTTTGTGAACCCTTGACAAATGAACCAGGACAACTGGGTAAAGGAATGGACTCTTTGGTTCATCCGTCAGCTTTCCTGCCAGCTCTGTCCCCTGGATACTTGTTAAGAATTCAGAGGAAATAGAAACTTGGCAGTCATCTCTGAGCTCCCTGTAACCAGCCTGGACCCGGAGAGAATGCTTCCTCCAGGAAGCCTTCCGTGGTTGCTTCTTCCTGAAAAATCTCTCCCTCTTCCATACCCCCATAACACTTTGTAGAGCGAACACAGGACCCCCTCTGCTCAACATGCACCCACATGCATGTGCGTGCACACACACAGCAGTCAGCATGGCTGTATATATGGCTCAACTTTGGTTGCCTACTTCCAGTGTTACCCCTACACACACTCTCAGCACATCTTGGGGTCTATTTGTCTTTTTTCATATGTGTGTTTGGTTGGTGAGCAGTGGAGGAGGAAAAACCTAGATGGGGAAGGGGAAAGAAGAGGACAGACAGAAGGACAATTTGGTATCTGTTCTCTTAGGGCTGGCCCTATGGACTGAGTATGACATGCAGTGAAGAGGGAAGATCCAAAGTTGACACCAGTGTCCAAAGGGCCTCTGAGTAGAGCTGCCCTGATGGCCCAGACACAGAGTAATCAGAGGCACAAAGGAGTCCCTTCCAACCTTTGCAAAGAACTTTTGCACCTGTTGCCACCCAGAGGCATGGAGGGTTTGGATGTAGCAGAGACAGCATTCTTGGCCTGAGTGGCCTTCTTGTGATGGGCTGTGACTGTGGGAAGCTTGCCACGTGGGAGGCGCTGTGGATGACAGGGAACAGAAAAGGAAGAATGGAGCAAATGCGCATGGCAGCAAATTGGTTGTGGGCACTTGTGAAGCACCTTCTGGGGTCTCCCAGGAGTAAACTGTAACTCTTTGCTTAGGTCCTGCCTTCCCAAAGATGGGGGCTACCAAGTCTTAAGACATCAATTTACAGGGATTTGTGTTCACATCTCTATTCAGTGGGATATAAAGTGGCCTTCTTTAACAAAGAGTCCTAAATGATAGTGATTTAAATGACAAGTTGACATCTCTCTCAGGCAAAAGTCCAGGGACATGGTCTAGGGCTGCTATGGCAGCTCCACAATCGACAGGGCCCAGGCTCCTTCTAATCCTGCTGCTCTGCCCCAAATGATTTTTTTTTTTTTTTTTTTTTTTTTTTTTTTTTTTTTTTTTTTTTTTTTTAGAGACGGGGTCTCGCTCCTGGTCAGGCTGGTTTCGAACTCCTGACCTTGAGCTATCCACCCGCCTCGGCCTCCCAGAGTGCTAGGATTACAGGCGTGAGCCACCGCGCCCGGCCTGCCCCAAATGATTTTTAAGTCTGTGGCCTCGAGCATGCCGCCTGCAGGAATGAGAGTCATAGATAAGCACAGTGGCATGGGAAGAGCATGGGATTTAGAATCAGCCAGTCTTTTGATCAAGTTCCAGCTCCACCACTTAGCTGAGAGATGTTGGGTAAGACCTATAACTTTGGAGCCTCAGTTTCCTCACCTATAAAGTGGAGGCTACTTTATGCCTCAATAGCATTATTAAAAGAATCAGAACAATTAAAATCATGTGTCAAAAAAGCATCTTGTACATGGAATACCTCTGTGAAATGTTATCATTAATATTGCAAACTTGGTCAAGGTCCCATTAGTGCTTCTAAAGGGACTTTTGGGGGCCTTTTCCACATACTACTCCTCCCCCCTCATCCAAAGGCGAGGATATTGGGCCACCCCGGCTGCTTAGGGGGCCCTGCCTCAGACCCCTGTGCTATCTGATGAGGAACATTCAGAGAGGAGTTGGACTAGCTTCCTTCTGATGTCCCAAGAGTATCTAGGTCATGGGTTCCACGGCCCTCCTTGCTGCTGTGAATGGACCATTTTCAGATTACTTAGCAGGTTAAGCTTGGCATTAGAGTCAGAGAGACCTGGCTTTGAACTCTGCTCTCTCACTCACTTGCTGGCAACTTTGAATGAGTCCCTTAGCTGTCAGATTCTCCATTTCCAAGTGGGAAAAATAATAGCATCAGTTAGGATACTTTTGCCTGCGAGTAGCAAAATGAACTCAAACTCAAGGACGTCGATTATTCTTATATAACAGGATGTCTAGAAGAATTCTGGTTTCAGAGCTGTTTGGTCCAGCAGCTCAGCTGTGCCATTGAGGAAGCTGGTCTTTCCCTCTCCCAGCTCTGCCAACCCCATGCTGGCCCTGCCTACACCGTTAGCCGCGTGGCTGCAGCCGTGCCAGGCAGAGATTAAGGAAACTTTAAGATATTCCCCAAGAACAATCTCCTCTTACTTTCCAGATGAGAGGTGGGTGCACATTCCTGGACTAACCACTTGGATGGAGACAGGGTTGCCCCGATAATGGATCAGGGAGCAGGCGTGCATTCGGTTTTCCCAAGGCTTTGCTGGGGAGTAACAAAACTGGGATTCAGTTATAGAAGTGCTCACGGAGGAGGCCATTAGCATGAGGCTGTCTCCATACTTTGAGTTTCTGGGTAACAAACCACACTCCATCTTAGTACATGAAGAAACAGAATCCACATTTAGGGCTATATTTCCTATTAATTATAGCTACATTTCAGCCAATCACAAACAGCCAACTGAGCAGACCATGCCCAACTAAGGCAAATGCCTCGCTGTAGCCAGTCAGGTGACTTTTCTACTTTGCTTCTGCGACGGGCTTATAAAAGCTCCCTGCTCACACCGCTGGGTGGGCTGCTGGGTGGAGCTCTCTGAATCTCCTCTGGTTCTGAAGGCTGCCCTATTCATGAGCCATTCTTTGCTCAAATAAACCCTGTTAAATTTAATTTGTCTGAAGTTTTTCTTTCAACAGAAGAAATGACAAAATGGATGCTGGGTGGGCAACCAAGAGTTTGCCTGTGTTCCATCAGTGCGGTGTGAGGGTTAAAGGCAATGAGGTAGTCAGTGCTTGACAAATGAGACCTATTAGCATTATTCTCTTTTTACCTTTTTCCATCAGAATCTCTCTAAGCTGGTTCCAACTGCCTCAAGACCCAGATGGGTCATGTCTTCACAATCGTGAAGACATTCCAAAAACGCGGCAGTTCCTGGTATCAAGAAGAACTGTGGGGACAAGACTTAAAGAGCAGAGGGGACAAAAAAAACAACAAAACACCCGCTCTCTTGTCTGATTGCTGTAGCAAGGACTCCCAGCACTATGTTGAATAGA
>VBSM01001124.1:38600667-38624937 GCA_008086735.1 Cheirogaleus medius | reverse complement strand
AAAAAAAAAAAAAAAAAATTTCCCCTTGTACCCCCTTTGGTGGAACACTGAACCACTTGTGATCTGCTGCTGCCCAATCCATGAATCACTGAATGCTCAAATAAGCTCATTAAAATTTTAATGTGCCTAAGTTTATCTTTTAACATAACCAACCAACAAACAAAAATTCCACAGAGATATGTTGCTTCTAATGGTTCTGCTGGGGGCAGGTCACTCTGGCCTTTAAAGTTGATCAACATGGTGATACTACATTTCCCCTCAGTATGCTGAACTTGTATAAACTAGCCAAGTAGTTGGTTATAAAGGAAAGAATCCTCTTTCTTAGTCTAAGAGCAAAACCTCATGCCTGTAGGGGGAAAAAGCAGCATATTGTAGGCAAGGCAGCATCCAGAATACATTTTTCTTAGTCCCAAAAGTTCTTGCCACATGTTAGCTTTCCCCTTGGGGTGCCTATTTAGGCACAGTTAATGAACATTTGTTACTTAATAAATGATTTATACTATATATGTCTCCTAGACATATAATTCTCTTGGCCTTTTCAATATTCTCCAAAATATACAAAGATCCCACAAAAATTATGACACCGCCCATTTCAAAAACACCAAACATATATTATATTATTTTGATAAATTCATAGGATTTAATCACCAATTCAAAGGAGCAGAGAGCCATCCTAGAACAGCTGAGATTGATTACATTGGGGCTCAGAATGTGACACCCTAAATTATGGTGCTTTGGTGTGCTGAGTTTGAACTGAAGGAAATTGAACCCCCTCCCATCCTTCTGTCTCCTGCCTCACTTCCCCACCCCACCTCCCCATGGAAGCAAAGCAAGTCACAGAAACCAGAATGCTCCTTCCCCAACTTGGGACATAGAAACTGGAACTCCTTTCTCCCAAAGCCAGCTATAAAACCTAGACAGTCACCTGGCTGGAAATGGAGACCATTCTTCTAAGTGACGTATCACAAGAATGGAAAAACAAACACCACATGTACACAATACTAAATTGGAACTAATCCATCAACACTTAACGTGCACATATGAAGTCAAACTCAACAGAAATCAAGTAGCTGGGAGTGGAGAGGAGGGGATGGGTAAATTCACACCTAACAGGTACAATGCACACTCTCTGGGTGAAGGGCACACTTATAACTTTGACTCAAACTGTACAAAAGCAAATGATGTGACCAAAACACATGTGCCTCCATAATATTCTGAAATTAAAAGAACCCCAAAAGCCCTAGAAAGTCATTCTCTCCCTTCTCTCTTGAAGACTCTCATTCCAGAAGGGTCCTGCCCCATTCCCAGGAGGAAAGAATGCTACACAGAGAAGCCAAGAAGAATCAAAACAGGTCTTGCTGGGCCCTTCCCATACCTCGGTCTGTTGCCATTACATCATACCCTTTTGTCCAAACACATTTCAACGTGGCTGTTCATTCCTCATCGAGCCTAACCATAAAAATAGGCAGTTTTCCTTGGACCTTTGGGTCTTTATTTCTGTAGGCTCCTGTGTCGCCTAAATTTTGATTAAATAAGTTGGTTATGCTTTTCTCTTATTAATCTACCTTTTGTTATAGGAATGTCAGCCATTACCCTTATGGTGGGTGAGGAAAGACATCACAATTTTCCATCCCTACAATGAGATACTGAAGTTATCAGATAATGGACTTTTGACTGATGTTTGACAGTACTTTTATTCCAGACATTAGTAACCAGACTAGCATTTTTGGATTGGATCCCTTCTTTTAGACAGACTTCATCTCTCACGCCTACAGGATTTTCCAAACCTTTGCTCATCTGCTGGGACTTTCTATCTGAAGTATTTTAAGCTTTTTTTTTTTTTTTCTTTTAGCCAAACCCTTTATAGGGATATATCCTTCTCAAGCATTTTAGGTTTCTTTTTTTGCCTACCGTTTATAACGAGGCACCCTTTTAAAATTTCTCTTCTGTGATCTTTTTTCTTTCTTTACCTAAGCACTTGATGTAATTAACAACTTCCTGTCATTAGTCAGTGACTACTTCCTTCTCCCCAGTATGGGCACTTTTGGAAGAAGTCTTAAGCTATTGTTCCATGAATAATTCAGCAGAATTAACCCCATTAGTGAGTATAAATGAGCATGTTTAACAAGACAGTGCAAACCTTTTATCCAGTCTCCCCCAAAGGTCCACATCCTGGCCTCAGTCAAGTGACCTCTCTCTCTCAACTAACCTCTGCTTATTGGAGATGGCCCAGGGACAACTGGTATAAGGTTGTTATTTGCATGTTTCTTAAGCCTCCTGGAGTGAAGTGCTGACACACTGTTAGACATGCTCATGTATGTTAAATCAGTGTTTTTCAGAGCCAGGAAACAGGCAGGAGTCAGTTGGGTTTCGACAATGACCTAGTATGCCTGCAAATAACTGTCATCATCTGAGATCATAGTAGAAATCTAAGACAGAAATAGGAACATAAAATTATTCAGAAAATAATTCCACCAACCCTAATTATATTCTTATGTTATTCTTTCTCAAAGCACACCATTCTTTTCTGTCAGCGCATTTATAATAATTCTGGCGATATGGTTGAGTCCTTATTTGTTAATGTTCATCTTCCTTACCAGTCAGGGAGCTCTAAGAGAACAGGAATGGAAAAACAAGAATTTTATTGTTTTAAGAAAAAATAACATCCTTATTTTTAAGGTATTATTTACCTACGTAGAAGTAAATCTTAAGTATATAGGTGAATGAATTTTTACGTATGTACAAATTTTTACATATGTACACTCATGTACCCACCACCCAAGATAGAGAACATTTCCACTACTCCAGAAAGTTCTTTCAAGTCAATATTCCCCACTCCAGAGGTAACTGCTATTCTGACTTGTATCAATATAGATTTTTCCTGTTCTTGAACTTCATGTAAATATTAATAGAAACATAGTATGTATACTCTTGTGTCTTTCTTTGCTCAATTTAAATGTTTTTGAGGTTCATTCATATTTTCCTATGTCTTTTTTTTTTACTACTGATTTACAATATCCCATTACATGAATATACCACAATTGATTTATCATTCTCTCATTTATAAACATTTGAGTTATTTATAGTTTTAACCACCATCAAAGGTGCTATGAACAGCTTTATAGAAGTCTTTATGACATACACATTCATTTCTTTGGGTGCATACCTACAGTGGAACTCCTGAGTCATAGAGTAGGCATGTTTAACTTTAGTATATACTGCTAAGCAGTATTTTCCAAGAAAGTTGTATCATTATATACAATCCCCCAGCTGTGCTTGAGAGTTCAAGTTGCTCCACATTCTTCCCAGCACTTGGCATTGTCCATCTTTTTGGTTTTAACCATTCTGTTCAGTGTGTTATAGTTTCTCACTGGAGTGTCAATTTTTATTTCCATGATGAATAATTATATTGAATGAAAATCTCTCTCAAGATAATCTTTTTTCTTCCGCAATTGGTTAGGAGAACTATTTGTCAGCTGAGCAAAAGTTAGTATGGTTGAATAGAAATGCAGATATAATGAAGTTTATGTTTCCTATGTTTGCTGGCCCAGTTTGTAAGAGCTCTTTGTTCACTCTAAAAGCAAAGCATTTCTATTAGAAGTTTTATCTGTAATTTCCATGGCATATAGAGAGATAATCTCACGGGAACGGATTTACCTTGGGCTGTTGTATCTGACAGTTTGGTTCTACAGAGAGCTTCTGTTGGATGAAATAACTGGGTAGAATGGTGTACCTCCCAAAATTCATGTCTACCTGGCACCTCAGAATGCGACCTATTTGGAAATTGGGTCTTTGCAGCTATAATTAGCCAAGTTAAAATGAGGTCATGCCAGATTAGGGTGGGCCCTAAATCCAATGACGAGTTACAATTACAAGGCAGCCATGTGAAGACAAAGATACACGAGGGAAAGAAAGCCACGTGACGATGGCGGTAGGGACTGGAGTGACGCAGCTACATGCAAAGGAACTCCAAGGATCCCTGGGAGCCACCAGAAGCTAGGAAGAAGGAAGAATTTTTTCCTACAGCCTTCAGAATGTGGCCCTAACACCTTGATTTCAGACTTCCAGACTTCAGAACTGCGAGAGATTAAATTTCTATTGTCTTTGGGCAAACTAATAGAGATGGCTTTATGGAGACCTTCACATTCAAGTAACGGCACCGGGTCAGCTAAGAATTCTTAAAAGTACCACACAGTGCACTGATGTGAAAGCCCCACAGTGGAAACAGCAATGCCTCTGACTTGATTCTTTTTTATTGGTTAAATGGAAGAATTTGATGGCGCTGATGAGAAGAACATCATTGATATTTCAAGATTTGTTGACTATCCAAAGATTTGGGATCCACAGGCTCTCAGGAACCAATTCACTACTGTTGAAAACTTTGTTTCATTTGCCTCAGAGTAGAAGGAAAATATTTCAAGATAGAACACAGCTCAGTGCCTGGTACAAAGGAGGAAGTCAAATATTGCTGAATAAATTTCATAATAGACAGACCTCTTTCAGTTGTCAAGTGACAGAAACCAACTCAGACTTACTGGTATCGGCTCATGGAACTGTGGAGACCAGGACACAGCTTGTTTCTGGCAGCGCTAGACCCAGGGGCTTATAAGATACTCTAAGGGAACCATCTTTCCATTTCTCAGCTTCCTTCTTGGGGAGATTTTTCCCCACCACTTCTTGTAAAGGCAAAGGCTACCACCAGCGACTCCACACTTATGCAATCCTCACCATTAATCCCCATGGAAGAAAAAAAAAGGATGCTTCTCAATATTAATAGTTCCAGAAAAAGTCCAGTGTAAGACTCAGGTTTCCCCTGCCTGAGCACCAATAACTGTGATCACAATGGTGGTGAACTCTGGACACCCCCAGGTCACATAATGACTGAGCCATAAGGATTGAGAATGGGGAAGATTTTTCTCCCAATAGACCCTGGCAGACAAAAAAACACATCCATCTCCTGCCTAAGCTGTCATTTGGAGCCGTCTTTGGAACAGATTGCCACTGCTGGCAATTGACAGCACTTTTTTTTTTTTATAGCCTCCCTGGCTGTCTCCAGAAGTTTCATTCTTGTACCAATCAACGGTCAGGAGAAAGTAGAACCTCAGCAACAATCCTTTTCTGGAACAAACTTCCCTGGGCCAACCTCATCCAAAATCTAGCAGGATACAACCCTGGGCTCTCAAAAGGAATAAAGACACTAATGGAAATTTCAAGGAACAAAAGCATTAGGATTGAACCTCATTGGTTCCTAGTACAGAAAAGATCCATGTTAAGACTGGCAGAGTAAGGTAGCATCACAAGGACTACCCAAACTTCTGGACCCTGAACGTCATAAAGTAGGGTGATCAACTTAGAAAGGCGTTTGTGCCTGGGGAATCAAATTAAGCATTAGTTGATGATTGAGAACTTACTTTCTTGGTCCCTCTAAAACAAGAATTAAAATAACTTTTAAACTGTTAAAAATAAACAGGATTTGGAACATAAACAGGTTTATTTTATGCTAAGAAAAGGAAACAAATTATTAACAGCTGGCATTTATAATGTGACATTATATATCAGGCACTATGCTAAATGCTTTACATGAAATGTTTAATCCTCCCAACATCCCTATAAGGCAGATTCATACAATATCCAATACAAATTCTAGGCTTTTCTACTCAGCAGTTTACAAGTTGGGTTTTTTTAAAGTTAATTAAACATTTTAAACTCCCATCTCTACAGTCTTCGAGTATAGAATGGGAAGCAAAAGCTACCCTGCTCCATATGGGTCACAGAAGGGTGAAACCCAATAACATTAGCAAAGACAGAAGCCTTGCCGGGGCCTGATCTGTCATCCAGAGGGTGCTCAACCCACTTAGTGCCCTTGCATTGTCCCCTTGCCCAGTCTGTCGTCACTCCTATGTCTACATCTGTTGTACCAGCCTTGTAAAAATCTCATAAAAACAATGAGAGTGAGCTGCCGTGGTGAAACAGAAACAGACCAAAAAGATAAATACATTCTCCGAGGGCAAGTCCCACGGGCCAGTGGCTGTTGTCTGCAGAGAGTGACAAGAAACAGGCCGGGCTGGTGGCTGCCAGGCATCCTCACTGTGCCATCTTGTTGACATTTCTTGGAGTGAATACTTCATGTCTGAGTTCTCTCAAAACACAGCATCTCTCTTTTCTCAAATGCTGCTCAGGGATTCTTGAGTTTCTGGCTGATTACAAGAAGTATTTCTGCTATTCAGAAATAATTTTTCACATAGCTAAATGCCCACTAATTGCTCAGACTTGGGTCTGTGAAACATTTCTGGCCTGTTTGATGATTCTAGAAAATTCTATGGCTCTGCCCTTTCCCTGACACTGCTGTGACTACAAAAAAAAAAAAAAATTACCGTTTAACTTTACAAAATATATGCTTATTTCACAAAATTAAAAGGTATCAAGAAAACAAGAAGCGCTTATAATCCCACCTGCCTAATTAATGTACTAGTTCATATCTTTTATTTCTCCCAGAAAGGTTCATATAATACAAACTATTTTTTTCTATATATTTTTAGTTGGCCAATTAATTTCTTTCTATTTTTAGTAGAGACAGGGTCTCACTCTTGCTCAGGCTGGTTTTGAACTCCTGACCTTGAGCGATCCGCCCGCCTCGGCCTCCCAGAGTGCTAGGATTACAGGCGTGAGCCACCACGCCCGGCCTAATACAAACTATTTTGTGATTTGTTTCTTTTCATTAATATTCAAGTGAGTTTTCCCATGTTTATAAATACATTACTATAACCAAAACCGATTAATAGCATTCCACTGTGTGGGCACAGCAACTTTTATATTTAAGTAAAAACATGGTGAATTTGGTAGGTGCTGTATGTTCCGATAACTTCACACTAAAGCAGACATCAAGACTACTGGTTGGAAGAACTTTTTAAAATTTTAATGGTTGTTTTCTTAACGGTATTCAAAGAATTAGTTTGGTTACTTTTCCCAAGACCAACGATTTTTCTTATTGCATTACCTTAGTTGGCCAGTAGCTCTGAGGTTTTGTGTGCACAGCCTAAATGTCTCTGAAAAGTTAAACAAAAATATTAGATAAACATCTGATGGAGGTTTTTCTGCTGAGAGTCAGAGCTCTCTGCTTCGCTCTCCTGTGGCCTTGTTTATCGTCCCATCCACCCTGTGTCGCCATCAGACATGGGACGCGGAGACGCACATCGAGCTTGTCATGCTAGGGAGGCACTTTCTCCTGAAACAGACTTTATCTTGTCACTGAAATGGCTGTCATTTGTAAGGAGACTTCCTGGAAGTAATATTTAGAAGTAGAGTCTTGTTTTTATTTTTTAATATGTAAAATGGTGGTTCCTTGCTTACCCACCATATTCTGCAGCTGTTCAGAGGAGTGGGAGAACAAACAGGAGTGTCTGCTAGAGCTTTTGGCATCTTAGGGTCAGCGCAAGAATTATCTTCCCTGTGATGAGACTCAGAGCGGCCAGGCGGCCCACGACTACACTGCTGTGACAGACAGCTGCAGGACTCATCACCCTACGGCACAGTCACACAACCACACAGGGGATGTGTTTTTTGGGCTTCTCCTACCACTCACCGCAAGGCCCACTGGTTCCCATCTCCCTGGGCTTCCCAGGCTGCGCAGCTCAGGAAAGCACCTAGGAACCAACAGAGCCACAATCTCCCCTAATCTTGACCCCAAAGACAAGGCAATCTTGACCTGTGTTAGTACCCACCCCTCTGTCTGGCACTGGCATGGAGCACCCTCTGTTTTAGGTCTGCTGAAGAGCTTTGTGTCACTAAGTCCTTCTGCAGACCTCTTGTGAAATAGATGAGTCTGCAGTAGGAGCAGAGCCTACTGCCAGACAGAAAACCGAGACAGGCATAAATTTAGAACGATGCCCTATGAGGAGCTGGGCATGCTCTTAGAGCCACATTTATCCTGGAGACCTGCCCCAAGATCGTAGCCTGTCCCCAGGGTGGGAGTGGCCCCTCTGTCTCCCACCTGGTCTTTATCTGGCTGGATGGTGTCATCCTCTGCATTTCCAACACCGTCCTGGCTTCTCCTAGCTCAGGGGCTCTTGCTCTGGTCTTTATCATTTTCCCCTGAATTGAATGACAGTTCAGCAACTGGCTCCTGAGGCTTGCTTGTGTTTTGACTATGTCATACTCGGCTCTTTGTCACTGCCTTCTTTTCTGACCTTGACCTGCCACCCTCCCCAAGGGTGGTCCACCTCCCAAGCCATCTGCACAGACCCCTGACCCTCTGCTGCCCTCTAGTGTCCCAATCCACACTGCAGCACCTGGATGCAAAATTAACTCCCGGTGGGCTGGATCCCGGTTAGAGCCAGGGCCTGATGCTGGCTCAGCTGCTTCCCATTAGGTTTGCTTAAAATCACAGCGGCCTGAGACAGCAGTGCTGCGGGGGCCGGACCCTTCCCGCACAGATGTCCCGAAGCTGTAGGTGAGGCTCAATCACTGCACAACCACTCGCCCCTTTTCCACGTCTGCTTCTCAATGTGTGAAATAGAACAGGAGGCGAATGAGTGATCTTGGGAGCATAACCTCTCCCGAATAACAGAAATCCACAAGAGTGTCTGAGCCCTTTTTCCTATATCGGCCTTTGTCCTGAAGGAGAACAGAACACAGAAAAGAGAAAAAGCCACTATTTATTGCATTTGCTGTTTGGGACGAATTATTGAGAAATGGCACATTTATTGAGTGGACAGTTCACTAACTACTGTAGTGATTTCATCCCAAATGATCCAGAGTCTTCCATGAGAAGAGCATGAGACACTCTGAAATGCTGAATTAAAACTAAACCCCCTTATCTGCATTTTTTAGTATAGTACAAGTCCATTGCTTTTCAAACTTTAGTAGACATCAAAATGTCCTGGAGGAATTGTTAAAATCTAGATTTCTGGGCCCAATTTCCAAAGATTCTGACTCAGCAGTCCTGGATTTGCATTTCTAACGAGCTCTGGGTGCTGCGGTGCCAACTTCACTTAGAGTAGCTCTCCTCTGGCACATCCACCTCCCAGGAGAGGGTGTCGGGGATTAGTGCTTGTTGTGAAAGGAAAGCAGAGAGGAACGTCAGAGTCAGCTTCTGACGTGCTAAGTACATTGTGCAATGGGACAGCTGTCTTACAAGCCAGGCTTGAGAAATAATTTTTCAAAAAAAAAATCATTTCCATATCTAGAAATTTACCCCTTTTAACACATAAAAAAAATCAGAATGTTAGCTCTTAGCAGATAGACTTGTCTATAGACAAGAGGGAATTGCCCTCCCCACTGTGAGGATTTGGATGGAATGAAAGAGCAAGGAAGGTGGCAGACAGGAAGCCTTGCCCATGTCCAGGCAGTAACCGGACTGTGGGAAGACAGTGGAAAAGGCAGAACTGTATGTCCCCGATTCCCCTCAGCTCAGCTCCAGCCTAAGGTGCCGGATAGATTGAGGGGAGCACCCAAGGCAGGGAAGACTTGCTTTTAAGGGACTCTGGAGCAAACCTCCCTGCCCAAAACAATCTGGGGCACAGTCGCCCTAACCTGGAATCACGCAAGAATATTTTGTGATGCTGGCATGGCACAGACAGGACCCAGAAGCACCTGGTTAGGACAGAGTGTCAAGTAACTCTTCAGAACAGACCCACAGGAAGGTCCTAGTCAGGGATCACAGCCAGGACTCAGAGTGGTCTTGGGGGGCTGCAAGAGAAGAGGGAGACTGATCCCAGCAAGCCAGGGGAGGCCAGATGGTGGCTAAGCTGAGCTCTCCAGACACAGGCTGCCACTGCAAGGGCCAGGAGGACAAGACCTAATCAGCTAACTAAGGAACACCCCCAGGGGACACTGGAGGTGGTAGAAAATATTGTTCCTGGGCCTCTGCTAACATTCATAGTGTCTTTGTGCACATCCCTTTTGGGGGCCAGAGGGAAATTAAAAGGTATGCCTCTGGGCCGATCAATTGGAAAGAGGTGCCCCTTCTCCATCCAGGCTGATGCAGCTCTAGCCAGGTTGTGGCTTGGCACTTCAACCTCACCATGACAAGTACAAGTCAAAATACACCAACAGAAAACCCAATTCTTCTCTGCCACATTCCCACCTGTAGACACCATCAGAGAATTAAGAAGAATAGAGGCTAAAAGGATTTTTATTCCAGAGACTCAATCTACTATTTAAATGACCAGATTGCACTTTGCTTTAAGCTGAAATAGCCATATGATTAAATTGTATTTTTCCTGCTTGGAGAATAGAGCTTGGGAGAAAGGCCAGGTTGGTGCTAGACCAGAATGCCTCGTAGATCATTTGTGAAGATGGCTGCCACGATTCCCCCAGCCCTGTATGCACGCCCTCTGCAGTGTGACTTTGCTCTCCTCCCATCCTGAGAGGGAGTCTGTTTCCCCACCCCTTGAATCTGGGCATGGCCATCTGACTTTCTTTGGCCAATGAGATATCAGCAATCATGAAGCAAGCAGAGGCTCAACATGTGCTTGTGCACTGGGGCTTTTCTCTGTCACCTGGGATGAGCCCGTTGGTGGACAAGGTGCCACGTGCAGAGAAGCCTGCCTGAGGAACGCAGAAACTCCTGGCAGAAACAACTCGGTCCAAACCCTGCACTGAGAGACTTAACCAAACGCTAGCACGGCTTCTAACAGCCCCACCATTGCCTTAAGTTCCTGCCTGGGAAAGCTCAAGGCTGCCAAAAGAATTTATGGTTTGTTCCAGCCAACCCCTGGAGCCGAGCTCCTGACCTCACTTTCTTAGAACATTTTTAAAAAGAGCTTACAATTGTGGACCCTTCCTCTGTCTCTTTCAGATGGATATGCATCGCCTACAGCCCGGGAGCATCTTTCTTGAGGATCTACTGGCCATTCCTTTGGAATGTAACCCTTCGGAAAGTGAGGGGCCCCAGCCTCCCAATCTCCATGGATAAGCCCAGTTAGCAGATACATACCGCCTAACTGCATTTTGTAATTTTTCACCTCTCACTTTGCTGAGCCCCTACTTGCTTCTCCTCCCTGCTCCCTCATTCTCCCTTTGAAACACCAGGTTGATCATCTGCATATCGGCTTCAGCTCATCTCTTGCCCCAGCTGCAGCAGTTTGGGGATTTGTTTTAGAGATGGGGGTCTCACTATGTTGTCCAGGCTGGTCTCAAACAATCCTCCTGCCTTGGCATCCCGAGTAGCTGGGACTAGAGTTTGAATAAAATCTATTTTTACTGCCTTTAATTAACATCCAGCTCTGTTTATCTTTGGCAGGCCCAGCTGTCCCAGCAATCCTCGATTCCCAGCTGAGATCCCAGACACGTGGAGTGAAGCTATCTTAGACCATCGAGCTGCCAGACAGCCCAGCTGAACCACTCAACCAGTAATAAATATTTGAGAAATAATAAAATTTGTTGTTTGAATCCACTAAATTTTGGGGTGGTCTGTTGCATAGCAAGAGCTAACTGATAGGATTTTAGAATTATGGTTGTTTCCTGCAAACTCATGTTATAGAGCAAGTTACATTTGGAACTCCATTTCACACTTTTAGAACCCAACTAAAAGTGTGCAAACTAAATCAAATAGAGGGGTTGTATTGGATTACATAACAAAATGCAATACAGATAGATTTTTTAAATCATTAATTTAAACTACACTCTGGGTTAAAACAATCATGTTCACCAAGGAAAATAAATATCCACCTTCCATATGAAATGGCCTGGCTGCAGCCTGAGCACTCCAGGTATCTGGTTTAATCTGTTTGTGCTGTTATAACAAAATACCATAAGCTGCACGGCTTGTAAACAACAGAAATTTGTTTCTCACAGTTCTGGAGACTGAGAAGTCCAAGGTCAAGGCAGCAACAGACGCAGTGTCTCTTCCTGGTTCTTAGACTGCACCTTCTCCCTGAGTCCTCACACGGTGGAAGAAGTAAGGGAGCCCTGAGGGCCCGTTTTACAAGAGCACTAATCCCATTCACGAGGGCTCCAACCTCATGACCTAATCACCTCCCAAAGGCCTCACCTGCATTAGGAATTATCCCATCATTTTAGGGGTTAGGATTCCAACATAGGAATTTGGGGGACACAAACATTCAGATCATAGCAGTACCTATCTATCCGATTCAATTATCTCAACATTTCCTGAAGATTCTTACAGAGTTATAACACATTGGGGTGTTGCAACCAGATGCAAGATGGATTGTAGCAATTATAACTAATGACTATCAACTTGTTACAAGTGTGTGCTAATACTGCCAATGGCTAACTTAAAGATTAGGGTGGTCTCCAGGTTCTCTGAATTGAATGCCTAGTCTTACTCCCTTGCATTTGCAAGTGCTTTCAGGTGTGTGTAAGAAGGATGGCCCTGCAGAGAATGCAACAGGACTTGCATGTTGCTGCACAGGAGTCATTTGTTTCACGTCCCATAGAAAGAAAAAAGATGAAGACCTTTGGTATGGTCTGATGGATTGTCTTGTCTAACCACAATGGGCAAGAAGCATTGCCTGGGTGTTCCCTGGCTCTGTGTTAATAAATACCTAAGCATATTTGTCATTTTCCACTAGGCTGGGTATAAGTCCTATTCCTTCACAATGTCCACATTTCACAGTAGCTGAGAGGAACTTCATTATTTTGTTTTTTTTTTTAGCAAAATTTACAAATGCAGTATATTAACTGCATCTTGAGTTTCATAAAGATTCTTGAAACATTTGCTCATAACTGACTCAGCTACAAATTCATCATGGGACTTGATGACTAGTGGCAGGTGAGAAAAGGTGATGGTGATAGATGAAAATGCCTTAACTGCCCCGAGGTGCTTAGTAGGCACCTGTGAGTGAAACACTTTTATTTGTGACCTGGAAGATCAATGCACTGATGCTATGCATGAAATCAAGTTTGGAAATATTAGCTATGTAGATAAAATGGCTCAAATGAAATTGAGGAGGTAAGAATCCTGGACAAAAAAAACACCCCAAGAATTATTTTTCACTTCAGGAAAGATATGAACCAAAATCTAGAAGGCACATTGATCTGAAATGCTGACTCTGTCACTGGGAAACCCCCCAGAAATTGGCAATGACAGGAAAATATTAATACAATTATGCATTGGCATAAAATGCATAATTTGCAAGCCATTTGATTTCTGTTTATAAAGATTCTTTATAGCATTACTAAAATGTTCACTACATCCAAAATTGGAAGTTATATTTGTATTGTGTTATTTTTCACTATTATACTACTATGTATCACAAAGGCGTACCTTGCATACAATTACTGAGCACCTGCTATTTCCCAGCTACTGCTGAGTGGGAAAGCAATTGAAAACAGGTAATTTTCATGCAAATAACAAGTGCTAAAATAGAGATAGGCAAAAACTTCCATGGGAAGAACAAATGCTTTTGTATTCATTCTATTCTAATTACTTACAAACTTATCAAGAAATTATTATTCCATTTTATAGTCAAGGAAATTGAGGCACAAAAAAGCTGATTTTCCATCACTAACATTATTCTCACTTTTGTCTCCATTTATACTCATAAAGCACTTGCTAAATGCTTGGGCTTGACATTCATTTTCTCATTTAATGTTCACAGTAACGGCCAAGGTTTAAAGAGATTTATTCATTTAACATTCAACACTGAGCACCTAGCATTTCCTAGGTGCTGGGAATACACGTATGAATAAGATGCAGTCACTTCCTTTAAAGAGTTTTAAACCTAATTTATAAATGACTTTCACAAGACCCTGGAGTGGGTGAAGGCAGAGCTGGGATTTAAATACAGGGCTACCTGGCTTCTGTACTAGTGTTCATCCCACTGTGACCAGCACACATTCACTGACATAGTCATTCACTCACTTGCTGTGTCGGGTTCCGGGCCAGGTGACACAGCCTGCAAGTCACCAGGGGATCAAACAGCTGGAAAGTGACCCCAGATCTCCCATACCTGTCCGGTGTTCTTCCTCCCATACTGCTGTAGCCCTCGTGACCCCAAATTGGGCAAACCCCGTGGGTAAAACTGAGTGGTGGTTGGTGTATGTGGTCTCACCTGGTTCTGAGGTCCCAGCCAGACATGGGCAACCCTTTCTGGGTCTGAGAACCCTCCGGCCACCTCCCCTCCCCACTACTGGAGAGGGGCACCCACTTCATTTCTCTTCCTTCCCTGTTTTCTCCCCAGGCTGCCTGCAAGACGCCAGGGATTTAGTGTAGGCTTTTCTTATTTATTCTCGTCTCCTTGAGGTTTTGCTTATGTGTACTTTCCAGTTTCCAAAGCGCTGAAAGATATATTGTCTTTTTTCCTCCAGGCAGCTTATTGCAGAGCTACTCTCAGAAATAACACATTTGAAAAAGAGATTGCTACAGATGTAGCAAGGACTTTAATTTAGAGTTGTCCTTGCTACGCTGTTAGAGTCATCAGTCTTGACCTCTGGGACTTGTCTCCCATAGAGAAGGTTGCAGCAAATGTTGTTTTTGCCTAGATATTTACATTTTTAGAAGCAACTTTAGGATTGTTTAAATACAGTTTAAGTCCATTTAATTTAGTAAGTATTTTAAAGTCTACTAAAGTGTAACTGTCAATAGTGGAATCTCCCAGGTTAGGCTGAGGGGATGGCAGGGATGAATGTGGCAGTCCATGCCCTCTGCGAGACTCTGATTTAGTTGGAAGGGAGGTCGTTTAGTGTAGTACTTGGGAGCAGGGGTTGGCAAACTTTTTCTGAAAAGTATCAGATAGTAAATATTCTAGGCTTTGTGGGCTATATGATCTCTGTCAAAACTATCTAACTCTGCCATTGCAGCATGAGAACAGCCATAGACAATAGCAAATGAATTTGCGTGGTTATGTTCCAATAAAACTTTATTTACAAAAGCAGTGGGCCCAGATTTGCCCACAGGCCATAGTTCGTTGACTCCTGGTTTAGAACAATGTCTCCACCATCAGACTACCCATTTTACCACCCTGGCTCTGTCTCTAACTGTGGCATTTTGGACAATCCACTTAATCCCTCCAAGTCTCAGATTTCTCTTCTATAAAGCAGGGAGAAGAATAACAGTTGCCTCATGAGTTTGTTCTAAGATTGAATGAGATAGGGCTTATTTAGGGCAGTGGCTGGCTTCTGGTAAGAACTCAATAATGGTAACCATCACTACTAAGCCAGGAGCCCAATCAGAAGCCTCTCTCTGGTTAGGACACATAGTGATAACAGCTATAGAAGGAGAGACAGGGAGCTTTGAGCCATAAATCATTGTAAACAAACCCTCCTCCAAGCGAGAGACTTACCCAAGGCCCTCTTAAAGAGGGGTATAAAGACCAAATAGCCTTCTGAGACTTTCTCTGACCTCCCCCTCCGATAAACATTGGCTGGCTTTTGCTGTGCTGCCATCATGCCTTGTGCAAACCTCAGTTAGGGTCTTTGCAAGTGCCTTCAAGGTGACTGATGGTCAAAATCTGTTCCCACTCCACTGCAAGAGTGGCATTCTCTTCTGGGACCCCAGGACCTGCAGGGCTGGGCCACGTCAGGTGGGTGGTTTGTAAGTATTTAAGATTCACTATAGGTAAAGGAACAGCTCTGCTGTAATAACCCTATGCCCTACAAAGCCAGTCCAGTGTAGAAGGAATTTTGGAAGCACCTTCCAAAACACTGCTAACACTTTCCTCCTTTTCACAGCAGTTCCCAAACTGGATCGTCAGCCTTCTCTGAATGTCTGTTGCCTTTCTTTCTGAGGGTCAAGGACCAATCCCTGTAATGATTACAGGATGTTCTTGAATAACCAATTGCTCTCTGGTTATTAAATAAATAATCTTTTACTCACAGAAATGAAAAACAAGTCAAAACTCCAAAGCTGGACAATCTGAGCTTGGCAATCCTCTGGTGGATGGAGGCCATGCCACTGAACAGCGACCCAGACAAACAAAGCGTGGGCCAGCCAGACAGCCAGCTTCCCATCACACACTCCCCAACGCCTGTCTGGCAGAGTGTGGAAGGGTAGTGCCAAATGGGGACACAGCTGACAACCACCTCAGTTCTAGCAGGCACAGATCAATGGACCTGGCACCTGGTTCACCCCTTATTTGAATTGCTTTTGAGAGCCTAGGGTGGGGAAAGCCAACAAACCCTGCAACATAATGTGCTATTGGCCTTGGCCAAATGCGCTTGGGCTGTCTGCCTCTTTGCTGTGGTGAGTCATTCTAGACAGAGGGAGGAGGGAGCGGGGAGGAAGGCCTCTTTACAAAGAGTGCAGAGGAACCAGGGCCACCACATCCCAGTTGTTTGTGCAACCTGGGCATTGTTGTTCACTTTCCGCTGTGCCACAGAATCAGAAATGCAGTGGAAGAGAAGAACGAGGGTATGGAAGAGGAAGAACAAAACTATAATAATACGTACCAGTTAATCGGCAAGCACAGTGCTAGATGCTGCTACCATGATCACACTGAATCCCCACTAGGAGCCTGGGTTCTTCCTGTCAGAGCACTTCTCTATCCAGAATCCTAGATGTGATGGCAATTACCAAGTTTTAATAAACCTCTACAAACCTCCAAGAGGTTCTGTCACTGGCTCATGCAGTCCCCTGAAAGAGTCAGCACTTGCTATGTTGGCTTTTCTTAAACTCAGCACTCTCTCTTTTGCCACAGGACCTTTGCACATGCTAGTTCCTCTTTTGGAACTCTCTTCTTTCCATGACTCTCCCTCCTTTCAGTCTTTTATCTCAACAACTCAATATCTGGATCACAGTTCAAGTTTTCCTCCATCAGGAAAGCTCTACCTAACTCTGCAGTGTAGGCTAAGTATCATAGTTAAAAGCCGTATTTCTTCTCTTTGTACTTCTTCAGTTAACAATTACATGTTTATTAGTTGTAAGTAGTTTATGTAGTGAGCATTTTATCCTTAACCTTAGCACAGTTCCTGCCTCTAGAGCCACGCTACTAGGATTTAAATCCAATCGCCTATACCTATCAGCTGTATCACTTTGGGTAAATCACTATGTATCTCTAAGCCTCAGTTTTTGCATCTATAAAATGGGGATTAGAATAGTGTCAACCTCTTAAGAGTTGTTGGAAGGCTTAAGTGAATGAACACATATGGAACCCTTAGCACAGTGCCTGGCCCTTAACCAATGCTGCATAAATGCTATTAATAGTTACCACTATTATGGAAGACACTCCATAAACACCTTCTGGGGTGCTCATGTTGCCGCTTCTCCTTGGTTTTGACACTTGCTGGGATTTCTGCTTCATAGATGTAGCCGAGACCCTGACTTTAATTGCTCCTGACTTACTGGTTTTGACCAACTGGTTTTGCTGTCAGATTGGTCCACGCCTGCCTGATTTTTCTTTTCAATCCCAGACCGTGTTTACAGCCCAAAAGTCAACTTGGAGATGACTAGCCCTGGCTCTATTCCAGGCTGTGACCACTGCTCCAGAGGAAGGGAGAGAGAGGTGACAGTGATGAGGCAGCAAATAAACTTCTATTCCTGGCAACTCGCCATCCACAGGCTGGAAGGGAGAGAGGGGCAGAGAGCTGACAGGCAGATCAATACTCCCAAGTGCTCCAAAAACCTGCTCTTGTAATATTTCATCATGTTTTCTCTCCGCCCCATCCCTCCAGTTTAGGAAACATTCTCTCAGTTCTTAGGGCTCTGGATCCACAACTTGAGCTTTTCAGTCCTGAAAGAGGCACTAGGAGAATTACATTGATACAGTGTTTTTCCATTATGATTATTCCCCTAATGTCAGGCTAGGATTACATTTTTGGTACCATCAGATTTTTATTTTATTTTAAACTAGCTTCTAATTATAAAGGCAATATAAATGTACACAGTTAAAAGTTCAAACTGATCCGAAGGATAGAAAACTTACTAAAAGCTCCCCTCCAACTTACACATACTTGCATAGCCCCTCCCTTTCTGGAAGGTAGCCACACTATATTGTTAATGGAAAAAGCCCCAAACTCTAAAACAATTTAAAGAGGTTTACTCTGAGCCAATATGAGTGACCATGGCCCGGAGATTCACAAACCCAAGAAACCTTGAGTAAGTGGTCCTTACTGGGCTGGTGGCTGGGCTGCAGTCTGGTTTTATACATTTTAGGGAGATAGGAATTGCAGGTAAAACCATAAATCAATACCTGGAAGGTATACCTTGGTTTGGCTTGAAAGGTGGGGCATCTCAAAGTGGGGGCTTACAGGTTATAGATGGCTTCAGAGATTCTTTGATTTGTAATTGGTTAAAGAAGTAAAGTTTTATACAAAGACTTAGAGTCAGTAGAAAGGGATGCTTGAATTAGGATAAGAGGGTCAGCTATCTGTCATGTGATGCTATACCAGAGTCAGTTTGGAAAAGGAGCCACATCATACTGGGTTAGTTTAAAAAACAAAACAAAACAAGATTTTATGGCTTTTAAGGGCATGATTTAACCTTTGCCTTGCATGGTCTTAGGTCCTGTCTGCAATTTGTCTAAACTCCAAAAGGGAGGGAGTATAGAGAGGCAAGTCCAACCACCCTTCCCTTATGTCTGAGAACCCAGTTTTAAGGTTTTTCTGGGGACAATTTGGCCAAGAGGGGTTCAGTTGGCAGAGGCCTTAGGATTTTATTTTAGTTTACACTATATTGTGTATCCTTCTAGAAAAATATTTGCCAAATATGTAATTTACACAAAAATATGCATCATACATCCATTTTTATACAAATGGCATACATATTGCTCTGCACAAGGACACTTCTTTTAATGAAGCTGTATCTCTGACTTTAAAAAGATGAATAGAGATTGAAGGAGAAACAAAGACATTCAAAATACCCCTTGTCAACCTATGCCGATTCTTTGAACATTATTGATATATGACTCATTCTTCCCAAGGTAATAAAATTCTGCTATTTCATAAAAGGTCATTTAAAAAATTTAAAAACCAAAGGAAAACTTTGGTCTTAAACAGGAATTTAATGGTACCTGTAAATAGTAGGCACTTACCACAGTTAGCTATTGTTAGCACCATTACTGTAGTCAGTATTCATATATTCTAGAAGGGAAGACTGCTCAGGAAGAGCTGATTACTCCTTCCTTTGTGCCACTACTGTTCCTAATAGTCACATCAATAGTTCCAGATTTATAATTGTGTGCTTGTATTTTTTTCCTTTTGAATCTTATTTCTCTTTCAAGCCCCATGGACTCTCTAGTACCTGAGATATAACAGGTGATCAGTCTTTTCATTCTTGCCATTGAACTCATGTTGAAACTTAATCTACATTGCAACAGTGTTAAGAAGTGGGGACTTTAAGAGGTGATCAGGTCATGAGGGCTCTGCCACCATTAATGAATTAATGCCATTATCATAGGAGCAGGTTAGTTATCCTGGGAATGGGCTCCTGATAAAAGGATGAGTTTCCTTTCTCTGTCTCTTGAGCTGGTTTACCCTTCTACCCTCCCTTCTGTCAGGGGATGACACAGCACAAAGTCTGCACCAGATGCTGGTGCCATGCCCTTGGACTTTCCAGCCTCCAGAACCATGAGCCAAATAAACTTCTATTCCTTATAAATTACCCAGTCTGTGGTATTCTCCTATAGCAGCAAAAAACAGACCAAGACAACTCTCAATCCCCTTATAAACATACAGCTTCCATTCTTAAATATAAACAGGCAGCCAAGGCAGACTTGAGGAAAGCTAAGATTTAATACCCGGGAAATAGGGAATCCAACACAGGAAAGAGGTGAAGAGGGTCACCAAGATGACGGGAGTAAGTTCTAAGACAGCAGTTCTGCAGCAGACCAAAAACAAACCAGAAGGTATAGAGCAAGAGGACAGAGGATGTCTCCAAGGGAAAAATGCAACTAATAGGTTACCTGATGTGTTTGACCACATCGAGAGGAACTTTACAGTTTTATAAGTGAATCTGGCTATAAAGTAATGATACATACCTAAAAAATTAAGGGAATCAAAAATAATACAATTATTTACTTCAGGAAAACAAAAAGTTCTACAGGAAAGAAAATTAAATAAACAATGCTTATATAGTAAAAAATATAAACACAAAATAGTAATTTAACCAAAACTTGGGATGTAAATATACTTGGAAGACAGTAGAAACTGGAAATTGAGGTGGCAGAGAAGTATAACAAAGTTTATCTTCCAGAGTATAAAGCCAATAGATAATGTCTATAAAATTGAAAATAAAAGAGCAAGAAATATCTGTAAAAGCATATTACTTAGTATTAAAGTTCCTCAAAAAACTAAAAATAGAATTATCATATGATTAAGTAATTCCACTTCTGGGTACATATCCAAAAAATTGAAAGCAGAATCTTAAAGAAATATTTTCACACACATGTTAATTGCAGCATTATCCACAATAGCCAAGAAGTGGAAGCAACCCAAATGTCTATCAAAAATGAATGGATAAAGAAAATGTCATGTGTATATATACATATGTATTTTATACATAAATATACACACACACATACACACACATATATATTCACAATGAAATATTGTGTAGCCTTAATGAAGGAAATCTTGTCACATGCTACAATATAGATGAAACTTGAGAACATTAGGCTAAGTGAAATAAGTCAGTCACAAAAAGACAAATGCTATATGATTCTACTTATATGCGGTATCTGAAATAGTCAAACTCATAAAAACAGAAAGTAGAATTGTGGTTGCCAGGGGTTGAGTGAGGGGGAAATGGAGAATCATTGTTCAATGGGTATAGAATTTCACTTTCACAAGATGAAAAAGTTCTACAGATCTGTTGTACAACATTGTGATATAGTTAACATTACTGAACTGTACACTTAAAAATGGTTAAGAGAGTAAATTTTATGTGTTTTTACTACAAAAAACTTAAAACTGTACAGTTAAAATATGGGCAACTTATTATAAGTAAATGATATCATAATAAATTTGAAAAGGGCAAAAAGAAAGTATATTGTGTAGAGAAAACACTAGAAAAAACAGCTTCTTAAAGAAACCTTCTCTGCTGATGGGGAGAGGTGAAACAGGGGCTATGATTTCACATCACAAATCTTTGAACATTAAGTTATATTCATGAGATACCTAGAAAAAATAAACATTAAATTAAAAAATTTATTCAAGGCCATGAGAAAACACTAAGGTTTTAATGGAAAAATGGGTCAAGAAAGAAATACAAAGAGCTGATAAAAATGAGAAAAAATGAGTTCAAACTTATTAGTAACCAAAGAAATCCAATGACATACTATTTTTCCTGCCAAAGTAGCAAATATTAATCAAAATGAGTATTATTCAATGATGGCATGGACGGAACAAGACAAACAGTCCTACACATTGTTGTTGCAAACCTCCAAGAATGCAATTTGGAAATATGTATTAGGATCCTTGAAGATATTCATACCCTTTCACCCAATATTTCTATTTTAGGAATTCATCCAAAACACAAAATTAAAGGATTACATTTTTTAAATTATGTACAAAAGGATTCATCATTGCACTATCATTTCCAATATTTTATCATGAAAATTTTCAAATATACAAAAAAGTTGAAAGAAAAGTACAATCAATTCCCATACCATCAATGATAATCTGTGTTCTTTCCCTACTTTATGTCAGTTGCAAAGAATGAACGTTCAGTTAGAAAGGCATTCAGGTTTTATTCAGTGGCCAAAGATTGGAGGTGGGGGAGCTCAGGCTCTAAGGGCACCTTCTACCAGGCAGTGGGAGGTGTGGGAGTTCAAGTTAGATGGCGGGCAGTGGAGGTGTGTAAGCTTGCACAGGGTGGAATTTCAGACGTGCAGGTGCAGTTCACATACATGCTTCTTCATACATCACATGTACACAAAATGGCGGTAATCTTTTCCTAGGGGAGGGTTTTTTAGTATTATAATGATATGTTAATGAGCTAAAAGTAAAAGTACATCACCTACTCTGGTCTGCAGAGTTTTATGTGGCTCAGGACTTCCTCTGGCATCTGGCAGGGGGTCATGTGGCTATTTCCTGGCCATCTGGTGTCCTTGAGTTGTGCCTATAGATAAAAAGACTAAAGAAAAACTTAAAATTTTTTAACTGTTCCACCAGGGCCATCCTGATGACAGGTTCAAGTATTGATAACATTTTATCATATTTGAAGGTAAGTTGCCAAAATCATGACACTTCATCCCCAATATTTTTCTTTCGTGCCAGTGCTATTTATACTAGCAAATTTTTATTATAGAAAGAACAAAACGTATACCAGAAAATATCTGTTATATAGATTATATTTATAATTATGTGGACATTACAATGATGTCCATGATTCCTTTTTAATTACCTTGAGAATATTTATAGCATAGTTAAATAAATAATGCAAAAGTCAAAATTGTATGACCTCATCTACAAAGCACCAATAGTTAACAGTGGTTATGTCTGGGTATTGGGAGTATAGGTAATTTTGACTTTTTATATTAGATTTTTTAGTTGATAGCAATGTAAAGAAAAATAAAATCTCAGGACCTCCAAACTCCTCATGTCAAAGGGAAGGTTAAGCCTGGAGGCTGAGTCATGCTACATGGCGTCTTTTTCCCAAATGGACAGCTGTTACTTCACAACCCTACATTATATATTAGCCAGATCCCCATGGAAAGGCCTCAGGCACTTCCTGATGACTACCCTCACAAAATCACTCATAAGTAAATTCTCTGTTAGCCTTGAAACCTTTCAGATGTACATCCTCCCACAAAACAAGAACAAGCCAATTGTAACTTTAGGTCTGCAATCTAGGTCTAGCTCCTAAAATTAAGTCTGTTTGATTCCACACTGATATGTTAATTACAAGCTTATCTTCTCAGGCACGGAACACAGAGAAGATGAGATCAATCACTCCTCCATCCACCCTGATATGTCTGCATAATTGTTTCTTCTTTTACTCCCTTTTCTTTTCTTTTCTTTTCTTTTCTTCTTTTCTTTAAACATTCAGCTTATCTCATGTAAAATATAGATTTACTGGGCACTAATTAAGGTCTTACAAGAATGTAACCACTCACCTCACTGCTTCTCCTCCCACTTTTAAAGAAAATACTAAACCTCCTGAGAACGTCTTTGGAATAAAATAGCCACAGATGTGTCTGTGACTAGTGTTTTTTCCTGGGTGCACCCTCAAGCTGGCTCAATAAACCTAGATTGATTGAGATACTTCTGTCAGTCACTCATTTCAGTTGTCAGCAAAAACAAAGAACAAAAATTCCCAATTAATATTTTAGTTTTTAAAAAAAAGTTCCAGAGAAGTGATTTGTTTGTTCAACAAATATTACCTAGCAGGCTCGTTCCCATGGGATGTAATGCCACTTTGGACCCCTACTATTAATACCATTTATGAAATCAAAATACCAGTCTGCAGAAGCTTTAGTAAAGTGTATGGTGAGTTCCTCTAGCTTTTTGTTGAGTTTTTGCCTTTGGGAGAAGTGTGTAGGCTGCACATCATTTATAAGAAACCAAGAGTGAGCACCTGAGTAAATCTAATACTGTTTTCGTTACTATTTTCCAACTTCTGATGGCCCTGGAAATTGTCCTGAATCCCAACAGGTTGCTTCTCTTAACCAATCTGAATCCCTTTCCCCTACTCTTGCCCCTTTAACATCTAGTTGGGTTTCAAGACACAGCTCACTTATACCCCCTCTGGGAGGGCTTGCTCAAATCCCCAATTCCTGATACCCCAGGAGAAGGAGCAAGGTGCCCCACTGACCTCAGGCATCCTCAGCACCATGCATGCCATCTTCTGGTGTGAAGTTGTCACCTGGACTTCTTTCTTGCCTCCCACGCTAGATTCTTAGCTCTCGAGGACAGGGCCTATTTGACCTCGGGGTCCCCAGGGCACAGAATAGAGTAGGGCTCAGGCACCAGGACTCTGAATGCCTACTATTGTTACTGAACCCAAAGGGGGTCCAGCCAAGGTCTGGTTACTCACTGCACAGATAGCCAATTATTGAGACAATGAGGATTGCCAAGGAAGAAAAGAATATTTAATAGGAAAGACATCTGTTGGGAGAACAGGGGTTGCAGCCTCAAATCCGTCTGGACTAACATAGAGTATGGACTTTTAGAAGAGGGGCTGTGTGCATTGTGGAAGGTTGTGTTTAAATTGACGAGGCTATACTCACTGGGGCAGGTTAGTAAGGCATGGTGAGTCTTGGCTTCAGATATTCTGTCCAGCGGACTTTGGGATCTTAACTCTTTTGTCTTGGAAAAATTCCGTCATTTCTGGGAAACAATTCAAAAAGGTCAAGTAGTTAGTTAAAAGTTACAGGGTTCTGGCTATCAAGCCCTACTTGCCTGAGAATCTAAAACTTCAGAGGGAGTGGATTA
>VBSM01001124.1:38555574-38600567 GCA_008086735.1 Cheirogaleus medius | reverse complement strand
GTCTCAGGCCCCTTTACAGTATCTTCACAAACGGGCAGATGTAAAATGTAAAAGCGGGAAGCTAGGACACCATTCAGAAGAGAGCAGATTTATGCAAAGCTCTCTCATAATGAATCTGTTTTGAAACATTGAAGCTGCTGTAGGGTTTCAGAGGATGTCAGGTTGGAATGAGCGCTTCTGGTGACAAATTCAGAAAAAAAATTACCCTGCAACTCTCTAGCCGACAGCGCTAAACCAAACAGTGACCTGTCCCAATAGCCCGTGACTAATGTGAGGTGAATTTTAAAAGGCATAATTTTGGAGAAAAAAAAATAGGCATGATAATAATAAAATAAAATTTATAAATGTTTTCATATGACTTTTCTCCCCAAGTGCTTAATATAAGTTTTGTTTGCTGAAATCTAGGGTGCAGAAATGTATGATCCCAACTATTCAGAATGAACTATCTCAGACTTGGAAGATTACTGATTTGTGACAAAACAAAGAACTGAGCAAAAGTAGAACTTCTAGCTTCATACCACAGTGAAAAGCAAAACAAAGACATAACACAGTGTTTCTACCAGTGCCTTTTATTATAGCCTGCTCGCCTGACTGCTTGCAGACAAAGACTGCCCCCAACACCTGGTGAAAGCTTGGGAGCCCCAGAAGTGGTTGGCCCTGCACTGTGGGACAGATTTAGATCCCTCTTGGTGGCTTTGAGCTGTCTTCCACACTTTGATTGCCTTTCACCTCTAGAGTAATTTGAAAAAAGATGATGTTTTGCTATGGAAAGTTCTACTTTTGGACATATGCCCAAGTTTGATGTGGGAAAATTTTACATCTATTGCTTAATAATTCCCAGCACACATCTTAAAACCCCCAATGATCTGGGCACTTTAGTTCACCCCACCAAAAATAAATAAATTAATTAAAAACAACAAGGGAAGTTTATTTCCCACAGTAAGTTGAGAGAGAGAGAAACCAGAAGAGCTGTAGTTCCCAGGGGGCTGGATAGAAGTTTTTACCCTCTCTTTACTGACAAGGAAGCCTTTCCTCTCACTCTCTTACTTCCTAGGAGATGTTGATCTGGCTGCTCAGATTCCAAGACACTGACTTTGGGTCATGTTCACCAGGGGATAAGGCTGCTAGGAGTTAGTGGCTCTCTCTGCTTCTGCATGTTGCAGTAAACTGACCAGGACAGATGAGCCCAGCTTCCTCTCTCTTCCCAGTGGTGAGGCCGGCTTAGGACAGAGGCTAGCAGTCTCTCTCTCTCTCTCCTACAGGGACCATGTAGGGGTTCTTCTAACCTTCCCTGCCAACTAGAGGGTAATGAAAGCCTGAGATTTGGATTTGGGCTTAAGAGGCAGCTGAGGACTCCCCTTTATGCCTCAAACCTTGGCCATTGCTCTGGTCCATTTTACCGTCACTTTGCACACAGCAGCAGTTCCCCAAATTTAATGAGCATCAGAATCCCCAGAAGGGCTTGTTAAAGCACAGGCCACTGGGTCCCACCCAGAGTGTCTGATTCAGTAGATCAGAGGCAGGACCTACGAATTTGCATTTCTAATAAGTTGTCAGGCGATGCTGTCATTGCTGGTCTGGGACCACACTTTGAGAATCACTGCCTGGAGTTTAAGACACTGTCCCCATTTATGATAAAGCAGTACTTTGCTTTCTTTTACAAATTGGGTGTCCCTGGGCCCCTAGCTGAATATCTTCAAAACTTCACTCTTTTAAGAAGAGAAATAAAATTATGACATTATCCCAGAAATAGTTGATGGGTTTTGTAAGGTAACAAGAAGGAATGCAAAGTGTTTTACCCTGGAGAGGAGGAGGCCAAAGACTCTCAGGGAGGCAGCGGAGCACGTGTCCCCCACAGAGGGATGACAAGGCTTACGAGGCAGGGAGAGAGGGCTGGGCAGACATGAGGAAGGGTTTCCGAACTGCAAGGGCAAGTACGCAAGTGCACTAAGGAAGGCTATGGAAATCCTATCCCCAGAGGCCTCTAACGTCAGGCTCAATGACTGTCTCACTTGGTCAGCTTGAACCTGGACAAAAATACACATAACTGGAACAGTGACGATTGATTTGACTCTCATTCTCTTCCAGGAACTATGCTAAATGCCATATATTATTTAATTTTATTTTTATAACAACTCTATGAAGTTGGTGCTCATGTTATCCTCACTTTACAAACGAGCAGACTGAGACCACAAAGGCCTCTTGCTCACCTACCTGGGAAGTAGCAGAACTTGAAGGCAAACCCATGTCTGTGTGATTCCTCATCGCAATTTCAGGTAGTGCGTGAAGCTATCATTAGCTATTGGAATTTTGTATTTTCAGATTAAAGAATCATTCTTGTCCCAGGAGGTTGAGAGGTGGAAAGTTCCCTGATCAATAAGTTCTGACAGGCTGCGGGTAAGGGAGGGGAAGGGGTGCTGGAAGGAGGAAGGCACTGGCCAACCAGTGAGGAGCTGGGGCATCCGAGGAGCAGACTACTCCAAAGAAGGTGGAGAGAAAGGAAATGAAGTTTATAGTACCTGCAAGGATAATACTTACAAAATGCATTTCAAAACCTGTTTGCTCTCCTGTCTTCTCCCTCACTATAAGTGGCACTACTAGTTACTCAGTCATCTGAGCAGAAAGCCCAGGAGTCACCTTCCCCTTCTTCTCCTTGCCCAATCTCTAATAGAAAACAAGTTCCATGAAGGTAGAGACTGCCCATGTTGTTTTGTTGTTTTCCCAGAACGAGCAAGGTGCTAGGGGTGCTGCTCCTTGCTTAAACCCGGTCAAGTCCTCATGATTCTCAGAGTGAAGTTGGTGCTCCCTTGGAAGTACACATGTCCTTCATGGCCCGCCTCCTGTCCAAACTTCCCTCCCTCCCTCTGCTCAATGAAGCCATTCCTCTGCTCTCCATGCCCCACGTGTGGCATAGAGCCTGTTTCTGCCTGGAATTATGATGACCTGACCAAACCCATTTCTCAACCAACTGCCACTTAATTCTTCAGGGCTAAGCTTAGATGTCAACTTCATCAGGAAATTTTCTTGGATCCTAGTCTAATTCTAAACCTTTAGGTTCCTCTTCTATACTCCTATATCTGCCTGAGCATTTCTCCATTACTGCACTGTGAAAGGATGGTCTTGCTAACAGGCTGACAGGAAAGATAAATCTCTAACCTGTAGCCTCTAAGAGCAGCATAAACTCTGTCTCTAAGATTAGTTACATGAATATCTCTCCTACAGAGATGTTTACCCTGCAATTAAAAGAAGCTGAGCAAACAAAAAAAGATGTAAATTCTCCTTAACATTCGCCAGACTGGTCAATTCACATTCCAAAGGGAAAAGAGTCACCAGGAGAGGAGAGGGAAGGGTAGACTATCTGATTGACTGTCATTAAAATTCATCACTTACAGCCTAAAAAGTTTTGTTGAGTTTGTTTAAACAGCCTTAAAGAGTTCCTGAGTGGACAGAAAGGATGTGAGCTTCTCCACCTCCTCAAGGAAGAGACAATACCAGATGCCTCCTGTTATCAATCTATAGCCAAGAAGAAAGAAGAATCCAATTCCTGTTATTGATCTGCTACATGAGAAACAGAAAAGGCCAACACAGAAGTTTCTCAGCTGTCTTCTGCTAACTGGGCTACAATCATAAATCTCCCCTACCCCTCTCCAGCCTGCCCTAATAAAGGGTCAGAGTCATTTGGTCTCGGGGCCAGCGCCTCCCTTATTTCTGGTGCTGTGCCCTCTTTCTCTTCACAGAAAGAGTAAAATGAACTTTGTACTTCCTTCTACCCTAATCTTCCTCTGAGAAATCTTTCTCATCCACTTATGAATTGCCTTCATCTGAGAAATCTTTCTCACCCGCATATGAATTTCACACCCTTTCACACTGTCAATGGAAAAGAACCCAAATGCTGTAAAATAATTTAAAGAGATTTATTCTGAGCTGAATATGTGTGACCATGGCCCAGAGAGCCACACCCAAGAAGCCTTGAGCAAGTGGTCTCACCGTGGTTGGGTTACAGTTTGGTTTTATACATTTCAGGGAGACGGGAATGACACATAAAGTCATAAATCAATACATGGAAGACATACATTGGTTTGGCCTGAAAAGGGGCATTACAGGTTATAAGTAGGTTTAAAGATTCTTCTATTTATAATTGTAATTTGTAACTTGTTAAAGAAATGAAGCTTTGTCTAAAGGCTTGCAACGTTTTAAGTTAAGATAAAGAAGTCTGTTAATCAGAGACAAGCCACCAGACATCGACCTGCAGGTGTGGTTTACACTTTGTCTTGCATAGCCTTAGGCCTATTGGTGAGCTAGGATGGATATCTCCAAGAAGGGAGGGGGACCATGACAAGGCATGTCTGACCCCCCTTCTCATGGCCATCATCTCAGCTTTAGGATATTTTTTGGGTCCCCTTGGCCAAGAGGAGTCCATTCGGTCAGGTGGGGGTGGGCTTAAGATTTTATTTTAGTTCATAGCACTCATCATTTTTCTCATCTTCTTCTTGAGGATGACTTTTTCTCTATCCTCAGAACATAATACAAGCTTAAAAAGTATTTGTTGAGTTGACTTAAAACTCCAAGAACCAAATTGTCCTCAAAGTTTCTGTGTCATGCACCTCACAAACCAGGGCTGAGCAGAGTATGGTCAGGGCAAGGGCAAATACATTTCACATTTATTGAGTACCTGCCTAGTAACTGGAAATGAGATAGGTATGAAATGATCCTTTCCGGCATGGAGCTTCTGTTCTAATGGGGAGGACAAGCCACACACACAGCTAACCATCCTCACCAGACAGATAAGCTCTGAAAGCCCTGTTCCTTCCTGCAGGGAATTCTCTCTTCCCCTGGGGCCTGGAAGTGGAGTTTGTGCCAACCTAATACCTGCATTCCACCTGCACCCCCTCCTAGGTCCATGGGGAAGGCAAAAGGTAGGCCGGCGAACTGACCTCAGAGAACACTTAGGGCTGCACTTTCACCATTACAATATTTCAGATTTTCAGCCTAGCCTCCAGAGATGAGCATGTGAGTTCTGCCTCTGACTCAGTACCTTTAAGACATCTCAGAGCCTTTCTTTCAGTCCTTAACAATGATGATTAACGGCATGCAAAGCAAAGTTCCATCAGCCATCTATAACTCAAGAACATGTCCTGAGGTCACTTAGCTTCAAGTCTGACAACAATAGAGGAGACCTTAGTATTTCTCAGGCTCAGAAAGAAAAGATATCTCAAATCTGGAAAGAGATCCAAATCTGTGTTCCAATACAGCAAGATTGAAAGAAAAAGGTCACATTATTTGTTTTCTGATATTCATATAGCTCAAGGGCTAGGCATTCAGCATCCTGGCTGCCTTTCCTTGCATAAGAAAAGAGCTCTGGAGAGAAGAACACCTCTACATAAGGGGACTAAGTCTGGGGCATTTGACGATTCAAATGTGCGACACTCACTGAGCACATCCTTCCGGCCAGGTTCTCTGTTGGGCACTTAGGGACAAAGATCCATTCTGCCGTGCTTTCATCAGACAGTGTGCAAGGATGACTGTTGCAGCGTGGTTTATGATAACCAAAGTTTGTAGACAATTTAAATTTAAATGTCCATTGCTAACAGGCCACTTAAATTATGGAACCCCCACACCATGGAATATCAGGCAGCTATTAAAAAGAATGTATTATTAATAATATGAAATGATCTCTAGGATATGTTGTGAGAAGAAAAGAAGGTACAGAACAGTGTTCATAGCTTCTATTAGTATAAAAAAGAGAAGATCTATCTATTGTCAACTGAAGAAATGATGAGGTTCATAAATTTGGAAAGGAGAGTTATATCTCTCATAACGGGTTACAGCCTGCAGGGTGGAGGTTCTGACAGGCTGAGAAGCAGTAGCCTCGGGCAGAAGCCGAGAACATGCTCTTCAAGGGAGGGACAATGGGAACAGGAATTTATGCTGCGCAGGGTGGCCAGATGTACATATTTAACAAACTATGGGAGGAGTCATGAGTATTTATGAGAGGAGAAACAGTTGAGCTTTGTGGTACTTCATGGGATCCATGTTCAGAAAATGGTGGCCTTAGCATGATCCAAAGGTGGAGTTTTCGGCCTCCTGACATCAAAAGGTGAAGCAGAGGACACAGAAACCCCCACTGCGCAGATTCTCTAGACTGGTCAAGACTGAGGCAGGGCGTGCCCCCGTGAAGGCAGGAAAGCCCCCTGAACTTGCCAAGTGGGTTCTTGGCTTCACAGTGGAAAGAATTCAAGAGCAACTAGTGACAGAAAGTTTATTAAGATAAGAGACAGACAATAGATCCTACTCCATACACTGTGTAGGGGTCCTCTCCTGAGCATGGGGGGGACCCTTTATGGGGGAATGGTAACATTTTTAAATGTTCAAAAACCTTGTATGTGACCAGCACTGTCTTGAGGTCAGGCCATGAAGGTTAATAATAAACTGCTGTCACAGAAAGGTAAGCACAAACCGTTTGTAAGGTGTCCAGCTTAGCAATTCACCCATCCTTGGGTGGTCTCAGGCTGGCAATTTGCTGGAGACTTCCTTGTTCAGGGTGGTTAGGGTCTGGTACCCATCAAAATGGCTGCACTTAGGGTCCCTTGACCTTCCTTTTTTGCCTTATCCCTATGTTATCCACACCCCCATGTCCCCAGAAATTTTATTCCCTTAAAGAGTCATGCAGAGACAAGGATCTGTCTTCTGTAACTTCTTCAAGACTGAGGAGGGATTATAGTCCCTGCCTGTTAGGAATAAAAATCTCTGGAAACCTGATCTAAGGGGCCCAAAGGCAGAATATCTCTTTTCTCTGGGTAGAAAGGTAGTGTGGGTCAAAAGCCTTGTGCCAGCATCATCTTTACATGAAACTGTTGTAACTTAGAAGACACGAACTTTAAGGGGAGGTTAAACAAAGAGAAGCCAAAGATCAACAAAAGGAGGATAGCTACTAGGGGTCCCAAGAAAGGTAAAAATCAGGTGACTGATGGTAGATACCCCTTAATCCCATGTGTTTTGCGGGGTGGGGTTAATAAGATTGTGTAACCACACAGCCTGTTTGTAGGTTTCTCTTATGTCCTCTCCTACCTGCCCAGAAGCATTAATATAAGTGCAACAGGTAGTGCTTAGCTGGCACAAACCCCTCCCTGCTCAGCCGGCAGACAGGAGGCAGGAGGGTGTGCTGATACTGCCCACACTGGAACCTGTCTTTTAGTGGTCCCTCTTAACATGCCCAGCAACATGAAAGATTTTGTCCTTTTGCTAATAAGTTTGAAGTACTTATCAAGTAGTTAGCCAAAGCAGATGGAATCCATAGAATTAGAAACAGTAAGAATACAGCTTTGAGATGCACTACACTTGTTGACAAGAGACTTGGTCCCAGCTGTAGGGAAGTGAAGTAAGCCTAACCAGTAGAATATCAGGAAGGTGCCAAGAAACACTAGAAAGAGGAAAACAAGAATTTCCTATTAGTATGAGGATGTTACTTAGCCTTTTGGCTATCTTCAGAAGGTGACTTCCTGAACAGCTATCTGAGGTCTCCTACAGGTTCACACACGTAGGTCATGGTGCCTTCAGCCAGTGCCTGTGGGGGCTCATAAGAGACAGGTTTTATCCTAAACAGGTGTCCCCAGCTAGTAATTCCTTGCAATTTGACAGCAAATTCCAAGGGGGTACTTAGTAATACAGGATAGAGGCCCATCCATTTTGGTTGTAGCTAGTCCTCAGGATCCTTCTCTCCAGGTTTCAATAAGACCAGGTCTCCTGGTTGCACAGGGAAACTAACCTCCTCCTTCACAGGTGAAGGTAGCATTTTATTTTCTTCTTCTCAGAGGGCCATTTGAACCTGGCCTAAGTTGACACCATGAATTAGGGTCTTATGTGCTGCTTCATCAAATAAGAATTCTGAGGTTTAAAAAAGGCCTCCCATAAGTCATTTCACATGGGCTAAGCTTCAAAGTCCCTTTGGGGGCCATCCTGGTTCACAGGAGAACTAGAGGTGAAAGGAAAACCTAGTTTTCCGGAGGTGTCTTGATAAAGTTTTGCTAATGTCCTTTTTAAGACATGATTGGCTTTTTCCACTTTACCTGAGGACTTAGGCCTCCAGGAGTGGAGATGACAGGTAAGGCCAAGGCTGAGGAAACCTTCTGGGTCACTTTGGCTGTGGGATGATGTAAGAAGTTTGACATTTCTAATGGCTTTTCTGTCTTGGTAGGAAGAGCCTTTATCCAGCCTGTACAGGTAGCTATAAACACTAGCAAATACTTTAGCCCCTTGCAGGGCGGCATTTGGGTGAAATCCATTTGCCAGTCCTCCCCAGGGGTGTGTTCCTCGATGTTGTACAGGTTGGAGAGGAACAGGGTGGCTTCCAGGGTCATTACATGCACAGAGTTCACAGGCCTCAGTGACCCTCTTTACTGTCTGGAACAAACCTTTTCCTGGAAACATTTGGGAGAGAAGCCTAAACAAGCAGTCTTGTCCCAGGTGTGACGAGTCATATAAGTGTTTAATTATCTTCCATTGTTGAGCTCTAGGAAGGAGAAGTTTGCTTTCTCCCACTAACCATCTCGAGGAGCCCCTTTGCAAGCCCTTTTGTTCAGCCCATCTGATTTCTTCAGTTGTATAACAAGGTGGTATTGACATGTGTGTCTTCTCTGATATTAACACTGGAGCCTGCAGTAGCAATTCCCCTTTGGCCACAGTTCTAGCTGTCCTATCCTCCAGGGCATTTACTTTAACAATGAAGTATCCCCCTTTTGGTGTGCTCTACAATGAATGACAGCTATTTCTTTGGGGGAGTTGAACTACTTCTAGAAGTTCTAAGA
This sequence comes from Cheirogaleus medius, assembly GCA_008086735.1. NCBI lineage: Eukaryota > Metazoa > Chordata > Mammalia > Primates > Cheirogaleidae > Cheirogaleus > Cheirogaleus medius. The sequence goes on along the minus strand of VBSM01001124.1, from coordinate 38,591,763 downwards.
TTTCAGAATGGTGCTTTATTGGGTAGCCTTTAGAAGTCAGTGATCCCCTTTTTTCCCGTATAGCCGCACAGGCATGCAGCACCAAAACCCATATGTAGAGTCAGTAAAGATAGTGACTCTCAATTCCTTTCGCAATTGGAGAGCTCTAATCAAAGCAATTAGCTCTGGCTTCTGGGCAGAAGTCTGGGGAGGTAAAGTCCTAGCTTTAAAAACTTCCTGCTGACAAACTATAGCATAGCCTGCTTTTCTCTCTCCTGCATGGATAAAGCTACTTCCATCTGTAAACCATTCAACATCGGAGTTAAGCAGGGGTTCATCTTTAGGGTCAGGGCTACTGGAATAAGGCTGTTTTGTGATTTCAATGCAAGATTGCATGGGTTGGGGCCCTTTCTCCTGAAGGGTAGAATCTGGTAGCAAAGTGGCAGGGTCTATTTAGAATCTGACACATTTTAAGGGTAACATCTGGGGTGTCGAGCAAAACAGCTTATACCTAAGCAGTCGTCCCCCTGTTAACCACTGGTGTCCCTTAGCTTCTAAAACTCCCTGTACCGGGTGAAGAGTCATTACAGCTGTTGTAATGTCCTAGGGTAAATTTACTGGCTTCTTCTACATAGTGTGGTGGGGCTATAGCTTGCAAGCACCCCAGCCACCCAGCTGCCACCTGGTCTAGCTGTTAGAGAAATAAGCCACAGGCCTAGGATTATTTCCCAGCCTTTGAGTAAGGACCCTTAAGGCTGTCCCTTGCCATTCAGCCACATAGAGGGTGAAGGGCTTTTCTAAGTTTGGCAGTCCTAAAGCAGGGGCAGTGCCTGATTTTTCCTTTAAGGTTAGGAAGGCCTGGGGGCAGGTCCTGTCCCAGGTTAGAGGTTCATGATCAGTTTCCTTTAAAGCCTCATACAGAGGTTTTGCTATGATGCCAAACCTGGGAATCCAGATTTGACAAAATCTTGCCATTCTTAAAAAAGGTTCTTACCTGCTTTTTAGTCTGAGGGGGCTGAAGTACCCATTTAGCCTCTTTCTGATCCTTTCCTTCCTGGCTCCAGGAATGAGCACATGTCCTAGATTTTTAACCTCTTGAATAGAGATCTGTGCCTTGTGGGGAGACACTCGATATCCCTGCTTTCCCCCCAAATTTAGGCCCTGGATAGTGTTTTCACCAGAGTCCTCCTTAGTGGGGCTGGATATCAATAGGTCATCACACTGTGAGAGAGTCCCCTTATCTAACTGTAACTCTCTTAATACTTTCACCAAAGCATTTCCAAACAAATGAAGATTATCTCTAAATCCTTGTGGTAAAACTGTCCAAGTAAGCTGGGATGTCACATGAGTATCTGGATCAATCCATGCGAAAGCAATTTATATTGAGAATCTGGTATAAAGGAATGCAAGAGAAAGCATCTCTCAAATCTAAGACTGGAAACCACCTGGCATCCTCAGGTACTCGGAGCAGTATTGCAGAAGGGTTGGGAACTATCAGATGGCCCAGAACTGCGGCCTCATTCACTGCCCTTAAGTCTGGACAAAACTATACTCTCCATTTGGTTTCTTTACTGGCAAGATGGGGATACTACATGGGGGCTGGCAAGGCCATAGCAGCCCATGTTTTATACTCGTGCCTATTAAGGGCTGAATACGTTCTGAGCCTCAGGTCTCAGGGGTATGGCCTTTTCCAGGGATACTTAACATTAGGCTTTAAAGTAATCTGAACTGGGGGCTCATTAACAACCAGCAGGAACTTTGATGTTCCAAACAGAGGGGTCCACCCAGGTGGTACTTTGTGATGGAAGGCTAGACTCTTCCTCATCTGTATGTAGAGAAGCATTCAAAGTCAAAAGCAACGTTCTCTCTGGGCTGGCTCTTTTATAATGCTCACCAAATTGAACCGTGACCTGGAACTTGAAAGGTAAATCTCTCCCCATTAAAGGAACTGGACATTCAGGCACAAGCAGACATCTATGGAGAAATGAATGGTCCCCTAGGGAGCAATCTAAAGAATGGGCAAACCTTTTAACCTTTGGCTGTCCATCAATTCCTGTTCCTGTACATGAAGAAGAAGATAATGACCCTGAAAAATGGGTCAGGACTGAGAAGGCGGCCCCCGTATCTAATAAGAATTTAATATTCCTACCTGCCACATCCAGGGGTGCCCGAGGCTCCTGTGTGGGGATGGGAGGGGGAACTGTACAGGCCTCAGGCCCCATCAACCCTCTGTTCTCCTGGCCACTAGAGGTTTGGGTGGCCCAGGCTCCCTTTGGGGCTTGGAGCAGTCCTTTCTCCAGTGGCCCTCTTGCCTATAAAAGGCACATTGATTGGGACCCAAGGGCCGGCGAGTCAGGAGCTCTCATCTGGGCATCCCGGGCGCCAGCCCCACCGTATTTCCATAAGGTGGGTAACCTTGAGGTGGCAGAGGGCTTAATGCAGCCACCAACAATTGGGCCTCCTGGTTATTTCTTTTGGTTTTGCTGCCTGTCCCTAGTGTTATAAACTCCAAAGGCCATATCTAGAAGCTGATTCACAAGATTCTAAGGGCTCATTGCTGTTTTTGCAGCTTCCTTCTGATATCAGGGGTGGATTGGGAGATAAAATGCATTCCTAAGAGGGTCTGTCCCTCCAGGGAATCTGGGTCTGTCGTTAGTGTATTTTCTAAGAGCCTCAACCAGGTGACCCTGAAATAGGGCAGGGTTCTCATCTTTTCCCTGGGTGACCTCTCTACCTCTGTCATAGCTTACTGGCTTCACTATGCATTTTCATGCCTTCTATTAGAGAAGTTATCATATGATTTTGGCATCCACAGTCTATAGATCCTTTCTGATACTTCCACTGGGGGTCTAAGTCAGGAATGGCATCTCCCCCTACATGGCAGATGGCATGGCCTTGATTTTGAGCAGCTCTCCTATCTGCGTGTTCATGACAGTGCCTAGGATTCTCTGTTTTTCCTCTACAGTATGACAATTAGACAGTAGTATCTGTTAGTCCTGCCAGGTTAAGTCAAAAGACATAGTCAATTTAACAAACTCTTTAATAAATTTTCCTGGGTCCTCAGAAAACCGACCAAACTTTTCCTTGCATATGCCAAATCTGATATAGAAAAGGGCACATGCGCTCTAATTATTCCTCCACCACTGTTAGCCACCTCCTGCAATGGGCACAGGTTTGATTTTAGGGGCTGATATGGGGCCCCACTCCTGTGGTGTTGGTAGGGCTCACTTCCTCCAGTCATGGAGGGTATAGGCTGGTGCCAGTTGGGTAAGAGGAAGGAGTGTATGCTGAACTTGGGGTAGAATCCTGTGCCAGGGAGCTAATCAAACACCCCCGCCTCCAGAGCTGGGAGACTGAGGAGGCTCTGGGGGTGGCATAAGCCATCTAGAAGGTGAAGTCAGGAGTATCAGGTGTGACTTCCTGATGCCTGAAGGTTACATAAGCTAGGCACATCCTGCAACTTTATCCCTTGAATCAGGATCCTGATGAAGGGCCATAAAAGCTTGTACATAAGGGACCTCCACCCACTTTCCCTCTCTCTTATAAACCAAATCTCACTGCATTATGGTATGATGATTTAGAGCTGCAGTCCCCAACCCCTGGGCCACTGACTGATACCAATCTGTGGCCTGTTAGGAACCGGGTCACACAGCAGGAGGTGAGCGGTGGGCAAGTGAGCAAAGCTTCATCTGTATTTACAGCCGCTCCGCATCACTCACATCACCTCCTGAGCTCTGCATCCTGTCAGATCATCAGAGGCATTAGATTCTCATAGGAGTGTGAACCCTACTGTAAACGGCACATACGAGGGATCTAGGTTGCTCACTCCTTATGAGGATCTAATGCCTGATGATCTGAGGTGGAGCTGAGGTGGTGATGCTAGTGCTGGGGAGCGGCTGCAAATACAGATTATCATTAGCAGAGAGGTTTGCCTGCACACAGACCATAATAAATCCATGGCTTGCAGACTCATATCAAAACCTTATCTGAGTGGCAAGGGACCAGCTGCATCTGGTGGCAGGCTTTATAGTGGCAAGTGAGTTAATGTACTTCAATTGTACAGCTGCATCTGGTGGCAGGCTTTAAGTCAGAATCTGGCACTTATTTTAGTCCATCTGTGGCCTGCCCGTTATTTTATTTACCATGCTTCCTTCCCACACCGTGCACTTGTCTCAGTCACAGTTTTGGTAAGCCCACAAGCTAACCCTAGACAAAATGAGTAAAAAACAAACGTCACTGGAGAGCTTCTTTGAAAAGAGGGAAAGAACCAATGATGAGACAGCAGAAGACTCTAACACTGCCAACAAAATGAAAGCTGCATTTAAAAGGAAATACCAAGAGTCCTACTTAAATTACTGGTTCACTGCAACAGGTGATTCACATTCTCCAAGCCTGCTTTGTATAAATGTGGTGACCGGCTATCTGGCGAAGTCATGAAACCTTCAAAACCGCTTTGCCACATGGACACCAAGCACCCTGCATTAAGAGACAAGCCTTTGGAGTTTTTCAAAAGAAAAAAAAAACCATGAAGAACAGAAGCAATTATTGAAGGCCACCACTTACTTCAAATGTGTCTGTAGTGAGAGCATGATTCTTAGCAGCTAACCACATTGCTAAAGCTAAGGAGCCCTTTACTATTGGTGAAGAGTTGATCCTGCCTGCTGCTAAGGATATTTGCCATGAACTTTTAGTAGAGGCTACAGTTCAAAAGGTGGCACACGTTCCTTGTCTGGTTAGCAACATAACTAGACGAATTGATGAAATAGCAGAGGATATTGAGGTACAATTGTTAGAGAGGATTAATGAGTCACCGTGGTATGCAGTCCAGGTTGACAAGTCTACCGATGCTGACAAGAAGGCAACGATGCCTTGTTTTTGTGCAAATATGTTTTTTACAGGAGGATGTGCATGAGGATATGTTATGTGCCTTTTGTTGCCAACCAACACCACAGCTGCAGAACTATTCAAGTCTTTGAATGATTACATACCAGGAAAACTGAATTGGTCACTTTGTGTCGGTATATGCACGGACGGAGCAGCTGCCATGACTGGACAGCTTTCTGGTTTTGCTACTCAGGTCAAGGAGGTCGCTTCTGGATGTGAGTCTACGAACTGTGTCATCCATAGAGAAATGCTGGCTAGCCAAAAAATGTCTACCTGAACTAAACAACATTTTGCAGGATGTGATTAAAATTATCAACCACATTAAAGTACATGCCCTTAACTCATGTCTATTCACACAGCTCTGTGAGGAGATGGACGCAGAGTACACACATCTTCTCTTATACACAGAAGGGAGATGGTTTTCTAAAGGTAGATCACTAGCCAGAGTTTTTGAGCTATGAGAGATGCTCCAGAGATTTCTTTTAGAAAAACAGTCACCAGTGGCAGCACATTTCAGAGACACAGAATGGGTCGCAAAACTTGCTTACTTTTGTGGCATATTCAATCTGCTCAACGAACTCAATCTGTCACTTCAGGGAAGAAGGACAAGGGTGTTCAAGTTGGCAGATAAAGTGGCTGCATTCAAAGCCAAACTGGAATTATGGGGGAAATGAGTAAACATTGGGATTTTTGGCATGTTTCAAACATTAGCAGAGATTTTGAAAGAGACTAAGCCAGGGCCTTCTTTCTCCCAGCTGGTGCATGATCATCTATCTCAGCTTTCAAAAGAGATTGAGCATTACTTCACAACCACTAAAGACCCCCAAATTGGAAAGGAATGGATCCGTGACCCAATTGTGAATAAGCCTGGTGAATCGACTTTGCCCGTGCTAGAAGAGGATCAACTGCATGAGATAACAAATGATGGTGGCCTTAAAAGTATGTTTGAGACAACTTCGAAATCTCCATCCATTCTGGATTAACGTCAAGGCAGAATATCCTGAGATTGCCACAAAAACACTGAAAAGCCTGCTTCCATTTCCAACATCCTATCTTTGTGAAGCAGGGTTTTCTGCAGTGACAGCAACCAAAATGAGATTACAGAGTAGACTGGATATAAGCAACACACTTTGGGTGTCACTGTCTCCCCACCCCCAGGTGGGACTGTCTAGTTGCAGGAAAACAATCTCAAGTCTCCCACTCATTCTGCATTGTGGTGAGTTGTATAATTATTTCACTATATATTACAATGTAATAATAATAAAGTACACAGTAAATGTAAAGTGCTTGAATCATTCCCAAACTACTCCCCCACTCCTCGGTCCATGGAAAACTTGTCTTCCATGAAACTGGTCCCTGGTGCCAAAAAGATTGGGGCCTGCTGATTTAGAGAACCATTTTCTGGCCAGATTTTCAGATCTCCTAATTTATATTGAGGCCAAGCTGCATCACAATAGGAAATAAGTTTATTTTCCTTTAACCCTTTCAATTTAAATTTGTCCTGATTGCTCAGAAGTCACCTTTATTGCAAGCCCTTCGAGATGCTTGCCACTGTCCCCATATTGGAAAAGGGTCCTTACTAGAAACTGGGGTCTTCCAAAGTTTTGTAGTAAACTATTTTTTCTTTCCCATTCCCACTCTCTCTTTTTGTTAAGGAAGCAATAGCAGCTAAGCCTTGCAGAATCGAAGCCGGCACAGCTGAGAAAGCACAGGTAGAAGATAGAAGATAGATCTGCGCAGGATGGGGCTATGTCCTCCGGTGTGAGGAACATGGCAAAACAAATGCTTCAACATGCAAAGTATAGAATCAAGGATGAAAGTAGGGTGGCCGGAGCAGGCTTCCGTATGAGCACAAATACATCATTGGGGGCCAAGAGGGCACTTATGATCTAACTTCCACAAAATTCGGAGGAACCGTTTAGGGTTTGGGCAAAAGCAAGCAAGCTGACGGAGGAAGTAGTGACCTGCCCTGAGTGCCAGCATGAAGGGACTTCGGACAGAGGAATAGGTTTTTGAGACCCAGAGAGAAATGAATTACAAACCCAGCTCTCTTGAGGAACGAAAGATAAAGCTGGAGCTTAAGAGTCCTAGATGAGACATAGCTCACCATGGCTACAGCCTACAAATGACTAGCCACTGAGAAAACCACCACACCAAAGACATCTATAACCAAGGCATCCACCAAGAACCTAGATTGCCATCAAAGCACCCACAAGCAAAGACAAAGGTTCTTACCCAACATGTGCTACAGACACTCTTCTACAAGGGGTGGGGGTGGAGAGGAAGCCTCATCTAAACAAAAGAAAATCCAAAAATAAGAAGTGACAGCTGCCCCAGATGAGAAGGAATCAGCAAAAGAACTCTGGAAGTATAAACATCAAAGTGAAAGGTCACTCCCCAGAGGAACACCAGCCCTCTAGCATGGAAGCTCCCCTCCCAATTTGTTCCCTGCATGTCTTCCATTTAACTGCTCCTGAGTTGATTCCTTTATAATAAACGAGTAAGCAAAGTGCTTTCCTGAGTTCTGTGGGTCGTTCTAGCAAGTTATCAAATCTGAGGCAGAGTCATGGGAAGCCCTGAATTTGCAGTCAGGCAGGCAGAAATGTGGGTAGCTTAGGCACCCCATTTGCAGCTAAAGAGGGGGCAGTCTTGTGGGATTCTCGTGAGGTCACGGAAGCTCGCACACAAAGCTACGTTCAAGTGCCTTCGGTTCGTTCGTTCTTTCTAAAGACAAGGCTCTTTTGTTTTTAGCACTGAATTTACTGAAAAATGTCAACCAGATTCTAAAAATTATGATCATCCAGTTCTTCCTGACTCTGGGTGGGTGCTTGGGGATGGTTTGAGTTTATAGATCATTAAAATTCAATTCTTTTTAACTTGACAATTGAAAAATACAAGAGGGAATTTTTTTTTAAATGAATATTTTTTCTAAATGAAATTTTTTTGTAGTTACTGTATATGAACCAAGAAAGATATAACTTAGGGTTTTGGTTGTCTTTTGTTTTGTTTTTGTATTTTTTTGGCATGGTTTGTTAATTTTTCTAACTTTTCCAAAGTTTGCAGCTTATACCTCAACAGAACAGGGATATTTTAAATCACATAACTACAGACCAACTGAAGCAATATTTTTACAAGGTTTTTGTTTTTCCTTATTATTAGATTGTAATGTGTTAGGGGAAGAAACAGCAAAATTTTTTCTAAAGTCCAATATTGCTCCAGATTTTAGATTCTCAGAATAAATGTTTTTCACAGGAAAAAAAAAAAAGCAACTGACCTGTGGTGTCGGATGCTAACTTCAGGAGTTAGTTTCAGGATCGAATTGATTTGTTGGGCACCCAGCTGGTGTTGGAGAATTGGAGAACTGATGTTGGAAAAGATATCACAGATACAGTGTCAGGAAGAACCTGAGACTAACCCAAAATGGCATCTAAATATCACAGTCCAAGTTTCCAAAGAGAATTATCAGATCTTTGTTTTTTAATGATGTCTCTGCTGGGAGAAGTGACAGATAAGGGTCTGAATAATAATAACAACAACAGCATCTGATATTTATACTGTGAGGCATTGTGCTAATCAGTTTATATGCATTATCTGGTGCAGATCCTCATAACAACTTCATAAGATGGCGTTTACATCTGAGGAAAATGAGGTACCAAGAGGTGCTCTCTTTCAGCTTCAGTGTTATATGTTTATATTAAATCAAGACTCTCCAACCTTTTCCTGATGAAAAGCACACTGAAGTCTTTTGATTGCCCATAGTCAGGATACGGTAGAGTAGAAAAGAAGAAAAAAATAAAGGGAGTTCTGGACCGGCCATGGTAGCTCACATCTGTAATGCTAGCACTCTGGGAGGCCAGGGTGGGAGGATCGCTTGAGCTCAGGAGTTTGAGACCAGCCTGAGCCCTGAGCATAAGCAAGACTCTGTCTCTACTAAAAAAAAAGAAAAAAGAAAAAAATTAGCCAGGTGTGGTGGTGCCTGCTTGTAGTCCCAGCTACTCAGGAGAGGCAGGAGGATCACTTGAGCCCAGGAGTTTGAGGTTGCTGTGAGCCAGGCTGACAACACAGCACTCTAGCCTGGGCAACAGAGTGAGACTCTGTCTCAAAAAAAAAAGACATGGAATGACACCACTGAACAAGGAACACAATTGGGAGTCAGGCCTCACCTTCCAAAGTCCTGGGTCAAATCCACCCAAGCCAGTTTCCCGGCAGAGGCCTCCCTCTGATGCTAGCCCTTCACCATGCTGGTGGGGCTGTTCCCTCAGAACATTTCCAATTTTCTCTTTCCCTGAAGTCTGGAAACATTCCCACCCCTCCCCCTTCCATTTTCCTCAACTGGCCCAGAGAAAACCAAAAGTCAGTGATCAGCAAAGCCACGATAAGCTGGCAGTAAAAACATGACATTATTTCAGAGAAGAAGGAAACATTTAAAAACCAGGTCTCCCCAAAGAGCTCAACTTAACTGGCAATAAGAAATACCAAATACCACGTCCATCTTATACCCACCAGACTGGCAAAAATGAGAGTCTAATGACACCAGCTGTTGGCAAGGATGTAGAACGAACAGGTGCTCTGTCCTGGGCAGGTTTTGAGAATCAAATGAAACAATGGGGGTAAGTGTCCAGCACAGACCAAACAGAGCTGCCCTCAGTGTCCCTCCTCTCTGTTAACTTTGAAAGGCAGAACAGATTAGCTCCTCTTTGCATCAACTGGAACATTTCAGACCAAGGTCTGGCCTCACCTTCATGTAATTTCTTTGCCAGAACAAAGTTTTCTTATGACAGATCTGCCCCCGGCTCCTCAGACGCCATGCACGAGGGGATCTTGCTGCCTCCGCTCCACCTGGCTGCTCCAGGTGCTTCTGCTCTGGGTCAATGTCACAAAGGTGGGTGAAGGGATTTCCAGCTCCCTCTGCAGAGACACCCCAGAGCCAGCAGTGGGCCTCGCCAGCACCAGGCACCTGCTGGGCACAGCAGTGTCAACAGTGTGAATCAGAAGAGTTAGTGGTGCTCCAACACTAAAAGGGCACCAGTGTCAGTTGGGAGATAGGCGACAGCCCACACCTGGCACCTCACCTGTGATGGTGGCTCCCAGGGCTGCATCCCTGCAGGGAGCAGAGCAAGGGCTCTGATCTTCAGGTGGCGGGCTTCTCAGGGAGATGAGGGCATCCTCCTGAGGGCTCCAGGAAGATTGGGGAAAGGCCCTGCAACAGGGGGAAAATAAATGCCAGCACCAGAGAGACACGGATGATGATAAAGATGACAGTGGCACATGTTGGTTCCCCAATTTTATCCCCAAGATGACATGGGAAACACCAACGAAATACCAGGAAATCTGGTGATCCTCTTACATGTTTGGGGCCAGTTCTGTAGAATGCAGTTGTGCTTCTCAAAGGGAGGTCTGTAGACACCACCAGCATCAGCTGGAAACTTTAAACGTGGATGCTCAGATCCTACCCTAGGCCTGCTGAATCAGAATCACTGAGGCAGGGCCCAGGAACCTGCATTAATGAGTTCCTCAGGTGACTGATGTTTCCCCACCATCAGGGGATGCGGAGGCTTCTCTATGAGGACCACCTGAGCTCTGTCAATCTTTTGCTTTCTTCACAGACTTCTCACTGAGGGGCAGATTGCCCCAGACATCAAAGGAGCCCAAGAATTGTTTTCCAGTTACATTCCATTGTCAAAACACAGGCTCCTGGTGCCAAAAGCCCTTTGGCTTTGTAGAATGTCTTGGAGCAGGTCTTCAAGGAAGATGTTTGCATCCCTAAGGGGTTGTCATCATCAGCTTTGGCTTTAATTGTGATTTTGTGAAACATGAGATTTTGGATGCATCTTAACACAGCTTGGTCCCAGGATTCACTCTTATGATTTGTCTTCCTAAAAATGTCCCACAGGCAGGAAGGAGGGGAGGCCTGTGCAGAGCTGCAGGCCCCTCTGCCCGCCGCCCACCTCTTAGAAGCAGCTCTCCTGGACACGGGCTCAAGGTCAACTTGGCCTTCAGAGTTTGTGGTGTCACCTGAACCTTTTCCACGCTCACGCTCTGTATCTCCTCCTCCCCTCATTTTCCTTCCCCAGCTTTCACTATAGAGTCTCAAAAGGTAATAATGCAAAAGAGACACCCAAAATGGGACTTTATACCTTGGCCTGAGTCTCTTGTTACCCTTGGTTTGGAATTGTTACCTAGTTACCAGAAGGTTCTGGCTTGGACTCCAAGAAAATCAGTTGAACACTAAAAACTTAAAAATGCCAGACGTACTCCAGTGTTTAGACAGGCCTGGCAGCTGACGCTTTCCAGAGTTGGAAAATGGTACAAGCATGAAACCCACTAAAAAGCCACAGATCTCTGCATTTACGCTTTTCCCCCTAACCCTTAAGTCACTCGCCTATGGGTGGGCAACCCGCCTGTGTTCTGCCAAACAGCCCTTCACCTGTCACTGATGATGAATTGTGTCTTTTCCCAGTGGCGGTTCTGCATCTCTATAAAACTAAAAAGTGAAAAACCGTGAGCCCTCTCTAGAAAAGGAGAATGCGGGAATCGAGATCCAGCCCACCTATTTTTCTATTCATGGAAAAGCCTAGACAAGAGAACATTGCAGTTTGTAAATACATACTTGTGTATCTCCCTGCTACACCTGTGTTATACCATGGAGCAAAGTCTGAGTCAGTAGGCCTGGGGCGGGCCTGAGAATGTGCATTTCTAACAGGTTCCCAGGTGATCCGCTGCTCCGGAGACTCCACTTTGAGACCCTTTGGTCAAAGCAACAATTCTCTCAACCCTGGCTGCACATTAGAGGGACCTGTGGTGCTGTTAAGAACGTAATGCCTAGGCCTGTCTCAGAAGAACATTTGTCACACCAGCGCTTTTCAATCAGTCTAGGTCTGTGTTTCTCGATTGTGGCTGCACATTTGATTACCTGGGGAGTTTTAAAAATCCAGATGGCCAGGCTTCCCCCACCTCAGACCTACTACCAGGTCACGCACATGTGCAGCTGGTGGCATTGGGAACTCCTGAAATTCAGGACCTTCATCACTAGGCAGATGCCACAACTCTGGGAAAGGGGGTGTGGGGGCTTCAGAGTCAACCCCAGCAACCTCGGGGACAGCTTCTTTTCTCCTATTTGGTGGGTTTTGAAACAGAGGATCTGAATCCACTTATGTTAAGAAAGGAGAGTTTTGGTGGCATCTTCATGTTCATGGAAACAAAAAGGATCACTACAGACTCCTTCAAGGTCGAGGAAGCAGCCACTATGTAGGGAAAAGCCATCTAGGCTCAAACTTGCTATTACCTTCCTTTGGAGGTGGGAGCAGAGGTTGGCATTTTAAATAGGGTAGGCTGTTCAGCTTCATTGGGAAGGTGACATTGGACAGACACTGAGCAGGATATGAAGGAGCCTCATGGGGGTGATTAATATAGGTTAGATTGGCCCCACCCAGTGTGACTGCAAGCTGGGGAGGAGAATGAGACCCCCAAACATCTGAAGAAATGGAACTAGGGAGAAAGGCCTGGGGGCGCTGCAGGGTGCTCAGGACAGCTCGGTTTGCAGGGATCTGGGTGCTTCAGGACAAGCCAGGACGGGACTCAGTAGTGACCTGGGGAAGCTTAGAAGGCACCCTGTGGCTTAGGTCTGGTTGTTGAATATGACTTTTTTGATGAGAGACCAAGAGGACACACTTTCTCTTCAAAAAGGGTGGTCCAAAAAAAAAAAAAAAAAAAAAAAAAAAAGGTGGTCTAGACTAAGATACTTTATGGAAGGATTCTTGACTACACAGGCCCTTAAACCGGAAAGGGACACAAAAGACCATCTGGTGTAGTGCTTTTCAAACTATGTTTCACAGAGCTCTGGGGCTTCCCGAAGGTTCTTTAGGGAATCCAGTAGGAGACTAGGTGGCAGGCAAGAACTGGAGTGGAGCCACGTGGTGGCTTGGGGGTACAGTAGTCGGTGGACATAAAATCCGGTTAGCAGTGCACTTGCTTTGCAGCATCAAGATACGAGGTGACACGTGGCGTCCACTCCTCCTGCCGGGCACTCTCCTAAGCACTTTGCATGTTTGAGTCCATTTCAGACCCACCAGCTCTGTGAGGTGGATCTATGCCCCTCCTACCAATGAGGAAAGAAGCCCAGAGAGGCCAAGGAGCTTGTCCTGAGTCACAGAGCCACGAGTGGCTGAGCTGGGACCTGCATTCTGGCTGCCCCGCTCCAGAGCCCTGGCCCCAGCACTACGCTGGCTGTCCCCGTTCCTTACCACTGTGCCTGCTGGATCCTCCAGGCTGCTGCCTGTGAGTATTCTAGAGTCCCTCTGGCCACATGAGAGAGGCTCAAGACTTCCCATCCTACAGTTCAGCCACAGTTCCTCCAAGTCCCCTCCAGAGTGGCGAGGCCCCTCCTTTTTTATCTCCAAGTGTCTGTCGCCTTCTGTGCCGCCACAAACAAATGGTGAGTCTAGTTATGATTCCTTATGGTGGGGTGGGCGGAGCGATGCCCGTGTGGTGCCCTCTCCTCTGGAGCCCTTCCCAGAGACCACTGGGGCCAGGCAGTGTGTGACTTTGCTGGGCAGCCGGCCTCACTGCTCGCCTCTGGGCCAAACAGGCAGAACCACAGTGTAGGGACTCTTTACTGAAAAGCAAAAGGGCGGGTAGGGCACAGTGTTGACCAGAGGCAGGACAAAGGCTGGCCTGTGCTCTTGCTCAGGTGTTCTCCTGTACTGTCCCAGAGAAGGCCCTTCCAACTCCTTCCCTCTGCCAAGAGAGGACCCCCCAGGGTGTCACCCTCACCACACCTCGCTTTCTCTCCTAAGAGAACCCCCTTTACCCTCAAGTGTTACTCTGGGCCTTGCTGCCCCACTTGCTGCCTCACTTCCTGCCCCCCCCCAACATCTGTAAATGGAGAGGATGAGGTTCTGACCCTTGTTCTGGTAACTTGCCCTCAAATTGCTGTGGACCCCTGAGGCTCTTCTCAGGCTCTTCTGAGCTTTGCAGGTGGAGCTGGGAGGGCGCTGAGCCTGTGCAGGTGCCCTGGCCCCAGCACTACACTGGCTGTCCCCGTTCCTTACCACTGTGCCTGCTGGATCCTCCAGGCTGCTGCCTGTGAGCATTCTAGAGTCCCTTTGGCCACATGAGAGAGGCTCAAGACTTCTTGCAGCTCAGCCTTCTATTAGAAAGACCTATTTCTAATAGAGGAATACCATTGCCAAGGAGAGCACTAGTTACTAGTTTCTATTGGAAACCATGCAGCTTTGTATCAAAGGAGGCTATTTCTCCTCTTAAGCAGACCCTGCACCTTTTGGAACAAGTTTTCTCCTCTAAGCCAGACTGTGGGCCTTGCCACTGGGCCCTACTGGGCGCCACCATTATGGCTCAGAAGTGTGTTGCCTCCCCTGCCGGACCTGAGACTGCCTGCCTTGCCTGTGAGCCACACTCGCTGTGAATGCACCTCCACTTACATCCAGGAGGAATAGTATGGATTCTGCGCTTGAACTTATAAAAAGTATTCCAAGTCTCCCCTTGATTTACGTGGGGGCAAACATATGTCCATATGCTCTTCATATGGACATAAATTTATTGGTGTTTCATGTAAATTTTGGTTTCAAAAAAGGAGCCCATGCTTAGGGGAAAAAAAGTCTGAAACCAGATATTGAGTCTTTGGACCTCATTTTATATTGGAGAACACTCAGCTCTAGGAGGTGAGACTTCTCTGACATGGTTATTGAGCTTACCTTTTACAAAAGAAGAATAAGCCTCAGCTGGAAGTGGTGGCTCATGCCTGTAATCCTAGCATTCTGGGAGGCCAAGGTGGGAGGATCACTTGAGGTCAGGAGTTTGAGACCAGCCTGAGCAAGAGCAAGACCCTGTCTCTACTAAAAATAGAAAAAATTAGCCGGGCGTGGTGGCGCATACCTATAGTCCCAGCTACTCTGGGGGCTGAGGCAGGAGGATTGCCTGAGCCCAACAGTTTGAGGTTGCTGTGAGCTAGAGCTATTGCTCTAGCCTGGACAACAGACTAAGACTCTGTCTCACAAAAAAAAAAAAAAAAAAAGAAAGAAGCCTCATGTTTCCCATGGAGCAGTTTATACAGAGAAAGAATAGGGCTGCAATTCCTTCCAGAATGTTATGTAATGTTCGGGTCCCTGGCCCACACCTTGTTCCCTGTGGGCACCTTTCTGACTGGCTCTCTTTCCTTTCTTTTGAGATAACTTAGATGGAAAGTATGGCATGGTGGGATTTAATGCTATTATTTCAAGGCTATATATAAAGCTGAACACTTATAGTCTCAGTCATTTTCCCTGCTGGGATGTCTGTGTTCCACAAGGCAAAATCGAATCCCCTGGAATGTAGCTGTTGTTCTTTTTAGACTTTGGGGCAGTTTGTTTAAGATAAGGAGATGACAAATAGGTTGAATTTGGAGTTACTAAAGGAAAGTTACTTGGAAAAACAATTGCACAGTTTCCACCTGTACTGGCACAGATGACATCATCCCTTGTTTGGGGGGGGGCTGGTTACTGCCATTCTAAAGAGAAATTGCCCTTAACTTGTGTTCTTTCTTCCTCTGGGGATGTCCCTATATGGCTAATCCTTACCCTGGGCAGCTGTGGAATTAGAGAGTGGAGTGGAGTGAGAGGTAATAAGAAAATAGGGGTTAAGAGCACAAACTCTGCATCAAAAGCCACCTCTAGCGCCTACTGACCTTGTGATCTTCAGTCTCCATTTTCTGATCTTTATACGGGGGAGAACAACACCTCCCTCATATCGAGATTATTACAATTAAATAACATAATGCAACACTTTTGGAAGACATCTGTACTGTTGCAACTTCCTTATCTCGCTGTGTCTTCTCAGGCTTCTTCAGCTGATTTTCTGTCCCCAAACACTCCACAGCTGCCTTAGCCTTTCCTGGATCACCAGTGATCTGCACATGGCAAAATCCAGTGGCTGCTCCTCTGACGGCCTTGCTTGGCTGTCTGCAGTGCTCCACACAGCTGCCGGCTCCCTCCTTCTGCAAACGCCCTCCTCGCTGCCTCCAGGACAGGGCCTCAGCCCTTCCCTTTCCTCCTTGGCCTCTCCTCAGCTGCCTTCCAGGGCTCTGCCAGCACCTCCCGCAGGCTGGGCCCTCCTTTTCCTCCTCCACATCCTCCCCCAAGGCAATTCCATCCCACCCCAGGGCTTCAAGGGCCATCTGGAAGCCCACGACAGTCCAAGTATCGCCAGCCTTGACGTCCTCCAGGAATTCCACAGTGAGGTACCCAACTTCCGCCTGGACATTGCCACTTGGGTGCCTAATGGCCATCCCATACTTCACAGGGCCAAAATAAGACTCTTAATTCTTACTCCCACCCTCAAAAGAGCCTGCATCCCAGTCTTGCTCTAGGAGTTATCTTTGATTGTTCCTTCTTTTGCAACCCCCTTCCCCTCACCCCTCGCCACCACCATCTGGTCCATCAGCCTGTCTTGTCAACTGCATCTCTGACACTTACCTGGGATCTGCCCACCTCTCTCCATCTCCACGCGTACCACCCCACGCCCAGCCCCTTTGTTCTTGGGCTGCTGCCGTCATCCGCTTACTACTGTCCCTGCTTTCCTTCTTGCCCCCTGGAGTCATGCTCCTTACCATGGTAGGACCTTGCCCAGCCTCACAGCCTCCCCTTCATCCATTCTCTCCCTCATCTGTCCACTGAGGCCAGACTGACCCTCTCACTACGTCTCACGCTTGCTAAACACATTCTCTCATTAGTGAACTTGCTCGAGAGTTTTCCTCTGTCTGGCACACTCTTTGCTTTGATGAGGTTGGCTGCTTCCTATCAAGGTCTCAGCTTACGTGTCAGCTTCTCAGAGAAGCTGTCCCTAGCCACCCCATCTCACGTTGCCCCTCATTGTTTGCTGCTTCATCGTGACTGCTAGTTTTAATCTTTTGCATAGCATTTACAGCAGGTAGTTTTCTATTTGTGTATTTCTCTATCACTATTATAAAATAAGCTTCATGAGAATAGGTGCTAAGGGAACAGTAGGGGCTTATAGCAATTTATTTATTCATTTATTGTAGAAATATTTATTGAGGACCTCCTAGATAGATATCAGGTACTGAGCACACCTCTGAGAAGGTAGAGGCAAATGAGCCGTCACCCCATCGTCACTCCCTCACAGTGTGGCAGGAGAGGCAGCTTGTGAACAGATGCCTTAGTCAGGTCAGGCTGCCACAACAAAGTACTATGGACTGGGTGGTTTAAACAACAGGAATTAATTTTTTTCTGGTTCTGGAGGCTGGAAGTCCAAGATCAGCATGCCAGCTGGTCAGGTTCTGGCGAGGGCTCTCTTCCAGGCTTGCAGACAGCTGCCTTCTTGCTGTGTCCTCACACGGCAGAGAAAGAAGGAGAGCAACTCTCTAGTGTTCCATCTTATAAGTGCACTAATCCCATCAGACTGGGCCCCACTTTCAGAACTTCATCTAACCCTAATTATCTTCCAACCCTATCTATCTTCCAAAGGCCCCATCTCCAAATATCATCACATTGGCGGTTAGGGCTTCAACATATGAATTTGGGGGTGCACAGTTTAGACCATGGTAATGTATAAAAAGAATGTGCTTGATAAGTGAATGGTCTTAATTCTGGGGAAGGAATCATCAGCCCTACCTAAGAAGGCCTAACAAGGAGGCTAGTACTTGAACAAGAGGTCCTGAAGCATGCATAGGAGTTTACCAGGTAGGTGGGGGGTAGGTAGGGGAAGGATAGTCTTGGTGGATGGAATATGTAAAAAGAAATAGAGGCTGGAAAAAGCATAATCCTCCTCAAAACACCTGGGATGACCCTGTTTAGCCTGGCCTGGGGCCAGTGCCCCGCCCTGAACCAGTCAAGTGACAAATGGCATGGAGCAGGGACAGTAGGCCCTGAACTCCATGAAGTGGGTCCTCCACAGTGAAGAGAGGCTCTGGTAACACAAGGAGGGGGAGGGATGGTGCGTAAGCTAAAACAAAAGATGTCCACCCTAGTTATTGAAGAGTTAGCTGTAGCTGCTTTGGAGGTTTCTAATAGAACTAACTTCACACTGAACCAGCCTCCCTTAGTCACCCAAGAGGTTCTCAAATCCTCTTCCCCTGTGGCCACTTGAATTGCATTGAAGGTGCATCCCAAAGTATTTTTAATATTGGAAAAGAAAGGAGAGTGTAACTTAGGAACTCTTGCCCCTACTCCCATCCCCTTCAAAAAAATAATAATTAAAAAGCACTCAATGTTTGAAAGCAAAGGGCACATAAAATTTTAAATTATTTGCCACTTCAGATCATCCACACCCAGACTGCATTTCTCTGTCTGGGATGATTGGGAGCTGGGTACAAACTCTGTCAAGAGAGAAACATGGACGCTCAGGCAAATACCTTTCCTGTTAATAAGGTAATGTTGTTTCACATGGAGGAATTCTATGAGGTTATGTGGTTCATGACTCACAGTGACTCAGACCCTGCCCTGAGTTTGGTACAAATCCCTGCCTGGAGCCAGTGGGAGGTTTCCATGGGTAATTTAATCAACTGGGCTGTGTTACTGTGTTATATCACATCACTTCTTGATAAGATTTATTCTTAAAAAAAAAAATGTTTTGGCACAGGCTCTCCTAAACTCTTAAACTGACAGACAACATCTTTAATGCAGACATTGTAAGAAAACAAATAGGAGGGTCACAAAGACTGAATGCAATTTTCTTCTTTGAAATGACACACAGAGGAAATGCTGTTCCCAATATGACTGGCCAGTTGTTCTGCCCAAAGGGCCTCCATCCACCCAGAGGTGATGGGGGAAGCCAGGGGGCTGCAGATGCCTTGGTCCCCGTTGGACATCTTTGCTGTCTGTCAGTGGCTTTCGAGGCTCCCTCTCCTTGGGCCCTAGAGTACAGGCCGCACTCAAGTTGAGTTGCTGCCAGCTGGGAACATGCTGCCAAGTTGGGCATTTTCAGATCTCTGCATGTCTGCCCTGGGAAATAAGGGACGGTGGCAAAGATCACTCATCCACTGCTAGCAGGCTGTGGGGCCAGCATGTTCCCCGCCTAGGAGGTCAGAGAACAAAAGAGAATACAGAATGCTTTCATAGAGGGCATGTGACTTCCAATTAGCCAAGACATCCTGAAAACACTCATTCCCCGCATCGTTGTACCATTTCTTACTTGCCACCCACATTACCTTTGCTCTACTTCACTGACCAAGAAGTCAAAGGCAAAGTCTGTGCTTTGGGTGGTAAATAACACATTGCTCCAAAGCATGGTCTTCTGAGAATAAGCTCAGGTCCTAAAACAGCCACAGGAACGATTTGAATTTGAGCACGATACATAGGCTCATGCTGTACTCAGCATGGGGACTAATCTGGATTTGCATCTACTGTGTGATGCTCCCAACTGTGAACTTTTACATTTTATTTTGAATTCTTCTAAAGAACAGAGCAATATAGAAAAACAGATAAGGGTAAAAAGAGACTAATTCCCACAAGATTTTTAATCTTCCACGTTGGCAGTATCTTCTCAGCACCAGGGGATCAATAATCTTTTACACGGAAGCAAGTTATTAAATAGATTTGGGGACTGAGCTGGGTGAGGGGGCTTCTCAAGTTCATCAACCTTCCAGTACTGCATCAGTCCTTCCCTTCCTTGCTCCTGCCTTACTCAGTGGAAAACTTATTCCCCATCTTTCCTAGGAGGGGCCCTGCAGCTAGCTCTAGACATTCCTTTCCACATCCTGAGAACCTTTTCCCATCCATTGTCAACATTGTTGCCAACAGCAACAGCTACAGCTCAGTTGCAGTCTCTAAGGTTGGTTTGGCACAATGCTAAACACATTATACACATTCTTTCATCTAAACTCCAATGCTCAAACTATCCCACTGAGACAGGTGTAATTACCTCCATTTAATTGATGCAAAAGCAGGCACAGAAAGGTGAAGTATTATACTTCTCTCAAGGTCTCTCAACTAGTACATGGCAGAGGATGGGGGCTCTGCCTGTCCCCCAGTTCTCTGCTCTCTGCACTTATTCACATATTCCCTGGGCTTGGTACAGAGAAAACCTATTTGTCTACTGCCAACAGACATTTGCTCCCTAGGTGAGTGGGAGAATTCCAAAGCCAGGAAAGGTTCGTGATGGTCACATGTGACATGGCGTCCAAGTCTGATGGCACAGGCCTGGGTCTTTATGCCCCAGGGCTGCATCTCAGAGGAATAAAGGGACACCTGGGCTCATCTCAAAGGCTTTGGGCTCCCTCTGGGCCCCCCTGCATAGCAGTCGTGCCCACGTGCTCACTGCCATTCCATTCCCAGCACTCTGCGATGTCCCAGCCTAATTTTCTCATGCACACTAGTATATTTACCTTCTGGTTTTCACTCTTTAAAACTC
Organism: Cheirogaleus medius; assembly: GCA_008086735.1. Classification (NCBI taxonomy): domain Eukaryota; kingdom Metazoa; phylum Chordata; class Mammalia; order Primates; family Cheirogaleidae; genus Cheirogaleus; species Cheirogaleus medius. Next base: position 38,571,540 of record VBSM01001124.1, on the reverse strand, counting down.
TCTGTAACAAGAGAGCTCATCAGACAGGGTAGAAAATCCAAATCCGACCGGAGGCAGTTGCAGCATGATGAAAGAGCACTAGGTTGTGGTCAGACCAATTGGATTCCTACCCTACCTCCACCACCTCACTTACCGGCTGCATGGCCGGGGCAGGTCACTAAACTTCTCTGAGCCTCAGTGTCCTTTTCTATAAAGTATGGCATTAAAATTATGATGGTATCGGTAACATGTTTAGTACTGTTCCAGCAAGTGTTAACAGCAAGTGTTACAGCGATTGACCGAGGAAAGAACCGAGCGGCACACAGAGAGTCGGAGAATCAGCCTTTATTCCATCAGAGGGCTCAGGGGGGCATGCCACCAAATCTGAGCCCGGCTTCCTTGTTCTCCTCCAATTTTATACACTTGGTGGGATTCAAAAAGCGTCCAATCAGCAACAAGCTTTAACATCCAATCAGCAACAAGATTTAATATCCAATCAGCAGTGGGATTCAAAAAGTATCTAATCAGCAGTGAGTTCAGCCGTGGGGGCCTGGGGTGGGGGTTTTTCCCTGTCAGTACCATGCTCAGTAGACGGTGTCTCATTGTCATCACCGCTGTCACTTGAAGGCAGTGCTGTACAGATGTGGCTCATCAGTGTGTTGGGGCCGAGTGGCCTGGCCCAAGGCCAGCAGCAGAGGAGAAGCCTGTGCTGTGTCCCCAAGCCCAGGGTGTCTTCCAGGACACATGTAGGCAGCTCTCCATCAGGTCCTTTGTGAATTCATTCAAAATGGCTCTGCCAGAGCTTTAGGCCAAGAATTCCTCTTCAGATAAGATGGATTTTGAGGAATCAGTTTGTTTCTCTAACAGGAAATCTGTCTTTTTACCCCAAAATTCCACTGAATCTTAAAAGCCTTTGGTCAAGGTTTTAAAGCCTTGCCAATATCATAAGGAAGAGAGTAATCAGGCTTCTGAAAACCTAAGCACGAAGAATAATGGAAAATCTGGTCCCTGGGTCACAGGAGAAAAATATTTTATAGCTTTTAAATGGAAGCATTTTAAAGGTACTGAAGATATCAAATGTCATACTGCTACAAGTCAGACAGAATTTAACAATTTTTTTCACTTCCCTATGCATATGTATGTGTAAAAAAGAGATATATTGTTGAGAACTATTGAAATTATTTTTGAGAAGTTTTGAGCTATTTTTGAACAATGTCAAGCGAAGTAAAGCAGCGACATCTGGATAGAAGGGTCGAGAGCATCCTTGAGGGCCGAGACAGGCGGAGCACCCCTCCCCACACTGCTGAGCGTTCTCACAGGTCCGGTGAATTCTTTAGTAGAAAATTAGGCCCAGATGATTAAGCAAGAATGATATCTGAGCTAAACCAGAGACTGAAGGCCAAGGTCTGCGCTTTCTAACTCTGTCTGCGCTGATACCTCCCTGAAGAATGCTGTGGACTATCTCATAGGAAAATAAAACTAAAGGTTCCACTGAGCTAATTACAAAGTGGTTTTAAATACTAAAAACAGTTATTACAGAGAGATGATACATATATATCTACACACATGGAGAGACTTTAAACATGTGATCTTGGCATTAAAAGAGAGTTTGGTTCAAACGTCTTGTTTAATGGATGAAGAAACCAAAGCACTGAAAGGCCAAGTAATTTGCCCAAGGTCACACGGTAAACTAGTGTTGGATTGGGGATTAGAAATAGGTCTCCTGATGCAATTCGAGGATGCTGGATTCTAGGACACGCGTGGCAATGCAAGGGCACAGCTAAGCCAGTAGTTGAGTCTGAAGATGGAAAATAAATGGATGTGGTTGAAGAATTCTTATAAGCTTTTTTATTAAAAGTAAGGACAGATCATTGTTTTCTTTTCTTTCTTTGATAAGGATAGTATGGCAAGGAAATTATCATAGGTTTGTCAGGTTAAGTGATAGTATAATAAAAATAATAATGGATATTAAATGCTACATCAGTAATAATAGCAGTAGTTAACAGGATGCACCAAATATGTGATATTGGCAATATGTGATATTGGCAATATGTGATATTGGCAAGGCTTTAAAAGCTTGACCAAAGGCTTTTAAGATTCAATGGAATTTGGGGATAAAAAGACAGATTTCCTGTTAGAGAAACAAACTGATTGCTCAAAACCCATCTTATCTGAAGAGGAATTCTTGGCCTAAAGCTCTGGCAGAGCCATTTTGAATGAATTCACAAAGGACCTGATGGAGAGCTGCCTACATGTGTCCTGGTAATAGGCACTGAGCCTATAACCTCACTTTATCCTCATGACATCCCCAGGAGAGTGAGACTATTCTTAGCACCATGTTAGCAAAGAGAAAACTGAGTTCTATGAAAATTTTTCAATTAAATGGCCTATATGTGTGGATGGTTGCATGTGCTCAATTTTGCAGCCTCGTTTTAATGGACATTAACAGATGGAGCCCACTCTAAGAATAGAGGCCAGGGACTCAAAGCTTGTCATGGCAGAGAGAGCTGAAGGACCCATTTTCAATGATCCTTGCTAAGTTAAACACATATGTACACTCACTTAATTCTCTCAGCAACCATAAGACCTAGTTATTAATACTAAGGTTTCATTAGTTCCATTTTACAGATGTGGAAACTGAGCAGAGAGAGATCAAGTAACTTGACAGAGGTGGAGCCAGGATTGAATCCTAGTTCTCTTTATTTCTAAGTCCATGCTGTTGACCATCATACTCAATTTTCTCCTCATCTTCAATTTTGTCATCCATAAAATGGGGGTTACAACTGCAGTCCTGAGGTTTGGGAGAGAATTACACTTCACAATGCCAGGTAAACGGAGGCACTTTATAAACTAGTAGGTACTGAAGGAACGCTATTTTTGTGCAGATGAGAGGGAAACAGAAGCTTCGTTTGGAACCATATAATTTAAAACTCAGAGTTTCCCTAGCAACATTTACTAATTTTATTGAAATTCTGGACACTAAAATTCTAGATGCCTCTTTGCAGTTTTCCATCTTACTAAAATATGCACAAAACCCCAAGATGCAAATTCAGCTTTCTAATGAAAACCATCACCAGTTAAAACGTTCTGTAAGACTGATGAAAAGAAGAGTTAAACATCCAAATAGCAAGCTGGCTCCCAAAGGGTTGTTCCTGTGGACCTTGGGATTCTGAAAGAAAATAATTAAAGCAAGGCCTATGTAAGGTTCCCACCAAGATTTATGGACAGAAACTTAAAGCTCTCAGTTACTCTGCCTCTGTTTAATTGCTCCGCTGTCAGTGACCCCCACAGTGGAAAATCTGAGTCAGAGGCAGCCGGGGAGGGCTGTGAGTGTCCACAGCAGCCGGGACATGAAGCAGAGGAAGTGAGAAACCTCGCTCTCCCAGAGGCACCTCGACACTGCTGTGCTCAGTCACAGCTCTTGAGCTGAATTAAGAGGTCAAGGTGGGAGGGAAGAAGCAGCAACTGCCCACAGATATTTTTAATGTATTGTATGCGCCTCTGCACATCGCTTTAAATTAGCATTTCTTGTCTCATCCTGACCACAGGTTCTTCCCCACTCACGTATTATACATCAGGCACACGTGCTTAACTTGCCAAAATAGAACAGTTCGCCGAAAGAGAACTCTGGGACATTTGTTGTTTAAAACAGCGTCTATTTCTTAACATGAGTACTAATCAAAGCCAGCAGTGACTTAATGTCATAAAACTACCACAGTGAAACGTTTCCAAATCCAGTCCATGGGGCATCCACACAGTGGAAAACAGGGAGCCTTCAACTCCAACCCAGACCATCACAGTACAGGTGGTACGTTTTCTTTCCGAGAATTGACCTTAAGCTTGGCTAGTGTCAAATCCTTTCTACTTTTTCCCCTGTTTTTCTATGTTTTAAAAATTTGTTCTAGATGATGCTTATATAGTAACTAATGCAAATAACCAATTGTCCAGTGGAAAGACTTCCCACAAGGGAATACCAAAATGAGGACACAAGGATACTGCCGGCTTGCCCTTTTGAAATGATTTCGTAGATGTACCCAAACCCCATGATGTACTCTTACCTTGATCCACACCCCCAGCCTTGCACACACCCTTCACATTTGATGATGGAAACAGCCCCTTGGCTCCTGCCTTGCCTGCTCTCCTCAGGTAGGGTTTGCCATTACCCTTTAGACAGTAGCTGCTGAGGCCCCTAAGATGCTGCCTTTAGGTAAGAGCCTCTTTACATGAGAGCCTCATGTCCAGAACCCGCTCATCCAGTTTGCCTCAGCGCCTTCCAAGGAACCAGGGAGTTAAATCAAGGGCATGGTAGGATTTAATGCATCCTTCTTGCAGTTAGAAATTTTTGACCTGAAACAAGAAAGCACTTTCAAATTCAAGGTAATGAAAATTAGGTTGTTGTCTTAGCCTGGGTCCCTTGAAAAGCAGAGCCTGAGACAAATGCGCACATGTAGGGGGTTTATTTGGGAAATGAGCTCAGGGAGGAGTGAGGAATGGCAAATGGGAACCAGGAACTAGGGAAGAGGGAACACTGACACAGGATGCATTATCAAGCTGGCCCCTGCTACAGGGTGACTGGTGCTGGGTCTCACCAGAACTTTCTGAGGAGCCTCATACAATGTGTCTCAGAACCATCAGACCTGGTTACCAAAGGGGGAAGCATTTGTCCATTGACTCTGGTGCCCCTTTGATCAAGAGTGTCCCCACAGTCCTCATATGTGTGCTGCACATGTATGCGTGCCCAGCAGGCTCCTGTAGGCATCTCATGTTCTGACATCAGAGGAGCCCCAGGCAGGACAGGAGAGGTGCTCTAGCAGCTGCGATCTGCACTGAACCCTGTCTGGAGTCTGCTGCAGGTGTAGCAGCCAGAGCAAAGAGTGAGACTAAGGGGACCTGTACCGTGTACCAGGCATATCTGCCATAAAGGTGTTATGAGAATGTCGAAATGCTCACCCATAACTTCTGTGACTGGTTGACACATGTTGCAAAGTGTTTCTGCTGTCCCTCTTCATATCCACTGAGCAATAAACCATCACCAAATGAGCTCTCCCTTAACCCTCCATTCAACCCTCAATTATATATTGTGCTGGGCAGTATCCTGGGAGCTGGGGCACATACCAGTGAATAAAACCATAACATCTTTGCTCTCAGGCTCATATCCCAGTGGACAGAGACAGACAGTATAAAATATGAGCTAAATAAGGAAAATGTCAGATAGGTTAAGTGAAGGAAATGAAAATATGGTGATGTGATGGGGACTGAATGGTAACAGCTTGTCTTGTTACCTTGAAAGGTTAGACAGGTGGGTGGTTTGGCTTCTGGTTCCTGTGACTCAATCACATTTTCCTTAAAATCCATTTCAATTGCTTAGTCAGAAAAAATTGTACAATTTTAAGGTCTAACATTTAAAAAACCACGTCATGATTCGTATAATCATATGACACATAATATGAATGGAGTCTTCTTTGGCAAAACTGGAGAGTCATCTCAATTTATTGCTCTCTCAAATCTCCCCCCCCACACACACATGTGCATGCACTCATATGCACAATCTGTGTCAACTCTACTTCCTGCTATTTCTCAAATCAATTCTCCCCTTCAAAAAGGGTCCTCTCCACCCACCCCCGGCATGTGTGGTCCAGGCCTTCTGCACCTCTTGTCCAGGCCCTGTCAACGGCCTCTTAATGGACTGTCCAAGTTTTGCTTTGCTGTGCAGCTTCATCTTCTGGTGTCTAGAAAAATCTTCTTTGTAATTTTCATTCACTTGTCCTGGTTCTGCCCTCTAGCAATTCAACAAATAAATCTAGACCTGCCATACAACTGCCCTCCACACAATTGAATAGGACAATACTCTTCCTTGTCTCCTCTCCAGCCTGTACTTCCCCCGTTCTGTGCCTTTTTCATGCATCATGATCTCCAGATCCTTCTTTATCCTGGTAACCCTGATCTGAACAAAGCTGGGTTTATTGTTGTTTTAAAAATGTATTCAAAACTGAACACAGTATTTCCATTGTGGTCTGAACAAAGCACAGTGGGTTCTGTTTCTTCCTTTAAGCTACTTAACTTTTTAAAAATACATTTTTAAGAGTGCAGTTCTATGAATTTTAAAAATAAACACACCTGTGTAACCACCAACCCAATCAAGATACAGAACATTTCCATCTTCCCAGAAAGTTTCCCCATGTTCTTCCCAGTCCAAACCCACAGCACATCAACCACCACTCTGATTTCTATTTCCACAATTGAGTCTTGCCTTTTCCAGAATTTCATATAAACAGAGTCATAGAATATGCCATCTTTTGTCACTGGCTTCTTGCACTCAATATGTTTTGAGATTTATCTATATTGTTGCATGTGTCAGTAGTTTGTTCCTTTCCATGGCTGAATCGTATTCCATTGTATATATACCACAATTTGTCCACCCTCCTATTGATGTACATTTTGGGTTGTTTTCAGTTTGGGGATATTGTGAATAAAGCTATGATAACCAAGTATTTTATAGACTTTTGTTATCATTTATCTTGAGTTAATCACTAGAAGTGGAATTTCTTTATCATAACACAGAAAAATGGTTATTTAACTTTATAGAAATTGACAAATAATTTTCCACACTGGCTGTGCAAGTAATGTAGGAGAGTTCCAGTTGCTCCACATCTTTGCCAAACTTTAGTATTATCTGTTTCTTACTATTTAGCCACTCTTATGGGCATAAAGTGGTGATTTATTGTAGTTTTAATTTGCCTTCATTCAATAAAGTTGAGCATCTCTCATGTGCATATTGATCTTTTACATGTCTTCTTTTGTGAAATGCCTGTTTAAGTATTTTGCCATCTTTTTCATTGTATTGCTTGCCTTTTTATTATTGAATTATAGGAGCTCTTAATGATGTCTGTTGATGAGCACAAATGCTTAATTTTGATTAGGTCCTTTTTTTTTCTTTTACTCTTAGTGTTTTTTTGTGTGTGTGTTTGTTTGTTTTTTGCCCTATCTAAGCAATCTTTGTTTAAAATATAGTCAAAAAAGTTTCCAATCCTAGATTTTCCAATTTATAGATTTTCTAGAAGTTAAGCACCTGTAGGCTTAACTTTTCAGCACTTATGTTCAGGGCTATGATCCATCTTAGATTAGTTTTTGTGTATGGTGTGAGATAAAGGTTGAGATTTGTTGGGTTTTTCCTCCATAAGTTGCTTTAGCACCCTTTGTTGAAAAGACTTTCTTTCCCCCATTAAGTTACCTTGCTTGTTAATATTTTTCCATTCCATACTAGATGGGGAGTGTCTCCAGACCCATCTCGTGCCATCACCATTTAAAAATAAGTTTTATACACACTGATTCAGCTCATACACCCTTTACTGACTGAATACTCTATGTTGGGCATGGGTTAAGAGCTGGGTACAGAGAACTCATGTCCTGGAAGAGTTCCCGTCTGTTGGAGGAGCCAACATAAAAACTAATGATTTCCATACAACATCTCACAAGATGGGAGGGGACTCCAAAGGGGTTTGCGGGAATATAGAAGAAGGCATATGGTAGGGAGGCAGCATACCATCGTGATTAGAGGGCACTGGCTAGGCAGATCTAGTGTAAAATCCAGACTCCAACATATCCTAGTTGCTAAGGCAGACCTTGTGCAAGCCATGCAACCTAAAGTATTACAGGTTAGAAAGTACAGAATTATTACATTTGCCTGGTACTCAGTTAAGTGCTGCAATAAATGGCTGATATTTTTATCCCACAGGACTCAGAGAAGACATCCTGGAGGAGGTGGCTCCTCAGCTGAGCCTTGAAGAATGTCGAAAGTTGGCCAGATGAAGAAAGGAAAAAGAGCTTTTCAGGCTTGAGGACTAGGAAGAAGAGAGACACAGAGGCATAAATCAGCATGGTATAGATGGGAATATTGCTAAAGCTTAAAGTGTGAAGAGGTAAGTGGCCAAAGAGATGAAGTCATAGAGAGTGTTAAAAGCCATGCTAAGGAGCTCAGGCAGTATTTTTCAGCCAAGGCACCTGTGGCAACTACAGGATTTATCAGCTCCTCCTCTGGGCTCCAAGTCAGGTCTTGAATGCTGCATTCCACAATAGCTCCATCTATAGGCTTAACTGTGAAGTTCGCCCTGAGAGCTGGGCCATGCATCATAGAGCCTCCCACAAATCAACCCAGGATGGTACACTCCATTGCAAAGCCTTGGGCACCCTCTAATGCAGCGAGAGAGCCACAGGTCTCCCATGATTCCCAAATGAAGCCTAATACACATTAATTCTAATTCTGTCAAGCCCCATAGCCTCTGTAAGAGCAGAGCCACACCTTACACTTCGTGCCAGAGTTGTACTTGATCGGCTCTTGCCAGTAACCTTCCCAGATGGAGAGCCTGGCCCCTCTCCAGCTGTCCTCTTGTCCTCCTATCAGACATGGACAGATCTTTTTGAACTATGCTGGCTTTCAGCTACTTGTTTGCTTTAAGCTACCATTTAATAATTTGCTACATATTAGGTCTCTCGCTAAATTTTTAACATGCATTAACTCAATAAATTTAAGCTTCCCAGCAACCCCACAAATAGGTTTTATTGTTTCAATTCACAGATGAAGAAAATAAGGCTCAAAAATATTAAATAACTTGCCTACAGTCACATAGACAGTCAATGGCAGGTCCAAGTTTAAGCCACCTTAACACCTCTACATTATTTCCTCCTGCTTCCTAGCAGCCACTGAGGAACGGATCTCCTGGCTCCCCTTCCCGCTGGCCTGATGGGGCATCTCAGCCCTGGCCACTCTGAGCTCCCCAGGCACACCTTAGGCTGCCCTTCTGGAACTGCCTTCTTAGCTGAGTCACTGCAGTGAGTGATGGGCCTTGGCAGCGTCCCTGCTGACTCTGTGGCACTGCTATTGCCAGCCTACCGTTAGCCAGAGCTGAATGCATTATTAGTTGCATTGCACAAGCTGGATGACCAAGGTTGAGGGAGTTCAAGAACATTAACAGTAAATCACAGCACCAAGACTCAAGCCAGCAGCATCTCATATACTGTCTTGCCTTTCTGAATAGTAAGTCGCCTGTCCAGGAAGCATTCCAACAGAAGTGAGAAGACAATTGGATAGAAAAGTTGTACAAGCCCCTCCAAAATCTATGAGTTTATAATTCTGCCTAATAACTGAGAATATAAAACCAAACGCTAAAAAAAGAGAGAAAACAACATAGAGCCATATTGCTAACAACATGAGTCATAGCTTGTCTGTCCACTTTTCACTATTGTCTTATTAAGAAAAGATAGAACGGTGGAGGGAATGAGTGGCCAAGACATGGATTCGACATTAAATAACCCAAAACAAAGATAAACGTAAAGAAAACATAGAGACCTGATTCATATTCTCATAGGCAAGAATTTTGCTGCCGAGTCAGCATCTATTCCTTTTATCTGATCAAGATGAAAGCTAATCTCCACAATGAGATCATCTTGGAAAGGAAGTAGAGATTGTGTGATAGTGCAGAATCACAAAACCCTGGTTTGCTGGGAGTGAACCAGATAGAACCTGACTTTTGCTGCTGTGCCCAATTTGCTGAATCTATAGAGCAGAAATAAAAATCAAGCCTTTCTTCCACATCTAGACATCTGTTTCTGTGAGTCTACTTGTCTGCATACCTCAAGCCTCTAGATGCAGAGTTCTAGGCCCTTGTTGATAGCTTTTTAGCTGTGCCCATGTATGAGAAAGCTAAAGAGTTGTGTGCCTTGGTCTTAGAGCTTTAAACATTTTCAACGTGACAAGGTATTCACCAGCTGGAAGTGCTGCCAGAGTCCAGTGCTTCCAGGAATGATGTGTATAACCCAGAGGCTCTTCACAGGGTATGTCGTAGATTTCAGCTGCTCCTGCCTTTGGCTAGGATCACAGGAGTTGTTATGAGTTTAACCCTGAGCCATGAGCATCAGACTGTTAAACAGCCAAACTGGGACCTTCATCCAAATTGATGAACTCTATAAAACCATCTCCACCACAGTTTCAGAAAGTAGTTTTGTAGGAGGCATTCATAGCTGTTTTGCAAAGGTCATTAGCACTGACATGGTAGAAAAGACACATCCCTAGTACTTCCTATATCACCCATATTTGTATGATAGCAAAAACGAATGGAAATAACTAGAGCCATAGAAACATGATTAATGAAATGGAAAGCATTTAACCTTTATTTATTTACTTCCTAACCATTTATTGATCACTTGCTTTGTGCCAAGTACTCTTACTTGCTGAAATACAGAGATGATGAACATATTCCCTTCTTTCAAGAGGGCATATATTTAATAGGAGGAATAGACGTAAGTGCAAATAGTTATTATGTAGTCGTCATTACGCAGAAGGTACTATGGGAGCACAGAGGAAGAATGGATTGGGGGGGAATCACAAATGAGGCTGCATTTGAAGTGGGCCTTGAAGGGCATATAGGAGTCTGTCAGAGAGAAAGGTTAGGGTGGGATTACAGGCAGAGGAATTCCATGTACAAAGACAAAGACTGAGGAGAGGAATGGAGAGTTTGTAAAGTGGCAAATCATTGAATACATTCCAGTACCTAAATTTTGAACAACTGCAGTGAGAAAAACTAAAATTCCTCTGTAAATCATATACATATATTCTAGGGCTAAAGTTATCAGTCCAAAATGTATCCAGGTGGAGCAGCATGGACCATGTACATGGGGACAGAGACAGTCTAGGACCAGGAAAAAAAAAAGGCAATCTGAATTTCAAATAGTATTGCACACAATTCCAGTTGCTCTACTCTGGTTAAGGTTTTCCCTTAAATCCTGGTGGAAAATGATTGGATGTTAATCTTAGAATCACACTATATACCATGTGTATATAAATAAATTGTTATGCTGCATATATTAATTCCAAAGTGCAGGCTCACTTATTCTCAGAAAATCCTATGCTTATAATGGCCTGCAGTAAACAATGCCTTTCAAGTAGTGGTAAAGACAAGTACAAGAAATGGGTGGAGCCCACTGATATTTGCCCTGTGGGTAGAGTAGAGGGGTCTTTGTAGAATGGTGTCTGCAAAAGATCTGGCACATAGTAAGTACTCAATAAATGGTAGCTCAATAGTGACAAAGAAAGGGTCATATAAAAATAACAAGTGAAAATTCACAGGGCAGCCCAGGGAAGCAGTAGGTTTGAGCTTGCTGTCTATCTGCTGTTTTGAGTAAGCAAACATCAATTAAGAAACACTGGAAACTCAGGTCTGAACACACACATTACAGGTCAATTTTATACTATCTCTGTGATACCAGGACCCCAAGCTGAGAATTAAATAAAAATTAGTACAGGGGCATCGAAAACCCTGGGTCGTCAGTAGTTGCTGATATCAAACAGCCTTGTGGAGACAAGTAACAACCACCAGATTCCTAGAACCTCCTCTTGAGGAAAAAACTTTTCTAAGGATGAGCTCATATTCAAAAATTGCAAACCACAGGAAGAGACAAACTACCATAAGAGAGAATTAGGAGGCATAAGAGCTAGAAATAGTAGAATGGTCTAAAAATAATAAGAGATTTGAAGACAATGCAAAGACTTCTATAATTTCTACCCACATAATAAATTTAATTGAAAACTGTTAAGAATGATAAAGGCTCTGCTTGCAAATTCTTAATGGCCTATTTAAAGCTTCAATCTTGGTTTTTTAATTGACTCACATATCAAAATTGAAATATAATTTTATACCAATCTGGTCAAAATCTACCCAATCTTGTCAAAAACAGTCCTTTAAAAGTTATCTTGGAAAAGGCAGAGAGATGGAAAGTGCCCTAGCAGTTGAGTTAAAACAGGCATCTAATTTTTCCCTGTTAATTAAACCAGCTCTGAAATTGTTACAAACAATTTTATCTATTCATATTTCAGCTGGTGCTTTCACTTTGTTTAAGAGTAGACTTTTTGTCCATTTGCTTTGTTAGTAAGAAATGTCAAAACTCCAATAAAAACTCAAAAAAAGTTTTTTTGTCTCTCACTGTTTCATTAGAACAACATTCCAAAAAGGCTTTCCATAGTTTATTTTTACCTATACAATTTTGAACTCTTTCTAGAAGACTGCCAAACTCTAGTGGATTGAAGGACCAGACAATGGCATAGACAGAAGGTTGTCCAATTTCTATATGTCAATTTGGAAATGTCTTAGGGTAGAAGTCCCTGAACTTAGGGGTTTATAAATAAAATTTCAAAAAAAATATTGAGTGAGTTACATATAGTTACCATCTTATTATTTGCATGATAAGGAGATTGAAAATAAATATCTACTGTTAACATAGCTCATTTTTAAAAGAACGCTTTGACACCAAAATATTAACAGAGAACATAATCTCAGGGAAAAAAATTGTTCTTAAATTTGTATTAATATATAAGTAGCTTTATGAAAAAGTGTATTACAGCACCCCGGTTTTCTCCATTTTGTCGTTAACTGGTAAAATTGGTCACAGTTTCAGATTTTCAGTACTCTCCAGCTTGGGAATACATGGCTTGTGTCCTCTTACTATATCTCCCAGGCTGGTCTCGAACTACTGGCCTTAAGCAAGCGATCCTCTCACCTCAGCCTCTGAGTAGCTGGGACTACGCCATCACACCTGGCTGCACATGTCATCTTAACTCTGATTTCGAAGCAGGAGCTGCAGAACTCTAGAATACATGTTCATTTAGATACACATTCTGCATTAACATGGGCAGACTCCACACCCCCTACCTACAATTATAACTAGACTGACTAGGAAACTGTTGGAATTTTGGGGGTTCTTTGGGTAGTTTTCATACCACTTACAGGTGTATTCTCTCATTCAATCTAAAAAAAACAAAAACAGAAAACAAAAACTATAATAAAAACCCTACTGCAAGTTGAAGGTGTTATATTTATCCCTATCTCACAGATGAAGAAACTAAAATTCAGAGCAGTCATTCACTTATTCATTCATATATTCAACAAACATTTATTCAGTGTCTTTGGGCCCTGCAGAACTGTGCTAACTCTACTGATGTCAAGATGAATAAAAAACCATCCACACTCTTGACTTACTCAAGATTCTACAGATAGGTAGTGGCAGAGCTGGGACTGAAGCCCAGGTTTTGTGGGGATTTTTTTTTTTCTTTTTTCAGACAGCATCTCACTCTGTTGCACAGGCTGGTCTCCAACTCCTGACCTCAAGTGATTCTCCAGCTCAGCCTCCCAAAGTGGTGGGATTAGAGGTGTGAGCCACCACACCTGGCCCTAGCCCAGGTATTTTGATTGCAAATATTGTGCTTCTCTACCAAGCCATGCTGACTGCTGTCTCTCTCTTTCCATTGTGAACAGTTCTCCCTACCACAGACAGCACAAAAAGTCCTGATCCCCGACCTTGGACAGACTGAGACCTGTGGAACTCCACACAGGTTCTTGTATTCAAACCAACATTCTTGAGACATCTGTTCAATAGGCAGAGTGGCTGATCCTGGAATGGCACTGAGGGTGTGGACAGGAAAAGGAGAAGGCGGCTACTAGTGGCAGTATCCCAGCCAGCAAAACAAAAGCCCTGCGGCAAACCAGAGGGGTCAAAGACCAGGTGTTATTATCTGAACATGAATATGCTAAAGGCCCTTAACTCCCTCCCCACCATGCCAAGCAGTTTCTCAAAATATTCCTTCCAAACATATGTATCTCCTGAGAGGAGATCCAATAAGTATGATTTTCTCCCATCCCTTATACCCAGTAACACCCTGGTTTAATATCCTGTTTGCCTAGACCTTAATCTTCCTCTACACCCTCTTCTTGTTTGAAACAGTCTTTGTTCAGCACTTTGCCAAAACATATTCTCATTAGGCATCACCCAATTCAAAGCCTGTACTCACCAGTGAGACTGCTTTGACGTACCCAGAACATTGCATTCTCCCAGCTCAGTCTCAGCATCTGGTATTCATATATTTCAAGGATTATTACTACCCTGCACCTACCAGTATGAAATTGGACTTAAAATGGGTGTCTTGGTCACATGGTTGTCATAATTTTGAGTATCACCCTAACATATGCAGTCATTTGCATTCGTGAAATCTTTGTAGATACTTTTGTTTTATGTCTGCCAGAGTAAGACATATTAGAAATCAGAGACTGTTTATAAATAGATATAGATATTTATAATATATGTCTAATGCAATGCCAAGTGATGGATCATTATGTACAGTGTATTTGTTCATGAATTTTGGAGTTAAGAAAAAATAGAAAAGCTAGCCTTAACCCTTCACTTAACTCCCTATCTACTCTGTTTAATGGAATGTTTAAATTATATTTTTCTGAAAATACAAAATAATTGGCACCAAGCATGAATATATTAATGGGAACATAGTGGGTCCACCTTGAAAGGTGCCAATTTAACAAAAAACATTGGAGGAATCTGTTGCCAACTTCATGCAGGTGGCCCTTCTATGCATATAAGTGCTTGGTCAAAAATACCTGGTAGGTGGAAGCTGCTCTAAGAAGCACTTGACTCTCACCAATGACAGTGCAAGCCTCTCTGTGAGGAAACCGTAAAATACTTTTCCACTGTGACCCCCACAACTTTATCAGGGACAATGAGAGAAAATACATGCTTCTGATCCATCACAAGGCATAGGAGTACCATTGTACATCCTGCCAGATGCTAAGACACATTGACGTGGTAACCAAGTCCACGTGACTCTAGGAGATGTGAGCTTCCATGTTTAAGTTCCTAGACTTCACCTTAATGGACATTGAATAAGTACATTCTCAGGATAGCCCTAACTTGTGAAATCTGCAGTAGTCATCCTCAAAAATGCTTTGTACAAATTGGACAACCAACAAATATTTGTTGAATAAAATTGAAGAGTTGAATGAATGGAGTTGGACTCTTTGCAGCCAGGGGTTGCTATCATTCTCATATACATATGTCAATTTGTTTGTTTGTTTGTTTATCTATTTATTTATTTAGAGACAGGGTCTCTGTTGCCCAGGCTGGAGTGCAGTGGCATGATCATAGCTCACAGCAGCCTCAAATCCCTGGGCTCAAGTGATCCTCCTGTCTCAGTCTCCTGAGTAGCTGGGACTGTAGATGTGCACCATCATGTCAGGCTGAGTTTTAAAAACTTTTTGTAGAGAGAAGATCTTGCTATTTTACCCAGGCTGGTCTCAAACTCCTGGCCTCAAGTGATCCTCCTGCCTTGGTGTTCCAAAGTGCTGGGATTATAAGTGTGAGGCACCATGCCTGGAGATGTATGAAAAATTTAAACAATTAGATTGATGAGAATTATCTTTCTAATCCCAGCACTGGTCCTAGGGAGAGAGATCCGTGGCATGTGCTTGGGTCCTGTGGATGGTCAGTAACCTATGCTTCTCTTCAAGCCTTTCCACATTGCTCATTTCAAGATAGAATAAAATTTTATTATTATGCGAATTTCAGCATGCAGGTTAATTTGGAAAAAAGTATTCTTTTCAAAACAGCCATTCTGAAAAGAGCATCAGCTCAGATGTTTGGGTGAAAGCCATATGCAATTGCTTGTTCATTCCTTTCATCCTCTGCTAATTCCTTTTCTCTATCCCAGTTGAATAATAATAAGTAGAAGGTGAGATATCAAAATCCTCTCTCCCTGCCACCAAAATAACAGGTATCTGAATCATGTCACTCTGAGGCCCAATGCTGATTTCTTTTCCACCTTCCAAAAAAGGACACAGACACTCCCTGCAGATAGACTGGCTGGAGGAGACACAGGATCCTGGGCGAAACTCTAAGTCTCCTAGGAATTCTTTCAGGGCCAAGTGACATTTTGCACAGAGGCAGCTGATGTCAGACAGCTCTGTTCACCACCTTGGGGACATACATTTTTGTAGCCTGGGAGGATAAGAAAGACTCACCGGATATGGGAAAGGAGTGCAGGAGGATGAGTGAAAGGGCATTAGAACTGAACTTGACCTTCCTCTTTTCTCCAAAGGATGAGAAAGCCCTAATGCTGCAGAGATTTATTTATATTAACAAGCTCTTAATTCAAAA
>VBSM01001124.1:38529732-38555474 GCA_008086735.1 Cheirogaleus medius | reverse complement strand
AAAAAAAAATTAAAAAGAAAAAGAAAAGAAAAGTTTGCAAAATGCACAGATTTCCTATCCCTTCTCCCCACCTCATCCCCACTCAGATCCAGGAAAGGCTGGAACAAGGGCGGGAAAGGATTTTTTAAAAGCGTCCTGGGTCATTCAATGCAGCCAGCCCAGGGATCGGCTCTAAAGAAGCACAGGTCTTGGAGGCTGGTTTGTTGCCCTGACCAAACTTCATGGTCTGATCCTTAGCTTGATAAACACTGAACTTGATGTCGCACCAGGGCTGATCAGAGCTGATTCATTTACAAAGTTTGCAGGAAACATATGTATAAATCAGAATGCCAGCTCACTAATTACAAAATGGGGTAGTCCTTCCCAGAGATCAGAATGCTCATGACTGCCATGCAGAACACCTGGACAACAAAATTTTAATCAAATGGTTGCCTGCTGTTGATCTGTGAAATTAGATAAAAGGGATGCTTCCAAAGCATCCCATTTTCATTCAGGCTGTAGGGAAGTGCAGTGAGTAATCACTGGATATCCTTAATGTTGGCCAGAGCTGGAGAAATACTGCCAAATTCTTGTCCTCAGACTTTTTTTTCGGGATTCTATGAAGATAATCACTTCTTTCTTCATGTTTATTCTCCCTTCAATTTTTACTTTCTTAGTTGAAATGACATTCCATTCATGCATCTCTGGCCACCTATATTGCACTCAATGTGTCCATATCCCCACCAATATCTTGGGTGATTTCTTAGATGGTGAAACTTATTCTCTATCCCTCTGCTCTGATTTGATGCTCAACCTCATGGAAAGGTGTAGCACCCCTCTCCGAGTCAAGGTCCATATATGCATGCACATGGATGGACAAGGTTCCCAGGCTCATCTTAGATCTGGGATGGAGGTTCTGCTTGGTTCCCTAAGGGCCTACAGAAGCAGGACATGCTGATGTAGTGCAAAGATGACAGTCTCTGGCCAGAGGTCATCCTGATGCCTTCTTAAGTGAATTTTAAATAAGGAAAGATTTGACCTAACATTCACAATAGAGATATATACAAGATTTTCACTTCATCTTTACGCTTACTGGCCCTCAACTGTACTGTTTTCTCATCTCTTACCCATTCACATACATTACACTCCCCACTCCCCTTTCTCTAGTTCTCTAGCTCTTTGTTCTCTCACCATTTACTCCAAGGGCTGAAATCCTGTCAAAACTTACTGTTAAATAAAAACAATGAGGAAATGGAAAATCACTACCATTCTCAGGCTGGGAAATGACTGGAAATTCTGACAATATCAGATAAATATACATATGTTTTACCATCATTATATATCACAGCCATAAACCACAGTTGGCTAACGTCACACCTACTTTTGAAAAGTAAACATTCTGGCAATAAATGTTGCAAGATGACATGGCAATATTTTCATTTCCTAAGTTTCCTATACAGACAATACTCATAGGGCTGATTTTCAGCTGTCCCAAATAATAAATTATTTCACCAGGTTACATCCTTCATTTACACAAGCCTCTAGGTTGCTTATTTAAATACTCCTGCAGCTGTTACTTAGGTTTTTGCTACATAATTACTGTTTATTCAAAATCTCTCACTTCTGCAGAGATTCACCAGTACTCAGCTTTCTAAACGTGATGACTCTCATGTTTGGTTCTTTGTGCTAAATGTCGGAGGCAGCTTCTGGTCCTGACCAAAATATTTGCACGATGCTAATTACATTTCTGTGGATCATCAAATTAAAGTCTGCGGAAGGATAAATGAAAAATGTGCGTCAAACTTCATAACTGCAATTTCCAATTGTTTAGAACAAAGGATCTCGAAATTGGAGGAAGTACAAATCCAGGCACCCTCCTGCTTAGAACAGTAATAGTAACAGCAGCTGACGAGCACTGAGTATTCACCGTGGCCCAGGCCTGCTCTGAGTACAGGCTACATTAATCTCCAACCAGATGACATAAGTAGTACCATCAGCCCATTTTAGAGATGAGAAAACCAAGGCACAGAGAGGTTAAGTCACTTGCCCAAGACCCCTCAGCTAGTAAGTAATGCAGCCCAAACTTAAACCCAGGCATTCTGTCTCCAAAGTCCACACTTGAACAAACTACACTACACTCTTATGAAAGCTATTTCTCCACATTGGTACATGTTTAGAAGTTCAAAATCAGATGTACTAGATGAAGAAAGAAAAAAGGAAGGCAGAAACCTCCTTCCCCTACCTAGTCTTAGTCCCCCTTTCAACTCAACATCCCCTCCCGGCCCTCCCCACCACCACACTGCAGGGAGAAGTCCCCGCAGGAACCCAGCTCCCTAACAGCTGCTTTTCCTAAAAGGTACTTCAAAAGATCTAGTCTCTGTCTTCTAGAAGCTTATAATCCCAAAGAGAAAACAATATAAAGAGGTATATAAAAAGCACACATAGGCATGGGAGGAAACATGGAAACAACTAGACAAAAGTTTACACCAAGTTTGACAGTAAAGCAATGAGATTTGAGGTGTGTAAATGATAAACAGCTTCGGAAGGGAATTCCAAAGCCAAGTTGCAACAGGTGTTCTGCCACTTGTCACCACTGTGAACTGGCAGCCCACATTCATGTAAAAGTATCTTATTATTTTATACATGCACCTTGACTATCAAATGGCTTCTGCCTCTCTCCAGTCCATTTCACTGGCTCTCCTGACCTGTCTTCGGTGTCTTTCTTCAGGTCTGCTTTCATTCCCTTTGTCCAGGCATTCGTTTAACTGCTCCTTATGGAGCTCTTGTCTTAGGAGACCCTGTTCAGGGCACTCTGAGAGCTATCAACAGTGAGAGCAGAATCCCTTTTCTCAAGAAGCTTACCTGCTGCAGGATCATCTTTGAAAAATTCAAACCTGATCCCGCCCTTCAGGTTTAAAACCCTCCAATGGCTTCCCACTGATTGTAGGATAAACACCAAAATCCACCAAGCAGCCCCTCTAAAGCCCCGTGTGGACAATCCCGCCTTCTCTCTGGATCACATGCTCATCCCCCTGTTTGCGTCTCTCCAGCCTTTCAGCAGTTCCTTGAATGCTCCACACCAAGCTCTCGGTTTTACGTTCTGATAGCCCCTCTTTTTTCCATCAGAGCCCTAGCGTCATTCACAGATGCGTGTTCGTGTGATGACTGATTAGTGACAGTCTCCCCAACTGCACTGTAAACTGCATGAGTGTGGGGAAGAGGTTACAGGTCCCCTCAGTGATGAGACGGAAGGGTCAGCTGAAGGCAGACCATGATGAGTTGCTGAGGAGGCAGACTGAAACTTTGGGGAGTCCTGAGTGGTTTTTGAGCAAGGAAGCCCGGTGATCAGAACTGCGCTTTAGGACAGTGTTGAGTCAGGCAGCAATAAAGGAGATGGGGGTGTGGGCGGGAGACAGAGCAGGGGCCCGGGTGGGAGGCTGTTGCTGTGGTCTGAATGAGAGGCAGGAGAGGCTGCGCAACAGTGAGGGGAAGTGACAGGGAAGAGAGATTCCAGAGATTTGGCCAAGTAAACAAGAGTTGATAACTCAATGTGGAAACTGAGGGCAGGAAGAGTCCAAAAAGGTTTCACGTTTTCCAATCAGGGTGTCTGAGAGCGTAAGTGACTTAATGATTCAAAGTTAAGAGGAAGGACTCTGAGGAGAAGAGAGAGTCGGTTCTGGAATTGTTCAGCTGGAGGTAGAAAGGGACACGGTGGAGACACCTGCTGGGTGTTGGGCATTTGGTACGGGAGGGCAGGAGAAAGGTCCTGGCTGGAAAAAATATGTGGGCGCCATGTGCCCTGACGTGGTACTCACAGAGAGGTGAGGGGAAGGAAGAGAAGGGAAGACAAAGAGAAGGGAAAGAAGCCAGAAAGTAGGAAAAGCACCCCGAGGGTGTAGAATTAGGGAAGCCAGGGAGGGAGGGTTTCAAGTAGGAGGCTGTGACCAGTCCTGTCAAGTGCTCGGCCAAGAGCTGGAAGAGGATGACATCTGAGCAAAGTGACTGAGGTCACCGGCCATGGGAGGTCTGAGAGAACAGATTCAGTGAGGAGGGTTTGGAAGGTAAAAGCCAGACTGCAGGGATTTGGGTAAAACTGCATAGGTCGTCAGGGATTCTACTGCCCTCTGCTGTTGGGCTTGATTTAATTATTAAATAAATAGGCCAACTCTTCCCAGTATTTTACCAAGTACCTGCCACAAACCAGATGCTTTATGCTATTTTAGTCATTTTTCACCACAGTCTGGTGAAGAAGATACCTTCATTCATTTTGGTATCCATCATTATATAACTTATAGTTAAAATGGAGCTCAAGGAAGTACTGTAACTTGCCCATGGACATTAGACTGTAAGCTCCACAAGGGCAGAATTCATGAGTTTTGTTCACCATGGCCTATGCCTAGATCTTAATGATTGGTACATGGGATGATTTTTTTGGATAAATGAAGGAATGGATGAATGGAACCCAGTGTCATAATCAGGTCTGTGTGGTTCCAAAGTCTACAAGCTTTTCAGATATAAACGGCTGCTTTTCAACAACGCTTATTCCAATAGAAGGGATTGTCCCATTGCCAGTGTCTTCAGAAACAAGAGTGAAGAAGTTGACTTTGTGAGAAGTGCTATCTCTGAATAAAAATATGTGATTATATTCACTTCATTTTGCAAATTACCCAGTTGATAAATCAATCAAACAATCAAGTAAGTCAAAGATAAATTAATCTTTAAGGCAATTTTGCTTTCCAGATCCACAAGTAAATATGCATGAAATTTAAGAAGCATATTTTAGGAAGGAAGCACCCCTCCCCCATCCCAAGAGTCAATCATGAGCCACACTGCTTTAAATTATAGGAGACAACTTTTCATATATTTTCCTAGAGAAAATTATTTCCCTAAGGTGATATTCCTTCAGATATATTTCAGAAGACAAACTCATGGGAAATAGTGGTCACCTATTTGAAGCTAATTATTAGAATTTGAAAGGAAAAGATTCAAATTTAACTTCTATAGGATATACATTTTGAGTCTTTTTAAGAAAAAACATTTGGAAGAGGAATTTTCCTAATAAGGAACATATGAGCCACAAAAAATATCTGTTTCTGTTATAGGAGTCTAGCATCATACTGATTTTCAGTTTCTTCCATTTAGTCCAAATTCAGCTGTGAACATGGAGGCTGGATGGTCTACTAAAAAGCACTGCAGATGGAAACAAATTTCAGGTCTGCCTCTAATTAAATGCAAGTTTGGATAATAAACCAGACCTTCCAAATATCAGTTTTCCCATCTGTAATATGGGACTAAAAGTGTCCAATTGCCTAATTTACAGAGTTGTTTTAAAGATAAAAGCAGGCATTACAAATATAAAATTGTTTGGTAAGAAATGTGAAACCACCATACAAATGCAAAATATCATCATTGCCTGTTCCCCCAAAAGATACTTCTAATCCATTCCCATCCAGAAAGATGAAGGATCTTCAAGTAGTCACAGTTGCTGCTGGGTTTTCTTGGTCTCATCCTCTTACCGAAACACAGGATTGAGTGGCTCTTCAAGAATCCTCCAGGCTCACTACCCTTAAGCACCCTGGAAAGAAAATTGTCTTCACTCATCTTACAAAGCTCTAGAGTTGCAGAGACCTTCTAGATGGTCCTGAGGTTTTGAACCCCCATGAAGCTTCTGGAATCATTTATCCCCCTGGAGATTTGAGTGTTTATTCTCAAATCCTGATGTAGAAACTCCCAGTTATAGCTTTCCCAAAGTATACTTCAAGGAAATCATGGCCAGGATTAGCTTCAGGGGTATCGTTCAAACCAGGAAGACCCCTGAATTTTGGCATTTGGTCTGTGGCTCCTCTCAGAAGGATAAACTTCAACTGCAGCCTTCTCCCTCTGGGCTCCACCCTGGTCTAAGAGGATGGTTAGAAACAGGCCTGGCTCCCACAGAGCCGATCTCCAGCCTTGGGCTGAAGTGGATAATTAGCTCTGGTCAGGGCCTCCACTATCAGGACACCCCTTGAATGGCTCTGAGTTAGATGTTTAGATGGTATGTGGGGAGGACAGGCAGAGCACAGACAGCCACTATGAAGTCCTTAGAGAAGTCTCTGGTGTTAGGTTCCAGGTTTACATTTGAGGATCACCTGGAGGAAGGTAACAGAGGGCAGTGGCAATGTTTACCAACAGAAAAAATAGTTACCATCTATTTATTTAACACCTCTCAGGTGCTGGGAACTTTAAATACTTTATCTTATTTATTCTTCGTAACAATTAACCCGGCCAAGTAAATATTATGGTATCTTTTTTACAGATGAATAAACTGAGGCATAGAGTCTCATTTATGAAGAATATTTACTGAGCACCTATTATTTTTCAGACACTGAGAATATAGTGGCAAGTGTGGCACAGTCGTTGTTGTTGAAGAACTTACAGCCAAGAGAAGGTCGGATAACTCGCTCACTGTCAAATACATTGTTTCTGATGGGAATTAAGAACCAGAATTTAAATAGTGATGTGTTTAGCTTGAAGTCTTGGCCTTTATTCATTTATTTGTTCATTCACTCAGTCAACAGTAAAGTATTGAGCACCTACTATGTGCCAGGCACTTTGCCAGGGGCTGGGCATATAACATGATGAGTCAAACCAGGCACAGTTGGTTCCTGCCCTCATGGAACTCACCCCTCTCTTGTGCTACCACGTGGTCTCCCCACCAGGGAAGAGTGGCTCTGTCCCTCCTCTGCCAAAGGAGCTATAGCACTAACGTTACTTATTTAGGCTGGTTCTCTAAGGCCCTAGTTCATTCCCGTTGTCAGTCACCATAGTGGGGACATTTCTAGCTTATTTTTCTTTCCATTTATGGACACAATCATTTTCTTTGTTAGAGAAAATGCTGATTCTGGAAAGATGAGATCACATATAAATGGGACGAATATAAGTAAATAAAAGGGACGCATGTCCTGTGTCCTCCCAAGCGGGTCAGCCTTTGGTCCTCCATGACATGGATCCTCATGGATTGAGAGTAGCAAAGGGTTGGCTCTGCCCCTGGGGCCGCGTCAGTCCCCACGGCATCTGCACAGATCACCGTGGCGTCAGCTGCCCACGCGTCACCTGGGCTCCACTCATATTTCTCGGGCCAGGTTAGCAGGAAGGCGTGCGGCGTGTGTCCACATCTGATCAGCGTGTAAATGACGCAGGGACTCGGCGGGCAGGAAGCTGGGTGCTCTGCGCTCAAGCCCGGCTCCCTGCGCACAGCATAGGGGTGAGCAGCCCCCCGGCGCCCTCTGTTGGCTGCTTCACGCAACTGTCATCCCTCCAAAAGCACTCTTCAGATTCCTTTTGTTCCACTTTCCTGTAGCTTTTTGACTTCAGGATTAATTTCGGGACTAAACTGTGTATGACTAACCCTTGCATTGCAGACAATATAATTTTATTTTTGTCCATAGTATACAGAAAGGAAACCGGTGACGCCATCATTTCCTATTCATACCAAAGAGGTGGAC
Organism: Cheirogaleus medius; assembly: GCA_008086735.1. NCBI lineage: Eukaryota > Metazoa > Chordata > Mammalia > Primates > Cheirogaleidae > Cheirogaleus > Cheirogaleus medius. The sequence continues at coordinate 38,548,011 of VBSM01001124.1, read as the reverse complement.
TGATGTGTGTGACGCTCTGGGAGGAAGACTCTAGTCACTATCATGCCTCTTTTGTCACCTCTCTGGCTGCTTCCTGTAGAGTGTGTTGCTGTCCTTCCTCCTGGCTTTACCCACTTCTCTGGTGTCCCATAAAAGCCCATTCATCTCCATCCCAAGCGAGGGCTGGGTATCCCCTCATTTTCCGGGGTTTGCCCACCACAGCACTGAAATGTTCACTTTGCCGTTTACTCAGCCATTTTCTGTAATTCTCCCAGAGCAATATCTTAGTTTTTGCTCTACACGTCACAGCACAAGCCAATCAAGTGTTTTGCTCTTTGGATGAATGGAGATCTACCCACCTCAACCAGTGCTATTCCACAACAAACAGGTACCAATGACGAAGATGAAATTTGTCTTAAATTGCTTTCAGGCCAAATTTAGCCTTGATGGTGGGGGTTGGCCAGATTTAAGCTTGATAACATCAGGGGAAATTCTCAGCCTACTTCCTGACACATAACACAATTTAATAAACATTTATTTCCTTCTTTCCTTGGAAGAAGTCATTCAGCCTGAACTGTCTTAGAGAGTGTCCATTTTTAGATATGAATGAGCCTGTACCCAAGATTAAAGGAATCAGAGCTCAGCTTGTAAACATTTCCACCTTTCCAAAGAACAGCTCTGACAACCCAATATGGCAGAATTCATGAGATAACAGAAACCTGGAGCTAAAGCAGCCTTGAAGATAATCTCTATTGACTCTTAAGCAACTTGACAAGCTTTAAATACTTGAGTAAATTTTAAAATATGCAGAGGAGATAATGGTAGCTGCCAGAGATTCCATCTTGGCTTTTTCTTAATGGGAAGTGGCTTGGCCTAGGGAAAAGGGCAAAGGTGCTGGAGTCAGGTGCACCCGAATCTGAATTCTGAGGCACTATCTGGCTGTGGGACCTAGTGCCAAGGAAGTCAATAACATCTCTGACCCTTCTTTTGCTTATTTGCAAAATAGGAAAATTAATACCTATCACTGGAGATTGCTGGGAAAGTTAAATGACTTTAGGTCTGGCACGCAGTAAGCACCACAGTAAGTTCCTTATTGCACATATGAACATCACTATATCAAACAGGCTCAAAAGATGAGCTATTGACCTATCATGTCATTGAGAATAGAAAAGGATTCAGGAGAAGGCTTTGCTAACCATACTAAAACTATAATTTTTTTAAAGGATAATCTGCTTCCACTGGTAGAAGTAAATTTCCTAATAAATAAGGCAATAGAACGGCATTTTTTCTGTGGTCATGAATGATTAAATTCCATTTCTTCTGTGTAAAGAGATATACTTTGCTTTGCTCTATACTGTATCCATACAGTATTTTTTCTTTTAATTTGCTATCATTTTTGAATACCTATCATGTACTTCCTTAAGTACTTTACATACATTTTTCTCATTTAAGACTCCCAATAATCCTATGGAGGGGTGTTATTATTCCAGTATTACCGATGAAACTCAGTGAAATTAAGTGACTTTCCTGAGGCTACACACGTTTGCCTGATTCTAAGTCCCCTCCTAATTTTAGAGAGTGTGTGTGTGTGTGGACCTCTGAAATGTGGCCTTTCTATGTACACGACACTGGCTTGTGTTTATCAGAAATGCACTGTGAGTTATTTCTCCCATGATAAAGGTAACTGGTACTCAATAGTTATTTCTTGGATAAATGAATCTTCTCTTTCTCATCAGATAATCAGCCATATGTCTTCATGTTAATAGCAACATCCATGGAATGGAATTTTCCTTCAGGGGCAAAAATCTTACTTTCATTTTTACTAAGCTAACCATGTCAGACAAAGGTCTGGATATCCATTTGACACTCAGTAAGTATCATGTTTATTCTCTTCTTACAAGCCTTGAATTTGGCCCTTGTCTGCCTTCCCAGCCTCCACGCTCACAAGTTCTTCACATTCCAGCCATACTGTGCTTCTTCTAGTTCTTGAAGGCACCATGATTCTCCATCCTTGGGGTCTTCACAGGCTGTTCCATCTGCCTGGAACACCGGCCCCTTCCCAAAGAGTTGTATTCTGCCCCCTCTTCAAGTCTTAGCTTAAATAGAACTTTCTCCAGAAAACCTCTCTGACTCTGTTTCAGTTATCCATAGCTGTGTAACAAACCTCCTCAAAACTTAGTGGCTTAAAACAGTGACCATTCATTTGCTCATGGATCTGCAATGGAGTTGGGCTTGGTTGGGGAAAGCAATTTTCTGTTCCACAAGGCACTGGTCCAGCTTGGCTGATGCTTGACAGTCCAAGATGGCTTCACTCACATGTTTGGCATCCCAGCTGGGATGGCAGGCTGGGCCCCACACTCTCTCCATGAGATTTCTACAGCTGGACTTCTTTATATGATGGTTGGCTTCCAGGAGTTGAAAACAGAAGCTGCAAGGCATTTTAATGACTATGCTTGGAATTCACATGGTGTCCCTTCTGCCACATCCTACTGATCAAAGCAAATCATAGGGCTAGCTCAGATTCAAGGGGAGGGAAAATAGCTCTCATCTCTTGGAGTGGCAGGTGCTTAGACGGTTGGGAGGCAAAGCTGGTGGCCTTCTTTGTGGCAATCTTCCACATGCTCCTAGACTAGGTTAGTTCTATTAATATCATATAGAGCACCACCTCCTTCTCTGTAGAACTGAGTGCACTTGTATGTATTTATTCAATGTCTATCTATATTCTGCCATCACTTCCCACCCCAGCCTGTACAATCTATTATAACAGAAATCCTATCTATGTTCATGGCTAATTATAAATATGGGATGAATGAATGAATGAATGAATGAGTAGGTGAACATGTATACCATAGATCACGCATATAGTACAGTTAGCAGGTTTTCCTTTCTTGGTGATCATAAGCTTGATATTTAAAGTTATAGCACTTCCTCCTCTCTGGAAATACTGACACACATCTCCATTGGCAATCTCTAAGGGCACAGACAAGCTTACAGTCCTCAGGAGTGCTTGGAAAATTCTTACTTCTCTAGGCAATGCCTTTTCTAGGAGGAGAAGGCAATGATCATGTTGTTAGCAATTGTCTTAAAGTTATTGCAACATGCCTTGTGTTTTGGTGCCTGGAAGGTCTTTACTGCAGTATTAGAATAACTTGCCTTGCTGATGTTTGTCTGTAATACCCGTTTTGGAAAAATCCCTTCCCCCATCCCCATCTGTCCCTTTTTGTTTTTAATATTAACAAAAACCAGAAGGGGGCTTTAAGAGAACAACAAAACCAAACATGGCTATGCCGCATTCATGGGAGTTTGTTTCAGAAGCTCACATTTCAAATGTTAAATTAACTGCAGGCTTGTAAGAGTAAGAGTGAAGAAGAAAATTCTCAGAACCAGAAAATTAAAAAAAGAGTAAGTCAGGGGAATCAATCAATGTGCATTTCTTCTACGTTTTTTTCCATGAAAACAGAACAGGATGTGAGGCACAGAGAAATTGGGACTTTTTCAGCCAGAACAGGGCTTGAAAAATCTGGTTTTGACCTATGAGTCATTTGATACCAAATCTGGAGCCTACGCTGGTCTCTGGCCATCTCCTCAGCCTTCATCTGCCCGACCAGCTGAGCTGGGCCAAGGCAGATGACAAGCCGAAATTGGGTTATCAGCCATTCTTGCATTGTATCTCGTATGTTCTTCTCCATATTAATCATGCTTAGGTGCCAGGAATATTTGTAAGCATTCCTAAGATTAAATGAGTACCTATTGGCATTATTCATTGTGGTTTTTTTAAAAAAAAAACAATAGAGTAAGAACCCTAAGTTGCTTCAATTTCCTATAAGAAAAAAAATATATACATATATACAGGTATGTTTGTGTGTGTGTGTGTGTGTATATATATATATTTATAAATATATATATTTAACTTTATTTTTCAGAAAATTGAGAAGATAGTTCTGAGCTAGAAGCATGCAGGCAAGCATTGCTTCTTAGCCTCATAGACCAAACACTCAGCATCTGAGAGCTGAGAATGACATGTTTTTCATTTGGCTTTCTAGGCTTGAGGTCAGCATTTATTTCTTTATAAATACATATAAACAAAGTCTCCAGGAAACCATCATGAAATAAAAGCAACTAGCTCTGAAAAGCAGAATAATGACATTCATTTTAGTCTACTTTTTTGCTATTTAGAAAATCTCTCCCACTCTATACCACTCCCACCCACAACCCATACACATTCCCCAATAAAAATAATAGTAGCTTATAGATTTTGTCACCACCTAAGAGGGAACAATTTCTTGAGCCTCAATATCAGCGGCAGATGCCTTCACAAAATTCCATCAGATAGTGACCTACATTGGCTGGTCTTTCTAACTAAAACACAAATCAAGGAATGTGGGAGTTTTCATTGGCTTCTAGCATCATCTACTTTAGCATAGGTTGCCTTTATTGCTGCACAGTTACCTCGCAACCTGTCACCAGCCAGTCTCACTCCTTCCTGCTCGTTACCTTACCCTGGTCCCCAAAGGTTTTCTCTACTTGTTTGCCCTGCAGTAGCAGGATCCAAACACCCAACACCCAACAATAAGATTGTGGTTGTCCTTGAATGCCAAGTTGTGGAGTCTCTCTCTAACTTGGGAGGTGATGGAGAGCCACTGTCATTTTGATGCAGGGGAGCAACAAGACCAGAGCTGGCTCCTGCTTAGGAGGCTGTGAGACCACAAACCACAGTGACGGCTGTGGGAAGGGAAAAGAGGGTGCGGGGAGAGCCACATGGCTGCGTAGAAGCCATGCCAGCTATGAGGACCCCCAGATACCCCAGGTGCCGGCACACTTCAGGCCTGTGGGCATGATGAGTCTGAAATGCCAGAGGAACTGAGAGGCCTACATCCTCCACAAAGTGTCCTCTGGGAGGCTTGTCGCCAGAGAGACTATTCCAGGAGCTATGTGACCATGTGACTTCCTTCAAATCACAAAAATACTATGAAGAAGTAGACACATTGGGACATCGTGTAGTGATTTTCCCAAAGCCCCACTATGCCACCACCCATTCACAGGGCTGTCCCATGTCCCAGGCTGAACCAAGTGTGGCACCTCCTCCCACTGGCCCCATGATTGGTCGAAGCTGGGCAGGGGTCCTGGGCTGAGGAATCAGCAATTCCCTGGAAATGTCTACAAAGGTCTCTACCTGGAAAGATCTGAACCTACACCATATTCCTCACCAATGAATGCAGCCTGTCTTCAAAAGGAGAGAATAAAACTACTTTTCAAAGGTAAACAAAGACAAGAACCTGACCTGGTGGGGATCCAGTCCGTAAGGCCAGCCAACTCTGAGGTCAGGCCTTCCTTGGCTGGGTTACATGAGCTAATAGAGTCCTTTTTTTTTGGATTAAGCAAGTTCAAGTTAGGTTTCTTTCACTGCAACTTATGAAATCCTGCATGATATTATATTGCCATCTTGATTTCACAGACAAGGGAGCTAGGGCTCAGAGGTTAACTAAATCCCTTATCATCACAATAACGTATGTTAAGGCACAGGGTTTTGAACCTGGGTTTATCTGGACTCCAAAGCCAGTGTTCTCTTCTTTACACCATTTTGCCTCCCAGCTAGTCCCACAATTGCTGCTCTCAAGAAAAGGGACAAATAAACAAATGTGTTTGGATCTCTGCACATTGTCCATAATCCTCTAGTAAAGCCATCTGTGACAATTTTTAATGCTCGATGCTATGGAAAACAGAAGATCTCTCATTTTGCAAATGTTTTCCATTCTCTCCAGACAGCAACTCTTCTGCCTGCTCCAGCTTTACAAGCAAAACACCTGCTTTCAGCTCGGGAAGGAAGAATCAGAGGACAGGTATTTGCAACCTGCCACCTAAAGGGAGTAGTAGAGACCTCTGTGCTTTGAGGCACAAAATCTCATTAAGGACCACAGGTAGAGATGGGGAAAGTCCCGAATGGGGCAAGCGTCCACACCCCCAGCTCTCTAAGGAGCAGGAGCTGACTCAGCATGAAGAGAGTATGGCTGGGGATGTGGCCGTTGCATCAGCTCACAAAAGCCTCTCTCTAGAGCATTCCCATTAGCCTGACTCAGCTCCAGCAACAGTCAACCTCTGAGCCTGTTGGTTCCAAGTTTCAGATTCACGAGTTTCAGGACACATACTGCTTGGCACAACACAGGTCAAGGGCCAGCTCCTAAATTAAGCACCTATGGTCAGGACGAGGGTCACATAGGTCAGCTGGGACCAGGGGGGCCAGAAGAGGGAGGGTGGAGGTGAGTCAAGCAGTCACCCCAAGATGTGTCCACAACAGCATGAAGGTGGGCCCTGGAGGCAGTGACAAGGTCTGTCACCTACAGTGCAGGCAGGACCACAGTAGATCATGGCACTAAGAGATCACTGCAGATGCGACTTGTTTGTGAGCAAATGGGAGTCACAACCTGGGGATCCAGGGGATGTGATGGCCATGAGGACAGTAGTCACAATGATCAGTTACTCAGCCTGCACGGGCATTGCCCTGTCCTAACCTCTCTACTCACACTCACTAACTCATTTAATCCTCACCACCGCCCCCCTATACAACAGGTGCTATTACATGGCACAACTGAGTGAGTAAACCCAGCACAGAGAGATTGAGCAACTTACCCAAGGTTGCATGCAGGGAAGAGCTGGGTCTTGGCTTTGAACCCAGACACTATAACCCAGAGGTCTTGTTCTTAACCAGTATTTTGCTCAGCAACTGGGATGATGAAATAGGGTTGTTGCTCTTATGGTGGCCCCATTTGCAGCCAGATTACAGTCAGGCCTGCTGGGGCCATTGTGTTTGTGTTTCATTGTTGCTATTGTTTCAGATCAGCCTTATTCACCACTTGACCAAACATGTTCAAGGCACTGGTTTAAACAGAATGACCTAGAAAGGCTTAACTCTTCAGGCCCCACATATGCCCTTACATGTGAAACTGTTCACACTCTTGTAGCTGTAACAGCCTTTCTCTATTACAGCCCCATCCGGATAATACCAATCCTACTCCATAACATGTAAACAATCTGATCCATGTATGGATGCTCGACTGTGTCCTTGGGAACCAGGGTATGGACGTGTGTATTCACATTACCACCCTGTCCTTTCTAGAGGATAGCATGGTGTTCAGCTGTTGGGATTTCAGTTATTTGGAAGTTGCTGCTATTGTTGCTTTGGATTTTTCTTCTGGCATTCATCTTCTTAGTCCAGATGGCATTTATTTTGAACTCAACCGTAGGTTATGCCCATATCCATCTGCTAGTGGCATTTCTAAGCCCACAAGTGTGGATTTTTATACATGCATCCACAGTGGGGAATGGGGCTGGGGGGTGAGGGAGCAGCTTGTACAGGTGGGTTTTTAAACAAGTCAACCACTAGAGGGAGCTGCAGAGGAGCGTCTTCAGGGAACGGAGCAATTCCCTGTAGGAGCATCCCCAGTGAGTCAATGGATAATAAGGTCTTTACCCAAGAAAGAATATGGTCTGGGGCTACATTTCTGTCATGAAGAAGATTTGCCGTCTACTTCCTGCATGTTTGGCTAATTACATTTTCTCAGCTCCCCTTAATTATACACACCAGATGCTTTATGACTAGAAATAGCATCAAAGACAAATCGTCTATGACGACGAGGCATAAATTGAAAGAAAACAACAAATTAAGTAGTCTAGTCACTGTCACACTTCACTCACCGCAGTCCATCTTCTCAATTCAATTAGTTTTAGTACTGAGTGCAGTGGTAAGCATCTTTAAAAATCGCAGCCAGACTATTTTGGTTGCTTTCATTTCTTGTTTTTTCTTCTTTTTTTCCTTTTTCTGAAATAAGCACTAAAGGAAAAATTAGGATTTGGAAATGCTAATTTCCAAATCCTTTAATGGAAAAATTCATCAACTAAAAGATGGGGTACAGAAAAATCCCTTGGTAGTGCTCATTTTTAAAATTAATTTTTAATTATACAAGTAATAAATGAATACATTATCCTTGTAAAAAATAAATTACAGGTATGGGTAAAGTCCCCTTTGAAAAACACCCACCATCCTCCGTCTCCCCAGAGATAATCATGGTTTCCTCTGTGTGCGTTTTCTTCCAGGGCGTATTCTAATTATTAACGTAGGTGGTGACGCGCCATTGGAAGAACAGGCTTCCCTTACACCCTTTGTACAGCCAGGTTTATGTCAGGCCTTACAAGATACTAGAAATAGTACTAGACTTGGATTTGAGTACTAGCCTGCATGTGAATCCCAACTCTGTTCCCTGTTACGTGGCTGGCTTTGGGCAAGCCATGTAAGTGCTCCACAAACAGGCTTGGCAAAACTTACTTCAGATATTTGTTCATTTGTATTCTATAAATATTTACTGAATTCCTTCTAAGTACCAGGCACCTGGACAAAGCCCTGGTCTAAGACAGCTTGCAAAGAAGTAAACAGGCCATGAAAGTGCAGTGTGATCAGGAGCATGGCATGGAAGTGCCACGTGCTCTGGGGAAGGTTTCCAGGAGAGGGCTGTGACCGAGCTGCCATCTGAGGGGTAAGGAAGGGTTAAGCAAAGAGGGGTTTGGGGATCGATGCATGATGGAAGGGGGTGGGTTGAGACAGTTTTCCAGCAGAGGAGACATCATGCCCAACGGTTCACTGGCTAAAGAGAGTAAGGTTAACTTTAGGAATTTTTTTAAAAGTTCAATAAGCTAAAATATGATCAAAACAAAGAATCTGAAGGAGGCATAACTATAGATGAAGTGGGAGAACTTGGCAAGGACCATAAGATACCATGTAAAGGAGTAGGGTTGGATCCAGTGGGCAATGAGGAGCCACTGAATTTAACCAAGTCCATGCTGTGTTCAGATTTGCCCTGGAAATGATAAGTGCTATTATTAATACATTATCTCCCTTTAGGCAACGTAACCGGCACCGTCATCAACAGTGATGGCTATCTAAGAACCCACTTTTATAAGGAGGAGGAGAAAGAGGAGGTTGGCTGTAGCGGGTGGTGTGACAGTTGCCAACAGTCCTATGGAATCAACATTCACCCCAAGCTCTCCATTGCAGTCGTGCATTTATAGTCACACTATGGCTTTCATCTTTTCCCTTCTCTAAAACCAGAAACCTGAGAAATGAGTAAAGGGGGAAAAGACAGTGAGATTTCAGGAATACAGAAGCCAGAGATGCAGGGGACCCAGGTCATGGCTGGTCCTGTGCTATCGTGTGAACTCATGCTGCCCAGCTATGGCCCTGGTGGCTGCACGAGTGGGAGCGCCTAGCTAGGGGAGCCAGGCTCCCTCAAGCTCACACTGTGGGACACCCAGAGCCTTTCTGATCTCTCTGGGTATGTTTCAGCTCAGGAAAGGGAAATTAGAGGGGGAGCCAAAGGCCTGCAATTTGTACCGTGAGACTTTGTCCAGGCCACTCCTCATTTCTCCTCGTTACCCTCCCCACATCCTCAGTCTCTGTCCTTAACAGGGTGGGGGAGGGGTCAGTGAAGAAGATGGTGGACATGATTATCTTTTCCGGCTCAGATGTGATTCTGCATTTGGTGACCCTGCCCAAAGCCAGATGAGTAGGAGCCGGGGCCTTTCATTTGTAGGGGTTGGAAAGTGCACTGCACCAGGCCCAGCCAGATGCCTGCCTGGGGATGCAGCCACAGAAGCAACCAGCAGGGAGATGGGGTAAATTGTCCTGGGACCTTTTGAAATAGTAATTGATGCATCTTCCTTTGGTTTCATCATTAAAACCAAACCAGACTTACTGTGCTAGGGAAAGGAGGGCACAAAGGAACCCCTTGAGAATGGTCAGCTTTAAGTTCCCATGGAGTTTTACAGCATGGCTTTCAATGGCAAGAACCCAGCACTAGGGGGGAAGGTGGGGAGGGGTAGATTTCTTTGGATTCAAAAAGCTTGGCTTTAAATATCTAATCCAAACCTGGAAGATTCAAATCCTAGAGCAGGGGTCAGCAAACTTTTTCCTGTGAAGGACCAAACAGTAAATGTTTTAGGCTTTGCAGACCGTACAGTCCTTGTCTCAATTACTCAACTCTGTAGCAGGCAGCTCATAGACAATACGTCAGCAAAACGGTGTGACAGTGTTCCGATAAAACTTCTTCTACAAAAGCAGGCTGCAGCCAGATTTGGCACAAAAAACATAGTTTTCCAACCCTGACCTAGAGTGTACGTCAGATAACAGAGAGCAGGGAAAAATAAGATCCTTTTGTGGGCTGAGAAAAATGCCTCGGAAGGGATTGGAAAAGGAAAGCAAGAAAGTTTAAACACTAGTGTGGTGTTCGTCTCTTTGTCCCCACCTCACTGTTGAAACTGGGTGGCAGAGGGAAGTGGTGATAAGGTCCTGGACATGCTTGGAGATTTGGGAACAGAAGGCCCTTGTGCCCAGCACATCCTGCCTGCAACTCCAGGAGACAGTCCCAAAGAACACACGTCCCGCGTAGGACGGCCACAAGAGAGCAGAAAAGGAAGTGCGTCAGGTTTGGCAAAGAGGGTCTGAGCCAGCCCTCCCACAACTCCAGGCCTTCCTTGGCTCCCACAGGGCAGAGGAGACCGGAACTTTGCATACACTCAGGTAGAGGCATGGAAGGTGGCTCTGGACAGCCCAGGGCTGGCTGGGAGGATGGGGAGGGAGGAAGTGAACAGACCCCACGGCAGAGCCAGGAAGTGGGCAGCACAGAGGGAAATCACACCTGGCTGGAGCTGAATGGACGCTTTAGTCGGCAGAGGAAGCCCACCAGCTCTCAGGACAGTACCCAAGACAAGCCTCACCCAGAGAAAGGACACATGGCATCACTTGTGGATGCCCAGGGAGAAGAGCCCGTGGAGGATCAATGCCTCTTTCCTCATACCACATATAATGATGTCTGATACCCAAACCCCAGCTTAGATTACTGATGGACAGGAGGGAAGAAGGGAAAAGAGGAATGCAGAGATTGTCTGAGTATTAAATCCAAAGAGACATATAATCTAAACCAGAAGTGATGGAATTACCTTGAATTGGCAAGATTAGTTTTTCTACCACAGGCTAGGAGGAGGGGATTATCTGAGCTGGATTCACGCACTGGAAAATAAAGTTATATCTGGGAGCACCGGACTTTGTGACTGTGAGATTTAACATGAGTACTTAGGAAAAGAAGGGAAGAAATCAAAGCAAGTGCATGAAAAGGAGGCAGGCTCCCAGGGCGGGCAGTGTTTGGACCTCAGAGCTGCATATTCAAGTCTGTCCTGGGGGACAGGTTATGCCAACGGTCACCCCAATTCCATCTGTGAGGCTTGACAGAGTTTGAAAAGGACACAGTGTTTGAGGGGAGGATTGCAAAGCCTCAGAGGCGAGCGTGTAGGGTCTTTCCTAAGCCCGTAGGTGTGGCTGCCCACACCTACAAGTGTGCCCCCGCTGTGTAGGTGTCATCACTTCAAAACAAGCATTGACATCTCGGTGGGGGGAGTACCGAACACATGCGGCCTAGCGTTTCAAACATATTTCTTTTAATGGGTTCATATTATTCAAGGTAAGGCATTATCTGGCATCTGACATAGTGCCTGCATGGAGTAGCTTGAATTAATTAGTTAATGAATACCGTTACCATCTCCTGGTTCAGCTACACATTCATCTCGTCATTGTCCCATAGCAATTATTATGCTCCATTGTAATTATTTCTTGAGCTGTTTATTTCCCCTGATGAACTCAAGAGCAAAGACTGTGTCGTCTTTGTTTTTATAGCTCCAAATATATGTAAATACATAACATGTAAAATGAATTTCAAAATAATAAATCTCTGCTTCCTAAGAGAAAAGCAGAAGCACAAGGAGAGGTAGGGGCCAGTTGTCTTCTGCCTGCCATTTTGTGCTACATTTTCCCAGCACTGGGTCAAAAGCCTATTTTAAATACCTGGGCCATAATCTGAAACATTGAAGACATCTTCAATGGCATATTTGAAATAGATGAAATATTTATAGCATTTGATGGTGTTTTCATTATATCTCACTTTATTTCCCCACAGGGACTTTCAAAATTTGGCTTGGTAATTAACACTGAACTTTGCACAGAAAATGCACAACTGACGTGAACTGGTTGGGAATAAATAAACCTGCTCCACCACCAGGAAGAAGCAAGGACTCCTTTCTGCTTAGAGACAAGATACCACAAACCCTGCAAAGGCCAGGGCAGTCTCCACAATGTGATAAGGTGCCCTTTGTGAAATTAAATAAAAAACACACAGTAAGAAGCAGCAGCAGCATAGAAGGCAGAGAAAAAAACTTGGCCTCCCCCAAAATTCATGATAGTTTTTGTTGAGAACATACCATTGACCTATTTCCAGCATCCAAGAACAATTTCCACTAACTGCAATGGCTGTAGAACAAATTGATGGCCTGCCTGTTTAGTTTTCTATTGCTGCTGTAACAAATTACTACAAACGTAGTGGCTTAAAACAAGACGAATTTATCTTACAGTTCTGGAAGCCAGACATCCTCAAATCAAGGTGTCAGCATGGCTGCATTCCTTCTGGAAGCTCTAGGGGAAAATCCGTTTCCTTGCCTTTTCTTGTTTCCAGAGGCCGCCTGCACTCCTGGGCTCATGGCCCCTTTCCCACATCACTCCAACCGTGGCTTCTGTTATCATATCTCCTTCCCTGATTCTGATCCCTTCAGCCTCGGAGTCCATATATACCGTCCAGAGAGATCTTTTCATATCTTAGCCACAACCGAAAGCTAAATTCAAGTTCTATCCCTTGGTATTTCTAGGGCCAGGGAACACAGGAAACAGGGATTTATACATCTGGAATGGAAGGTAACTAGGACCTCTCCAGCTGCCTAGGATAACTATAAAATCTGGATGAGGTATTTTTAAAAGCAAAAAAGAACAAACATACTAGGGAGGAATTACTAGGCTTAAATCTAAAGAGGGTAAGAATCCAGAGAGGTAAGCCCAGTGCCCAGAGCTGCCTTTGTCCTTAGTGCATTTGCTGATCCAAAAGAAATAGTTGAAAACTGAACCTGACAAATTCCCAGGTCCAAGAAGACAAAAGTCAACACAGAGCCCACCAAAAATAGATACTGTGGTAAGCCAACCCCTCTCTAAGCTGGGACCCAGAAGAGCCACAACCTCAGGTAAAGGGAAATTGGAAGAAAACCTCACAGTGACCTGCAGTCTGGTTTTACCAAGCCTATGTGCTCAGGAAAACTCAAGACGTGGACTCAGATTAACAGAAGCCTAGAGGATTAGTAGTACCTCTAGGCACCTGGAAGAAATAAATGAAAATGCTGTCAGGATAAACATGTCCTCATCCTAGGCCTCATATTATAACTACAAACAACTTTTCAAATACATAGGCACACTCAGAAACTAGATACCATAAGTAAAAAAGAGCAGAAAGAACAGACAATAGAAATAGATACACAAAGACGTAGTTATTTTAATCATCATATGCAAACTATACAACAACTATGCTTACTATGTTTATAGAAATATAACAAAGGCTTAAAAGTTTTAGCAGGGACCTGGAAATTATATATTAAAAAGTAACACAGCAGAATTGAAAAAGAACCAAACAAAAATTCTATAATTTAAAAATGCAATAAGCAAAATTAATAGCTCAATAGAAGGGTTTAATAGTAAATTATACGATGGCTGAAGAAAGAATTGGCAAACTGGAAGATGGGAGAGAAGAAACTATTAGAATGTCACACAGAGAAACAAAGAAATGGAAAATACAAAAGAGAGAAGCAGAGACCCCAAGGATCTAGTGAGAAGATCTAACAGGTGTTTCAAAATCCCAGAAGCATGAGGAGGGAGGAGAATGAGGCAGAAGCAGTATCTGAAGAGATAATTGGGATATGGCTGGCATCAGGCTCCGTGAATATTCCATCGGTTATGTTCCAAAAGCATTCCGGAGTTAGCCAGCTGGTTGGCCCAGGGCACACAGAGGTCCTCTAGGGGGCGGTGTTGCCTAGTGCCAGACACCAGGCTGAGCATCTCAGATCTGAACAAGCACAAATGCTCTTTGCTAATGGAAGAGGAGGTGGTTAGCCGAGTAAGAGGAAGAAAGAGCGTGTTCCAACCTGAGGAAGTCATATATGCAGAGACTGGGAAGCAGAAAGAGGAAGAGACAGAGACTGAGAGAGAATATCAATAACTCCTTCTAAAAACATGAATGAGTTCAGTATGTCTGGGGCAGAGAGGAGGATGATGAGATGATAGAGAAGACCCCAAAGGAACTGCAACATAAACTTCATGAGCCATAGGACATTGAGGCCTCATCCTCTTGGCTCTAGAAGCTATTAAAGGGTTTTAAGCAGAGAAGTGATGTGTTCAGATTTACATGTTGGAAGAATCACTCTAGGTAAAGCATGAAGAGTTGACTGGAGTGGGGAGTGTGATGACTTGGGGCACCATTAAGAGGTTGTTGGATGTCATCCAGGTGAGAGCTGATGGCAACCTGCTTTGGGTAATGGTATTTAAGAAATGACAATATGTTGACACGGGTGCCAAAAACAGGCATTCTCAAATGCTGCTGCTGAGAATAGCTAACTGATGTAATTTTCTGGAAAGCAATCTAGGAATATGTAATAAAAGTTTGAAGATGAATATATATCCTATAACTCAGTAATTCTATTTCTAGAGTTTGTCCTAAATAAATTATTAAGAATGTGTCATCCATCTCAATATTAATTATAAGAGGAAAATATTGAAAACAGCCTAAAATGTCCAATATTGGGGAATGATCGTTAGTGTGTTGGCTTCTTAAAGAAGCATGACAGAAAAAATAAGGCAGCATTTGAAACAGAATGGAATCTGCCACATTGGGGCAGTATAACTACATCCTGTGGGCAATGGCCAACCACCTGGGCTTCCACACTCCCAACCCCAAATCTCTGAAGAGGAGCACTCATGATGAATAAAGCAGGCAAACAGAGAGAGAGAGGCTTATAGAGGCAAAGTATCAATTTGGGACACTGTGTTCTCTGGTTTAGAACAGAAATTGACCTTGGAAATAGCTAGATCCATGTGGTGAGAAAAGATCAGGAGGGAGATTAGAGAACAGAGGAAAACACATTGTGAAGGATTGTATTGGTGTTTTTCCACTGGGGATTCCAAAATGGATATTTTCCCTTCATTGAGTTAGCCAGGTAAGTATCTTGTCACTGACTGCTGTGCTTTGGACACAATCCAAGTAGAATCTGCTTTTATTAGCAACAAAAAGCCAATTTCTTGTTTCGATTCAATGGAGTGGAAAACTGAATAAACAGACCTGTGCCTACAAAAATGTCATTTCCAAAATTGTGCTGTTAGGCCAATTGTTTGGAAGTTGGAATGCATTTTTGCACAGAACCAAAGTGATGTCTAATAATTAGGTTTTCATGACCAGGTCAAACGAACCTAGTCAGCCCATAATGAAACTAAAATATTAATTTTGCCATTGAGAAGAAAAGAAAATAAGAGAAAAGAGAACAAGAAAATGGAGCAAACAGATAGAGGGATTCAGTAGTCATTTATTAAATATTTGTTTTGTGCAAGATGCAGTCGATCTGAGTTTGATGTTTAGAAGATCAGCAGTGGCTTGTGACAGCAGATTTAGTGGGCAAGAGGAACCAAAGCCCGATTAAAGTGAGTGAAGAAGAAAGAGGGGGTGAGACAGGAGAGACAAATGACACTGCTCTTTGCAGGACCTCGATTAGGGAAAAGAAAAATGCTGTCATGATAGCTGGAGGAGGATACAGGTCCAAGGCCTTAAAGTTATTAGAGTTCTTTGTTATGCTTTTAGTCTGCTCAAAAGAAATCAAGACAGAATAAGAGGCAGAAATAGAGGTTCAAGGGGCAAAATCAATGGATCTATGTCCTTGCAGCAAAGACTCCTAGTTGCTCTCTACCATCTGATCTCTGCCTCCCTTCCTTAGTGAAAGGACCCTGATTTTAACGCACCTAGCTAGAAGACTACATCTCCCAGCCTCTCTTGCAGATAGGTGTAGCCCTGTGACTAAGTTCTAGCCAATAAAATACAAGTAGAAGCTTCAGCTAGGGGCTGGGTGCAGAGGCTCACGTATGTAATCCTAACAGTCAGGGAGGCTGAGGCAGAAGGATCACTTGAGGTCAGGAGTTTGAGACCAGCCTGGAGGACGAGTGAGACCCCATCTCTACTAAAAATAGAAAAAATTAGCTGGGCGTGGTGGCACATGCCTGTAGTTCCAGCTACTCAGGAGGCTGAGGCAGGAGGATCGCTTGAGCCCAGGAGTTTGAGGTTGCTGTGAGCTAGGCTGACGCCACAGCACTCACTCTAGCCTGGGGCAACAAAGCATCTGGTCAACAAGACTGACGGAGAGATAAGCCTTAAAACCACAGAGAAGTGGAGAAATATAGAAACAGACTGATTTGCTGGCTAGGAAGTAGGAAAGTAAGCAAGTTCTTGGCTGACAGCTTCCATGTTCTCGGTATGAGACAAGCCATCTGTTGAAAGCAGGTGGGCAATGGGACAGGAAGACTTTCAGGATGCTTAGGAAACTGATAAAACTTTGAAACAGCTGTTCTGGGGAATGGGTTTGGGAACTAACCAGGAACTTGTAAGATGATAAGCAAAAGGATATGCCTAAGTATCATATATGACTCAGCTCTAAATTGGCATCCTTCTCCTCTTTCCCTATTTATAGGCCCTGCCAGGGAAATAGGGGATAGGGAGGAAAAAGATCAAGCAGTTATCCATTAAGCCTTTTCCAGTCAGAGTAAGTACAGTCCAATCTGTAAATAAGATAACACCCAGTAAGTTGTGCAATTTGATTACATTTGTCTAAGAACTAAAGTTTTAGTTACTCATTTTAAACTTATTTTAGAATGAAACTCTGCTCCTTGTGCAACGTGGGCACTTGATAAATGTTGAATGATTAATCAAATACGAGCAATTGAGTATTTTATAGCTGTCCAAGTTTGGCAGAAACCATTGTTGAGGAGAAAAGTTTGCCAAGAAATGAGTCTCTAAAATGGCAACAAATTCACCTGTACCCCACCTGTGAGGACATCTAGAGTTTGAGATCTCTGTTGCTGCTGTTTCTTCTCTCTTCTGAGGGTATACCTTCCTTTTTCTTAAATGATACTCCTGTTTAAGTCAAAAAGAGCCAGGGAAAGGAGTCTTGAGAGAAAAGAACTGAACATGAACATTAGAACCTTATATAACAGATATTTTTATATCACAATTTAAACGTAATATTGTTTTCTGTATACTGTAGCGACTATATTTACTTTTGAGAGCACGGTATTTTAAAATTGCATGCTGTGCTGGATTGCTCTCCCCTGTGCAGTCTACCCAGGGGCTTTCTGACATCACTGGAGTGGTTGGCTATGTTTGTGTGTTCGATGGTCACAGTGCTAATGAAGCAGTGCATAGACATAGTGTCTTTTGTGCATACACAGTGGGAAGCATCCTTTATTTTCTTCTGGGTTTTAGACAACAATCAAATCAAACATGAGGCAGGAGGCAGAATTTGACAGCAACCTCCTAGCCTTGGCCACCTCTTCTCATGTACATGGAGCCCAATTTCTTGGTAGTTAAGGGAAATTAAGTTCAGTTTGCCATGAGAGGAAGGAAACCATTTCTTTCTGCAGAAATTAAACTTTTTGGGTACCTATAGGAATTTTGTCAAGCCAAGACAGTGGAAGACTTCCCCTTCAGGAGATGGGCAAAGGTGACCCTGAATGGAGAATGACTGGATTTAGGACAGAGTCGGCCGACCCAGTGAATTTGTTTTGAACTGTCTCCCGAAGTGACCACATATGAACTTTGTACCCAGCTTGGGTGATGGGAGGAAGCTTTTTCCTGCCATTGTAAGAAAGGTCTCAGCAGCCAAGACGCCGGCAGTTTTGCCTCTGGGCTACAAATGTAGAGCCAGATCGTCTTTATGGCACTCCTACTCTGTGCCAGACACAGGGACCGCCTTATAAAGAAGGGAAGCTACACATTTCAGAGCCAGTAACCTCAAAACAGGCCCAAGCCCTGGTGCAGTTGCAACAAGTCAGAAAGCAGCAGTCCCTTTGCCCCCCTGAGTCTGTGTGCTGCTGCCTGCAGCCGGGTTGGGGAGCTGGAAGTGGAGGTGAGGGGCTGGCCTCTTCCTCAGGAAGGGAAGTGATACAAATGAATGTGCTAGAGAAAACCATAATGCAATAATGATTGAACTCACAGCTGAGGAACAGAGTAAGGGGGTGCTGTTGAAGAAGACACCAGCCACCATCCATAGAAAGAAGAAAATGTGCTAGGACAATAGTATGCTCTTAGAAGAATTCTTTTACAAACCCTAATTTTTTTTTTTTTTTTTTTTTTT